>OY728137.1:1082153254-1083403254 GCA_963277665.1 Viscum album | reverse complement strand
TTAAAGGCCATGGAAGGAAGTCTGAGAGGCTCTAGTTGAAGTTGAAGGTTGTAGGCAACACTTACTGGTTAGTGTAGATCCACCAGCTATACAGTGGCGAGAATAATAGCTTCCCTATATAGAAAAATTCCAATGGAAAACTAGTGAAGGATCACTGACCAACCAGTAGAAGTAAGTAGTTTCCTATGAGTCATATCATGTATACCATATATTCAGTGGGATCATCTAGATATCTACTAAGGCTGAATATTCCAGTTTTAAATTCAAATTCCCATAGACCATGCCACTCTTAAATGGATTTTGACGGTCCTTAATGGATGAAATAGATTCCAGAAAGTTAATTTCTCTATTTTTGGATTTAAATAGAGGACCTTGGATGATCTCTAAATAACCGGTGGATAAAAAAATGATTTGGAACATACCAATGATGAATCAAATATATCTTCTCCACCATCTCTCAAAGCCCTATCAAGGTCCAATTTTCAATTATCAATACCAAAGGCTCTCTTCTCCTTTACTCTCTATCTATTTTCTAAATTATATCAATACTTCAGAGATATAATAAAGACATTTTTAATGGGTTTTCATAAAGAAAATATTTATCTTCTGATCCTACCTTCTATGATTGGTTTCTTGATACTTATGTAAAAAAAAACAAGAGGATTTATTTCTTTCCACTTCCATAAAAAATTAAGGGAGGATTTGGTTTCTTGATATTTTTTAAAATCAAGGGAATAAGAAAAACCTCTAAACTCAAGGGGAGGATACATAGGGGCTCAAAACAATCTATTATACAGATCCTTTATCAAACCATGTTTTTCTCTATTTTAATGTACACATTACATCATCCGATATCAATATGCATAATTTCATAAATTTGATTTATCCATTTTCTACTGTTTATACCCACTTAATTAACTTTGATATAATCTATTATAATATGGATCAAATTTATCACTTTATAGATTAATCGTATCAAAATATTTTTTTTGAATTAATCCGTTTTATTTATTATTTTAAAATTCTAAAGGTAATTAACCCCCCACTATTGAAATCATACTCTGAAAAAAATTATGAGAAGAAGTCTCAATGGTCATGAGCCCCCATCACCTAATAGTTAATCATCATCTATTTCCAATTAGTATTATATATCTATACTATAGTACATATGTTTAAGACTAATTTTATAGTATCTCAATATTCTCATTTTAGTTGAGAACTGCTATAACCCATTGATATGAAAAATAATCTATGGACATTACCATATAAATAGTGTACATAGAAATGAAGAAACAATTATGGTAACTATAATTAATTCATAACTCCCTGTATACATGATTTGGTAATCGAATTATATTTTTCAAGTCATGTATAGGGAACCCACTTTTACAATAAGGTAGAGGATATGAACATTGAAAGTTTCATTCTATGAAGGGGTGAATTCCTGATAGGATAAATATCACTCGTTATAACATATGTTTATATTAAACCTTGGATTATGGTTTATTTTATTATGGAGTATCGTACTCCTTTGTTTCTCCCAACTTGGTCTATGCCTTGAGACTATAATTATAGAGGATTCCAATGGCCTTGGTGTTGTTTATTCTATTTGAAGTCCAAATGAGTCCACTTGATGTGTGCTGGCGTTGTGAACTGATGATGGGAAATCACCAGTCATTGAGTGATTTCTTTTTACTTCAGATACAACCATATTATGTCATACTTAGTATCGAATGGTTGTATTATGTGCATGAAACTATTGATAATTTTTGGAGGAGAGCTGTGTTCAAAGATGAGGAGGTCCAATGTACTATATTTATTATCGATTGAGATCATTATATGGGTCATATATTCTTAGATCCATTTCTATATTAGATGGTAGCACTATATTTAGATTTGATAGAGGTGAATATGATGAAGTTTCCTAGAGTATTGGAGTATTTTCAGGATGTTTATCCTAGAGAGGTTATAACCCTACCCCATGATGTGATATCAATTTTAGTATAGAGTTACAGCTAGATGCTTATTTGATTTTTATAGACCCTAATAAAAAGGCAACTTTATAGCTATGAGAGTTGTGAATTCACATTGAAGATTTGATTCATAAGGGTTTCATCTGACCAGGTGTGTTACCATGGGGTGATTTGGTTTTATTCTCTAATAAGGTGGATAGTGGTATGAAGTTGTGTATAAACCACTAGAGGTTAAACCTGGTGATGATCAAGAACCATTAACCTCTTCTAAGGATTAATTATTTTCTATACTAGTTGAATGGATCTATCTAGTTTTTAAAGACTGATTTATAGTCCAGGTATCATCATATGAGGGTGAAGGATGAGGATATCCTAAAGGCTACTTTCAGGTATCACTATGAGAAGTTTGAGTTTGTGGTTATATCGTTTAGTGTCACAAATCCCCCCACTATTTTCATGGTTATCATGAACTCTATGTTCCATGAGTTCCTATATTAATTCATGGTAGTTTTCATTGATAAAATCCTTGTATACTCTAGGTCAAAGGAGGATCACATCGAACATATTAGGGTTTTTTATAGATCCTTAAATACCATCTTCTCCATGGAAAATTTTCTAAGTATATGTTTTGGTTTTGAGAGGTGTATTTCCATGGGAATGTGGTGTCTCAACAAGGAGTGGTGGTCAATCCTTCAAATATCGAGGCAATTATTTCTTGGTCAGTACTCAAGAATGTTGTATAGGATTGTAATTTCCTTGGTATTATGGGATATCTTTGTGCCTAATTTCTCATGGATTAGAGCCCTTTTTATATCCACAACTAGGAATGTCTAGACCTTTATTTAGACTGATTAGTGTCAAGTTAATTTCAACTAACAGAAGGAGAGGTTGAACAGTGCTCCCACCCTTCAACTTCTCAAGTAGGGAGTGATGTTTAGGGTCTTCAATAATGCCTCCCATATCAGTTTTTGATGTATCTTAATGAATCAAAGGGTAGTGATCTCATATGGGTACAACTAGTTATATAACCATGAGTTTAATTATTCAACCCATGATATTGAGTTGTGAGTAATGTTTTTTCTCAAAATTTATAGTGACAATACCTCAATGGCTATGGTCTTCATAGATCACATGATCTTGAGGTATATTTTCTCTCAGTGGGATCTAAATATGCGTCAGTGGTGGTGGATGGAGTTTTTTTAGTTTTATGATTTTGTGATCTACTACACACAAGTAAGGGGAATTTAGTTATGGATGCACTAAGTAGGAATTCATAAGGATATGCTATTTTGGATTCTTAGTTTTTTTAGAGAATGGTGGAAGAGTTTGTAGTGATGAATCTTGATATAGAGGATACTGAAATTAGAGGTTTCCTATTTTATATGATGATGCATTCATCCCTAATACAATGAGTGGAGGAGTCACAGTGGGGATACTCAGAGGTATATGTTATATTGGACCATACCATTCATAGTGATGATTAGGAGGGATAGTCGAAGGATGGATGACATCAGGTGATATTTTATGGGAGGTTGTCCATTCCACAAGTGATGTGCGAGGAGGTTATCCATTAGTTTCATAGCTCAACCTTAGGAGTGTATCCTGGTATATATAAGATGTATCATAACTTAAGGGGACATATTTGGTGTCTTGAGATGAAGTTTTCAGTATCAAAGTTTGTGTCATTATGTTTGGTATTCCAGTTGGTGAAGGTAGAGCATCGCGTCCCAGGAAGTTTGTTACAGTCATTGTATGACATCAAGTGGAAATGAGAGTATATCTTGATGGATTTTATCACCAATTTACCTTGAACATAGGGTGGATGTGATTCTATAAGGGTGATCATAGATCAATTGATGAAGTTGGATCATTTCCTGGTGATTAGGGAGTTAGGTGATATATATTTTCTAGCGAGGTGGTATATGGATGGGATAATATGGCTTCATGGGGTATCAAGAAGCCTTATTTTTATTGGGGTTCACATTTCATCTCATGAGTTTGGGGAGATCTATAGTTCACATTTGGTTCTCATATTTGTATCAATACCTCCTTTCATCCATATACAGACAAGAAGATAGATCATACCATTCATACCCCATAGGATATACCGTGAGATTGCATTCTAAATTTTAATGGATCTTGGGTGAGAAACTTTCCTTTGGTTTAGTTTGTTACAATAATGACTACTAATATTCTATTGTAATTACCCATTTTAAGTTTTATATGGTAATCATTTTCAATATTCATTGTTTTGGATTGAGGTTAGGGAGTCAGTGGTCCTTGGTACATATACGGTGTAGAGCATGATAGAGAATGTGCAGGTTATTTGTGAGTGCATAAAGGTATATCATGATCATAATAATTCTTATGCTAACTGGATGAAGAGACCTCTAAAGTTAGATATTTGTGATCATGTATTCTTTAGGGTTTCCCCTCCATTGTGGGTATCATATATTTGACTAAAGGATTAATATTTCTCCCTTGTTTATCAGTCTCTTTGAGGTGTTGGGGCATGCTAGTGAGGTGGCATACAAATTGGTGCTTCCTATATAGTTAGACCCGATTCACAATGAATTCCAAATGTCCCAAATTCTTCAATATATTCATTATTATTTCTATGTGATTTATTGGAGAGATTTGGATATATAGTATGAAACTATGTTCATGGAGTGTCCAATTTAGATTCATGATCATTGGGAGAAAGTGATTTGTAAATGAGTTATTCCTTTAGATTTTTTTGAGGCATGGTGGCTTATAAGAAATTATGTGGAATCATGATTCGCAAATGCACACTCAGTATCCCAAGATATATTGAGATTTGTTCTACTATAATGTTTGCTATGTTTTATTTGGTTCTAGATTTATTGATATGATTATCTATGGCTATTTTATTTAAGGCCGATTCTTTAGGTGTTATTTTTTGTTTTGGTGATAATTTAGTTTTATTTAAGAGTTATCTTGGTGGGGGGGGGTTGGGTTTTTAGATGCTAGTTTTTTTCCACAAGGATGAGTTTTTGAGGTGTCAAGATGAATTTTAGAGGTTTTATAGGGGTGGAGAGTATATTTTTGACCCTCTAGAGTTTCAATATTTCATGGTGTTGGGAATGGTGGTGTTCTCAGTGATACCCCATTTTGGATTTATGAGCATGATGTGATTTTCTTGTGGAGTTTTTTCTAGGTAGCTTGATCATTTTTGTTCTTGGTTCACTAAGAGGTCTAAAACATCCATAATAAAGGGTTAAGTTATTGGAGGATTCCCTTATGTAAAATGGGTAAGGGATCCATGCCTATGGTGGGGGCATGGTGTTATAAGGAATCTGGTGGTTTCCCATTTTGGCATGTGGAGCCTGAATCCCATGGTTGAAACCATTTTTATGGGTGTGGTAATGGTAGTGTGAATTCATATAGAGGCTGATTTATGTGAGGAGGAAGGTAAATTATGAGCATGATCTCTCTACACCGTGTTCATGGGAATAGTAAGATGAAATAGTGAGGGAACTTCCTCTACATTTTAGTGGTCATTTAAGGGTTTAAAGGAATTTTTACACAATATGGTGCTTCCACAGTGCCTCTTAGACCTATTTAAAGTAGTTTTGGAAAGAGCATGAGGTTTAGGGTGATATTTATCTTTCTAACAACTGAAAAATCAGATCTCATTTTAATCAAGGGAACCAAGACCATGGTTGAAGTCTCCACACCATAGTGGGGTAAATTCAGGCTCTCTCAATAAATACAGGGTTAGGTATTCCTTGGTTTGAATTTTATTTTCCCTCTTTAAACCATAAACCAACCTAAAACCTATTAGTTCTCCTCAAGTGTTTCTATTGATGGATTAAATCTCTTGGTTTATTAGGATTAGTCTCTATTGAATCAAGTCACCTTCTTTTCCTCTTACCCTCTCATTCCTTTTCCTCTTTATTTCTAAAGGTTTTCTATGGTGAGGTTTCTCTGGTTTTAGGTAGAGATTCAATAATTATTTTATGGTGGTTTAGTATGGATATGTTTTAGGTTTATTTCCATCAAGTTTAGTGGTGTTTGATTATTATTTTTTCATTCTTATGCGGTGAATCCTTAAATCTTTATATCAAGGTAGGGTATTTGAGAAATCACTTATTTTATGTGTAATTTGTGGAAGTTTCATGATTTTTATTCATTGGGTGGATATTATGTATTAACATAAATAATATAATGAACCAATATTAATTAAATTAAAGGGAAAATGGGTGATTCACATGTGTTCAACCTGATTCATGTTATTACTTGTGTTTATTGTTTATACAGCTAAAAGATTTTGAATGATATTACGATATATGATTATTTATTACTAAAACTGAATTTTTGGAATCACCTTTCATAAAATTTTAATAAAATAAAGATGAAAAATAAGCTGGTTGAGTGGAATATAACATTAAATTAATGTTTCTTGTAAAAATAATGGGAATTATAGAGATATTAAAGCTAAAATTGGTTGTTAAATAATGTTAGTAGTACTACCATGTGACTATGATTGTGTGGTCATTATAGGGAATATTTTGTGGAAATTATATGGTTGGTTATGGTATTTTCCTTGAGTTGGGTATCAGGGTTATGATTGATTATCTTGGGAAGTAAAGAGTCATTGATGTGTGATAGTTGGGTTGATGTGGTAGTTTTTACATGAGATATAAGGATAATGATGCAGTGGATGGTTTTATATTATTATGGCTATGTTATAATTTCCTGATGGTATGTAAGGTTGTTGAAATAAATGGAATTGAATAATAAGTGGTTTTAAAAGTAATTTTTAATGCTTTGAGTGAATAGGTAAATGGATATGATTAAACATGGGTAATTTCTATAAATGGTTTGTCATTAAATATAGAATTGAATGATATAATAAACACAATTTGGTTTGTAAATGGTAAATCTAGAAATGGTAGGATGAAATGAATAAGTGGGTAAATGTGGATTCTTATGTGGGTATTCTATATGAAAAATAAGGTTGGCTTAGTGGTATAGTAATGGTAGTGATGTGAACTCTATGAAAATGTTTTTAATGTAAGGTGATAGAGTTGTGGTGATGTTTGTGGGATGTGATAGTGCTATTTGGGAGAACCTTCTAGATTATATTTTTGAGTGCTCACACATTATTTTATTTTATTATAATTTCATATTCACCCCAACCTTAACGATTCCCAAATTTCTTGGAATATGGTTGTTTTCCAAAATATCTAGGTTGGATAGGGAATGAATGAATGACCACTCCCTCTTCACCGCTCTCTCTTTCAAACATGGTATGTTTGTGATAATAATACACTGTGAGGGTTATGCATGGAAGGTGGGAACTAAGTTGATATCCTCCATGTTCATGATACCCTACTGTAATGGATATAGATATTTATTTTTGGTTATAAATTGATTCCAACATAGGATGTTAGAAAATTTAGGAGGTTGGGATTGGTAGGGCTATGGTCTGAACCCTATCAGTCGTGACATGAGTATTTGGGTTGATGCCAACATAGGATGATGGAACCTATGAGAGGTTAGGATAGGTAGGGTTGAAATTAAACCTACATTGCATATGACTTGATATGTATTATATGGATGTGGTTGTGATTATTTGGAAGGCATGTGAGTGTCGAGACAATTTCTGTTGGGGAGTGAAAGAGACAAACTAGTGGGAAAGTGGTGTAGGGTACCCCTTTTTTATATATTACTGATGTTATGTTATTATAATTGAATATTATATTGGGTGAGAGAGACTTAGTAAGGATGGTTGATATTTTATCTTATGTAGGTTCTTTTTGGTTTTTCTATTTGTTAATTAAAGCATTAGTATGCTTCTTTCACATTTTTATGAGAGATATTGAGTATAATCCTATTAAGTATACATGTTATACTCATGCCTATATACATAAATCTATTTTAAATGTTTCCAATAGGGATTTAGTTACTTAGATATATAGTACCATCTTAGATCTTGGTATTGGATGAAGAGTTACCACCTTGTGACTATTTTGGTATTTTTTTTATTTAGAGACCTTATATTTGTTTGGAATTACATGCATTTGTGAGAAGTTGTTTTATTTTATAATATGGTTTTTAAGGGTGGATTTTTTTATTATTTATACCTAGTATTTAATAGATTAATTCCACCCATTTGTGTGAATTATACCCTTGTTCTTGTCATCACCCTATGGCCCATTGGAGGTGGTCTTTTGGGGCCAATCTTATCTTTACTATAGGCCTATGAGGGGTTACTAGTGGGGGTGAGTCATTATATTCTAGAAATCCTTTGGTGTTTGGTGTTCCTCTAATTTTGTATGATAATCCTATTATATGTTTTACCACTTGTGGATTCTATAATCATTTTTTGTCACTTATTTATTCATATAAAGAAAAATCCATCGTGTTTGAGAGACATAGATCACATTGTGATAAAATTATGCATGTTTGTTTTATGTTATTCATTTACATGTTGGTTCTATTGATGATAGATTGGGAATTATAATGGGGTTATTCCATTTCATTGATCGTATAATGATCCTCTAAAACCCATAAGTGGTATAATATCTACATTCATTAATGAATCAATATGTTATTTTATTAATTTTATAAAGAACATGTATATCATAATCTTCTTGAGGCCATATCTGACAGACTTTTATGGGGTTCATCTTATGAACTTGGTTATAGAATAAAACACATATATGTATGATATATCATTGATATAATAAATATGAAATATAAATGAATAAAAAAACATATGCATACCTGGATGGATGATACAGTATCCTCTATCTCCATGGAGTTTTCTTAATGATGATCATAAAGCATTTGAACTAAGCCTGATTCCACTGGTGAATGGATCCCAGTTCATAACTGGAGGGCTCTAAAATTCTAGAGGAGTGATAGAGCCTTCAAAGAGAAATGATGAATGGTGTTTTTATATCAATAGGATCTATATAAATCTTTTCATGAAACTAATGATCACAATCACCATTGTGCACACACACTTACACTAATAGGAGGTACCACATCCATTTTATAGGCCTCCTCGATGATCCTCTTTTAATATAGAAACATTTTAGTCATATTCAACACTTAAAATGAATTTCTTCCCTTTGTTTGATACATTTAACCTATTAAATATACATTCATACATTGTTTAATCCATTAATAATGGATTAAACTAGAAACCATGTGGGATATGTTGTAGTGTTAGTGCTAGAAAAATGCACACATTATGGCTATGTTGGGTGAAAATTAGTCTTGGGTTCCTGCTTAAGGATGCATTGATAGGAATGCATCCTTAATATATATTCATTACATTCATATAAATTAAGTGAACATCAAAAAATCTCCCACTTTTACTTAAATACCTAAGGAATTAATGCGAAACTTCACAACCCTTTTTGAATCCATCTAAAACTTATTTTGGATAGGGTTTTATCAAGCTCACTTCATTTTTGAAAAAACAATTTATTAAAACCTTTTCCTTATTCAATGTTATATATGTGTTACCTTATGAGTATT
The DNA here is from genome assembly GCA_963277665.1 of Viscum album. Taxonomy (NCBI): domain Eukaryota; kingdom Viridiplantae; phylum Streptophyta; class Magnoliopsida; order Santalales; family Viscaceae; genus Viscum; species Viscum album. The sequence continues at coordinate 1,083,393,766 of OY728137.1, read as the reverse complement.
AGTAGAATTTAAAACAAATATAAAATCCCTATTTTATAGATGTAAGAAAATAGAAGCTGTAGAAACTTTAGGTTTACCACGTAAGACTTTAGAATATTCATAGGAATATTTTCAGAGCTAGGTGATGAGAAGACATGCGATTCTAAGCCTCGATGATCCTAGAATTAATATTTTAAAAATACTAAATATATTTTATATCACATGCATGTGTTTTTCCTAAAAAAATGGAATATATCATAAATGAAGTTTTGGATCGGAAATCCGAGACCACAATTGAATCCGAAGTGTAGGGTTTGTCCTAGGCATGAATTAAGGTTGGTTGACATGGGATGTTAAAATGAGGTAGCTTTTGGTGGGTGTATTTAATAAATCAATTAATTTATTTAATAAACCCAACCCAAATAAATCACAAATAGGGGATCATATGGGAAATCCTAGAATACTTTTGATTCCAAAACATGGGTTTTACCCTAGGCGTGATATAACCTTGGTTGGCATCAGGTGTCTGGCTTGAGTTCCATTGTGGGAGAAATAATTAAATAAATAAATTATTATTTATTTAATTTTTTCATTTAAAATCAATAACCATTAAACCTCTATAAATATGTGATTATTCCAAATACCTAGGGTTATACACATAACCCTAGATATTTATGAGGAGATGTTGGAGGATGTTCTTAGTGGATTCTCGAACAAATAACATATGATCTAGGTTTTATGATAGGTGTACTAATCAGAGCTCATGGATTTTTCCAAATACATGAGTGAAATTTTCTTCTTCATCAACGATGGATCCAAATTGAGACAAGAATCATTAATTTTTGTTTCCATCACTTTTGATTAAATCATTGAAGCATGAATTATTATATGATTTTTATTTTTGGATTGTATATTTTTCGCATGAGCCCCATAGACAAATTAATTTTTTTAATTCATTTTATTCTTTATTATGCCATGTTCTCACCAAATACATTCCTTATCTATGATCTTTGGCTAGGAAGACTTGATTATTAATGTTTTCACCTTTATTTTTGTGCCTCTCCCCCACCATTCTTCATAATCTTCATCATTGGCCTATGTGGTCATAGTTAGACATTTTTGGGGAAGTTTCAAGTGCAATCGAACCCCCAGAATCATGAATATTGTCCGAACAATGAGAGGTATGGTGATTTGTAAACATATTGAATCAATACCGTGGGTGTGAGTTCGCAATTGAGGATACGATTGAGGTGTAATGAGAAGGATAGTTGATTAGAGGTGGTTTGGGATCATATTACTGATCCCCATTTTCTCATTTGATTCGTGACGATGATGTAAAGTGTGATGAACTTGGTTTTGAGTCGAGGAAGTACACAAAGTTTCATGGAGGAGGCTTCTCGGCATGGACATGATGGTGGCCGGACTTGGATTTATGAAGAGGTGGTCAAACGTGGTCAACACAATGAGCATTAATAATAATATTATTATTAATAACAAGGGTAATGAATAATAATAATAATAATAATAATAATAATAATCATAATATCATAATTAAATATAATCTGAGGAGAAAGTGAGTTTATAGAGGTTCCACCTCAGAAAGGAGTCCACTTGGACGTGATAAGGGGTGATTTACCTTATTTTAAACTATTATTATTATTATATAAAATAATAATGATAATATGATTTAAAATATATTTTTAAAAGGGGGAAATCTAATGCGTGGGAGGCGAGATGGGGTCCTGAGTCATGCTGTACAAGTGAAAGAAATTGGTGTGGGGGGGGGAGTTGTGTGTTCCCCTATCCCATTTTTATAAGTTTTAAAATAATAACAATATAATAATAATAATAATATTTATTTTTTTTATCAAATATTGTATCAATTATATATTTTAACCGAGATGTCAGATTAGAAATATGTCTGCAACATCACGGTCATGGTATTGAGACAGATGATTCAAGACCAGTGATGAATACCTTTTTCAGGATCATGTCTCAGGTCCACAAAGTGACCAATAATAATAATAATAATACCATTATTATGAAATCTTGTATCCAAAATATCCTTATCATATGGTGTTATAATGAAAAATATTTTGAGGCATTTTGACCCTGATATCGAGGTAGAAGTTTTGAGACCAATATCTAGTGTTTAGTTTGGGATCATGGCTTGGTCCCATGAAAATCCATTTGAGCGCGATGCGGTGAAATGTGTTTTTTCACTAGGTATTCGATTTGGGAAAGTGAATAGCATATAACAAGTATTTTTCTATAAGGATCACAACAGTGTGACCCATTTGGATATCCATGGAAATTTTAAATGATATTTTGGTGGTTTGAAATTTTCTCTTGTCAGACTGATAAAAAGCCTTATGTGTTCATCAGGTTTTTAGATGGGGCACGTTGTGTAGTACCCTTACACGTCGTGTAATACTACATGTCTAGAAAGATGTGTGCCAACGAGGACACGAAGATGCATTAGGGTGGGGTCACATGTCATGTGGCCCCATATGCATCACTTACCTCCTTATGAACCTTATACCTATTGTATCTTCTTCATTTGGACTTGTATTTTGTTCTGTGAGTAGCCTATCCTGAGTGTTTTTCCTCATAGAATGCGATGGTGGCCTCTATAGTATATTTTATGATACAATGTGAGATTTTCTAAGCGTGATGTTTCTTTAGGAGGTGCTTGAAAATGGTAGTGATTTGGAAAGATCATTAGATAGTTCAGATAGAGATAGTACTCTACTATGATAACAGCGTGCAAGTCCTCTATCCATGAAGATAATACTTCCCTATAGAATTAGTATGTGAGTCCTCCAAACTTGTTGTGAAAAAATAGATGGTACTCCCCCGTGGAACCAAGTCATGGGCCCTCTATCCATGGAGATGATACTCCCCTGTCACATCAGGGAATGAGTACTCCATACTCATTGTGTAGATAGAGATGATACTCCCCTATGGAACTAGGGAGTGGGTTCTCTATCCATGGAGATAGTACTCCCTTATCACATCAGGGTGTAGGTCCTCCTTACTCGTTGTGAAGATAGAGGCGATACTCTCCTGTGGCAATAGGGCATGGTTTCTCTATCCATAGAGACAATACTTCCCTATCACATCAGGGCATGAGTCCTCCATAATCATTGTGAATATAGAGATGGTACTCCCCTATTGCATGAGGGTGTGAGTTTTCTATCCATGGAGATAATACTCCCCTATCGTACCAAGGTGCGATTCCTCCATACTTGTTATACAGATGTAGAGTGGAACCCTCCTACTGGTACAAGTCATGGGTACTCTATATATTGAGTGAAACCCTTCTATTTTACTAGGTAATTGGTCCTTTATCTATAGATTATGTCCTCTTGACTGTGTGGTACAATGGATAGGTGTGGCTCTATACGGTTACTTATTCAGAAATTCACATGATATACTGAGCATTAGAGATGATCCCTTTTTATAGCTGTAGGAATAATTATTTTTATTAGCTAGGATGTGGAGATGGATATCACTTTTCTCTATCATTTGGGATTCTTATTGAGCATACTGGGATTTTTTTGGTATGGTTTTTGTCTCGTATATTTATTGACATACCTTCATTGTGATGAACTGACTACTTCTATCATGTATTCTATTTCTCCCTCTTTAGTTTTTGAAGTATCCTACTGGGTATGTATATAATCACCCCTTCACTGGCTTTTCTTGCACATGTCATGTCTTATGCAGATGAAATATAGGTTAATAGTGATTTTAGAGAATCATAGAGATACTTGGGTGCATTTGACCATATAAGGTGGTTAGGGATTGCAGATATGGAGTTAGGCTCTCAAAATTTCTTTTCCAATTGTTTTATAGTTGAGACATCTTTTCTGGTTGGGAATGTATTTTTTTCCTTTACTTTTAAATTTATTCTATTGTACTCTTTTTTATTCCTTATATGTTATTAAATGTATTTATTTTACTCTAGATGTTACAATATTTTATTATTATTCATCTTCACTACATGGAGATGGTTGGGTGTGTGCGTACAAGTATAATAGGAAAATTCCTCCAATTTTAGTTATACCTTTTGATGCTTGTTACTAGCCCCTAGCCTATGGAGTTGGGCTTGGGGTAGTTGCAACTCATCCTTCTGCTAGCCAAATGGGCCCCAATGGGTTGGGTCATGACAAATTGATATTAGAAAAGATAATTCCTTAGGATGGTGTTTGAGGTTGTCCCCTTTTGAGGATTTGGTTGGGACTTAGGTAAATGGTGTCAAAGTGTTTCAAGTGCTTCTTTTTAGGAAAATGTACCCAGTGTTTGTGTAGATATTGATGTATCCATACAACATGAATATGGCTACCTGCTTGTCGACTCAGCATACCAAGACATCAGTTTTAGGGATCAATGGTACATGCATCATATAGGATTGAATACTTTGACTGTACTTCTTGAGTCATCTCCCCATATATTCTATTTGACCATTTTATGTATTGATAACTTTCAATATGAATCTATGATGATAACCATATAGTATTTTGAGATAGTGTCATGATGAATATTTCTTGAGCGATGATACCTTAATTCAGGGTCCTACCCATGAGGTGATTTTCTCTAGGAAGTAATCGAGTAGTGCTACCACCTATTGAGTAGATCATGGACCCTTTAGTGGATCAGGAATATGATCATTCATGTGTTGAGAAATCGATAGATCCTGTAGGGAAGAACTATGGTACGTGCAGGCTTATCATGTTATGTGAGTTATAGTGATAAAGAACATTAAGGTTCCATGACAAGACATACCCCTAAGGAGTAAATATTTGACTCAAGGTAGTGGTCTAGGTTTTTCAGCTTGTGCATACCCTAACTAATCAGATTATTACATTGGAAACCATACTTATCCATGGAGTAACTATAGGATCCATAGGTACTGACAGATGACACACCTATGTTGAGTGATCATATTGAGTTTTAGAGATAGAGATTACCTAGGATTCATGGTGATCCAGAAACCCTTATCAGGTTTTAGAGGATTGGATTGAGCCTATGGTGTGAATGTACTTCTTGGATAGGACCCCTCTCGATGGTGATACTGGTGATGAGACTTTTCCAGGGTGATGTGGGGGAGTTGGTAGAATAATGTGTTAGTGATGTTCATCGTGGGTTCAGATATATAAGGAAGAGGAACACTTCCCCAATCAATACTCGTTCTTGTGATGTGATCTAAAACTATTTGGGAAATTCAGTGCCATCTCAAAGAAGATAGTATCAATGTGTAGTGGATGAGTTCCTGAATTTTATTTTTGAGGTCATTCTGATGGGAAGGAGTTGGAGAAATACCTAGTTATTTTGAGTAGGAAGGAAATATAATGGATAGATTCAGGAAGTAAGAGCTTGTGGATCTGTGGATTTGAGTGTGGTTCAGGGTACAACATGTGTCTCCACTACTCCAACTACAGTTATATCATAGATTAATAAATCATATTTCCCTGGAAATAATCCCTATTAAATACTTAGCGATACCATTGGGAGAATTTTTACTTGAACATTATGTTGGAGGCTCCTGATGAGAGGATCAGTGATCACCTTTTTCTACCGATGGTGTGACTTGACTCTATAAGAAGAGAGAGGGAGCCTCGCAAGAAATCTTTCCATATTAGAAGTGGGACCCTATGATGTTTTCCTTAGTATGGGTTGGTCATTTACCTCTATGATCAGATGATTTATACCAGTGACTATAGTAGTGCTTCCAGTTTGTTGGGATAGAGTTTTCCTCCTCTGATAAGGAGTGGTCCCCGAGTAGGGTAGGATGATCTCATTCATAGGAGGTTATAAACACTTTTCTTAGTAGATTGTCTAGTATTAGCATTGTAGAAACAAATTACATGAGCTTCTAGTTTCCTATGATTTTGGAGGATTATGAGATCATCCATCCTGAGGATGTTTTGGGTTTAACTCAATATCAAGAGTTTTTTTATGCATGGAATTGCACTAGGGAAGACCTGATATCTCTGCTAGTGTATCAGATGAACCTATGTAACTATGAGAGTTGGAGGTTTGGTTGGAGGAGTTTATAGAGAAGGGGATTCATATAACCCAATGTGTTTTCCTGGGTAGCCTTGTGTTATTCACCTAAGGGGTTAATAAGATCATGAGGTTAGGTGTATATTAGCATCACTTGAGCTAGGTGACTATCTAGGAGGAGTATCCACCCCTAAGAATTGATGACCTCTTCACCTGATGGATAGAGGTGAAGTGGATCTCAGAGTTTGACCTCAGGATGGGTTATTACCAACTATAGGTTTGAGAGGTGGTTGTACCGAATGTGTCTTCCTAGAGCTGATGCAGTTGCTTTGAGTTCTTAGTGATACCCTTTGGAATGTTGAACACCCCACCAGAGTTTGCAAGACTTGGGAGATGGATCCTTAACCTTTCCTAGGTCAGTTCATGGAATTATTTTGTAATGTTACCCTTGTGTCCTCGATGTCAGAGTTGGAACATGCAAGACACAAGAGGATGGCGCTATACATGCTTCAAGACTTCTAGTTTCATGGCATCTTTCATGGAGTTATTTCTAGATATGAAGGTCCACTTATTAGGATATGTATTCTAAGACATGGGAGTAATAGTGGACCCTAAATAAGTTTAGGCGACATGATCTTAAGTACCACACTTGGCATGGATGTGGTATTAGATGTTCACAATGAGGTTTTCCATCCATTTTTATCGAGCAAGGTGATAGTGCAATTGAACTCTTTACAATTAGACCGAGTTCTTAGAGTTCTCCACATGTTGTAGCTAAGAAGGTATGTGCATGAATCATTGTATGATACCGACTTGGGTAAGATAGGTCGTGAGAGTTTATTTTCCATTTTTAAGGAGTTAGTGGCATTGAGAACTGGTAGAGAAATACCCTTTGTGGAAAAGTTTTTTTCTTGGGTGCATGTTTGTTGACAAAATATGAAACCATCATGGGAGTGGGAGAGTTGGATGCGGGCCCAGTATCCCCACCTTTTTCTTTAGTTTTTGATTTTTGGGGATGACATGTTTTGAAGAAGGTAATAATGTAGAGACTCTGATTTTACTATGTAAGACTTTGTAATATTCATAGAAATATTTCTAAAGCCAGACACTAAGACGACACATGATCTTAAGGCCTAGTAAACCCAAAATTAATTTTATAAAAATATTAAATATATTCTATATCAAGTGCACCTGGTTTTATTGAAAAATTGTAATACCTCTTAAATGAAGTCTTGGATCATAAATCTGAGACCTTGTTTGAATACAGAGTGTGTGGTTTACCCTAATCTTGAGCTAAGGTTGGTCAGCACGAGACATTTAGATGAGGTGGTCATTGGCGGGTGAATTAGATAAATAAATAAAATAAAATAAATTATTTAATAATCCTAACCCAAATAACTCACAAATGGGGACTCATATGGGAAATAAGATAATATCGTTGAGTCCGGAATGCGAGTTTTACCCTAGCCACGACATAACCTTGGTCGATGTCGGGTGTTGGGATTGAGTGCCATCGTGGGAGAAATAATTAAATAAATAAAATATTATTTATTTAATTGTTTTATTTAAAACCAATACCTATCAAACCTCTATAAATATGTGATTATACCAACTACCTAGGGTTAGTTGCATAACCCTAGAGATTTGGGAGGAGCCATTAGAAAAAATTCTTGATGGATTCTCGAATGAATAACAGCAGATCAAGGTTTAACAACTAATGTGCCAATCAGATATTGTTGATATCACCAATGAAATAAGTGGATATTTTTTTCTTTATTAGCGATCAATCCAAATTGAGGTAGGAATTCTAAATTTTGGTTTCCACCCCTTTTGATTAAATTGTTGAAGCATGTATTATTATCTATTTTTGATTCTGTTATTGTATATTCTTCTCATGAGCCCTATAGAAAAATTAAATTTATTAAATTTATTTTATTCTTGTTTATACCGTGTTTTAACCCTTGATATTCCCGATCTATGATCGTTTTCCAAGAATGATTGGTTATTGATGTTTTCACCTTTGTTCTTGTGCTTCTCCTCCACTGTTCTTCGCCATTTTCATATGGGGTCATGGTTCAACATTGATGGGGCATGTTCGATCATGATCAAAACCTCAAAATAACTACCCAATACTGAAAATTGAATCTATACCCATGGTTTTAAACTGTGGGTATACCCCCTAAAACCATGGTTATACGCTATACCCATGGTTTTAGAAACCATGGATGATGGAGGCATCATTATAGACCTATACCAATGATTTCTAGACAAAACATGGGTATAGGTCCTATAGATTATTTCATACCCATGGTTTAAAAAAAACCATGGGTATATCTTAAACTAGTAGAGAAACTATACCCACAATTTTGAGAACTATGGGTATAGGTACCTACCTGCATTTGGCAGCAGCTGCAACTACACCTCTTCCACCACCACTTGAACCTATAAATAAAATAAAACACATATTATACATTCAATGTAGTAAAAATATTTTATATTTATCATTCAACCAAATTATTGTAGTAATTTTCAAACCATATACAATACTAAAACATACATATAATTCTATACAAGCAATCAATTCAATTCATGAAAAAACTTCCACAAGTCTCCTTACTTCCAAGTCAAAAATGGAGGGGATAAATATCTCCCCTATCTCCAACATCCTCATCCCCATCACCATAAGAAAAATCATCATCACCATTAGTGTCACGAACCAAATCTGGTCGCCGCCCAAACCGGCACCAAACCCAGCCCGTGACATGACCCGAAGGGCGTTCCCGATCCCCACGGGCTGGCACAAGTGCCCGGGTATCATTTATTTAGGTTTGGGAACGATTTACCCGAATATGAAGTCATAAACCATTAAAAACAATCAATAAACTGAATCTGAAAATTTATACCAAATGATGTTTAAACAAAAACCAGAACGGAATACATAGGTTTAGATTCAATACAAAAGGCCCAATGACACAATGGAACAGAAACAAAACAGCCCCATGGACTCCACATGACAAGGGGTCATCACCCCCAAGTCGTCTCCACTACTCCGCCCCAAGGATGAGGACTAACACCCTGAACCGACATCACCCTTAGCCTTTCCTTTACCTGGGTAAAAAAAAAGGTCTACTTACACCCAAGGGGTGTAAGTAGGGTGTGAGCCTAAGCCCAATAGGATACCACCCTATGATTCCAAGGTGCATGCAATACAAGGTGAAAAAGCAAGCAGTTTTAATATGCAATTAAAAGCGGTGAAAAATTACACAAAATGAAACTTTAAATTGAAAACATTTTTCAAGATAAAACTTTCAGAATGTTAACACATTTAAATAGGAATATTATATACTGCATTATAATTCCAAAGACACCCAAAAACAAGGGCAAATACCACAAATCCACTGAGCAACAAAACCGGGAACACCCCTAGGCACTAGATAGTCTCAGGCCCCATGTACCTCGTACCTCAGTGTAATGTAACCATAGTAAAATCCTTTCTCGTGCACGAGCCACTAGTAGGGAACATACCCATAACCTATTGGTCCCCAATCATCATCCACAAAGTTTAGTTAGATTTTTCGTTATCCAAATTCTAAGTGAAACAGGGACAAAACCCATCCGGTCCACTAGCCGTACTAGTACAAATCCACCCCACCTAGGTACCCGGGCTTCCCCCTTTGTGCTCAAACAATTTCAGGATTTAACACACATCCATTTTAATGTAAAACACCACTACTGGTCACATACACCAAATACAGTATCTATCTCATTTTATACCACTTAAAACACACAACAAACTCTTTGAATTTGAATAAATCAATTTCACAAAATCTCGTGTAGTTTTGCACACAAAACCCCTTAAGAAACCCACTTGTACATGATGTTCACAATTGTAAGTTACCAAAACAGTAAAGGCAGCCCAATAAATATCAATTAAAACAACAAATCAATTTTTGGGCATCCTTATGCTAAACAAGAAGTGTTATCTTTGTAAAACCTTCATTTTCACACAAAAGTGGAACCAAAACATCACTTTCTTTACAAACACAATTAAAACCCATTTTTTTGCAGCAATTAACAAAGGGTATAAACATTATAAACAGTATTTTATGCCTTATTACAGATCAATAAAAACAACTAAGTATTTATAGGGCATCCCCAAATAAACAAACAAAACACTTCTTTGGAAAACCCCCAATTTCACACCAAATTGGCATTTTAAATTCAATTGCAATGGAAACATCATTAGAACAAATTTTTGTAGCAATAATAAAATTATATAAATCTGAAAATATGGTAAATAAAGCATTCTAATACACAAAGATTGCATCAACATTGGAATCACCTACCAAATCAAATGAAACCATTGAATCCTTTGTGCGAAAACACAAACGCACCACCGCCGCACCTCAAGAAGGGTAGATCAAACCTAAAAATAGAAAATTGGACCAAGAAAACCCAAGGTTAAACCTTAGGTTCGAACCCATACCCACTTTTCATTGTTCACTTCAATAAAAATGGAGGAAACCCTAAAAAAATAGAATGAAACCCTAATCAATTTGAAAGGGGAAAAGAAATGGACAAACTTACTTGAGAAATCTAGAATGAATCTCCCCAAAACACTAGTATCTGAAATTTAAAATGGCCAAAACTCAGGGTATGGTCTCACAAGAATTATTAGGTCATTTAGGAATTGGAATGGAGGGAAAAGATTAAGAATATAAGGAGTTATGAAAGGATAAATGTACCTCTCCAAAATCTGGACGATTTCTGAAATCCAGAAAGTTTCGACTATTTTCGCTACTCTATAGAGCTCCAAATTGTGGGAGGAGGGCATGGGGTCGCGCCTGGGCTTCTTAGGGTCTATAGGGAGGTGAAATCACCGAAAACTCCATTTTAATGAATAAGATATTAATAAATTAATGAAACAATTTAAAACTGGAAAATGGGACTTCGGGTTGGCCCAACTCTCAAATAAAAACAAAAATACCCCATGCTTATGGATTTATAAAGGCCCCAAATTTAAATTTGGGGTTAATATATCAGGGGAGAACAATTAGGAGTTTGAATGAGTCAAAAATATTAAAAATTGAAAAAGTTATAAATGAAACAAAATTTATTTTTAAATCTGGAATTGGGCTCGCAGTTTGGCCCAATTCATGAAAACTCACCTATTCTCAATAAAACCTTTGGAAACCACCAAAACAAATCATGAGTGGAAAATAAATTTAAAATAACCCTAGAATAGGTTACGTACGTGACAATTCTCCCCACCTTGAAAACTTTCCGCCCCGGAAAGTCACAGCAAGGTCAAAGCAACAACCAAACCCAACTGAGAAACCAATAGGTACACCCTTGCCAGGTTTCACCCCCAAAGGTCAAAACACCTCCAGTGATCAATGATGGAAGGAATACTATCACAAACCAAACTTACACCACTTTCCTGAAACAATAAATTACATTCAGGATTTATCCCAAATGAAAACTCCTCAAATACAATCTGAACAATACTCAATCAATTTACCAAAAAAAAAACAACAACATTGAACAAGGTTACACTTCCCTACTATAACTAAACCATTGAAAACTATCCAATATCAATGTTTACCCAATGAATATGTAGGTAGTTAGATATCTTCGAATGATAATACCTACTTCCCAGACAAGTCCAAAGAAAAAAAAAATATGAGTTACTCGTATGAAGAGACACAAATGGGCTCCCCACCATAAGAGACAACTTAAATTGTTTTCCCGAGACAGAATCAAGACACTAATAGTGGGAGGCCCAAACATACTCTCTAGTAAAAGGGATATACTTCCATTAAATGTTTATGAAGGAATATTCATGAGAATCATAGTGGGTCTCCCCACCATAAGAACTGACCATCTTAACCGACCAGCATGGGCCGACACAGAAAGACCCAAAAAGAAATCAAAGATTTAGGAAGGGCGCAGGATTAGTATGCATGGTTTGTGAAACTGTTCACTAACTATGAATATAATTCTTTCTACATGGCTTCCTAGCACACGACCACTACTAAACGTGCACAAACTATGTTCTCAACCATGACGAAACCATAGGTTTAAACTATTCCCATTTTTTATACTAAGGATAGGACTTTGTACAAGGGTTTAAATGGCCCTGGGATTTTCCCTGACTACGAGCCAGCTTCTCTCCGAGACCTATGGCTGGAGCTCAAATTATTGAAGCATCTTCGGCCTCGTAGTTAATATTTGGAAACCCACTGAATGAGAATTCTTCTTTTCGGTGCCACCAAAAACTACACCGCAGTCCCAAATAAGTTTTCTAGACATAACACATTCCAAACTCACTTTACCTTATCCCGATATTTCACTGAAACAAGGGCTGAGAAGATACACACACATCACAACTTGTTTCTTCAGGTGAGAAACAATATAAGTAAAGAACACCTACACTCACATTCCTCTAAAATAGATGATTTTGAAGTTTTTCCAAGGGAGACATTTGCCCAACATAACAGGGACTCTCAGAGGATTTCACTACTTTCACCTATAAAGTCAATCGAGTACATGACATCATAAGGCATCACCAAACATGACCATTTCAACTGATATAAACAATTCATGGAGAGGGACCTTATACAACATCCCCAAACAACACACAATTCTAGAAAGTGGCCACAATATCCTATCGTGACCATATTTCCCACACCGATGGTTTAACATGAATTAATGCATCAAAGAAACTTTGAAGAACCCAAAGGTCCTCTTAGACACCATCGAGACACTCATCCACACTTACAACCAAAGAACACTTCCACCTTCGATGAATCATGAAACATTAGAAACTATGGTTTCTTTCAACCTTCCACAATAACTTTACCACTACAAGAGGATCCAAAAATCAACGAAATGAATGGGTGTAGACTCAATCAACATTGATCGATAAAATATTCCTTATATTGATCAACTGGAGGATTTTCCAATGGCGAAACAATATGGATTTCACTTCAGCTGTGCATTAACCCTTAATGGGGGCATACCTTATCCAATGAGAGAACCCAAGGACCCAACCAATCTGGTCCATTAGTCAAAACATGCCTCAAACCAGATCCAAACACATGAAGGGAACCACCGTAGAGGCATCCCAAAACATTTTTCAAAAGAGACCACTAATCGTCCCTACAACACAGCTCACCGACCAAACACAAACCCAAAACACAGTTCAAACAGGAGGGGTTCTTGGACTCAAAACATCCCACAACATCAACATTATCAAAAACCCATAATAAAAACTATACCAAACTATTCATCAATACATCATGTTTTTCTTTAAAACTATTTCATTGAAAACAAACGGTTTTGCAGTAAGAGTATCCACCAATGGTACCCCATGGGCCTCACACATGCATGTTTTTGTGTCACACCGGGCACCCTCCTCATAACCATCCCAGAACTCATCCAGTCATGCCATCAACCATCCATCATCCCATATAACCCCATGCATGTGGTCACTCATGGAAATACCAAAGGGTAAAACAAAAATTCCTTCCACTTTTCAAAAACAAAATGCTCAACCAACCCAACCTTTTTCTCAAAACTACTAACAATGAGATCAAAATCCCAATTCACATCTTACAAAACATTTCATAAAGACACAACAATTTGGAAAAGAACCCACATTCAAGATATTCATATCAATATCAAAACATCTCATCCCATTAAAACACTGTTTTATTATTTAGAAAACTCTATTGGAAACACTTTTCAAAACCAACTTTAATATAGTTCCTTCTTTCAAAAGAGGTGTAAGAACACCATTTTAGATTTCAAAACAATTCTGAAAATTCAATTCCTCAATTTCATAAACCGAACCATTCCCTCTTTATTTGAAAATCATTTCATAAAAACTTTACGCTTATTAAAACCAAGTCACCAGAAAACCAAAGTGCCAGGATTTCAAAACTAAAGCACAAAACAATCCGAGAGGAAACTAGTTTCAATGGGTGACTTGGAAATATGGTTGGCAGCCATATTCCAATCACTTCACTGTCACAGAGAGTGTTTTAGGGAATATCCCCAGCTTCACATGGCTTGCCAGGCCCTGCGAGCTCACTGAGACCATTAACCCAACTCTCTTTTCATTTCCCGTAATCATCATCAAACCAAGAAAACCAAAGGAATTAGATAAATCCCGACTTCCCATGGCGACTCGAATCCTGTCATGAGGTGTGGTGATCAGGCACACTACCCATAACCGAACTACCAAGTCCCAACAATCGTAACTTTATACTATCCTGACTGTTCCCCAAATAACGTGACCCAAAGAGTTAACCAGAACCTCCTCTGATACCATTTTGTCACGAACCAAATCTGGTCGCCGCCCAAACTGGCACCAAACCCAGCCCGTGACATGACCCGAAGGGCGTTCCCGATCCCCACGGGCTGGCACAAGTGCCCGGGTATCATTTATTTAGGTTTGGGAACGATTTACCCGAATATGAAGTCATAAACCATTAAAAACAACCAATAAACTGAATCTGAAAATTTATACCAAATGATGTTTAAACAAAAACCAGAACGGAATACATAGGTTTAGATTCAATACAAAAGGCCCAATTACACAATGGAACAGAAACAAAACAGCCCCATGGACTCCACATGACAAGGGGTCATCACCCCCAAGTCGTCTCCACTACTCCGCCCCAAGGATGAGGACTAACACCCTGAACCGCCATCACCCTTAGCCTTTCCTTTACCTGGGTAAAAAAAAGGTCTACTTACACCCAAGGGGTGTAAGTAGGGTGTGAGCCTAAGCCCAATAGGATACCAACCTATGATTCCAAGGTGCATGAAATACAAGGTGAAAAAGCAAGCAGTTTTAATATGCAATTAAAAGCGGTGAAAAATTCCACAAAATGAAACTTTAAATTGAAAACATTTTTCAAGATAAAACTTTCATAATGTTAACACATTTAAATAGGAATATTAGATACTGCATTATAATTCCAAAGACACCCAAAAACAAGGGCAAATACCACAAATCCACTGAGCAATAAAACCGGGAACACCCCTAGGCACTAGATAGTCTCAGGCCCCATGTACCTCGTACCTCAGTGTAATGTAACCATAGTAAAATCCTTTCTCGTGCACGAGCCACTAGTAGGGAACATACCCATAACCTAGTGGTCCCCAATCATCATCCATAAAGTTTAGTTAGAGTTGTCTTTATCCAAATGCTAAGTGAAACAGGGACAAAACCCATCCGGTCCACTAGCCGTACTAGTACAAATCCGCCCCACCTAGGTACCCGGGCTTCCCCCTTTGTGCTCAAACAATTTCAGGATTTAACACACATCCATTTTAATGTAAAACACCACTAATGGTCACATACACCAAATACAGTAGCTATCTCATTTTATACCACTTAAAACACACAACAAACTCTTTGAATTTGAATAAATCAATTTCACAAAATCTCGTGTAGTTTTGCACACAAAACCCCTTAAGAAACCCACTTGTACATGATGTTCACAATTTTAAGTTACCAAAATAGTAAAGGCAGCCCAATAAATATCAATTAAAACAAAAAATCAATTTTTGGCCATCCTTATGTTAAACAAGAAGTGTTATCTTTGTAAAACCTTCATTTTCACACAAAAGTGGAACCAAAACATCACTTTCTTTACAAATACAATTAAAACCCATTTTTTTGCAGCAATTACCAAAGGGGATAAACATTATAAACAGTATTTTATGCCTTATTACAGATCAATAAAAACAACTAAGTATTTATAGGGCATCCCCAAATAAACAAACAAAACACTTCTTTGGAAAACCCCCAATTTCACACCAAATTGGCATTTTAAATTCAATTGAAATGGAAACATCATTAGAACAAATTTTTGTAGCAATAATAAAATTATATAAATCTGAAAATATGGTAAATACAGCATGCTAATACACAAAGATTGCATCAACATTGGAATCACCTACCAAATCAAATGAAACCATTGAATCCTTTGTGCGAAAACACAAACGCACCACCGCCGCACCTCAAGAAGGGTAGATCAAACCTAAAAATAGAAAATTGGACCAAGAAAACCCAAGGTTAAACCTTAGGTTCGAACCCCTACCCACTTTTCATTGTTCACTTCAATAAAAAGGGAGGAAACCCTAAAAAAATAGAATGAAACCCTAATCAATTTGAAAGGGGAAAAGAAATGGACAAACTTACTTGAGAAATCTAGAATGAATCTCCCCAAAACACTAGTATCTGAAATTTAAAACGGCCAAAACTCAGGGGATGGTCTCACAAGAATTATTAGGTCATTTAGGAATTGGAATGGAGGGAAAATATTAAGAATAGAAGGAGTTATGAAAGGATCAATTTACCTCTCCAAAATCTGGACGATTTCTGAAATCCAGAAAGTTTCGACTATTTTCGCTACTCTATAGAGCTCCAAATTGTGGGAGGAGGGCATGGGGTCTCGTATGGGCTTCTTAGGGTAGATAGGGATGTGAAATCACCGAAAAATCCATTTTAATGTATAAGATATTAATAAATTAATGAAACAATTTAAAACTGGAAAATGGGCCTTCGGGTTGGCCCAACTCTCAAATAAAAACAAAAATACCCCATTATTATGGATTTATAAAGGCCCCAAATTTAAATTTGGGGTTAATATATCAGGGGAGAACAATTAGGAGTTGGAATGAGTCAAAAATATTAAAAATTGAAAAAGTTATAAATGAAACAAAATTTATTTTTAAATCTGGAATTGGGCTCGCAGTTTGGCCCAATTCATGAAAACTCACCTATTCTCAATAAAACCTTTGGAAACCACCAAAACAAATCATGAGTGGAAAATAAATTTAAAATAACCCTAGAATAGGTTACGTACGTGACAATTAGAAACATCCTCATCACCAAAAAAATCATTTGGAGAAACAACTGCATCATATGAAGCAACAAAATCATAAAAAATATCATCATCATCATCATCATCATCATCGCCACCACCATCAGCTCCACCAACACTAGGACCCTCATTGAAATCACTCAAAAAATAATTTAAGGAGTGATTTGACTCCATATATGAATCAATAGTAGTAAAATCCTATGATGGAAGTGATTTAATTATAACTGACATAGATTTTAGGAAGTGTTTGGTGATCATATTACTTAATTCATTCTCTCGTTTACTTCTTTCATGCTCCTATAGAGCTATTTTTTACCTCATCTGCTTCTATAAGAGCGATTTGCAGCTTGGGGGTCTAAAAGGTTTAAGAAGAGCCTGATGGGGACCAATACCTAGTGGATACTATGTTTTTCCTTGGTCAACTTTAGACTCTCCCCTAATGCTTCTCACCTAATACCTGGATCAAATGATATTTTGGACCAAATTTGTCACCTTCTTTAGCATCAAGGGCCTCCAGGGAAGACTGTTGAAAATATAAACAAGATATTAAATTATTAATTTCATATAAATATTTTAAATATAAATAAAAATACTTATAATCTTTTATTATGTTTTTGCATTTACTACACTTCCATATTTTTTCTTCCTACTCGAGAAAAATAATTTTACTCGAGGCACACAACCTTCATTTCCCAATACCACTTGCTGCAAATGACATTGATTGATATAAATGCCTTAAAAATATAATTTTTTTATAATATTTAACAATAATAAAATGTAATAACTTTTAAATGAATGAAAAATTCATAAATTTAAACATGTGATAAATGGATGAAAAATTCATAAATAAAAGATAATGATAAACACTGTATAATTTTAGATTTTTTTAAAAGATGGTTCCTTGGTCAGAAAAACAAGGCACATTTATTGAATAAAATAAAATAATGGTGAAAAAATTATTAAAGAAAGGATTATTTTACAATCATTTTCATGAAAGGGAATCAAATCAATAGGGAGCTCATCTAACCAAGTGATGTCATAGATGACCCTCTTATTAGAAAGACCATCCACAACCGTTTTTTCTTCATGAAACACATGCATAATGATATGATTGATCTCTATGAGAGAGTGAAGGAAATACAGCCATCAAGTTTTGAGCATACACACAAGATACACCACTCCATTCCATAGAGATTGCACGATGGTGATTGAATCATTTTCAATACAGATATTGTTCCAACCTTTTTTACTTGTGAAGATTATTGCATGAATAACACTCAATATTTCTGCCTCTAAAGATGAGGAAAAGATACAGGTTCCATAGAAGCAACCAAGAAGCTATCCAAGGTGGTCCCTATACACCGCTTCACATCTCGAGGGACCCTAGTTACCTTTAAAGGCCCAATAAACATTAACTTTAATCCATCCTGTGATAGGAAATTTATAGAAGACTTCAAAAGTGAATCAAGACTAACTGTAAATACCTTCAACATAGAGTCTTTCAAAGATGCTGAAATTAGATATAGAGTTGTTACAATGACCCTGCTAATTTGAAGCAGCTTCACGCATGGCAACAAGAATCCTCACCCATCCTGCATAAAGACTAAATAAGCTATTATGACAGTATAATTTTAGATACTCATTATGAACATTACATAAATATAATCTGTTATTTAGTGATGAAAATTGAAATAAAATCCAAGTTAACACTACTAAAATTAATTGAAAATTAATATTACCATAGTAGAAAAATAAGTAAGAGGATTTTTAAATCACGTGAGGCAAGAAAGGTTCCTAGAAGAGAAATTAAAATTATTTTAAGAAGAATAAATCATAATATAATACATTTAATATTTCCATAATTTCATGTAATTATTGAAATTAACATATTTAATATTAAAGACAATATGTAACTCATATAGTTGACTATGAATATAAGAACCAATGATGTTGATAAAGTTTCTAATCATTAATTTTAAAATTTTAATTAGATGAAGGAAGGTGTATCCTATGTCCTCTAAGATATGGAAACTATATCACATTTATAATGGGATTGTTTCATGTTAAAATATCATTATATATCATTTTTTTAAAAAGTTATCTTATTGTTCAGTTATTGATGCAAAGATACATTGTATCATGTTTAAAATTAATGTTTTTATAGTATACAATAATTATTTAATAGCATAATATAACATAATTCAGAGATTTTCTATTTAAAAAATTAATAATGAATAACAAAACAAGACATGAAAATACACATAGCTAACCAAATAACAATATAAATATAAATATTATTTATATTCATATTAAATTACCTAGAACTTCTCATGCTCGGGCATTGTATTGCGCCCCAATTTGTGTAGATATATCATTGAATCTTTTTAATTTTTGTTTTTTCCCAACGCTTCCTAAAAAAAATTCAATACAAGTTATAAAAATTAAATTCTATATGAAAACTATTATAGATTAAAAATATTTTAAACTCATCAGTCTTCCAATATGTGATCATTTTTTGATATTGAGTTTTTATAATATCAGGGAATATGCTTATATCCCTTAAATCCAAACCTATTAGACTCATCCAACCAACATATAACTCATTCTTGTATGATCACCATAACTCCCCAAGATCCATCAACCTTGAAACCTTAGAAGATTCACTGTTGGGAAAGTTAAATCGGCTCTGTAATGAGCATGTTAATTCATATAAATATAAAAATAATATAGATATAAATTTATAAAATTTCCTTACCCATATTTGTGCCCATGATTTTTCCTTGATGTCATTACCAATATGTCTCCATGAGACCGATTTCACCAGAATGATATCATGGTATTTGGATAAATTATCCATAAAACTTCTATACTACTTTAAATTTTTACCTACCATCTGATTTTCTTGATTGTATCCACCATTATTTGTGTTTTTTGATTCCAGGCTTCTCGTATACAGGTGCACCCATGTACCCTACTAGCATATCCCACTAAATAAAATAAAAGAGAGAAAAAAAAGAAGAATTAAGTCACGATACAATAGGAAAATAATGAAGTGATATAATTTCACATGGTTATAATAAAAAAAACCTAATTTAGGCTACTTAATAGGCTTCAATGGATCCATGGGATATCCTGGATTAGTATCCTATGAATGGTTTGTTTGTTCTAATGCATGTTATGTGTGATCTGCATGCACTTGAGTGGGATCTGAAGGAACAGAATCATCATATCTGGGATGGATAGAAGGAAATGAAGGAAACATAGACATGAAAAGATATGGGTAGTAGGGTTGGGGATTCATCAACGGATATGGAAATGGTATAGGTGGAACAATCCCTATAAGTGGTGTAGAAATGGTATGGGAAGAAGAGGTTAAATGAGATGATGATGGATGCATGGGTAGGAACATCCCTGCAGGTGATGTAGACATAGTATGGGAGAAAAGGATAAGTGAGATGATTATGAAGGCATGGGTAGGAACATCCCTATAGGTGGGGTAGACATGGAATGGGAAGAAGAATCTAAATGATATGATTTTTAAGGAATTCATTGGAAAATCCATGGAGTCTCAAGTAGAGGATGGAAAGGTGTGGTAGTTAGGGTGTTCACTGGTGGATCAAGGTGGGAACATGGAATATGGGTGTTTCATCTAGGTCTAGGAACATCCCCACTTGGACCCATGCTGGTAGGATGAGGAGGAGTCAGATATGTTGAAACAGAATTTCTCTAAAACAAATTTGATAAAGAATATGAACATGTAATTATATGTAATGCAGAAGAAAAATATTAAAATTATTATACTCATTAAGGGAACCAGAGGAGCCAACCCACACTTGCACCTCTATTGATCAGCATCCAATAAATCCTTCCTTCAAACTTATTTCATAATATGTATAATAAGGAAATGTAAAATTTTTAAAAATAACTTTTAAAAATCATCCATACAACTTAGAATTAAAATAAGTCATAAATAATGTGATAACATGTTTTAGTAACAATACTTTAAAACCAAGTTATACATTTTTAAAAAACCCATTTTAAACTCTATTTTATGAATTGAAATAAATATAATTAAATGTAATGAAACAAAAAAATAATGAAACATATATATATTTCCAATATGAAACTAAATTAAATTAATTATAGTAATACTAACTTAAAAAACTCATGATAAGGTAAACTAAATGAAATTTGAACATATATGGTTGCTTCTATATATTACCCACCACTAATTAAGGTTCAACATCAACTCTCACAATGGGACAATTTGAGTCATCAAATGCAATATTTTGTTCAAGAAAAATTGGATAATCAATGGTGTCAATTTCATCCCCAACATCATGAAAAACATGTCTTAGAATTACTTCATTAATGACACCATAATCAAGTCTCAGATGATCTTTTAGATAAAACACATGTTTTTACATTAATGAAAAAAATGTATGGTTCATTGGTAGACAAGAATTAACTCATGTCAATAAATTTGAATCTAAAATCATTAATAAATGTACCCTGTTACATAATTTATTCAAACCATTTATATTTCATCATAGTGACTCTACCTCGAGAGTAGTAATCCAATAACAATATTTTCTCAAAAAGTCCATAATAATACACATCTTCATATCAGGGATGACTATCTGATGCACTTGTATAACATTCTATTGTTGTAGTTAACATAACACCATCATGAAATGTTCTCATTTTCACCACTCGATTAGTTGTAAAAAATTTATAGCCATTGATTATTAAATATTTTCATTCACGAACCAAAGAATTAGGACAAAAATACAATGCTCTTAATTCTTCAGAAACAGAGTCAATAAGTAAACTCAATAATTAAAATATATATGAATAATACAATTAAATAGATATCTATATTTTAAGTTAATTCAATTAATGGTCACACCTTTGATTCCAAATAAGAAGGAAACTCTTGTATATGTAAAACCTCTCTACTTATCAAAGTAAAAGATCGATTAAATATACTTATAATTTGTTTATGTTCACTACATAAAATGATAATAAAAGTTTAAGGTATATGTGAAATGAAATAATATGAGATAACATATAAATATCCAAATTACTTACTTGATATAGTAATCGAACAAACAACAATTAAACAAGACCGTGCGATGTTCCATATCCCTCTCTTCAAGGATCAATATAGCCAATGTATATAACCTAGGAATTCCTCCTATCTGAGGAAGAGATGGAAATGAGGGATAAATTTCCCCATACTTCTCATCTTTATTTCTCATTGACTGGTTATGTATTGTGCTCACATCAAAAAAATACATTAAACAAAAATCTATACATTCTTGAGCTAGATAACCTCTAACAATTGAAACTTCATGATAATTATTATTTTAGACATAAGATTTCATTGTGAACACATTTCTTTCAGTAGGATAAATCTACCGAAAATCAACGGGTCCCCCAAGAAGTGTTTTCGTTGGAAGATGAACTATTAAATACAACATACAGGTAAAAAATGTGTGAGGAATTTTTTTTCCAACTCACAAAAAATTAATGGAGGCTCTTACTTCATTTTTATCAAGAATGACTTGGATAAAATTTTAGCATAATGGTCTCTAAAAAAATGGCATAAGAAAATCACTATCACCCTTACATTATTGGATAGAAAATACAACATTTCTATTGGAATCAATTCATGAAGAAGGATGTGATAATCATGAGTTTTTAGGAATTTTAGTTTCAAATCACTTTTGTTGAATCATTTATATATGTTGTTGGAATAAACATTAGGAACCTTGATATTATCCAATAATTCTAGAAATTTATTTTTCTCTAATGGTGTCATCACATAAGAAGCACAAGGATCTTTCTATTTGTTTTCACCGATACATGTAGGATGAATTTCTAGTCAAATACCCCAATCCATCAAGTCCTGAAGAGATCAGAAGTAATATTTGGTGTTCCCCTTGATATTTATAAGAATTAACAACAATATTTCACACATGTTTTTCTCAATGTGCATTACGTCTAAATAATGACATAATAAATTGGCATACCAATATGGAAACTCAAAAAAATACTTCTCTTTTTACAATTATACATGGTTTTAATGTCAACATTATTCCTATTTTTTGATTTAATCTGAAATTTACCTAATGAAAAATTGAAATATTTCAATTCATTAAGCCCATAAGTTGTTCGATATATGTTGAGGTGGTTTTTCAGTGTCAACAGTATTATAAAACCTTCATAAATTATTCTTGTATTGATGATCCATTGGAAAGAATCATTGATTCCCCATGAAACTGAAACTACAATGATATTTAAGCCTTCTCAATCATGTATTATTTATACAAATACGATTCACCGAATGTGCACACAACCATATCCCAAATCTGATTCAAATCTCTTATTAAAGGTTGAAAGTAGATGTCTATATCATTGTTGGGATCATAAGGTCTAGATATCAGTATACTCAAGAAAGTAAAAGGATTTTTCATACACATCCATAGAGTAAGATTATAAATGTGAATAAAAACTGTCCATGTGCTGTGAGTAGTAAGAATTTTACCAAAAGGATTAAAACCATCATGGTATAGACAAAACCTGAAATTACGCACCTCATCTAAAAAGACCAGGATGTTGTGTATAAAATACCGCAATGCTAACCCATTTGTAGGATGAATGAACTCGACATTACCTTTAATTATCTCAGCATCATTCCATCACACATTGGATAAGATTTCTGTGGACTTAAAGAGATTTTGATGTCACAGAATCAATGGAAAATGACATATGGATTTATGTGGCATGCAAGATAGTGTTCCATCTGTATTTTATTTCTATCGAGGTGTACCAAATTATTTATAGTCATTAAGGTCAGTTGTTTCCACCCAAAATAACCTACAATATTTCATACAAGTATGAACTTTATTAGTAAAAAAATCTAAAATTCTTAATTAACTTCCATGAATTATAATGATTTGAGGGAATATTTACACCATCATGAAGAAATTCCTTCAAAAATGCAAGAATATAATAAATGGTAGTATTAGAAATTACATACATGGGTTTTCAATGATATAACCACATTAAAAATTATAACTTGGTCATTTTAGTACATTATTGATATACTGGAGTTCTATAATCTTCCATTAAAATTTTCAATCTCTCAACATCATCACCTTTAGTCTTTTCCTCATGTGTATTGATATCATTGCCTTCTTGCACTGACATATTATCTCTATCATGATGATTGATAAATGGAAACCGATCAAATATCAAATTATCCACACCACTTCTTTCTTTTCATTTATGAACAGTATAAGATTGTCCCATATCTCCATGGTGATACCAAACACAATTGTTTGTTTGAAATATAGATTTTTTTATATGGTAGATAACTTATTCCCAGCTTAACCATGGTCTTCCAATACAATTATAGCATGAAAACTGTATACAACCTCTATCTAAATCATTTTTAAATGAAAAATATAATTTTTTTCCAAATTATTTTGAAACTCGGTTGAAATAAAATTGGTATGATACATCCAGCTTATATCCATTATATTACAAGAAAAAAAAGTTATTCTCTAATAAAAAATGTAAATAATAATTAAAAAATTCATTACAACCAATTTTAATATTAATGTCATCAAAGCATACTAGCAAATAGAAAAAAAGAATAAGATAAATAACATATTCTATAAGCGATGAATGAAAATAACAAACCAAGTTGGGTATTCATGAAATTTAAGAATTCATTATCATGGTGAATAAATTGAATAACTTTGATAGTATAATCCATATTTTTCCCTTCTACTCACTTATGTTTTAATAAAATAACCCTATCTATCTATCCCTATACTCGATCTCGTTTACCACAATAATTAAATTTCATTCCTAATAAATAGGGTCTAGAAACAAGTTCCAATGACATCAACTTACACAATAGAAATGATTTCACTTGAATAAAAATAAAATTAGAAAAATAATTCCATCAGGGAACCTATCTTGGATTAAAACTTCATATATTTTTCATTAATACATATGAAATAAAGGTTTTTTAAATAAAGAATATTTAAACATATAATAATAACATAATGAAATATTAAATGTATTATAAAACATAAAGATATCAAATATAAACACAATAATTATATTTTAAATATATCTAACTATCATATAAAACATCCCAAACAACCTTTAGGAAAAAGGCGATTTTCTATTTTAAAATTCATATAAGTTAAGCAACCATTAAATTATATGAAATAAAAGTAAAAAAAATAAAATCATATATAAATCATGTTTAATAAAAATGCACATTCATATAAATATATTTATAAATAAAATAATTCTATTACATAATTTATTCTCATTCATCATCAAAGATTAACCACATGTTGAATTAAAAGATTTCCACAATCCTTTTAGTCAATACATAAACTAAATATTATCCTCTACTCAAGGAAATGCTCTGATATAACACATTAGGGGAAGTCTTATTCAATTTTGAAACTATTATTAATGAACTAATAAAGGAAGAGAACAAAACATATAACATAGATGGCATAGAATAAAGGCAGAGAACAAGATATTTATTTACGTAAATTCCACATAGTAACCTTTAATATATGAGTTCCATTTGAGCCCTAAATTTAAAAATCTATATTATCAGGTACATTCACAATCTAAAATGGTATTTACTTTAATAAATGAGTTTGGTGACCCAAGTATTGAGAATTAAACTAGTATCTCATATAGGATAAGGCACACTAACCTAATCCCTAATGGTTGAAATCTAGGGTTTATTGATCAAATAAACCACTGTGAAACTTTTTCCCCCAAAAGACATAATCTAAAATGGAAAATCATGCCTCTGTAATGTAAAACACTTGAAAAATATTAAAAAAATATAGTGAAAACAAATTATTTTTTACAATATTTAAAAATAAGTACAAAGACACACGTTGACTCAAAGTAGATTTATAAAATTGACTCACACCCATAAAAATGGAGGAAGACAAGAGAATAAATAAGAGGGAAGGAAATATTACTACTCAAAGATCACAACAAAAAAATCACCACAAATAGAGGAAGAACACCTTCCAATGGTTGCAATATTGCTTGAGGTATGCCAAATTCACTTGAGGAGGGTGGGGGGGATTTCTTGAGGGGAAGAGGGACTCTAATACTCTTGAGGAGGGGAGGGAGGAAGCCAAAATCACCTGAGGGGAGGGGGGATGAGTGAATGCATGAGAGGGATTAGGGTTCAAATGGGAAGGGGAGGAGCCCAAGTGGGACTCCCTATCTAAAGATCTATACCAACATACTTTTAAAATCCATTGGTATAGACCAACCTATACGAGCGATTTTTTAAAATCGTTGGTATAGGCTTGGCCAGAAACTCTATACCCATGGTTTCTCTGAACTGTGGGTATTACTCCATAAGGATAGAGTCACTTTCTAGCAGTGACCATAGATCGAGGCTAAATCAGTGCCTACTTTTATCAATGCTAAACATAAAGCACTGATAAAAGGGCTACCTTTATCAGCGCTAGCTAAAAGTTTTGATAAAGGTAAATTTTATCAGCGCTAAAAAAGTACTGATAAAGGTGCACCCTCTATCAACATTTTTTTATGCTGATAAAAGGTGGATCCTTATCAACGCTATTCTTAGAACTGATAAAACCTTTTAATAAAAAATATTATTAATATATATAAAATTATCATATTTATATTAAAAAAATAATGCTTATTTATATACATTAATTAAAACACATGTTTATAATTAATATAAATACGATACATTAATATATATATGTTAATAATTCATATATATGTATATAATGTTTTAAAAAAAGTATTTATAAAATTATAAATAAATAAATAAATATTTATTTAAATAATTATAAAATTATGATAAATATATTTAAATAAATAAATATTTTTATTATATATATAATTATATATAATTATATATTAATATATATATATATATATATAAATTTTTATAATTATATACATATATAATTATTAATTATATAATTATATATAATTATGTAAATATATTTTTATTTATATACAAATATTTATAAATATATTTATTTATAATTATATATATATAATTATAAAAATTATAATAAATATATTTAAATAATATATATTTATTATATTTATAATTATATATAATTATATATTAATAAATATATATGATTATATATATAATTATATAAATATAAATATATTTATAATTATAAATAAATAAATATATAATTATATATTTTTATTTAAAATTTATATTACAATAAGTATATATATATATTAAAGTAATATATAAATATGAATTATAAAACTTTTAATAAAAAATAAATCTTATTTTCATAATTCTATATATAAAAAATTATCAAATTTATATTAGTCAAAATGTTTAATAGTTTATTTAAATAAATTGATTGAAAATTGTGTATATAATTAAAATAAATATAACATATTAATATTTTATTTGAACGATTATATAATATATAAATGAATATATATAATATATATTTATATTGATATTAAATAATTTAAAATATATGTGCATGTATAACTGCATGTATGTATGTGTATGTGTGTATAAACATGTGTGTATGTATATGTGTGTGTGTAAATGTGTATGTGTACATATGTATATTTTTAATTCACATAAATGTTACAAATTCATTTTTTCATATTTTTTGTAATTTAATTAATTTAATTTATTCATTTATTATTATATATTCTTTATATATTTAATCATTTTGTAATATTTATGTATACATATATTTATTTACTATACAAGTAATATTTTCAATATGTTTGTAATTTATAGGAATAATATTTATTCTTTCTTATTTATTAAGTTTTAACATTTAAAATATGTTTAAAATTTATATAATTAATATATTTAAATGATTTTTAATTAATTTTATAATTTAAATATTTAATTTTACAATTATAAATATATATAATTTAATTAAAAAATTATTTATGAAATCATAAATAAATAAATATATATTTAAATAATTATAAAATTATAATAAATATATTTAAATAATAAGTATATTTAGTATATTTATAATTATATATTAATAAATAAATAAATAAATAAATAAATAAATATATTTATAATTATATATAAATACTTTTTAAATATATTTATTTGTAATTATAAATAAATAAATACATATTTAAATAATTATTAAATTATAATAAATTTATTTTTTATATTTATAATTATATATAATTACTTAAATATATAAATAAATATATATTTCAATAATTATAAAGTTATAATAAATATATTTAAATAATAAATATATTTATTGTTGGAGTTGGTGTCCAAGGACCAACTGTTTGTACTTTGATTACATGTATATTCGATGTATTGAATATTAATAAAACTTCTTTTTACATATTGTTTGTTGTTCTGAATGACTATAATGTAATAATGTCCCAGAGTATACATTGCATTGATAAGGTCATAACAGTTCTCTTCTATGATGGGAACCTTGATGTACTATGATGATATTCTCAAATAATTTTATGCGGTTGGATAACGTACTATGATGAGCCACATAGTACACATACTATCAGGTGAAAGTACTCATAAGTAGATGAAGCTTCTTCTCATGAAGTTTGCTCTTGGAAATCTCCAAGACGGTAGATTATGAGAACACACTCGCCAGTAGGAATTCCACATATTTTGGTGGCATCAGATATTCTTATCTATGAGCGCATGTGATGGTCATTAGACTTTAAGATTATTATAAATTCATGTTACAAATCCCGTACTTATATGTATTTCGTAAACCATGATGATAACAATTCATGGTGAGGTTGGATACGTTGGGCATGTCATGAGTGACGTGTCATTAATGAATAAGTTGAGGAATGATTTTTCCCTTCCATCTTTATGGAAACTGATATTTCATCCCTTTGATTGAAATAGAACCATCATATTAAATTCCATGTCCATGGTGTAACAATGTGTTTATTTCAGATAGTCCAAGAAAGACATCGAGCATATAGGTTGGTGACACAGATGTGCAACCTACTTGATGAGATATCGTGACAAATGAATTATATTACACAATGAGCATTTGTATGTTGTTTTCAATGTTGTGACATTAAGTTCTTTCTCTTTGGTGCCTTGACCCATTGCTAGACAGTAATCTTGGGATTTAGGTAAGCTCACTTAATGTCAACGAGAATGAATCCTAGAGTGTCTCACAATAAGTGTTTCCATTAATCTTAATTAAATCTTATTTGAGTTTAATTAATGGAATAAATATTATTCTCAAGTATAAGGAATAATTTTATTCAAGTTATATTGATCGCATAAATTAAAAAAATATTTATTCTCCGACTTTTGAAAAAAAAAATTATTTTATTTATTGAATATTTTAATATATATTATTCATTAAATTATGAATAAAATATTTATTTATGAATAAAATATTTATTTGGTTGTTCAATAAATTCTAGGGGAGTTTGGACAGACCAAGACTAAATCTAGTGATAAATACTAATTAAAAACCATTATATAATATTTGTTATTGCGTAAGTTGATGCATGACACAAAATAATAATTATATAATTATTATTATGCGACATGAGATTTATTAAAGGTAATAAATGTTATTTAATGGCTGATATGCAATTAAAAAATATCTTAACTTAAATCCCAACTCTATAAATAGGAGGGTATGTTTATTGTGTAGAGAATCCAAAATTGAGAATAGAGAATTGTTGCACACAAATAATTCTCTCTCAAATCCTCCTTCTCTCTCTCTCTTAAGAATGATAAGTGTAAGAGAGATTTATTCAAGACCAAAGAATGAATGATCAAGAACGAACAATGCATGATATTCGACTTTCCACGCTAGCACTCAGAGATTGAGTGGTGTTTCTCAAAGATCATAGGAGAATGTGTAGATAACCACTAAAGATATTCTATCATTGGATCCTCACAGTGCAATGAAGGTAATCCAAAAGGGTCTTTTTGGATGATAAACATTCACCAATGAAGAAAGTTCCTAATTCCATATGTTTAATTCTTCAAATATTAAATAAATTAATTATAAATTTGACTTGAAATATCCTCGCTCTTGGTTTCAAAAAATTATTATTTAAATAATTTTTAATATATCTCCCACTCCTGCACGCTTCCACTTCACCCATAACCATCAAGTGTTATTAGAGGAAGAATGTTTAAATTTATAATTATTTATTTTATTGTTGATCTATACACAATTGTGGTTAGATTTTCATTGAAATTTATTTGTTCTTTAATCCGATTTGAATTAACATGTTATCGACATATTAATCATGTTCGTTTAGTGTTTAATTTTCTTAAAGTTTTAAGAAAAAATAAAGAATGACCGGAGATTCCATCAGGAAGTGCCAAATATTTTGTCAGTAAAACTAGGTTACACGATGTGCAACCGGAGAACACACTATATACCCATGTGTATTGTATCTAGATGTGTTGAGAAATTAACTACACATGGTGATTTTATTGCACACCATTTTTTGACTAGGCCAACCAAGAAAACAATAAGAAGATACGAGGTGTGTAGCTGGCATGTACACACTGTGTAGTCTGACCGAGTTAACATGCCGAATCCCCAAGTGTGTGACTTGGATATATGGAAATTGAGGTACATGGCATGTAGCTGCATATATATGCTGTGTAGTCTCCCATTAATGAAGAAAAATTAAAATTACATTAAATTTTAAAATTACAGCATTAAAACCTTATTTTATTGATTGGAACACCATTGTGTGTTTGTCAATTTAATAATGGGTTTACAGAATTTTAAATGCTTAATTAATTTATTGTAATTAATATGTCATTATTGGTTCTTCTATTTCTTTTCCATGAATTCCATTAATGATGATTGTCTCCAAATAATATCATATAATGATTAAAGATAAAAGTGAATTAATTAATTAATAAATTAATTAATTAATACAAGCACATTTATTTTAAATAATAAAAGAATGAATAATGAAATGAATGATATCCATTTAATTCTATATATTCGTTGCGTGTATGGATGTTCATGAGCTTGACCAAGACTCATGTATGTGTTGAATGTTTTAATTTAATTTATTATATGAGTTTTTAATTATTTAATATTAAATTAAATGATGTCCTGCGAGTCATCCCTTCTTCCATTATTATGTAGGACCTGCGTGTCCAAGGATATTTATGCAATCCCCTTTAACCAATCCTTTATTCACCCTCACCTACCTGTGAGTAATAAATATCTGTAATTAATGGAGCATCCCAAGGTATGTGGAGGTGGTTCAAGACAGAACCATAATGATTCTAACCCAGGTGATACATAGGTAGAAAACTAGAATACTATAACTCATGCCAAGATTAGTAATAAGAGTTAATTCTCTTAGGAAAAAGGATGATTTAATGTCCCCTCATTAAATAAATAGTTAGATAAAGACCATGAATGGTTCATTTAATTATTATTTATTTTTTCTATGAAATTAGTTATTTTATGGATGCAAGGCAGCAATCGCATAAATAAATGAATTAATGTGAAAAGACAGAAATTAAATAAATTAATTATGCATAAATATTTTATCAAACATGGTTAATTAATTAAGTAACATCCAATTAATATTAACAAGAAATGTAAAGGATAAACAAAGATAAAATTTATGCATAATAAATTAAAATCCCTCAATTAGGTAATAATTCAGACTAAGCCTTCCATTACTTGATTGAGAATGAAACCATAAAAATAAGTGTAGTACATGGACAAAGTCAGGACACTTAATTTTATCAGGGAGTTATCATGAGAGTTTTGGGTTGACTTAAACAAAATTTTATTAAGTTTAATGAAAAAACTCTATTCAATACAAATTTTGAGGCAAGTTTTGAGGAAATCCAAGTTAGGATTTTAGGATAGGGGAATCCGCTCAACAGATCAAGGGGATACAAGTACACAGTTGGAAATACCACCCACATAATTACTTTATTATGGTTTTCATAGCCAAAGTTTAGATCATTAAGAAAATTAATGGGGATCCTTGACACTAGAATGTTAAATAAACTAGACATTCTGAGTTCAATGGTGAGGGATATTAAGAATTGATAAAATAGTGGTAGATTTAATTAATAAATAAAAAACATTTAATTTATTATATATCACTTATTTTGTAATCAATAAAATTACTAATAATATTCTCCTTTTAATTATATAATAAAATAAAAATTTCATCATCCACAATATACCTATGATCAATATTAGAGAAATATTATCTCATATCTAACAATAACTTTCAGGAGTGGTTTAGATGCATTCGATCTGTGCTGCACCATGAACGGAAATCTTACATGATACAATCCTCAATGCCTAATATTCCTATTAAAGAGGAGAGTGATGAAGAGTTCCTTTTCAATGAAATACATTCGAATGATGCAGTCGAAATTAATTTTTTAATGATTTCATTAATGTATAATGAACTAATGAATTCTCATGAAAACATGGATGCATATAGGATGCTTGATAACCTCTATAGTCTTTACCAGGAGAGATATAGACAATAATGGTTTTATATTTCCAAGGCGATCTTCTAGATAAATCTTAGAGAGGATACCCTATTTGGGCCTCACTTAGTCACGATCATTGGATTCATTTAATTCTTATAGGTTCTAGGGTTTAAACTTCCCAAAGAACTGGGCATCAACCTCATTCTGGCATCACTCCCTCAAAGATTCTCCAACTTTTTTTGTGAATTTTAATATGAACAATATTGAGAAGTCTCTACCATATCTTATTACTCTTCTTATCCAAGTAGATAAGGATATGAAGCATGAAAAACCTTTCATCTTTATGGTGAAAAAATATAAAGGGAAAGAAAACATCTTTAAGCTCAAATCTTCTTCACTCCCTTACAAGAAGAGGAAGATCAAGGGGAAAGTAAGGGAATAAGATGCTGTCTATTTTGCATGTGGTAAGAAGGGTCAATGGAAGGAAAACTGCACCTATCTAAAGAAGCAAGAGGAAGCTTCAAGTGTGTTTGTAATTGAGTGGAATTTTTCTATTTCTACAAGTTGGGTATTATATACAACTTGTGGTTCTCACATATGTATTCAAATACAGGAACCAAGTAGATTTAGGAAGATTGATCGAGGATAAGTAGATATTTGAGCAATCAATAGAGCTAAACTTGATGTTGTAGCTATTGGGGATTACCACCTCATGTTTCTGACTAGAATTATCTTGGTTTTAAAGGGTTATTATTATGTTTCTTTAGTTACCAAAAACATTATTTTTGTATCTAGACTTGATATGGATGGATTTATTTTCAAATTTGGGAATAAATGTTGCTTCTTTTATAAAGATAACATTTTTTTATAGTATGGCACATTTAAATTATGGTATTTATATGTTGGATTACATTAACCAAATAATGGAAATCAATAACAAAGTTACTTCACATAAATCAAACTACACCCAACTTTGGCATCACCAGCTAGGTCATGTAAATAAAAAATGTTTGACTAAATTGCATCAAGATAGATATTTAGATTCTTTTGAACTAAAACCACTTGGTGTATGTAACACATGATTACAAGAAAAAATGACCAAACCCCCATTAGTGGGAAAGGTAAAAGGGTTATAGGTCTTCTTGAATTAGTTCATACCGATGTGTGTGGACCATTTTCTATTGTAGTAAGGGGTGGGTACTCATACTTCATAACTTTTACTAATGATTTTAGTAGATATGGATATGTCTGCTTAATGAGGTATAAATCAGACTCTTTTGATAAATTAAAGGAAAATAAGAATGAATTTGAGAACCATTTTGGTAATAATATGAAGAAAATATACTTAGACCATGGTGGATAATATCTTAATCAAGACTTCATTGATTATTTATGGGATTTTAGGATTTTATCTCAATTCACTCCTCCTTATATGCCTCAATGGAATGGTGTAAGTGAAAATAGGAACTGAACCTTATTGGACATGGTGAGATAAATGATGATTCACATTAATATTACATTATACTTTTGGGAATATGTGTTACAAACAACAACATACGTACTAAACTAAGTGCCAACTAAATAAACAGATGGTATAACATACCAATTATGGAATGAAAAGAGACCTTTATTGTCTTACTTACATGCGTGAGGTTGTAAAGAATTGTTTAAGGACTATTCAGGTAACAATATTGAACCCAAAGTCACAAAGTGTATCTTTATAGGATATTCAAAAGAGAAAAAGGATACTACCTATAAAATACTTCAAACAAAAATGTTGTGGTTGACATATTTCCCACATTTCTTAAGGAGGATATTATATATAAAAGAGATAGTGGGAGTGAGATATACTTTGATGAAGTCTAGGTTCAAGATACACAATAGTTGGAACATGAAAAAATTCCACAAATCCCTGTGGAAGATGAAATTACTCCAGAGACACAATTACTGTGTAGGATTACTAAAGAGGTTAAAGAACCAAAATAGTATGGTTTTTTAGTTATTGAGGATAATGAATCATTATTAGTGATAATAATGATCCTATAGACTACAAGTAAGTATTAAGTAGAATATATGTTTCTAAGTGTCAAGAAGATATGAATTCTAAAATGGATTCCATGGACCAAAACCAAGTCTGGATTTTGGTAGACCCTCCAGTAGATGTAAAGACCATTGGTTGAAAATGGTTATTCAATAAGAAACTGTACATTGAAGGAAAAGTACCTATAAGGCGTGAATGGTTGAAAAAGGGTTTAAATAAAATCAAGTCATTGACTATGAAGAAACATTTTCTCTAGTTTCAATGTTGAAGTCCATCAGAATTATACATTCCATTTCAGATTTCCATGATTTTGAGATTTGGAAAAATGGATGTCAAAACAGACTTCCTTAATATGAACCTTTAAGAAGACGTCTATATGAAATAGACCAAAGGGTTTGTGACTCCAAAGAATAAAAATAAGGTACGCTAGTTGAAAAGATCCATTTATAGATTAAAGAAAACATCCAAGTCATGGAACATTCCTTTTGACAGGCCCATAATGAAATTTGGTTTCATAAAGAATGAAGGAAAGCCACGTGTCTATAAAAAATTTAGTGGGAGTTCAGTCATTTTATTAATAGTATATGTTGATTACATACTACTCATTAGAAAATAAATACCAATATTACAGTCTGTTAAGGCATGGTTGAATAAATGCTTCTCTATAAAGGACTTGGGTGAGGCAACATATATTCTTAGGATCAAGATCCATCATGATAAATCCAAGAGGTTTCTCAACCTAAGTCAAAGTAAATACATTGATAAGATACTTAAGATATTTAGTATGGAAGAATCCAAGAAAGGATTATTTACAATGTCACATGACATTCATATTTCTAGAAAAATGTGTCCCCAGACACATGAGGAAAGAAACAGAATGACAAGGATTCCATACACATCAGCAATTAGACCAGTCATGTATGATATTATATGTACTAGGATAGATGTCACCTATGAATTAAGTATGGTAGGAAGATATCAAGATGATATAGGTGACCACCATTGAATGAAAATCAAGACTATAATTAAGTATCTAAGGTGTACTAAGGATATATTCCTGGTTTATAGAGGATATAAGGAACTAGCCATTAGAGGATATGAATATGCTAGTTTTCAAACTAATCAAGATGACATGAAGTCATAAATGGGATACATATTCACTTTGAGTAGAGGTGCTGTGAGATGGAATAGCTCAAAATAGGCTATGGTTGCGGATTCTATAGTAGAGTCAGAGTATATTATAGATTTTGGGGAAGCTAAAGAAGCAGTATGATTACATAACTTCATCCAAGATCTTGATGTGGTATATAGAAGTAAAGATCCTATCACACTCTATTGTGATAATACAAGAACAATGTCTCTTGAAAAAGATCCAAGGACACATACAGAAATAAAGTACATACTTCAGAAGTATAATCTATTGAGGGTTTTTATTAGATAGGTGAAGTTGAAGTGAGTAGTATTTCTATGGAAGAAAACTTAGTGGACCCCTTGACTAAATCCTTGACTCAGAAAAAACATGACTATAGTGTGAGGTCTAGTGGACTGAAGGTCATAGGTAGTTGTCTCTAGTACAAGTGGGAGTTTGTCAGATTTGGTGTCTTAGGACCAACTATTTGTACTTTGATTACATGTATATTCGATGTATTTAATATTAATAAAACTTATTATTCCATATTGTTTGTTGTTCTACATGAATCTAATGTAATAATGTCATAAATTATACATCATATTGATTAGGTCATAGTAGTTTCCCTCTATGA
Organism: Viscum album; assembly: GCA_963277665.1. Taxonomy (NCBI): domain Eukaryota; kingdom Viridiplantae; phylum Streptophyta; class Magnoliopsida; order Santalales; family Viscaceae; genus Viscum; species Viscum album. Next base: position 1,083,357,556 of record OY728137.1, on the reverse strand, counting down.
TAATAACCTTGATGTGATATGATGATATTCTCAAATAATGTTCTACGGTTGGATAACATTCTATGTTGTGACACACAACACATAGAATTTCTGGTGCGAGTAATCTTAAGAAGATGAGGCTTCTTCTCATGAAGTTCACACTAGATAATCTCCAAGATGGTATATTATGAGAACATAATTGACAGTAGGAATTATGCATGTTTTGGTGTCATCAAATATTCCTATCTATGATTTCGTGTGATAGTTCTTAGAGTTTAATATTATTATTAATTCATGTTACAACTCCCGTACTTAGATGTATTTCGTAAACCATGATGATAACAATTCATGGAGAAGTTGGATATGTTGGGTGTGTCATGAGTGACATGTCATTAATGAATAAGTTGAGGAAGGATCAGTCCCTTCAATATTAATGGAATCTGATATCTCATCCTTTTGATTAGAATATAACCATCACATTAAATTCCATTTTCATGGTGTCACAAGGTGTTTATTTAAGATAATCAAAGAAAGAAATATCGAGCATATAGGTTGGTGAAATAGACATGAAACCTTCTTGATGAGATATTGTAATAAATGGATTATAATATATAGTGAGAGTTCATATGTGGTTGTTAACATTGAGACATTTAGTTCTTTTTCTTGGGTGCCTTTACCCACTACTAGATAGTAATCCTAGACTTTAGGCAAACCCGGATAATGCCAATGAGAAAGAATCCTAGAGGGTCACATACAAAGTGTTTCCATTGATCTCAATTAAATTCTATTTGAGTTTAATTAATGGAATAAATATTATTCTCAAGTCCGAGAAATAATTTTATTTAATTTATATTAATTGTATAAATTAAATAAATATTTATTCATCAACTTGAGAATAAAATATTTATTTTATTTATTGAATATTTTAATAAATATTTATTCACTAGATTATGAATAAAATATTTATTTATAAATTAATTATTTATTCATTTGTTCAATAAATGTTAGAGGTGTTCGACTGAACCAATATTGAGTACGATGAAAAATATTAATTAACAAGACTATTATATAATATTTGTTACTGTGAAAGTTGGTGCACACCACAAAATAATAATTATATAATTATTATTATGTGGCATGAGATTTATTAAAGGTAATAAATTTTATTTAATAACCGGTATGTAATTAAGTAATATTTTAATTTAAATCCCAACTCTATAAATATGCAGCTATGCCTATTGTGTAGAGCATCCAAAATTGAGAATAGAGAATTATTGCGCACAATGATTTCTCTCTTCCTCTCAAGAACAAGAAGTGTAAGAGAGATTTTTTAGGACTGAAGAACGAGTGATCAAGAATGAACAATGCAAGACATTCAACTCATCGTGATAGCACCCGGAGATCAAGTGGTGTTGCTCGAAGATCATAGGATCACATGTAGATCACCACTAAACAGATTCTATCCTTGGATCATCATAGTGCAATGAAGGTAATCCGAAAAGGGTCTTTTCAGATGATCAAAATTCACCAACAAAGAAAGTTCCTAATCCCAATTATTTAGTTCTTCTAATATTAAATAAATCAATTATAAATTTGATGTACAAGATCCTCACTCTTGGTTCCGAGAAAATATTATTAAAAGAAATTTTAATATATCACCCACCTCTACATGCTTTCGCTGCACCCATAACCATCAGTTATTACATTTATAATTATATATATATATTGATATATATATATATATATATAATTATATAAATATACCAAAGCGATGCAGTCTATGAGATATAATTATATAAATATATATATAATTATATAGAAATATTTTTAAAAATATTTATTTATAATTATAATTAGAAACAAATAAATATATATTTAAATAATTATAAAATTAGAATAAATAAATTTAAATACTAAATATATTTATTATAATTTTATAAATATATTTATTATAATTTTATAAATATATGTATTTATATATAAATAAATAAATAAATAAATATATAATTATATAAATAAATATATATAAATATATAAATATATTCATAATTATATTCAAATATTTATAAATATATTTATTTATTATTATACTTATAAATAAATAAATAAATATAAATAATTATAAAATTATAATAAATATATTTAAATAATAAATATATTTATTATATTTATAATTTTATAAATATATATAATAGTATAAATATATATAATTATATAAATGTATTTATAAATATATAAAAATATTTATAAATATATAGAATTTTTTTAAATATATTTATTTATAATTATAATTATAAATAAATAAATAAATTATTAATATTAGATCTTTATCAATGCTAAAAAAGTAATGATAAAACACTCTTTATCAGTGCTAAAATTTTATCAGTGATAAAGTGCTATTTTATCAAAGCATATAAATGAATATCTTTATTAGTGCTAAAAATGCATTGATAAAGACTAGTTTTATCTGCTCTTTCTATTTTAGTGTTGATAAAAATAATAATTATCAGTTTTTTTAAAAGATCTGATAAAAACCTTACACAATATTATAAAAATAACCCTAATAGACTACTTCCATTGCTCATGCCTTCAAGCTCTCATGGAACCAGACTTCTGTTGTCGCTCTCGCTGAACCCTATTGCTACTACTACTCGACTTTCTTGATGAATTAATCTCTCCAAATATAAGGTATGTGATGATTTATTTTTTCAATTCCTCTAACTGCACTCATTTCTTCAGTTGTTTCACCTCACACATCTTCACATCTTCTCAATGAATCGAACAAATAACCCCAAAAACAACCACCTCATTCATCTTCACATCTTCATTTGTTGTACCTCACACGTCTTTGCACCTCCGATCTCACCCATCATAACATAATTTATTACACACCAAACCATCCAAAAAATAGCACAAAAAACAACCACCACAAGCTTAACCCTATAACAATCAGACAACCCCCCCAAACCAGGAGTCTAGTGGTGAATAAATCCTTGGTTATTTAAACTCATATTGTATACATTGAAAATTTTAACATGGTTTATACAATAAATTATTTCAAGTATGTTTCACCACATAAATTATAATTATTTACGACTTAAAATATTTTTAATTCCTTCACATTTATTGATGTTCTTTCTTTTTCAAGAATTCATGCATTAATCTTAAGAAACCTTTTATTTAGTGTAATGTAATTTTCAATTTAAAATATTGAATGGTGTGACTCTAACTCATTATATTATTCTTGGTTATATACTTTTCATTTTTTAACCAAATGAATCATTTTACATCACTTTAAATTTCATGACTTATAAGTCAATGATCACATACGTGGTGATGTGATGATGAGGTTACTTTGGTGGTAAGAAAATGATTTAATTTTCGAATTTACTCAAATTTTTGTAATTATATGTTTTAGTTTATTATAATAATGAGTATTTCATAATGTATTACATTTATCTTAAATATTCCCATATATTTTTTAATAAAAACCTATTTTTTGGAAACTAAATAACATTTATTTTCCTATAATAGTTTTTTCTTAAAAATTGTTAGTTGTTTTATTTTTTAAATAACATTTACAATTAAATTCATGAAGAAAATCATTTAAAGTATACACTTTTTTTATATTTATGGACTTTTATAATTTCTATTTTAAGATGAAAGAAATTATTGAGTGCGAGTTAACCATACATGTTGCATCATTGAAAACAAAGTTTATTTTTGGTAAGTATTTTCACAACCACTCTATTTAATATTTTTAGTAATAAAAATGTCTTTTATTGAAAAAATATCTTTTTTGAAATTATTATTTCTTTTTTTATTTGAAAAAAATGAATTTTAGAAAAAATAATTTTCTTCTTTTCAATAATTTATGTTGATTATCTTTTTTTCCTTAAAAATATTTTTTATTATCATTTCAAAACTAATTTTTCAATTGATATTGTAGTGTTTTTTTATAATTTAAATACAAAATATTTTTCCCATTTTCTCGATCATTTTTTAAACTATCCTTTTGTTAGTTATGTTTTTAAAATTGAAACAAGATAGTTTCATGAATAAAATTATTTTAGTATTATAAAAAAAATTTATTTTATTTTAGAATAATGCAATAGAACTTATACATTTATAAACTATAAAAATGGTGACAAACATAGTTGAAATGACCAAGACTCTAATACCATTTTTTTTGAATCATCTTACCTCAGTAATGTCCCACATACAATAAATATTTACCAATAATCTATAACCAAACACTTATATCCAACATTAATAATATTTTAAAATATAAGGCTAATAAACTATTCCACTTAAATAATGTTGAAACTCTATTTATAGAGATGAATATCGAGATTCAAAACTCAAGACAAATATAAAATAAAAAATTTAATCTAAAGAGAAAATATATATAACAGACCTATTTAAATATATAAATCTTATAAATATCCATACCCTCATTATTTAAGCATTCTAAATTTATATTTCAAACCGGAGCATAATCTATCCCATTTCACTAATTTTTTAAAAATTGGAACTTGCGATGATAAACCTCCTTTCAAGGTGATGTTACTGAAACATAAAAAACTAAAATATAGATGATTTCAAAAATATTGTAAAAGATGTTCATATTTTAGTTATATAGATTTCATGGTCTTCCGAGACATGAAAAAGATATCCAAATAGGTTTAAAGATTATTATCTCAAAAATGATTTATGGAAAATATAATATAGAATAGGATGTATGTACAAGATTTTTTTGATAAGGATGCAAGAAAAATGTCATCTGAAATAAAACATAATATCTTCAAAGATTTTTCAAGATAATTTTGTGGAAAATAGGTATAGAAATCATAGAAGAAAAAAAGGGGAATCCAAAATAAACGACACTGGAGGGAGGGACAGAGGGAGACTTCTAAGTTTTCTAGACTCTAATACCATATAGAAAGAATCGACTAAAACTTTTTATTCTTTAATAAGGTCACAATTTTATTTATAAAAATATATAATGAGATACAAGACTTGAGATAGATAGAAAATTAAAATTTCAAACTAATAGGAAAGTGATAGGATAACCTATTAAGAAAAAAGTCATAGATAGATCACTATCTTAATTATTTAAGCACCCTAATAGATTAGTAACACAAACTCCTTGTGAAATTCAACATAAACCTTGCAATTCAAAGTTACTAAGAATAACCCCACTATACTATGAATGTTATTGGTGAAATAGTTAAACTTCACTATACACACTAAAACATAAACCTTATACCAAGATAACCACTAAGTCTTCACCAAAAATCATACACCAACATCAAAAGGTGAATTAATGTTTAACCCCATTGAAACTCCTAAACAAAATTTATAAGGACCATGCCTTATTCATTACATAATTTAGTTAATTCAACTAAAATACACTTTTTACATTACCAAATATATTTTCATTCTAGAAATTTAGATAATTGGGTCATAATTCATACATAGAAACCCAAAAGAATACAAAGTAGACACTACTAAAACAGTGTCCATTTCTTCCATAATATAATTTGTTTAATAAAAAATTAATTATTTTCATGAAAATTCTTCACAACATTCATCCTGGCTTCTTATTTTCTCTTACAATCCTTAAACCTTGTAATTTTTTTAAAACATGGGATGAGAGAAAAAAGATCTGAAAGGGACATAAAAACATATAAAGAAAACCATTAGTCAATAAATACTTACAAACACATGAAGTATAAACTTCTCCCCCTTAAAAGTAACATATACTTATTTTGTGAAAACATGAGGTTTCCATAAAACATATAAAAGATAAATAAACCATTTAGGTAACTTGGGTCATCATTTCATTACCATACTTACATATGATTTTAACTCTCATGACTACTTTATGATTTGTAACCCTCATGAAAACCTTACAATGTAACCATCATGTTTACCTTATGATGTAACCATCATGTCTACATTATGATGTAACCATCAGAGTTACACTTGGAATAACCATCACAATCAACTTACAACATAAAAATACCCAATTCATTGGAGGTATATCATGGAAACACACATCATCATAAAAAATTCCCAAGAACCATAACACAATCATAAAACATGAATACTTGCATCATAAAAATATTCATTTTGAATTTGGTAAAAATAGAAATTTAAAAGAGTATTTTTAAAGAAAAGTCCCTTACCACATGTTTGACTTCCTTAAAACGTGTTAAAACCTCATTTATAATGGTTTAAAGAGTGTTATTAATTTATTACAGAAGTGTATTAATATTTATAATACCTTATAAAATCATTTATAACATCTTCCTAACCATTTATTAATAATATTTTGTTATTTCCATTGTTTTGGGTGTATTTATTTCATGGTTTCCATGGTTGGTTCATTATGGATTTTCCTATAAAATGGAATAAAAACTCCAGAAGTAGAAATAAATGGTATTAATATGTTTAAATTATTTTAATAATACCATATATCATTTTGTTTTCATATATTAGGATTACTAATTATATAAAACATTAATGATAAAAGTTTGGTTTTTTGGTGGGGTTTTCTGGACAACACAAACTAGTTTCATTTTATTTAATTTTATGTCTATAAATTAGTTCTAGAACATTAAAAAAGTTATAATATACATATTAAAATATGTTTTAACCATAATAATGTTTTTATGACCAGACTTGAATGCGATAAAGGAAAACTAAAACTCATCATCCACGAAGCCGATGAATTGACACGTCGCGAACAATGTTTTCATTTTCTAAAATAAGAAGAGAATAAGAGATGTTTGATGATGAATATAACATTAAAAAAATAAAATTACAGTATATATAATATAATATAGTTATCATGTCACTCTATATAGGGTAGTTTATGATAGGATAAGAAAATAAAATAAATTGAAAAGAAAATATAAGAAAATGAAATAGGATTTTACATCTTGAATTCTATTCCTTGAGAACCTCCTTAGGAATATTGGATTTGGTATTTTATTGAAACCAAGGGATCATATACATGGGAAATAATCTTGAGAAGTTTATTGGGTAGAATTTGGACAATATTCTTGGATTTGGTGGTGTGAGGAGAAGAGTTGGTGAGAGGTGGTATTTATAGGGGATGAGAGGGGTGTTTTCTCATTATTTTATTCATTAGTTTATTATTTTGGATCAATAATATGATTGGTTTTTATTACATAAATAAATATAATAAAGAGATAAGAAGAGTTATATATTATGATTCTTACATCATAAATGACTCAATAAATAGTGTATTTAACTTATAATGTATATATACTGTAAATTATTGTATCGTACTATTTACAAAAAATTCATCTATTTCAGAAAAATCCCAAAAATTCACCCTAACCATTTTTCAATGTGTAGAATTCAAAAATGGAATTCATTTTTTTAAAATAAGTTTCTAAATATGATACATTTAATTTTTAATTAAAACCATTATTTATTCAAAAAAATATTTATTTTAATAATATAACTGATTTTACGACACTTTGAAAAATTAATTAAGGTATCATAAAATTTTCTTATAAGTAAAATAAAAAATAATAATTTATGAATCTATTTTAAAAAGATAAATTTTCCTTTAAATCATTATATTAATTATAAAATTTTAAATACATATTTATGTTTCATAAAAATACCAACACTTAATTTGTCATTTTCAAAACATTTATTTACTTATTCCACAATATAAATATATCAATTTTTACTTATAAGATACATAAATTTTATTTATACTCCCATAAGTTAATTTACTATTCTATCAGTATAGATTCCTTAATTTTTATAAAAATTGATTATTTCATTATACATTTATAATGAATTTAACTATTTAATTCCAGAATAAAAAAAATTATTTTATAAGTACTTGGGTTATTACATTATCCCCCCTTATGGAAATTGAATCCTCAAAATTTTTATTTACTTTTTAAATGAGTGAGGATACCTTTATCTCATAACATTTTCATATTCTCATGTTGCATCTTTAACCATGTGGTTTCTCCACAAAACCTTAAGTTAGTGAATTACCTTATTCTGCGATACTTGATCTCTATGGTAAAAAACCTCATAAAAAGGTTCTCTTCTAGCTGCACTAATTCTAGGCTCAAAAAATGAGATGAATCTAACACATACATTATTAACATCAAAACATGAAAAACATCATGTACCTGGGACAAACTTGGAGGCAAATCCACTCATTAGGCAACTGACCCAACTTTCTCGAAGATTTCATAGGGTCCAATAAACTGTGGACTCAACTTCCCCTTCTTACCAAAATGCATTACACATTTCCATGGAGAATCTTTGAGAAAGACATGATCACTAACCTTGAAAGAAATATCCTTCCTCTAATTATATTCATAACTTTTATGCATGATCTGGGCTATCCTAATATGTTACTGAATCATATTTACTTTCTCATCCACTTTCTATACTAATTATGGTCCCGTAAACATCCTTTACCTGAATTCGTCCCAAAATTATGGAGTTTGACATGACTTTCCATATAATTCCTCAAATAGTTCCATATGTATACTGGAATGAAAAATGTTATTTTAAGAAAACTTAAGTAAAGAAAGATTCTAATCCCAACCTCCTTGGTAATCCATTGAATAAGAACGTAGAATGTATTCCAAGGTATGAATTTTTCTCTCGGTATTTCCATCAGATTAGGGATGAAAGGATGTACTTAAATTTATTTCTATGACCAATGACTTCTGAAGGCCTTTCCAAAAGTTATAAGTGAACCTAAGATCATGTTCAGATACAATAGAGAGAGGAACTACTTCTAACTTGATTATATCTTTGAGGTATAGTTGAGAAAGTTTATCCAAATAAATAATATAAAAAATAGAAAGAAAATGTTTAGATTTATTCAGTTGATAAAAAATAACCCAAATCACATTATTACCTCTATAAGTCTTTGGTATTCCCACTACAAAAATCCTTGGATATATTTTCCCATTTCTACTCTGGCACATGAAAAGGTTGAAGCATCCCATTTGGTAGTTATAGTTATGATTTAACCAATTGGAAAGTCAAACATTTTATGGTAAAATAAGTAATATATTTTTTTATTTTATTCCACTAGTAATACTCCCATAATTCTTTGTATATATTTGTGCTGCTAGGATGAACTGAAAACAAATAACTATAAGCTTCACATAACAATTCTTTCTTCAGTTGAGAATCATAAGACACACATAATCTCTTGCCAAATCTCAAAACATAATATTTATCAATTTAAAATTCTATAAACTTATCCTTTTTATTAAATTATACCTTTTTCTATAACTCACAGTCTTCCTTATGCAATTTCTTAATTCTATCTTATAGAGACGACTGTACTGACACCTAAAACAAAATAGTGCAATTTCCTACACCACTAACTTACAATCCAAAAATTAATCAAATAATTAACCAAGGGGTTATATCCTAAATGTAACATGGTTAATGTAGCATGATGTTTTCAACTCAAGGAATCTACTACTTTGTTTGATTTTCTAGTGTGGTAGTTGATCATAAAAATATAATCCTTTATTAGTTTAATCTATCTTCTCCGCCTCATGTTCAATTCATTCTGAGTTAATATATACTTAAAACTTTTATGGCCATTATATATTTCACATTTCGCTCCATATAAATAATGTATCCAAATTTTTAAAGTGAAAAAAATAGTTGATAATTCCAGATCATGTGTGGGATAATTTTACTCATGAGGTTTTAGTTGTCTTGAAGCATAAGAAATTACCTGAACATTTTTCATTAGAGTCAACCAAGTTTATTCAATTAAGAACCACTATATATGAAAAAATCTCCATTTCTGAAAGTTAGAGAAAAAAATGAAGCATTCAACAATCTTCTTTTCAGTTCATGAAAACAAACATCACAATCTTATGTCCAAATGAATATAACTCTTTTTTGTGTTTACTTAGTTAGTGGGCTAGATAACCGTGAAAAGTTTTTAAAAACCCGTCAGTAATAGACTACCAATCAAAAAAAAACTATGAATCTCAGTAACATTTTTAGGTCTTTTCTATTAATCAACCACTTTTGTTTTTCTAGGAACAACTATTATTACATCCTTATTTACAATGTTCCCAAGAAAAGAAATACCTTTAAAAAAAATCACATTATCTAAATTTCCCATATAACTTATTTTCTTTAAGTTTTTGTAGAAAAATCATTATATTTTCTTCATGATCCTCATAAATTTTTAAATAAACCAAAATATCCTCATTAAAAAAAAGAAACTTCTCCAAATATTCATGGAAGATTCTATTTATAATATCTATAAATACAACATGAGAATTTGTCTACCAAAGGGCATAATAAGAAACTCATAATTCCCATATCTAGTTTAGAAAGTTGTTTTTGGAATATCATCCTCCCTAAACTTCAGTTGATGGTAATCATATCTCAATTAAATATTTGAAAAATACCGAGATCTCTGAAGCTGATCAAACAATTCATCGGAATGAGGAAATAGATAATTATCCTTAACAGTAATGTTATTCCAAGCTCTATAATCAATGTAAAGTCTCATATAACCATATTTCTCTTTAACAAAAAATAGGAGAAATCAATGGTGAAGTGCTAGTATGAATGAAACCTTTATCAAGAAACTACTATAATTGATTTTTCAATTCTAGAATTTCCACTTATGCCATTTGATATGGGGGTTTTGAAATTGGATTAGCATCAGTAACTATGTCAATGTTAAATTTAACTTCTCAATAAGTTATAACACTGGGAAACTCATCAAAAAACATCCACATATTCATTTATCATTGTCACATCCTTAATATTAAAGCTTCCCTTATTTTCAACAATATGTGAAAGATAAATTTCATTTCCATATTTTAATAGTTTCTTAGACTCCTGATATGTTATCAGCAGTATGAGTTCATTATTTTATACAAACTAAAAATCTTTCTGAAAAAAATTATTTATCTCAACATTCAATATTAGCATGATAAGCAAAAAGACAATCCATACCTAGAATAAAATCAAAATCTACTAAGGAAAAAAACAAAAAGTTTTGTAGGTAATGTATTTCCACAAACAACAACATAAAATATTCTTATAATTACCTTTTTTTCCTTAATATTTCCTTTAGTGTTTTTACCATAAATTTTGGTTTCATTTCTTGAGGTGAAATTTACAATTTACTATAAAATTTATTAAAAATAAAAAAAATGTGTAGAACCTGTATCAAACAAAACATTAGAAAAATATGAGTAAAAAAAATTACCTGATACCACTTCATTGGATGGACCAATATCTACTGAAGTAGCCATAAAGGATTTCACAACACCTTTATGCTTAAAGTTTGACTGCTTCCCATCATTCAAGTCCTTCTTTGGGAAGGTATGTGCATAATTCCCCATTTCATCACATTTAAAATATTTTATAGTTTTATTTTAAAAATTAAACATATGATCATTTTCATTGAAATCTTAGGCCATATTTCCAAAATTACCCCATCAGAAACACTTACCAAATTTGTTAAGGCATTCCTCAAGGTGTTTCTAGAAACTAGAATTTATAACTTCAGATTTCTTTGATTGATTCTTACCCATTTCTTTCCATCGAGACCTTTTCTTATACTTATTGTAAAAGTACATATAATCATCAGAAAACTTCATTTCTAACCTCTAAGCATATCGAACAAGTTTCTCATAACTTTTTTAATTCACATGAGTCTAATTCCCTTCATTATCTTGGCTTTTAATTCCGAGTGAAAATGATTGATTTTAATATCAAGATCCCAAATAATATTTTGAGCATTCCCTTCCAATCGAGTGCAGTTTTCTTCATAAATGGCCACTGAATCTTCCTCTTTTTTTTTCAATTAAAGAAATTGTTTTTCCATCCTATGTCGAACCACCTTAGGAAGATATTTTTCAAGGAAAATATTCTTAAATTTATCTCATTCCAAGGCATCAATCTATTTTATTTCTATGATATTATTGAACTTTGATCACCACTGGTCAGATTAACCTTCAAAATGATAAATCGAAAGACTAAAATTTTGATTATCTAAAAACCCCATGAAATCAAATATAATTTCAATGGACTTAATCCACCCTTTATCCACCACTAGTTCAGAAGATCTACTGAAAGAATAAGGGTGTTGCCTCATAAAATGTTCCACTATCGTCATGTTCCTTTGTGGTAGCTCCGTATGTTCTCTTAAATGGATGAAACCACTATTTATGGCCTGCATGAATTGATCCATTACTATCACAAACTTATCAGTTCCTATTCCCACCATTCCAGGTTGTGGATTCAGAAAGATTTCATCTTCTCTGTGCCTTCCAACTTCAGATTCCCTATTTCTTCTTTGGAAAACCATTCCGAATGGAAATATCTTAGATGAAGAAACATCTTAATATTCAAATTATATATCATTTCAACACAACCATAAGGTAAAAATAATTTATGGTATTTTATTAATATCATCTTAACCCCTAAATTTATATAAATCATGCACTGATACCAACTATATGGACCTGACCTTATTCATTGCATAATATAGTTAATTAAATTAGAATAAAATTATTACATGACCAAATATAATTTTAGTTTAGAGTTTTATATAATTAGTTCATAATTTATACATAACACCCCACAAGAATACAAAGTGTATACTACTAAAATAGTGTCCATTTCTTCTATAATATAATTGGTTTTAATAAAAGATGAATTCTTTTCATGAAAATTCTTTACAACATTTAACTTGGCTTATTATTTTCTCTTACCAATCCTTAAAACCTGTGTTTTTTTTAAAACATGGTATGAGAAAAAAATCCTAGTAAAGGACATAAAAATGAGGTAAGAAAACCATTAGTCCATTAATACTTACAAACACATGAAGGATAAACTTCTCACCCTTAAAAGTAACATATACTTTGTGAAAACATGAGGTTTACATAAAACATATAAAACATAAATAAAACATTTAGGTAAATTGGGGAATAATTTTATTACCATACTTACATAGGATTGTAACCCTCATGACTACCTTTTTATTTGCAACCCTCACAACTACCTTATGATGTAACCATCACAGTTACACTTGAAATAACCATTATGATCAACTTCCAACATAAACATACCCAATGCATTAGAGGGATATCATGAACACATAAATCATCATGAAAAATTCCCTAGAACTAGAAAATAATCATAAAACCTGAATACTTTCATCATAGAAACATTCCTTTTTAATTTTGTAAAAATTGAAAATTGAAATAATATTTTTAAAGAAAAGTCTCTTACCTCAGGTTTGACTTCCTTCAAACATGTTAAAAACTCCTATATAATGGTTTAAAGAGTGTTATTAATTTATTAAAGAACTATATTAATATTTATAACACCTTATAAAATCTTTTATAACATATTTACACCCATTTATTAATAATATTTTCTTATTTTCATTGTTTTGGGTGTATTTATTTCATGGTTTCTGTGGTGGGTTCATTATGGATTTTCTTATAAAATAGAAGAAAAACTATAAAAGTGGAAATAGATGGTATTAATAAGTTTAAATAGTTTTAAATTATACCATATATCATTTTTTTATATGAGGATTATTCCTTAAATAAAACATTAATGATAAAAGTTTAGTTTATTTTTGGCGGGTTTTTTTGGCCATCACAAACTAGTTTCGTTTTATTTAATGTTATGTCTATAAATTAGTTACAGAACATTAAAAAAGTTATAATATACACATTAAAATATTTTTTTAACAATAATAATGGTTTTATTACCATTCTTGAAGGCGGTAAAGAAAAATGGGAACTCATCATCCACAAAGGCGGTGAATCGACACGTCACATGCAATATTTTCATTTTATAGAATAAGAAGAGAAGAGAAGAGGATTGATGATGGATATAACATTAACAAAATAATATTATAATATATTTAATATTACGGAGTTATCATGTCACTTTGGATAGGGGATTTTAATAGAGGATAAGAAAATAAAATAAATTGAAAAGAAAATAAAAGAAAATGAAAGAGGATTTTACCTCTCGAATTATCTTTCTTGAGAACCTCCTTAGAAATATTTGTTTTGGTATTTTATTGAGACCAAAGGATCTTGGACATGTGGTAGAGGCTTATAAAGAGTATTAGGTATAATTTTTACAATATTAAATTATTTATAGGTGTGAGGAGAATAGGTGGTTAGGGGTGGTATTTATAGGGGAGGAGAAGGGTGTTTTCTCATTATTTTATTCATTATTTTATTATTTTGGATCAAGACTAGGAATAGTTTTGATTTGATGACTAAATAAAGTAAAGAGAGAAGTGTAGTTAGATATTATGGTTCTTACATCATTAATTACTCAATAAATAGTGTATTTAACTTACAATGTATATATACCATAAATTATTGTATTTCACCATTCACAAAAAATTCAACTATTTTAGAAAAATCCCAAAAATTAACCCTAACAATTTTTCAATGTGTATAATTAAAAAATGAACTCAATTTTGTAAAAATAATGTTCTAAATATTAGAAATTTAGTTTTTAATTAAATTCATCATTTATTTGAAAAATACTGATTTTAATAATATAACTGATTTTATGACACTTTGAAAAATTAATTAAAGTCTCATAAAATTTTCTTATAATTACAATAAAAAAGAATATTAATTTATGAGTCTATTTTATGAAGATAAATTTTATTTTAAATCATTATATTAATTATAAAATTATAAATAACATTTATGTTTCAAAAAAATACCAACACTTAATTTATCATTTTCAATACATTTGTTTACTTATTCCATAATATAAATATATCTTATTTTTACTTATAAGATACATAAATTTTATTTATACGATTATAAGTGAGGTTACTATTATATTAGTACATATTATTTAATTTCTATAAATACCACTTATATCATTATACATTTATAATAAATTTAACTATTTAATTCTAGAATGAAAATAAATTATTTTATAAGTACTTGGGTTGTTACATATGTTGCATACAACATCACCTTCATGGTTTAAATTAGGGGAGTCCTCTAAAACTACATCCTATCTCTGATTTGGTGTTAGCTTCTAGGGGATGATATCAATAAAAATGTGAGGACAGATGGGATGAGAAACTATGTTATTTCTTCAATTGGGAAAAATGTAGAAACCAATAGAATTAGTAATAAGCTTGGTGATTGTTGGGTTCTGGAATGGTAGAGGTTATCTTTAAAGACTAAGACAAATAATGGAGTGGAAGGGGGTATCACTTCATATATAATACAAAATAGTATACTAATTGGTATAAAGTGGATGAATCCATAATTGGGTTCTTATATTAAGACATAAGTTGAATGAATTTCCCACATAATCTACTTGAATTATATTTTCACTTTGGCCACTGACCTATTATCAAAATTAATCCATAAAATTAGGGATTTATTTTTTATATGAATTATGAAACTAGAAAAGGGAAACATTGTATTACCTTGGTATCATCTAATAAAACCATCCACTCCAACCAAACCAAAGGAAGATTGAAGATTTTAGATAGCAAACTAAGAATTTTTTTGGTGCTTTGATAATTCCCAAGCCTAGAATTATTTAAGTTTAAGGAGAAAAATTCCATCCTCATCAACTTCATCTCCTAAACATTTATTATTTAATTTTGTTTCTTGAGACTCATCCCCCATCTCTTCTGGACATGAACCTATGTTTCTCGAACTATCCTGAGCAGTAGTCATCCCATACCAGGTACTGGTGATCATTGTGGATGAATTTAGAGGATAACACCTACCACTAGTGGAGTAATTATTTTCTTAAATTCAATTACCCATTTCATTCAAATCATGATTAAATTATTTAAAAAATTCAAATGTTGGGTTCCCCTTATTTTAAAGGACCCTTTTTATATATTTATTAATTTTGTTAAACATTAATAATACTGAGTAAAATATAATGGATATGGATTGAAAATGGATGGATTCTAATTGTATGAAAAAAGAGTACGAATATGGGGTAAAATAGTTCATCAAGTTTTAAAAATATCATGCATATGACCCTTCTCAAATCATTTGTTTGTGTTTATGATATTTTTATTCAAGACTAATTAGTCTATATGAGTTGGAAGAACACTTGATCTGTTACAGAATAGATAAAAGTTATAAATTTTAGAATAAACACAAATAAAAATTAAATGTTGCTAGTGACTGATATAACACTGCATTTTATGGATCATTTTATATGATTAAAAGTGTGGATAGTGAAGAATACCAAATTGAGGATGCGATTACTGGTGTGAATGATGATAAAGATCATATTGAGGAAATGAAAATTACAGTTAAAGATGAGTTTTGTGATTGTCCAATTTCTTTTGAAAAGTTAAAAAGTTGTGAAAAGACACCATTTTATGATGGTTGTACTAAATATACATAATTTTCAGTCGTAATGAAGATGTATAATTTAAAAGTTGGCAACATATGGAGTGAAACTAGTTTTACTAAACTACTTTCTCTCTTGAATGATATGCTCTCAGAAGATAAAGTGCTTCCTAGACAAGAATATTCTTCTAAAAAATGATACATTCAATGGGTATGATCTTTAAATGAATAAATTCTTGTCTAAATGACTACATACTATTTCTCAAGTACCAAAAATCACTTAATAAATCCTAAAGTGTGGTGTTTCTCAATACAAGAAACAAGAATTGGTTCTTATGAAATATATATGGTACTTTCCAATCATTCCAATGTTTATGAGCTTATATGGAAGTGAGGATACTAGAAAAAAATTGACACGATATGTAGATATAAGAAATAAATATGGGAAAATTCATCACCCAGTAGACTATCCTCAGTAGAAGATAATTGATCACAAATATCATAAATTTGGAAATGATCTGAGAAAACTTTGTCTTGTGATATATATAGATGGAGTGAATTATTTTGGTTTTCAAAGAATCAATCCCAATACATGGCCGATTATGTTAGTAAATTATAAATTTCCACTGTGGTTATGCATGAAATAAAAATAAATTATGTTATCTATGTTTATATTAAGACCAAAATAACCAGGTAATGATATTGATGTTTATTTGACTCTATTTATCAAAGATTTGAAATTATTGTGGGATTCAGGTGTTACATTGTATGATTATTATAGAAATGAATATTTCACATTGAGATAAATATTGTATGAGATGATAAATGACTTTCCTTATTATGGAAATTTTTCAGGATATAACATTAAAGGAACTCAAGGGTGTACCATTTGTGAATAAGGTACATAGTCAATTAGGTTGAAACATTCATTGCAGATTGTGTTTCTAGGACATGATGGATTTATACCCCGATGACATAAGTACCAATCTTGGATGACATCATTTGATGGTAATTTTTAAAACATACAACACCATATCTACTAATAGTTAATCAACTATTTGTGAAATTAAAATATATAGAAATTGCTTGTGGTAAACCTTTTTCGAAAAACATTATGAAAACTAGTTGGAGAAAGAGTTCTGTTTTTTTTGAATTTCCATACTAGAATTGTTTGTATATCAAGAATTTTATTGATGTTATGCATGTTGAAAAAAATGTATGCGATATTTTCATTGGCATGTCACTAAATTCACCTGTAAAAAAAAAGTATGGAATTAAGTCTAGGTTGGAAATGATTTACATGGGAATACGGGAAGAGTTGGCACCAATAAAGGGTGAAAAATAGACTTTTCTTTCTCCAGCTACTTACACTCTTTCTAGGAAGGATAAATATCAGTTTTTCAAATTCTTGAATGATGTAAAGGTTTCATAGGGTTATTCATCAAATATCAAGAATATCATGTCAATGACTGATTTTAAGTTAAAGGGTCTGAAATCAACTGACTATCATGTTTTGATGAAAGATATAATTCCTATAGATTTACGATGCATTTTTATAAAGAATGTCAATCATACATTAAACAATCTATGTTTCTTTTTCAAAGCTATATGTAGAAAATTTATAGAAACAGTGAAACTTATAACCATGGAAAATGGAATTTCCATCATATTATGTGAATTGAAAATGTTCTTCCCACCGGCATTCTTTGATATGATAGTTCACATGATGGTTCACTTGGTAAGATATATTCAACTTTGTGATCCTATAAATTATAGATTAATGTATCCCAATGAATGGTATATGAATATATTGAAAGGGTATGTAAAAAATAAAAGTTGGCCATAAGGTTTTATTGGGGAGTAATAAATTATAGACGAAGCCATTGAATTATGTACCAACTACCTGTTTGGTGTGAAAATCATTGGTCTACCAAAATATCATCACATTGCGTGGATTTTGGGTAAAGGAATTTATAGAATATATGTTATCACAGTCACTATTATAGATTGGAAGTAGGCCCACCTTTATATTTTTTATAATAGTTTATAGGTTTCCCCATATGTTGAAACCCTAAAATAAATTCATAGTAATTTTAATCTATTAAGGGATGAAATATAGATATCAAATACACATAATAAATAGTTTATTGGTTAGTTTTGAGACCATATTTTTAAGGATTCAGATGAAAATCCAGATCCAATTTAGAACGACTTAGATAAATATCTAGAGGACCAAGTGTGCATGTATTATATTATAATGGTTATGTAATTAATGGTTATATGTTCTATAAAAATGAATATGATGGAGATAGTACCATGAAAAATAGCAGAGTTACACTTGTGGTTGAAGTGATGCATGTATCAGGTACCGAGGATAGAAATCCAATTTATGTGAATATTTCATACTTTGTAACAATCAAAAAAATACGGGAGTTAGATTATACAACATAATAAGTGCCGATTTTCAATGCAAGTGGTTTGATAATAGGAGTGTTGTTAAAATAGATTAATTGGGATTCATGAAAATGGATTTTCGTAAGGAAGGGTAGAAAGATGAACCATTTATAATGGAATCATAGTAATTATATGTATTTTATGTTCAATATCCTGAAAACTGAAATTGGTCAATTGTTTTGTTATCGACCAAAACAACTGAAGGGTCAGATAAAAATTCAAGTGAGGATGAACCTTTCATTGGGATTTCATAATCTTTTCATAGCAATCCCAATGTATATGGGGAATTGTATGTTAGAGGAGACCATAATGAATGGATTTGGATACTCGATAGAGGGGTCAAATCCCTTCAACCTTTTAAAAAAAGATTGTTCAATAATAAGGTTATATATTTTTTTTTGTAATATACATTGTGGTACCTCATATTATTATTTATTCACAACTGCATTTACATAATCTAAATTAAATATTGTACCACTTCTGTAGATAATTATTTCTGCATGTGATGATGCTCCCAATCCTAAGGAAGAATAGGTTTCTCAACCTGTTAGTGCTCCCAATGCAGAGTAACAACATCCTTCTACAAATTTTGATTCTACCAATCTTGAGGAACAACATATTGATGAATTTGAGCTCAAGGAAATGGTAGAAAATGAACAACCAACATCCTTGAAAAAAAGAGCAACATAGCATGATGGAATTAGAAAAAAGTATTATGGAAGGAAACAAAGGAATCAAATTCAAGTTTAGATGGGATGTGAATGACCAACCTATTAACCCCAAAAAGGCCATGTTAGATAGTTTCATTAGGACCACCATGTGATAGTGCATGCTGATTGATGTAGATTCATGGAACTATGTTGTGACTGTGCTTAAGACACTTATTTGGGAAGATATTAGGGTAACATTATGATATACTTTATTTATTTTACTAAAATTATAATAATGAAATATTTAACTACTCTTTATTATCCCTTTAATTTTTCATTTAGAGTAGATTACTCTCAAAATAAATTTGTATTAATTATTGCAGGAAAGGATCATAGTGGATTTCAAACAATTATAACAAAGTTTTATCTCAAATATGTTGAAAGGAAAATAAACCATCACACACCACATATGTATGCACACATGATAAGACAAGAAGCACGGGATAGGTTTACTGGCCATCGTGAGGAGACATATTTTCAGGTACATTGTGAATGGTAATACATTGTTTAATAATACATGTATTAATCACTTTGATTAAGAATTTTTAATTTATGAAATAAAAACTGAGTGCTAAAAATAATAAATAAACAAAGAAACCAACACACCCCTACTGTAAAGCAAGGATGGGGTATGATTCAATTGAAAAAGAATTGGTACATATTTTAAATCTACCATAATAATTTTACGTAACATAAACCAACACCATAATTATGTTCCTTTTTTTATATGTAGATTGATGAATCCAAATCCAAATCCAATTCCATCCCATTTTATGTTTTATGGAAGGAGTCACATGTAAATATATATGAGATACTAATAGTTGAAGACACACAAAAAGTGTGGGAAACATGTGTAAGTAAGAAATAATAATTTTTTTTGATTTAAATCACTATTATATCACAATTATTACTTAATTTCCTATATTTTTTTATCCAACTCAGACACAAGAATCATCATTAGATATAACAGATGAACAATTACTATCAATTTCCTTAAAGTAGACAGAATAGTATGGCCACATTAGAGGTACAGGTTTTGGGGTGACGCCCCAAACATATTTTGATAAAAAACTAATAGGAGGATAAAGATAAAAAAATAGAAGTGATGTAGAGACAATTAGCTTCTATTGAAGAAAAATTTCATTTGCAGTCTGAGTTTCTAGAAAATGTTATGGGGAGTAAATAAAGAGAATAAAAAACTCAAGATCAACCACTACGTGATGATCCCCCCCCCCAAAAGCTTTAAGGAAAACCATCCCCCTCAAAGAGCTATCTTAGATGAGGTAATCAATATTCTCATATTTTTTTTTTGTAAAATGTGAATTTGGTAGACACTATTACCTTTACTATACAGATATTATACAAGGTTAAAATGATTTTGATTTATATCTATCAACACCCACACATCACCTTGTTGCAAGGGCTATCATGTTCAATATCCAAGAACATACTCTACACAATAGAAAACTTCCAATAGGTAATGTGAGAGTGGGGATTAACATTGCTCATGAGACGATCACTGAGCTACCTATTCCACACGATGACACATATATTCACATGGTAGATCAAGCTATTAGAATATTCATAGCATGCATGTCAGATCTTTTAAAAAACATTTCGAAAAAGAGGTATTCATTTATAGTTTATTTTTGAGAAAAAACCATTAACAATTAATGAAAACTAGTCTGAACCAAAGTATGTTTTTACATATGGATAAAGGGAAGGGGTGAAACAAATGGTCAAATCAAAACAATATAAATTATCAACTAACTAATTGAAAATATCATCATAAAGAACCTTTACTATACCCGTTAAATATCTGTATTTACTAACATTGAACATTCAAGAAGAGACAAGGTTACAAAGTGGTAGTAACCACATAGTTGATTTTGAAGATAAAATATATAGAGAGGACATTAAAAACTTAATTTCTATTGATAATTTAAATGAAATCCTCAAGTATGAATACTCAATATTCTCAGTTATAAATTTATACATGAGGTGTGTTTTCATGATTTGTTTTTACAATAGCTGATCTAATATGTTAGTTATGAATAAATAAAATTCATATTTCTTTTAAGCATATATATAAATATCATTTTAAGGGAAGAACCTGGGAACATAAATATGGAGTCATTATTCCTCACATAAATTCTAAAGACCAAAACAAAATAGAATCAGCTAAAATTGATGAAATAGTGAAAAAACTGGCCACAATTCTTGAAAGAAAACTTATGGATTACATACTCTTCTTATTACCAATTATGTGAGGGTAAAGCTCTACAATTTAATCATATCAAATATATTTTCATTCCTTTCATTACTTATTTCTTTTTATTTTTTAGGAAGCATTGGGTACTCATTGTAGTCAAATTGGAAACCCTAAAGATTTATTTTCTGGATTCAATACATGGATACCCGACAAACTAACCACACATGATGATGTTTGTAAATTTATAATTCACTACATCTAACATTTTATAAATAAAATTAAAGTTATATATTTTATATTATGTTTTAATGAAAATTATATTATGATAGGGTGGTGTTTAAATATCATAAAAATCATGGAATGGGGATAGACCATGCATACAAGGGGAATGTTTAATTCTTTAACTGGATAATTATTAAGGTATATATAATGATATTTCACTATAAAAAACACACATAAAAAAAAATTATTTAATTTTATTAATGTTTTTATAGTGTCTGAAATATACCAATGGAATAGTTTCTGGTTATTATGTTTTGAAAATTTATGAGAGATATCATATACCATTAACAAACTATCATCCCTAAAGAGGTATTTTAGAAGATAATTACTATTTAATTTAAAATATTTATTAATCCTATGTGTATTTATATTTTTTCAGTACTACCATGATTTTATAAAGTCCTTGTATTCAGAAGACTACATAGATTTGTTTAGAAATGTCTGGGAAGCATACAAAATGTTAGAATGTACACATATATCATGAAAATGTGGCTTCCTACTACTTATTTAGTTGACTTTATCACCATTTTATCTACTTTTTTGGTTAATTTCCTCATCATTTTTATATAATACTTATTTTTTTTTAAATTTTCATAGAGACCATGAAAAAATTATTTTATCAAAAAGTATGATTCACTCATATTTTATGATCACAAACTATAGGATAAAAAGATATAGTGGAATCAACCATACCTCAATTCGATACACGGTGTACCCAGTATGACTCAAATTGTGTGGTTTTAGTTTAAAATTGAAATTTTATTAATTAATTGTTTCTTATTTATGTTTAATTTATTTATTTATAGTATTAATAACATAATAATTTTTTTATTATAGAGGTGGATTCTTTTGCTTTCAACTCTCAGCAACAAGCCAAAAAAGAGAGAACATGGTTCTTTTGGATGGGGCGTTTCAGGCAATATGGGGTTTACTCTTCTATCGAAATAAAATAGTTATATCTTTTCTAGATTTTTGTATAAAGTTGAAATAAAAATACACATCACATGCTCAATTATCTACATATAAATCTAATATACATTGTTCTCGGTATGACTCAAACTATATGTTGTTAGTTTATAATTTACATTTTAGTTCAAAAAAACATCACATACTCAAAAATAATAAAACAAATTCATATTTTTTTTATAATTTAGGAAAAAATATATATATCATTTATGATGTGTAGGAAATATCCACACCTCAATCGGAAACACAATGTGACCAGTATGACTCAAAGTGTATTTTTTTTATTTAAAATTGGAATTAATTTTAGTAAAAAACACAAGTGAAATACTCAAAATTGATAAAACACATTCATATTATTTTTATAATTTGTGAAAATAATACATAAGTAATTTTTTATGTGTAGGAATCATCCAAACCTCAATATGATGCATGATGTGACTGATATGAATCCAAGTGTGTCTTTTTATTTAAAATTGACATTAATTTTAGAAAAAAGGATAGCCGACATACTCAAAAATGATAAAATTGATTTTGATTGTTTTGACACTTTAGGAAAATGATCCAAAATACATTTTTTATGTATAAGAATCAACCTCACCTCAATCTGATACATAGTGTGCCTGGTATGACTCCAAGTCTGTCTTTTTATTCAAAATTGACATTAATTTTAGTAAAAAAGACAAGTGACATACTCAAAACCAATAAAAATAATTTATATTTTTTGGATAATTTAGGAAAGAAATCCATAATTCATTTTTTATGTGTAGGAATTATCCACAAATCAATCCTATACACCATGTTTTCGGTATAACTCAAAGTGTTCGTTATTAGTTGAAATTTGAAATTTTAGTTCAAAAAGAGTGTTACCTACTGAAAATTGAGAAAACACATGCCAATTGTCTTGATAATTTTGAAAAATTATTCATAATTCATTTTTTATGTATAGGAATTAGTATCACATCAAACCAACACATGATGTGACCAGTATAACTCAAAGTGTGTGTTTCCAATTTGAAATGACATTTTTTGTAAAAAAACACATATGATATACTCAAAACAAAGAAAATGTATTCATATTGTTTTTATAATTTATTAAAACAATACATAAGTCATTTTTTATGTTTATGAATCAACCACACCTCAATAAAATGTATGGTGTGACCAGTATGATTCCAAGTGTGTCTTTTTATTTAAAATTCACATTAATTTTAGTAAAAAGGGAAAGTGACATAGTCAAAACTAAAAAAATAGTTTCGGATTGTTTTGGTAATTTTGGAAAACAATCCATATGTCATTTTTGTTTTTTAAGAATCAATAAAACCTTAATATGATGCACAGTGTGACGAGTATTACTCCAAGTGTGTATTTTTATTTAAAATTGACATTAATTAAAGTAAAAAGGACAAGTGACATAATCAAGATTTAGAAAAAGCATTCATATTATTTTTATACTTTTAGAAAATTATTCATAAGTTTTTTATTATATATAGGAATTAGTCTCACCTCAATATGATACACTGTGTTCCTGGTATAACCCTAAGTGTGTCTTTTTATTTAAGATTGACATTAATTTTAGTATAAAAGATGGGTGACATATTCAAAACCAATAAAATGAATTCATATTGCTTTTATAATTTATTACAATGATCCATAATTAATTTTTGGATGTGTAGGCCTTAACCAAACCTCAATATAATGCACAGTGTTCCTGGTATAATTCAAAGTGTTCGTTGTCAGTTTAAAATTGACATTTTAGTTCAAAAACTGTCCCACTTGATGAAAATCAAGCAAACACACTCTAATTATCTTGATAATTTATAAAAATCATTCATAAGTTATTTTTTACATGTAATAATTAGTCTCATATCAAAATAACACACAATGTGACTTGTATGATTCAAAGTTCATATTTTTAATTTGAAATGAAATTTTAGTAAAAAACACAATTTATATAGTAAAAAATAAGAAAATGAATTCATATTTTTTTAATAATTTATTAAAATAATACATAAGTCATTTATGATGTGTAAGAATCAACCAAACCTCATTTTGATGCATGGTGTGACCTATATGACTCTAAGTGTGTCTTTTTTATTTAAAATTGACATTAATTTTAGTAAAAAGAAAAATTGACATACTCAACATTGAGAAAAAACATTAATACTATTTTTATACTTTATAAAAACTATACATAAGTCATTTTTGATGCGTATGAATCAACCGAGCCTCAATACGATGCACAATGTGATTGTTATGACTCAAAGTGTGTCTTTTTATTTAAAATTGACATTAATTTTAGAAAAAGGACAAGTGGCATACTCAAGACTAATAAAACATAGTCAAATTATTTTGATACTTTATAAAAATGATCCATAAGTAATTTTTGATATATAGGAATTAGATTTACCTCAATTTGATACACAATGTTCCTAGTACGACTCAAAGTGTCTGTCATCAGTATAAAATTGACATTTTAGTTCAAAACATGTGTCATTCACTGAAAACCAAGAAAACATGCTCATATTGTCTTGATACTTTAATAAAATAAATCATAATTATTTTTTGACATGTACTAATTACTCTCACATAAAACTGACACATGATGTGACTAATATGATTTAAAGTGCTTGTTTGTAGTTTAAAATGACATTTTAGTAAAAAAGATAAGTGATATACTCAAAATTAAAAAAAATAATCGGATTATTTTGATACTTTAGGTAAATGATCCATAAGTTATTTTTAATGTGTAAGAATCATCCAAACATCAATTTAATGTACGGTGTGACTGATATGACTCTAAGTGTGTCTTTTTATTTAAAGTTTACATTTTAGTAAAAAACATAAGTGACATACTCAAAACCATAAACACACATTAATATTGTTTTAATACTTTAATAAAATGACCCATAAGTCATTTATGATGTGTGGGAATAAATTGCACCTCAATCTGATACACAGTATGCCGGATATGACCTAAAATAATTTTTATTAGTCTAAAATTGACATTTATTTCAAAACGTGTCTCACTCATTGAAAACCAAGAAAATTCATTTTTATTGTATTGATACTTTAGTAAAATGATTAATAAGTCATTTGGGATGTGTATAAATCAGAATCACATCAAACCAACACACGATGTGACTGGTATGACTCCAAGTATGTGTTTCCAGTTTAAAATAACATTTTAGTAAAAAGACAAGTTATATACTCAAAACTAATCAAACATATTCGTATTGTTTCGATACTTTAGGAAAATGATTCATAAGTCATTTTTGATATGTAGGAATCAACCCCACCTTAATCCTATTCACGTTGTGACCAGTATGACTTGAAGTGTTTCCTTTTATTTAGAATTAACATTTTGTTAACTTATTATTTCATATTTATGTTTAATTAATTTATTTATAGTATTACTAAAAAAATAATTGTTTTATTATATAAGTGGATTCTTTTTTCTTGGTTTGTAGTAGTTTTTTAGGCAATTAATACCATGATCGGGCTTTTTTGAGCAGGGGTCACAGGTGCCAAAGATAATGAAACATTGATGTTTTTTAAATGTTTGTGGATAGTAATTACAAATGTAATTATACAAAACATTGTTTAAAATATATATAATATAGATTTTTTTGTATTTTTTATGTAAATTTTATTTTAATTAAATTATGATTTTTTATATAAGTGTATTTTCATACAAGTTTATATAGGTGTATTTGGTGCAGTTTTTTGTTTGAATAACAGAACATTACAGTAATATGGACTTTATCAGTGCTAAAAAATCACCTATAAAGGGTACCCTTTATCAATTATTTTTAGTGATGATAAATGGGTCCTTGCTTTAACATTGATGAGGGAAAAAAATTCTTTTTAGTGTTGTTAAATCCATTTTTGAGTGATGTTAAAGGCCTAAACTGTGGTAGTGAATCATGATGGTTGTGCGAACAACGAGAGGGAAAGAGATTTTAAATGGATTGGATCAATGCTGTGGGTGTGGGTTCACAGTTGAGGATGTCATTGAGATTCTAATAGAACAACAATTGATCATAGGTGGTTCAAGATCAAACTAGTGATCCTTGTTTTCTCGGTTGATGTGCAGTGATGATGTGTGGTGTGTAGGCTTGGTTCTGAGTAAAGGCCATGTGTGGAGTCTCATGGTGGAGGCTGCTCAGCATGGACATGAAGGTAGTTGGACTTGGATATCTAATTAGGTGGTAGGATGTGGTCAATGCGACGAGAATTAATAATAATAATAATAATAATAAGGGTGATAAATATTAATAATAATAATCATAATATCATAATTAAATAAAATTTTAAGAGAAAGGTAGTTGATGGAGGCTCCACCTTGGAGAGAAATCCACATAGAAGTGATAAGGGTTGATTTCCCTTATTTTAAATTATTATTATTATTATATAAAATAATAAAGATAATATTATTTTAAAGAGATTAAAAAAGGGTAAATCCAATGTGTGGGAGGCGAGTTGGGCGCGTGAGTAGCACTGTGTGCATGGAAGAAATTGGTGGGGTGGGGGGGATTTGTTTATGAACCTCTACCATTTTTATAAGGTTTAAAAAATAATAACATAATAATAATATTTTTTATTTTTTATTATCAAATCTTTTGTCAATTATATATTTTAACAGAGATGTTAGATTGGTGATCCATCTACGACATCACGATCGTGGTACTGAGACAGAAGATTCAAGACCAGTGATGAATATCTTTTTCAGGCTCATGGATTGGGTCCACGAAGCACCTAATAATAATAATAATAATAATAATAATATTATTATTATTATTATTATTATTATTATAAATATAGTATCTGACATATCTTTTTCATATGGTGTTATAATGATGAACCGTATGATGAATTGCAACCCTGATATTGAGGTGGATGTTTTGAGACCAATATTGGGTGTTTAATTTGGGTTTGTGGATTGAAACCAAGAAACTCCACTTGATCTTGATGAAGTGAAACAAGTATTTTTCACCAGGTGTCCAATTTAGGGAAGTGAATAGACTATATCGAGTATTTTTTTAAAAGGATCATAATGGTGTCATCCATTTATCCATTCATGGCCATTTATGATGACATATCAGTGGTTTTAAATTTTATCCCGTCAAATCGATGATGAGGCTTGTGTGTTCGTCGGGTTTTTGGCCGAGACATGTTTTTTAGTACCCTTAAACGTCGTGTAATACTACATGAACAATATGACCTATGATGGAGAGGATAGAGATAGTCAACGTGATGCAGTCACATGTCGTTTGGACCATATGCATCATGTACCTCCTTATGAACCTTCCACCTATTGTATCTCCTTCACTTGGACTCATATTTTGGCTTATGAGTAGCCTATCCTGAGTGTTTTTCCATGAAGAAAGTGATGGTGTAATTTTAATAGATTTTTTGATATGATACAAGATGTTATAAGAATGATTCTTATTAATTAATCAATTCATGAAGATAGTGATCGGGCAGAATTATTGGAGAGTTCAGATAGATATGGTACTGCGCCTTTATAATAGCGTGCATGTCCTATATCCATGGAAACTATACTCCCCTATCGCATTAGGGTGCAGACCCTCTATACTTATTGTGCAGATTGAGATAGTACTCCTTTGTGGTACTAGGGACCAATTCTTCTATCCATAGAGACAGTACCCTCTATCACATATGGGTCTGGGTTCTCCATACTCATTGTACATATAGAGATGATACTCCCTTATGGTACCAGGGTGTAGGTCTTCTATCTGTGGAGATGATATTCACCTGTCTCATTAGGGAGTGGGTCCTCTGTACTCATTGTGACAATAGATACGGTACTCCCCTATGGAATCATAGCACAAGTCCTCTATCCATGGAGATGGTACTCCCCTATTGCATCATGGAATGGGTCCTCCATACTCTTTGTGCTAATAGAGATGGTAACCCCTATCTCACTAGGGCATGATTCCTCGATCCATGAAGATGGTACTCCCCTGTCGTATCAGGGAATGCGTCCTCCATACTTATGGTATAGATGTAGAGTGGAACCTTCCTTTAAAGATAGGGAACAAGTCCATTATGTATTGAGTGGAACCCTCCTATTTTAACAAGGCATGGGTCATATACCTAGAGATTATATCCCCTCAACCATGAGGCATAATGGCAAGGTGTGGCTCCACATGGTTACTTCTTTGGAAAGACACACGATATGTTGAGAATTAGAGATGGTCCCTTTTTAGAGCTGTAGGTAAAATAATTATTCTTAGATAGGATGTGGAGATAGATACCCCCTTTCTCCCTCATTTGGGATTCTTGTTGATCATACTGTTTTTATGGTTTTTGTCTCATATATTGATTGGAATCACTTCATTATGATGAGATAACTACTTCTATCATGTCTTCTATCGCTCCCTCTTGAGTTTTCAGGGTGTCTTACTAGGTATGTATATACTCACCCCTATAAGGGATTTGCCTAAACATGTCGTGTATTATATAGATGATGGATAGGTCAATAGTGATTCCAAAGTATCATAGAGATACCTAGGTGAATTTAACTATATACGGTGTTCAGGCTTTGTAGATCTGGATTCAGGCTCTCTCAGAATTTCTTTTCCAGTTGTCTAGTTGGGACATATTTTCTAGTTGGGTGTGTGTTTTTTTATTTACTTTTCATTTTACATTGTTGTGATCTTTTGTTTTCCATAGAGGTTATTACATGAAGGAATTTTACTATAGATGTGATAATCTTTTATTATTATTCCTCTACACTTCTGCATGGAGATGGTCGGTTGTGTGTGTATAGGTACAATAGGAAAAGGCCTTCCATTTTAGTTATGCCTTTCTATGCTTGTCACCATCCCCTAGACTATAGAGGTAGGACTTGATTAGTTTCAACTTTACCTTCTACTATCTAGGTAGTCCCTAGTGGGTCGGGTCATGATAGTAGCCTCTATCAAAGTATCAATGCTTCTCAAGCTACTAAGGGGTCTAGTGTGATCTAATACCAATATTTCCACCATAGGATTTACCATATAAATCACATATAAAACTATAAAAACATTTTTGTAACACCCAAAGTTTTTAAAAAATAAATTTAAATGCCTGAAACTTTGTTTTAAGTAGATATTTATAACTAGCCTTTAAACATAATTTTACAGCTTCTATGTTTTGAATTTCGAAAAATGGGCATTTACAATTGTGATCAGTAAGTTATTTGGAGTCTAATGGAACGAACTTGATTTTTGGTGAATAGTAACCTACCCTTATGAATAGTAATATGACCCTAATGAATAGTAAATTTTATTATTATTTTATTTTCTTAAGGTTATAAGATAATGACATGTTGATTAATTTTTCAAGGTGTTAAAAAATGAGTCATAGATATAAAATGGTTATTTTTGAATAAATTATTATTTTATTTAAAAATTAAATTAATAATATTTATAAAATTATTTTGAAAAAATGGTGATCATTTTTTAATTTTACAAGTCTAAAAATGGTTAGGGTAAATTTTTGATATTTTTCTGAAATAGTTGAATTTTTGGTGAATAGTAAAAATACAGTTTTGAGTTTTCGGTAAGTTTAATGAAACCATTAATGATGTAATAATTATGTAATACTATTGAGGTATAAAATATGTTATTAGGTGTCCCAAGTATCCAATAACATGGAAAAATACAATGGGAAAGCCCATGGTTTTGCAAATACCACTAATGAGGTGTCCCTTATAAATTAATAAAATATTCCCTAGCTTTTTCTATAAATACCAACCCATTACTTCATTCAATTAATTATAAATTCCTCCTCAATATATCTATAGTCTTCTTACCACCCTATTATTCTTTCAAATTTGTCCTCAATCTCCCAATGTCCCAACCTTTAAGTCTTAGGAGTTACTCTACATGGTAAGAGAATTCTCAACTTTTTTTCCCATTCAAGTTCTCTTTTATGTGGTATAAATTTCAAGTTTTCATACCATGTTCTTATTTTCATTTTATTATGTCTATATAATGTATTATGATTCATTTATGGTTGGGTGACCCCTTTACACTCTCTTTTTAATGTTTTCTAAAACCACATTTCATCGCCGTTATGCTGCAGAATTTTCATCTCAAAATCTCTCTCTTTTTCAAGCACTCTTATAAGGTTATTATATTTTAATTTAAATTGGATTATGTTGGGATATGTAATTACATATACCCCTTACTTTAAATATTATGTAATAATGATGATATACTCTTTTTCTATCATAAAAATATTTTATGAATTTTTAAGTGACGCCGGTAGGCTGCCGAATTTTCGTAAGGGATTTCTCAACTTTTCTTGTATTTAGAGTTCCTTTATTTTCTTATTATTTATTAAACTCATTTTATACAAGAGAAATTAATGATAAATTATCTTATATATTCTTCATTTCATTATTTTTATGTAATATTCATCATTATACTTCTTCTCCTCTTCCACTTATTCAAGAATTAAAACATCATCTGTGATGTGTTGATTTACCGACATCATGGATGATGCGATTTCAATTTCTTTTACTTCATTCAATACTAGTCATGAAACCATTTTTATGTTTGAACCAGATTATAATTTATGTATTATATATTATATAAGCTTATGGAATAATTTTTTAAACATTTTATTAATTTATAAAACAAAATGAGTTCACTATAATCGAAGAATCGCCAAAATGACCTAAACAAATATCAATAATGTTTTAACTTATGAATCATCATCATGTTAGAATTAAAAATGAAAAATAGTATAATTTATTGTTATGTAAATATTTAAATACCATTCCATTCCAATTATGTAGTTTCACTTCCAATCAACAAGAATATCCATCATCAATTGATCATGGAAACCATGTGAAGAACGCACAAAAAACAATGTAAATAATAAAATATTAATAATAAATATGTCAGATGATGTTGTAAAATGATCATATAAGGTGTTATAAACATGAATATATTTAATTAATATATTAATAACACTCTTTTAACCATTATACATGAGGTTTAAATACATTTTAAGTAAGAAGAACCCGAGGTAAGGGAATTCTTAACCCAATTTCCATTCTTTGGTTTAACCTTAATCTTTATTCATTAGGTAGTATTAAGATTATTGGTGTGATGAATTTTTGTTTATATTATGTTTCAATATGTGTATTTATAGTGTATACACATATCCATTCCATTCGATTAATTCTCACTCCAATTATATTTTAGGGGACTTTCCCTTTAAAATCCTTTTAAAACTCTCTTTAATAAATTTCAAAAGGATTGTTTTTTTATATGTATATAGAATGAGTGGTTTATCCTAATTTAAAGATAATTTATTGCCATTATATGTTTCTTATACATTATTTATGTTGGGTTTATCCCATTATATCTCAATATATGTTGGGTTGAGCCCATTATAGCTCAAGATATGACGTGTGAGCCCCATTCTAGCTCTCCAATGCATTGGGTACTCTAGAGGTGGAATTTGACCAAATGGTTATTTCATTTATAAGGTTGATTGTAAG
Source organism: Viscum album (assembly GCA_963277665.1). Classification (NCBI taxonomy): domain Eukaryota; kingdom Viridiplantae; phylum Streptophyta; class Magnoliopsida; order Santalales; family Viscaceae; genus Viscum; species Viscum album. Next base: position 1,083,325,033 of record OY728137.1, on the reverse strand, counting down.
AGTGATATGGTAAATATGTACCAAGGAAACTACATTACGTTTCCATACATGTTAAAAAGTTTTTATGAAATGGGTTTTATTGATTTTTATGTTATCACTTGACTAACTAATTCTTTCCTTATATCCCTTACTGAGATTTTTGTGCTCATCCCAAGTTTTTAAATGTTTTATCACAGGTTATAAGGATGTATAAGAGAAATAAGGAAGAAAATTTAAATTTCATAAAGATTTTTCCAAGGAATTGTGTTTTATTTGAAAAGTTGTGTATTTTTTTAAAAAATGGATATTGTTTTAATAGTATCCACATGTATGGTTATGAGATGTTATATATGTTTTAAGTACTAATTACCTAAAAATATAAACCTAAAAATATCCTCAATGTTTAATAATGTATGTTCTTGTCTAAAAATCATGATTATGTAATGTTTTAAGGCTAAGTACTTATAGTTGGTATCAGAGGATGGTTTAGATAACTTTAGGGGTTAGGATGTTGTTAAAAGAATACCATAAATTATTTTTTACTCTATGATAATTTGAAATGTCATATAATTTAAGGATTAACATATTGATTCATCTAAGTTATGTCTGTTCAGAATGGTTTTCCACATAAGAAATAGGAAATCCAATGTAAGAAGGCACCATGAGGCTAATGTCTGTCCGAATCTGCAGCCCGGAATGGTGGGAATCGGAACTGAGCAGTTTGTGATAGAAATGGATCAATTGACTCAAGCATTAAATGGGGGTGGTATCCATTTTAGATAGAAACATGATCTACCATGAAGAAACATGTCTTTTTTGGAGAATTTTATGAGGCAACATCCTCTAACATTTAGTGGAACGACAGATACAGTGATAGCCAAAGGATGGATCAATGCTCTACAAAAAATATTTGATGTCATGAGATGTTCAGAACGTCAAAAGGTAATACTAGAAATTTATTATTTGGAAGGTGAAGTTGATCAATGGTAGTCTATGGTTAAGAATATGGGAGAAAGAGATGATCTTGACAGTCTAGAATGGGATGATTTTAAGAGTCTTTTTCGAGAAAAATATTTTCCCAAAACTGTTCGACTCAGAATGGAGAAACAAATCTTGGAACTGAAGTAGAAAGATGATGATTCTATGGCCGCATATGAAGCTAATTTTACAATACTGGCTAGGTGTAAGAACTCGAGTTTTTATAACGGGTCAAAATCCAGACCCTGTTTGAATTTTTGACTTGTCCCTGAGAAAACTGGAGAAACTGGGTAGTTTCTAGAAATTTCCAGACTACACGTCGTGTATAGGTTAGTCAAGTGTCAGCCGTGTGTTCACTGAGTACATTCCGTGTGATGACTGTGTAGAAAATTCTTACCACTCGACGTGTAGTTACCAACACACCGTGCACCCTTGACTGAGTGGAGGCCATGCATGGCGTGTAGGCCTGTTGGCTGGGTAGAATCGTTTAACCAAGTACACACTGTGTCCTCCTTGGACACGCCGTGTAGTTTAGTTGTGTATGAGGGATATACATGGCGTGTGAGTAAGTAGGTAAGGAAGAGAATAAAAACTAAGTACACGATGTGTATCCCTAGGTACACATCGTGTACTCATGTCGACAGGTTTTGGAAAGTAAGTCGGTGGAATTTCAGCCATCATATAAACAATAAAATGATTCACACCGTGTACTTAAAGTACGCGCCGTGTAGATTATTTTTTTTGCTAAAATGGGAAGTATCTACGTTTTGAGGCAGAAACTCAACCCCTTCGATGGGTTGAGCAGGGAGAGCCGACCAGATCTCATTTTTGCTCTCGTTCTTTTGCCTGAGACCTGATTCGAACACCGATTGATCCGTTGGAACCCCCTCGGTAAGGTCTTGATTCCACTTGATCCGTTTTTCTTGATTTTTGTTCTAGAATGAGTTATAGAGGTTTGAGAGGTTTTGATTCTTTTGTAGATCTACAACATTTTTTACCTAATTGGAGGCTGTTATTAGAGGAGTAGCATCGTACGAGTATCTGGTAAGTTGTGCGTACCTTTTTTTGTGTGTTTTCGTAGTCATTTGGGTGACGCGGCCTTCAGCGCGTTTTTGGGTATTTTGATCAGGACCCATTTTTATCTGATATTGCATATTAAATTGTTCATTAGACCTGTGGGATGCCATTGGGTATTCCCTTTACCTGTTTTGCTTGAGCGGGGCCGGGCGAGGGGCCGTTGCTCAATTGGGGCATTTTGGCCGGGGGAAGCCAAAATGGTTATGATTGAACTGTGATGTTTTATCTGATAAGTTTAGTTTATTAATCCTGATATGATTTGTTAGAGGTTCTCAAAACCTCAGTGCTGGTATGGGACAACACCTTGCTAGTGAAATTCAAATGTTTAGATTGTTTTTCCTGTTATTATGTTATATTTAAATGTGTATATATGTAATTTATGAATTTCACATGTTGGAACCCTTTTGGTTGTGTTGTGCATGGCCTATATATTGTTGAGTGATGTTGATCAAAGGTTGGGCTTGGCCCGAGTTACATTGGGTGGTTCTGATCATGAGATTGGGCGTCATGGGTGTCGGTTTGAGGTATGAGGACTGTCAGGTTGGGCATGACCCAAGATATTGGGATGGAAAGGCCATCAGACTTGAGTGGCATGGTCGCAGGGACACAAGGTGTCATAGGTGTTGTGGCTTGGGTACTATTTTGGTGATTACCACTCACCCAGAAACTTTGAGTAGTGTGCAAACAGAGAGACTCTATGATGAGGTGGTTTTGACCACTCGTGTGGGTAGAGGCCCCCATTAGTTGTAGTTTATGTACTACTGGTTTGAGGGTGATTGCCATAGGAATCCACATGGAAGGTGAGGAACCTTCAGGGGATAGAATTGAGGCTATCAGATTGGGGGAAGAGGCTCGCCGTTATTTGAGGGCAGACATCGCTGTCCCTCTGGGTACTTTATTTGATGGTAGACATCACTTTCCCTCTAGTTACATTATTTGAGGGCAGACATCGCTATCCCTCCAGTTCCTTACTTGAGGACAGACATCGCTGTTACTCTGAGTTACTACTGTTGGGAATGCCTTCGGGACTTCGGTACTTGAGACACGCAGTGTCAGGGGGCACGTGGTGCCGAGTTACATGACAGAGATTTCGGCATTGGCCGAAACAGGTGACACTCCATGGTGGCTGCTAAGTACCATTGAAGTTTGTGTTTATTTGTGAATCATTCTATTTACTGATTTTCTCATAAATTCATGACTGCTTAAACACTTATATTAGGTATGCACCGTTGGGTGGTATCCTACTGAGATTCATCTCACACCCTGCACGGGCCCTTTGGGACGCATGCAGACTCTATAGATTTACATGCAAGAAAGAGGCCAGCTTCAAGAGATGGGTTGTATTTACTATTGCTTGGAGATGGTATGGACCTTGAGGTCTTTCCTAGCTAGAGTTTACTATGTTTTGCATATTTTCCTGTATCATCATGCTTGTTTGTAGCTACAGTTGGTTAGACATTGGTTCCCTTTGTATTTAGATATATATGACCTGCTTTGGATGCATGTTTTGTTGTTCAGTAGTAGTTACAAGTGATCAACATGCTGTTGTGTTTATTTCCACTACTATTGTTTATATTTATTACTTATTTTGTTTATTGATATTGAATGTGCTTCTGCTCTGTGGTCTGGTTTGATTCTGCTGAGTCATTTATTCCACTGCATCTTTATTGTCATACTTGGACCAGTACCATTATTATTATCCTCCAAGAGGGTATAACCTCCCCACTATACCTATAAGACCCTCGCTGCTAGTTGGCAACCTTTGGCATTCGGGGAGGTTCCCCTAAGGTAGTAGCACCCGACCCGTTTAGCACTGTTTGGGTGGCTATTCGGGTCTGGGTCATTACAAAAGAGGCCCCTATTATTTGTGGTTTAGGTATTATTAGTTTGGGGGTGCTTGCCGTAGGAGGCCACATGGAATGTGAGGAACCTTCAGGGGATAACATTGAGACTATCAGGTTGGGGGCAGAGGCTCGCCGTTATTTGAGGGCAGACATCACTGTCCCTCCGGGTACTTTATTTAAGGGCAGAAATCACTGTCCCTCCGGTTATGTTATTTGAAGGCAGACATTGCTGTCCCTCTGGTTCCTTACTTGAGGATAGAAATCACTGTTCCTCCAATTTAATACTGTTGGCCGTGCCTTCGGTACGTCGGTACTTGAGACATGTGGTGTCAGGGGGAACATGGTGCTGGGTTACATGACAGAGATTCCAACATTGCCCGAAGTAGGTGACACTCCATGGTGGTTGCTGAGCACCAGTGGAGTTTTTGTTTATTTTTGCATCATTCTATTTGCTAATTTTATCATAAATGCATGACTAATTAAACACTTATATTAGGTATGCACCGTTGGGTGGTATCCTTCTGAGATTCGTCTCACACCCTGCATGGGACCTTCAGGACACATGCATACTCTATGGATTTACGTGTAGGAAAGAGGACATCTTCATGAGATGGGCTGTATTAGTTTTTTCTTGGAGATGGTATGGACCTTGAGGTCTTGACTAGCTATATTTTACTATGTTTTGCATATTTTTCCTGTATAAATATGCTTGTTTTTAGGTACAGTTGGTTAGCCATTGGCGCCCTTTGTATTTAGATATGTATGACCTACATTGGATGCATGTTTTGTTGGTTAGTAGTATTTATAAGTGATCATCATGCTGTTGTGTTTATTTCCACTGCTGTTGTTTATATGTATTGCTTATGCTATTTATTGATATTGAATGTGCTTCCGCTCTGCATGTCTGGTTCGAGTCTACTGAGTCATTTATTCCACTGAATCTTTATTTTCATACTTGGAACAGTACCATTATTATTATCCTCCGAGAGGGTATAGCCTCCCCACTATACCTATAAGACCCTCGCTGCTAGTCAGCAACCTTTGGTGTTCGGGGAGGTGCACCTAAGGTAGTATCACCCAACACGTTTAACACTATTCGGGTGGCTGTTCGGGTCCAGGTCGTAACAAAGTGGTATCAGAGGAGTTCTTGATAGGGATTTAGTAGCAGTGTTTTATTAGCTACTAATGAGATTGAGACTTATCTTTTATTTTTGCTGGTTTTAATATTTGGGATATGATAGACTGGAGATAGGTTGTTACTGGAAACTGGGTTTCTAGCTTGTGCTTGGGTGCCTGCATCCCCAGGTATGAGGGATGGACCAAGTTACCTTGGGTGGGAATTTCTGTTTACTTTTTGCTCAGATTATAGTTTATATGATTTCCACCTCAGTGGATCACTTGGCATGTGATGTTATTGATTGTGATATGTGATCCTTGACCCGGTGCGGTAAGGGAGAATTGGACCTTGGCCCGGTATGGCAAGGATTGTTTTCTTGGATTTTGGTAGGCACATTTTAGGGTATTTTAATTTCATAACTGCACGTATGATTTGTGATGTGATAATACCATGTGAAGAAAATTTCAACTTTCATGCTTTTTATTCTAGAAATGTGAATAGGTGAAATTCTTGATAGAAATTCTTGTTGTTGCAATGTGTATTCCATGCTTTATATTTTTGTAGAATTGCATGTGACAGGGTATTTGGGTCTGGCTCTGGTATGAGAAGGTGGGTTCTAATGGTAGAGGTGATTTTGATCACCAGGATTGGGTGACTTAGTCATCGGTTTGAGGCAACGTTGGTTGTCGGGATGGGTATGGCCCAAGGTACTTTTGATACTTGGCTTTTTTAGGGGCGGGTAAGGAGGCCATGAGGCCGGGATGCTGTGGGGTATGGTTTTAGTGGGGGAGTAAGGGTGGTAGTTGTGTGTTTCCTTTTACTACTTTCTTATCTAAATTTAATATATATTGTTACATATATATATGTGCTATCTGACCATTTATGGTATTCAGCGGGTTCCTCTTAGACGTCCCGATGGAGCGTCAGGTGGGTGATGAAACAGTGTCGCAGGTGTAAGATCAGGTTTAGGATCCGGTGCAGGCAGAGTAAGAGCCATAGGTACAGGCTCAGGGATAGGATTAGGTTCAAGATCCAGTGCTGGCAGGACAACAGTCGGGTTTGGCAGCATTCAGACCATGGATCGTCGAGTAGCTCTGAGCTAGCCTGGTATGTGTCTTGTAGGGGATCGACAGAGGCACATAGGGTACAGATCCATCTATGGAATATCTGACACGGGAGTTCCAATCACAGAACCCGCCGCTTTTTCAGGGTGAGGGTGGTCCGCAGGCAGTTGAGAACTAGATAGAGAGCATGCAGATGATCTTCGAGCAGCTCGAGACACCTCCAGGGTGGAGGGTAAAGCTAGCGACATACATGCTGCGAGGACCAGCAAAGTGCTACTGGGATGTACAGGTTCAGGCTCATAGGCATGAGGGACTGGCATGAAAGGACTTTGAGGACAAGTTCTTTGAGCACTTTTACCCAGAGACACTGAGATCCAAGAGAGCTTGGGAGTTCTTGAGTCATCATTAGGGAGAAATGTCCATCATGAACTATGAAGCTACTTTCACTGAGCTGTCTCGCTTTGCATCTGGTATGGTAAGCGATGATGCAGCTAGGGTGAGACACTTTGAGGATGTCTTACGACATGCCATTCGGGTCCAAGTGAATATTTTCAGGTAGGGTTATTTTTTAGAGGTGGTGAATCATGTTCCCATAGCAGAGGGAAACCATAGGGATATGCATCAGGTTGGCTGGACGATGGCTTTAGGTGAGGGTTTGGACATCAATAAGCAAGGAAGGGATGAGTTAAAGTAGGTAAGTTAGGCCAAGGACTCATCTAGAACACCTCGTAGCAGTTCTTTAGTGGTTTTCTTTCAGCGTGGAAATCCAGGGCATGTTCGGACTCAATGCGATAGGCCTCCAAAAGAGTGCTGGGCATGTGGGAATGTCGGGCATCTGGAGAGGTTCTGCAGGAATCCTTCTCAGACAGCTAGCAGTCAGGGACTAGGACAGACGGTGGCATCTGGAGTTGGTTCAGGTTCGGTTCCAGGAGAGGATAGATGAGGTTCAGCTGCACGTGGAGGACGTGACATAGACAGCGGGATCCAGCTGAGGGGTCAGTGGCCGATGGCTGGAGCAGAACCGCAGGGAGGTCTGGCATCAGACAGCCATACTTCAGGCCAGGTTCATGTTGTGGAGCTGCCAAAGGCTGGGCAGACTGGTGAGCCAACAACGGTTAGAGGTACACCACAGGTGTGGTCGTGATTTCCATGTTTCCTTTTTGGAATGACCTGTAGAGGCATGTCTGTTTTGAGTGCACGTGATGTACATGATCTATGTGGACTGAATAGATACTAGTCAGTGGGATTGACACCATATCAGGTGAGTGATATATATATATATATATGAGATGCGTAGCATTAGGGGCATCGAGGATGCGGGTTACTTGAGGTGCCGTGGGCATTAGGGTATCGAGGATGCAGGTTACTTGAGGTGCCTTGGGAATTAGGGAATCGAGGATGCAGGTTACTTGAGGTGCTAGGAACTAGGTTTGTTTTTGAGAGTACATGGGATGAAAGACCTCATGGAGGTGGACATCGATGCGGTGTAGGATACGTTAGGTGTCAGGAACGACACGGGAGCACCAATGAGGCGCAGGGGTGACGATGTGTCACGGAAGGACTATACATCCAGGAAAACAGGTTAGTGAAGCTTTGTCTGTTTTGATTTTTGTCGTGTTGAAAATAAGTTAGGCGATTCCTATGGTGGGGTTCCCCTTGAGGAATTTAGCCAGGACCTTTGAGACTGGGGAAGACCAGGCTACTTTGATTGGGGTGGTATGTTCGGTGCCATCTCCGGGTTTCGTTTAATAGCTCAGGGACGAGCTATATTAAGGTGGGGATATTTTAAGAACCTGAGTTTTTAGAATGGGTCAAAATCCTGACCTTGTTTTAATTTTTGACTTGTCCCTGAGAAAAATGGAGAAACTGGGCAGTTTCTAAAAATTTCTAGACTACACGCCATATACTTTTAAGTACACGCCGTGTATAGGTTAGGCAAGTGTTGGCCATGTGCTCTCCGAGTACATGTCGTGTGATGACCGTGTAGAAGTTTCTTACCACACGGCATGTAATTATCGACACGCCATGTACCCTTGACTGAGTGGAGGCCATACATGGCATGTAGGCCTATTGGCCGGGTAGAATCATTTAACCAAGTACACGTCGTGTCCTCCTTGGACACACTGTGTAGTCTAGCTGTGTATGAGGGATATACATGGCGTGTGAGTTAGTCGGTGAGGAAGAGAAGAAAAACTAAGTACATGCCGTGTACCCCTAGGTACATGCCGTGTACTCATGTTAGCAGGTTCTAGAAAGTAAGTCAGTGGAATTTCAGCCGTTATATGAACAGTAAAATGATACATGCCGTGTACATAAAGTAAAAGCTGTGTAGTTTCTTTTTTTCACTAAAATGGGTAGTAGCCTCATTTTGAGGTAGAAACTCAACCCCTTCAACGGGTTGAGCGGGGAGATCCAACCAGAGCTCATTTTTTCTCTCGTTCCTTCATTCGAGACCTGATTCAAACACCGATTGATCCGTTGGAACCCCCTCAGTAAGGCCTTGATTCCTCTTGAGCCATTTTTCTTGATTTATGTTCTAGAACGAGTTATAGAGGTTTGAGAGGTTTTGATTATTTTGTAGATCTACCACATTTTTTACCTAATTAGAGGCTATTATCGGAGGAGTAGCATCGTACAAGTCTCAGGTAAGTGGTGCATACCTTTTTTTTGTGTTTTCGTAGTCATTTGGGTGACGCGGCCTTCAGCGCATTTTCAGGTATTTTGATCGGGACCTATTTTTATCTGATATTTCATATTAAATTGTTCATTAGACCCATGGGATGCCTTTGGGTATACCCTTTACTTGTTTTGCTTGATCGGGGCTGGGCGAGGGGCCGTAACTCAATTGGGGCATTTTGGTCGGGGGAAGCCAAAATGGTTATGGTTGAACTGTGATGTTTTATCTGATAAGTTTAGATTATTAAGCCTAATATAATTTGTTAGAGGCTCTCAAAACCTCAGTGCTGGTATGGGACAACACCTTGCTAGTGCAATTCAACTATTTAGATTATTTTGCCTGTTTTTGTGTTCTGTTTAAATGTGTATATATGTAATTGATGAATTTCATATGATGGAACCCTTTTGGTTGTGTTGGGCATGACCCAAATATTTTTTAGGGATTCTAATCAGAGGTTTGGCTTGGCCCGAATTATGTTGGGTGGTTCTGACCATGGGATTGGGCGTCATGGGAATTGGTTTGAGGTAGGAGAACTATCAGGTTGGGCATGGCCTGAGTTACTGGGATGGAAAGGCCATCAGAATTGAGTGGCATGGTTGTAGGGACATGATGTGTCATAGGTGTTGTGGCTTGGGTACTATTTTGGTGATTACCGCTCACCCAAAAACTTTAAGTAGTGTGCACACAGAGAGACTCCATGATGAGGTGGTTTTGACCACTTGTGTGGGTAAAGGCCCCCATTAGTTGTGGTTTAGGTACTATTGGTTTGAGGGTTATTTCCATAGGAATCCATATGGAAGGTGAGGAACCTTCATGTGATAGAATTGAGGCTATCGGGTTGGGGGCAGAGGCTCGCCGTTATTTGAGGGCAGACATCGCTGTCCCTCCAGGTACTTTATTTGAGGGCAGACATCGCTGTCCATCCGGTTACATTATTTGAGGGAAGACACCGCTGTCCCTCCAGTTTCTTACTTGAGGACATACATCGCTGTTCCTCCGGGTTACTACTGTTGGGCATGCCTTCGGGACATCGGTACTTGAGACACGCGGTGTTAGGGGGCACATGGTGCTCGGTTATATGACAGAGATTCTGGCGTTGACCGAAGCAGGTGACACTTCATGGTGGCTGCTAAGCACCAGTGGAGTTTGTTTTTATTTGTGCATTATTCTGTTTAATTATTTTCTAATAAATGCATGACTTCTTAAACACTTATATTAGGTACGCACTGTTGGGTGGTATCCTACTGAGATTCATCTCACACCCTTCATGTTCTATTTAGGATGCGTGAAGACTCTATGGATTTACATGCATGAAAGAGTCCAGCTTCAGGAGTTGGGCTGTATTAGCTGTTGCTTGGAGATGGTATGGACCTTGAGGTCTTTCCTAGCTCGAGTTTACTATGTTTTGCGTATTTTCCTATATCAACATTCTTGTTTGTAGCTACAGTTGGTTAGCCATTGTATCCCTTTATATTTAGATATGTATGACCTGCTTTGGATGCATGTTTTGTTGTTCAGTAGTAGTTAAAGGTGATCATCATGCTGTTGTGTTTATTTCCACTGCTGTTGTTTATATTTATTGCTTCCGCTGTTTATTGATATTGAATGTGATTCCGCTCTGCGGGTCTGGTTCGAGTCTGCTGAGTCATTTATTCCACTGTATATTTATTGTCATACTTGGACCAGTACTATTATTATTATCCTCTGAGAGGGTATAACCTCCCCACTATACCTATAAGACCCTCGCTGCTTGTCGGCAGCCTTTGGCGTTCGGGGAGGTGCGCCTAAGGTAGTAACACCCAACCTGTTTAGCACTATTCAGGTGGCTGTTTGGGTCCGGGTTGTTACACTAGGTATGTACTAGATTTTACTCAGGATATTGATAGTGAAATTAATAGATTTTACTCTAGTTTGAAACCATTTTTGTGAAGTCATTTGTATTCACGAGAGTTTTAAAGCTACGAGAAACTTGTTCATTGTGCTAAAAAATTGGAGATGGAGTTTTCTGACACATATGTGCCTCATGATGACAAGAATAAGAAGAGGCCAGGTTGGCAGGATTTGGGTAAGAATTTGTCAAAGAAATCTAGAGGTAAGAAAATCAATTTCCCTTCTTGTGAAAAGTGTGGTAAAAGGTATCCTGGTGAATGTCTTGTAAATTATGGGAAATTCTACCAATGTAGAATTTTTGAACACATTTCTCATGAGTGTAAGGAAAATGATCTGAAAATTAATGAGAAGTCGATGGTGATATTCTTTAATTGTAAGTAATTGGGTCATTTTGCCAATTTTTGTCCAAATATAGTCACTCAAGCAGGGAATCGCTAAGATTGAAAGCAAAAGGGTTTGGTAAAATAATTTGCAACCACTTCAGTAGATGTTGAGCCATCAAATGAGGTGGTATCATATACATTTCTTGTTTTTACAATTTTCAAAAATTTGTTGTTTGATTTAGGGTCTACACATTCCTTTATTTCTGAATTTTTTTCAGAAAAATTGGTATTTCAACCTCATGAAATGAAACCAGATCTCATGGTAAAAACACCCGGGGAAAATATTATGGAAAAAAGAAATTATAAGAATCTACCTATCCTTGTATGTGGAAAGAGTTTATGAGAAAACCTTGTTGTTTTTCCTCTAGTAGAGTTTGATGTTATTATGGGTATGGACTGGCTTTATTTTTATCATGCTAAGATATATTGTAGAGAAAAAGAAGTTTTTTTTAGAAATAATTTTAGTTTTTGTACAAGAATGAACCCATAATATTGATAAAATATCAGGAAGCTAAGAAATTGATAAAATATGGAAATTAAAGTTATATTTATAATATTTTTGAAGATAAGAGAACTATACAGATTAATGATGTACCAGTGGTAAATGAATACCTATATGTTTTTCCTGATGATTTTCCTAGTGTTATTCCTGATCAAGAGGTTGAGTTTACTATTGACTTAGTTCCTAATGCTAAGCTAATTTATAAACCCCCTTATTGAATAGTCCAAACAGAACTTCTGGAATTAAAAAAGCAGTTGCATGAATTATTAGATGAAGGCTTCATCTGACCTAGCACTTCACCATGGGGTTCTCCTATCTTGTTTGTTAAGAAAAAAGATGGTTCAATGAGACTTTTCATTGATTATAGAGCCTTGAATAACATTACTGTTAAAAAAAGTATCATTTTCCTCATATTAATTATTTGTTTGATTAACTCCAGGGAGCATAGTATTTTTTGAAGGTTGACTTGAGGTTGGGGTGCCATCAGTTGAATGTAAAATATGAAGACATCTCGAAGATTGCATTTCATAATAGATATGGTTATTATGAATTTGTAGTTATGACTTTTGGGTTAACTAATTCACCTTTTGTATTCATGGATCTTATGAATAAAATATTTCATGAGTTCTTGGATAAGTTTTTGGTTGTGTTTATTGATGAAATTATGGTATATTCTAGAAGTAAAGAGGATCATGAAAAACATATAAGGGTTGTTTTTCAAACCTTAAAAGAAAATAAACTGTATATAAAATTCAGAAAGTGTGATTTTTTGTTTCAATAGATTTCTTTTCTTGGGAAAATTGTAAATAAGGATGGAATAATATTTGATCCTACCAAAAAAAAGTGGTTGATGAATGGAAAATACCTACAAATGTTATATAGATTCATAGTTTTCTTGGATTAGTAGGTTATTACCAATGGTTTATTAAAAACTTTTCATGGTTATCTAGCCCGTTAACTAAGTTAACACAAAAGAGGTTAAATTTGTTTGGATAGGAGGATGTGATATTTGTTTTAGGAATTGAAGAATAGATTGGTGAATGATCCAATTTTATCCTTGCCTACCCGAAATGGTGAGTTTTTTATCTCCAATGATGCTTCATTGAAGGGACTTGGATTTTCTCTGATGCAGAATGATTAGGTAATTGCTTATACTTCAAGACAACTAAAACCTCATGAGTTAAATTATCCCACACATGATTTGAAATTGGAATCTGTGGTTTTTTACTTTGAAAATTAGAATGCACCATTTATACAGAGACAAATGTCAAATTTATAATAACCATAAAAGTGTAAAGTATATATTCACTTAGAATGAATTAAACATGGGGTAGAGAAGATGGCTTGAACTAATAAAGTATTATGATTGCATGATCAATTACCATTTAGGAAAAGAAAACAAAGTAGCAGATGCCTTGAGTCGAAAACATCATGCATCATTAACCATGTTACATTGAGAACATGATCCCTTGATTAATGATTTGTTGAATTTTGGATTATAATTTGTTGGTGTAGGAAATACATCTATTTTGTTTTAGGTTTCAATGTAGTCATTGTTATCAGACAGAATTAAGAAATCACAGAAGGAAGACCGTGAGATATAGAAAAAGGTATAATTGGTTAAAATGGGTAAGTTTCCAAAATTTAACCTTGATAAATATTGTGTTTTAAGATTTGGAAAAAGGTTGTGTGTGCCTTGTGATTCCTAGTTGAAGAACGATTTTTTGTGTGAAGCTCATAGTTCTCCATTTTCAGTTCATCATGTAAGTACTAAGATATACAAAGAACTTTAGGAGTATTACTGGTGGGATGGAATGAAAAGTGATATTGCAGAATTTATTTTGAAATGTTGGACATGTCAATAAGTTAAAGAAAAGACGAAGTTATCAAAGGGGATGCTTCAGCCTTTTCCAGTGCCAAAGTGGAAATGGTAGAATATATTCATGGAATTTGTGGTGGGACTACCTAAGACTTATCGAGGTAATAATGTGATTTGGGTTATTGTTGACCGACTGAAAAAATATTCACATTTTCTTTCTATTTGAGATACAATGTAATTGGATCAGCTGTCTCAACTATACCTCAAACTGATTTTCATGTTACATGGAGTTTCTCTTTCCATTGTATCTGATTGGGATCTTAGGTTCACTTCTAATTTTTGTAAGGGCCTTCAGAATTCATTGGGAACAAAATTAAATTTCATTATAACTTTTCATCCTTAAGAAGATGGGTATTCAGAATAAAAGATTCATAATTTAGAGGATATGCTTCAAGCTTGTTCAATGGACTACCAGGGAAGTTGAGATCAACATCTTTCTTTCATTGAGTTTTCTTAATATAAAAATTTTCACTCCAGTATAAAAATGGAACCTTTTGAGGTATTATATGAGAAGTGGTGTTGAAATCCAAATTTTTGGGATGAAGTCAGGGAAAGGAAGTTTATGGGACCAGAATTAGTAGAATAAATGGATGAGAAAGTGAAGATGATCCAACATCACATGAAGATAGCTCAGAGTAGGTAGAAAAGTTATGTATACAACATGAGGAAAGACTTTTCTTTTGAGGTAGGTGATCATATTTTTCTTAGAATCTCACCATGAAAAAGTGTTATTCATTTTTGTAAGAAAGGAAAGCTAAGTACATGGTTCATTGGGCCTTATGAAATTCTGGATAAATTTGGACCAATCTCCTACCGAGTAACTTTATCTCCAATTTTATCTTAGGTACACAATGTTTTTCATGTTTCGATGTTGAGAAAGTATGTGCCAGATTCATCTCATGTCTTGATCCTAGAAGTAGTTTAGCTGGAATAGAACCTTTATTATGAAGAGAAACCAGTTCAGATTCTTGATCGAAGGGAATAAGTATTTAAAAATAAGGTAATCCACTAGGTAAAGTTTTTTTTGGAGAAACCTCATGGTTGAAGAAGAAACATGGGAATCTGAAAATGCTATGAGGGAAAGCTACCCTCACTTGTTTAATGAGTAAATAAAATTATGAGGACACAATTTCTAGAATGTGGGGATAATGTAACAACCCAATGTTTTAAAAAATAAATTGAAATGCATGAAAATTTGTTTTAAGTAGATATTTATAACTAGCCTTTAAATATAATTTTTCAGCTTCTATGTTTTTAATTTCAAAAAACAGTCATCTCAAATTGTGATCAGTAAGTTATTTGGAGTCTAATAGAACTAACATGATTTTTGGTGAATAGTAACCTACCATTATGAATAGTAATATGAATAGTAATATGACTCCAATTAATAGTAAATTGTATTATTATTTTATTTTCTTAAGGTTATAAGATAATGAGATGCTGATTAATTTTTCAAGGTGTTAAAAAATGAGTTCTAGATTTAAAATTGTTATTTTTGAATAAATTATGATTGTATTTAAAAATTAAATTAATAATATTTTGAAAATTATTTTAAAAAAATATAGTTCATTTTTTAATTCTACACATTGAAAAATGGTTAGGGTGGATTTTTGGGATTTTTCTGAAACAATTGATTTTTTGGTGAATAGTAAAAATACAGTTTTGAGTTTTCTATAAATTTAATGACATAATTAATGATGTAATAATTCTGGTAGACTCATGAGGAATAAAATATGTTATTAGGTGTCCCAAGTGGCCAATACCATGGGAAAATACCATGGTAAATCCCATATTTTTTCAAATACCACTAATGAGGTGTCCCTTGGAAATTAATAAAACATTCTTTCACTTTTTCTATAAATACCAACCCATTCCTTTATTAAATTCATTAAAAATTCCTCCTCAAAAAATATATGGTCTTATTACCTCCCTATTATTCATCCCAAGGTGTCTTCAATCCCCCAAGGTCCCAAAATTCAAGTCTTAGGAGTTACTCTAGAAGGTAAGAGAATTCTCAACTTCTTTCTTTTTTCCCTTCAAGGTCTCTTTTATGTGGTATAACGTTAAAGTTTCCATAAAATGTTTTTATTTTCATTTTATTATGTATCTATACTTAATTATGATTCATTAATGGATGGTTGAACCCTGTACTATCTCTTTTTAATGTTCTATGAAACCATGTTGCATAGCCGTTATGCTGTAGAATTTTTGTCTCAAAATATCTCTCTATTTCAAGCACTCTTATTATGTTATTATATTTTAATTTAAATTGTATTATGTTGGGATATTTCATTAAATATCCCCATTAATATCCATATTATGTAATAATCATTATATACCATTTTTATCTCATCAAAATATTTTATAAATTTTTAAGTGACCTAGTTAGGCTGCCGAATTTTCATAAGGGATTTCTCAACTTTTCTTGTATTTTGAGTTCCTTTATTTTGTTCTTCTTTCCTCACCTCCACTTATCCAAGAGGAATGAATGATACAGTATCTTAAATATTCTGAATTTAATCATTTTTATGGAATATTCAGCATTATACTTCTTATCCTCTTCATCTTATTCAAGAAATTAAAACACCGTTTGTGATGTGTTGATTTACCGATATCGTGGACGATGTGATTTCAATTTCTTTTACTTCATTCATGACTGGCCATGAAAACATTTTTATGGTTGAATAATATTATAATTTATTTATTATATTTTATATAATGTTATGGAATGATTTTTCACACATGTTATTAATTTATAAAATAAAATGAGTTCATTACGATCGATGAATTTCCAAAATAACCTAAACAAATATCAATAATGTTTTAACTTATGAATCATCATCATGTAATAATTCAAAATGATAAATTGTATAATTTATGGTTATGGAAATATATAAATACCATTACATTCCAATTATGGTGTTTCACTTCTAATTGACAAGAATATCCATCATGAACTGATCATGGAAACCATGTAAAAAATGCACCCGAAACAATGTAAATAACAAAATATTACCAATAAATGTGTTAAATGATGTTGTAAAATGATCATATAAGGTGTTATAAACATGAATATTTTTCATTAAGATATTAATAACACTCTTTTAACCATTATAATGAAGTTTTAGACACATTTTAAGTAAGAAGAACCCAAGGTAAGGGAATTCTTAACCCAATTTCCATTCTTTGGGTTAACCTTCTTCTTTATTCATTAGATGGTATTAAGATTATTGGTGTGATAAATTTTTGTTTATATTATGTTTCACTATGTGTATTTAAAGTTTATACACATATAAATTCCATTCTATTAATTCTCACTTTAATTATATTTTAAAGTACTTTCCTTTTAAAAATCTTTTAAAACTATCTTTAATAAATTTAAAAAGGATTGTTTTTTATATGTATATGGAATGAGTGATTTATCCTAATTTCAAGATAATTTATTACCATTATATGTTCCTTTAAAATTATTTATGTTGGGTTGAGCCCATTATAGATCAAGAATTTTTGGGTTGATCCCATTATAGCTCAAGATATAACGGGTGAACCCCATTATAGCTCTCCAATGCATTGGGTACTCCAGAGGTGGAATTTGACCAAATGGTTATTCCATGTGTAAGGGTTATTATAAGAGTGATATGGTAAATATTTCCCAAGGAAACTACATGATGTTTCCATTCATGTTAACAAGTTTTTATTAAATGGGTTTAATTGGTTTTTATGTTATCACTTGACCAATAAATTCTTTCCTTATATCCCTTACTGAGCTTTTTGTGATCATCAAAAGTTTTTAAATGTTTTTCACAGGTTATAAGGATGTGTAAGATAAAGAAGGAAGTAAATTTAAATATCATGAAGATTTTTAAAAGGAATTATGTTTTATTTGAAAATTTTTATATATATATTTTTAAAAATGTATATTGTTTTAATAGTATCCACATGTATGGTTATGAGATATTATGTATTTTTTATGTCCTAATTACCTACAACTCTAAACATGAAAAGATCCTCATCGTGTAAGAATGTATGTTAATGTCTAAAACTCAGGATTATGCAATGTTTTAAGGCCATGTCATTATACTTTTTCCATGACAATGAGTAACCACAAGGAATGAAACATATAAATATTGTATATGACAAATCAATTTTTGTTGATTCTTCGAAATATATTGAACAAGTAAATGAATACATTACATTTCATTCATAAAACATATGAGCACATCACATGTCCATTCTCCAAGTAAATTAACACATCATATGTGACTCAAATAAGAATGTCAATGAATTTCATTGGTCTAATTCAATCAAGGTACAAATTTCTTTAATTTTCATACAAGTGGATAAATCCTATCTTGGTATCACCCCAACCAATGATATGATTAAAAAAATACGCAAAAACCCCTTGATTAGCTAAGTTTATTTTTACTTAATATGTAAGGAATCAAAGTATGAAGGTTTTCATGCCAGTTGTCTCACCAAACTCAACTAATGGGGATTGTTAATCAACATAACCCCATAATTAATCGACGAATGTATGAAATTACATAAGATATATTTTGGTGGTCCAACCTAAGTAATAAGTATATACTTATTACCTCATGAATATATTATTCATATCTTATATACAACCCTCTGTAATGAGTACAAGAATCTAATCATGATAACCTTAACATATCATTACATCCCATTATACACTATGATGATAATCAATTAGGGATAACTAAAAGTCATAATTTGAGGGAATATTATCATTTGACCATTAATGTATATTAAAATGTAACACACATTAATGAATGATAAATGGAGGTTGACTTTATTCTAATAACATGAAACATTTATAACCATTGCAACCAATATCACATGTGTTTAACACATAGAGATTCTACATGACCCTCATATTGTTTTTGTGTTAATGGTATCATCAACATATATACTACATCATCATCTATAGACACCTAATATATCTTTACATTACCCTATTAATGATCTATCATATGAGATGCTATTTTAAAAGGATGGGTTTGGTCCTTTAGTGAGATCAATGTTTCATTTCCTAAGAGATGACTCCATTGTTATCGTAGTAAATCCTGATCACTCCTTTAATTATAGGAACAATCCCAAGTTCATAGATGAAATTATTTATCTAAATATATTCCTTTATAGAATTTGATGTAGAAATGTAATCTACCTCTTTTTTTGAGTTTGCCATAGTGCCTTATTTGGAACTCTTCCAGGAAATAACTCCACCATTTAGAAAAAACATGAAACCAAACTAAGATCACATTTCATATTTATTGGATTAGAAACTAAAATCAATGTAACCTTTTACATAGATATTATACTTCTCTCTAAAGACTAAGAATACATCCTTAGTCATTCTAAAGTACTCTTGGAATTTCTTTACAGTAGTCTAGTTACTCTCAACATGATTATATTGGTATCTACTAGTTATGATTAAAGTATAAGAGACATATTTTCAAGTATAAAACATAACATAAATGATATATTTTATGATGGACACATAAGGAATCATATCCATCCTTTATAACTCTTTAAAAGGATACTGAATCTTCCTAATATTTGTGTCATGAAATATCAGTAAAGACTCCTTCTTGGATTTCTACATGCTAAACAAATTTAGCACTTTAAAAATATAATTATTTTTACTTGGTCCAAGAAACCTATTAGATATATCTATATAGATCTTATTACTAAGTATACTAATATATCTACCCATGTATTTCATTTAGAAGCGCTTACCCAACCACATTTTTATAGAGTAAAGTATTAGGATTTCATTTTTGATAATTGGTATTCCATATACATACAATATCATAAATACTACTATGCTCCCAAAAATATGCTTATATACACAAGATTCATCCATGATTTTGATGAAACTAAACTATTTTATCACATCATCAAACCAGATATTCCAACTCTTAAAATCTTTCTTCAATCCATAAATGTATCATTGCAACTTTCATACCTTAGTAGTTACATTTGGAATTTTAAAACCTTTAAGATGAATCATATATACATACTTAAATAAATTCCCATAAAGGAAAGAATATTGACATACATTTGATATATCACCTAATAAAAATAAGTAGTTATGTCAAGTAATATCCACATGTACTTTATCATTGCAACAAGTGAAAACGTTTCTTCAAAGTTAATACCATGATTTTTTATAACCTTTTTCTACTAGTAATGATTTGTAATTAGACACAATACCATATATGTTAGTTTTTATGGAAAAATAACTTTCACCCTATGGGTTTCACCCTTTTAGGTGTATCCAAAAAGTTAAAAATATGGTTAGTGTACATGGAGTCTATTTCAAATTCAATGGATTTTAACTATTTCTTGTAATTATAACTCCCAATGGACTCATAGTAGAAAGTCAGTTCATCTCTTATAATAATTAATTTATTATCATTTTCTATGAGAAATCCATATCTCTCAGGTTCCTGATGAATCCTACAAGACCTTTTAGGTTCTTGGGAAATTTGATTCGGTTCATATTCCATAAATCTTTATGGAACTAACTTAATTTCTATCTCAAGAACACTTCTTGTTTGTTGGTCTTTTTTAAAAACCAACCTGGGATACCCATGACCCAGGTTCATGAGCTGGTCCATGAAAATGCCTCAAGGGTGTTCCCAATCCCCACAGGCTGACAAATAGTTCCTGGTCATGAAGAATGTTCCTTGGGAATGATTTTTCTAATAAAACCATCAACACAATATAAAGAATATGTTAAAAGAAACATAAAAATCCAAAAATTAAAATAAACCAAAAATGGCACTAATTAAAAAGTCTCATACATATACAAAAGATTATATGGAAGCAAAAGGATATTCAAATAGAGTTTGGGAACTACATCCCATACCCAAAAAATAAAATAAAAAACAAGCAACCCATCTCCACGTGACATGAGGGTAAACCTCCCACTATGTCACCATCATCACCCAATCAAGATTATCTATCAAGATTACATTCCAACTCTAATAAAATACTTAATTTTACCTATTTTTTTCAAAACAAAGTCTATATACACCCATTGGGTGTATATAGGGCATGAGCATAAAATCCCAGTAGGGTCCCACCAAGTATTCTATGAATAAACATTGATATAAAGATGAAAAATTCTAGTTTGAAAACAATTAAAAAGGAATTATGATTTTGAAATAATAAATAAAGTGTAATAATGAAGCTATGAAATCCTCTCCCTAGTTCACTATGAATAGTCACTAAACCAGGTCACCAAGTGACCTTTGATGTGCCTCCCCGTATACTAGAGGTTTCCGACTAGTAGTGAGGGTCTAAGGTAATACCATGGGGAGAATATACCCCCATATCAAAGTGTGCAATATTAAAAAATAAGCAAAAAAAACCATCACATAAACCAAAATAAGTGGAAGACATAAACATAATCACCAATAATTAAATGTCAAACAAAAGCATACAATCATACATCAAGGATGATCACCCACCGGGATGATCACATATATAAAAATAAATACAAGAATAAAATAAGTGTACAAGAGGTTCTAATATACCCTTGAGCCTCAAATCATCCCAATATTCAAATCATGATCAAGCTATCCAACTAAATGATCTAATCTGAGTTCTTTTACCAACCCGAACCTATAACCAGTGAAGTCTACTACGATACCCAAGTTCCAGAGCTAATCGAGAACGGTGTGAGTATAACTTAGTAGCCCCCACCAATTCAGTCTCATACATAACCAGTAATATAGTGTACATATGTGATATGCTTATATGAATAAATAAAATAAAGAGAGGGTAAATTAATAACCATTTTTTATCCTTGTTTTTTCCATTAAACTTTGGATCGACCTAAACCTGGTTCTACTAGTTCCAAAGTGTCTTTGAGAACATCATGTAACAGTGCCAACCTAATATCATCCTGATCCTAAGGATCATGTACAAGGAGACCCAATCTATGAGGGGATCTATGTATGAACCTAGAATCACTGTATCCTCTCTACTTCAAGTATTGAATCCAAGTAAACCCAAATCATGGAATCCTGACTCCAAATATATGGCATCCCAAATCATGGTACATCATCTTGACTCCAAGTATAAAATCCAAGGAATCCCAAATTGTGGTACTCCCTATTCCAATCCATGGTAGCCTAAATCTTGGTACATTATATAGACTTTGAGGATAAAATCCAAGAAATTCCAAATCATGGTACTCCCTACTCTAATCTATGGTATCAAAAATCATAATATCTTGGTGGACTGTATATCACACCATAAAAATCCAAGTACCTAGTCTGAGACATCCCAAATCATGTGTATGAAATGAAGTTCGAATCCTAGGAACATATCCTAGGCATCCCATGTATCTCAAATACATCATGGTGGGCGGTGCATCACACCTAAATCAAATTATCAATATCATCTCGATAGGTTATCCATCTAACTAAACCCATCCTAAAAATCAAGTTATTATTCTCTAATGCATGACCCTCCATCATCAAAACTGTAATAGTATCAAATAATTGATTTTGGTTCTAAGGTGACACTCTCAATCATCATTAACCATTTCCCATACCCACCCTCTTTATAGATCCAATGTTTTGCTGGGGCACCACCAGGGTCCCCTAGGTCGCATCATAATGAAAACACTCTTCATGGGTTCCCTTATCCCAAACAAATCTCTCGGGTCTATACCCATCACCTCAAAGGGAATTGTTTCACTCAAAATCCTCATGATCACATCATGATATCACTTTCATCACAAGGAAAGTCTCACTGGTCATAGTAAAGTAGGAGGCTTAAAGCCCACCTAAAATCCCAAGACATCCCCAGGTTGGGCCTGAAATGCCCAAATAATCCAAAACACATATCCGCGAGGAAGGTAACTCACCCTATGCCCATGTCAACTAGCCTAAGGTTCTAAAGTATTTTAGGGTTCTGACATGGATAATCTCTAATCCATTAATCTTAACTCGTCACCAAACTATACCTGGAGGTCACTAGGAGATCCTACAGTAGGGAAACTACATTATTCTCATTTAACTTAGTTAGAACCCCTCAGGGTCCATACATCTTTGGGAATATATTTTTATCAATGCATTAACCAGTGATAACTAAGGTAATCAAGGTAGTTCCCAAGGATCCTCATGGATTTGTCACTTTTTTCATCTCAGTCAGGTATTCTATTTTAAATAAAAGATTTAATTTAACAAAGGTCATCACCCTTGGTGGTGATACCACATATCACATTCCATAAAAATAAATAATAATACCATCGCTTATGTATGATAGACAACCTACCTTAATAATGGAGTTATTCCCTTTTAAATCACAGCCCAGCAGCTCCACCCAATCTTGTCTAAGTCCATTCGTCCATTGGCTATCCTTGTCAGACTCGATCCATAATTTCTCATCAAAACCTTGATCTATGGGGTGAATTATAATATATACACACACCCAAACCTAGAATACAAATACTATTAATTAAAAAATTAATATTAACTAATTTAATATTCAATCTAAATAATCATAATGCCAAAAAACACACAGGGTGCTCTTGCCACACCATAACAGTAACTAAACACCCGTAGGAGGTCCATAAATCACCCCTAACATCATCCCATGATAAATACCTAACACAAAACATCAGTAAATTATCCAAAATAATTTAATTTAATCCAATAATCTTAGAAAAGATCAGTAATACAACCTACCTCATCCAAACGATGCATAAAGATGTGCATAGGTTATTTTGGGACACTCTCTTTCCAAGATGAAAAAAATCACCATAAAAAACATCCAATTACACCATGATATAGTTTAATTATCTCCAAAAACTTAACAAAAATTGAACAGAATCAATGGGGATCAAAGTAAATCAAGGACTAAGGAAGAAACATACACTTTTTCTTAGACTTGTCACAAAATGCCCCAAGAACCATCCCTAATGGAGGGGGATTTAGAGAGGAAAAGGAAGCGGGAGGTCTGAAAAAATAACCTAACTACACACCCTTTCATACTAAAATGTAATATCCTGATATTTTAAAAGAAATATTATATTCTATAACATACAAGATATGAAACACTGGGCTTAAACGAACTAAAAAATATTATTATTTAAATATGGATGTTATTACCTATACGTTAAATTGGAGGGTATGAATAGGTTTGAAAAAATTATAGATTATATATAATGTTCCTAATCAATACATATGTATTGATCAATTCTTAGGAAATAATCACTCAATTTTTAGTAAAGTCATTTTATTCTTCAAAAATACATTTTCTTAAGAAAAGTTTTTATTTATTTTTGTGAGAGAATATTATAATTAATTTATAAAACATGTAGAATTTTTATTTGATAAAATTATATAATTTTTTAAATCAACATCCCAAAATTGTCTTAGAGTGCTTTTTTTTTTATTTTTTAGAAAATATTGATCTTTTAGTGAATAGTGAAAAATAATATTTTTTATTGAAAACTGTATTTTGGATTCATGAATTTAAAAAGTTAGTATTTTTTTAAAATGGTTTAAACATAAAATTACTTATATTATATTATTAATAATACAATTAAGTTAATTGGAACCAATTTTGTGGTTTAATTTGGTATAAAAACATTTTTATACTTTTAAGGAAATTTTCTGAAAAATCGTTTTCATTGTGTTTTGTGTTTTAATTTTAAATTAAATTCTACCACTTTTGAGAGTTAAATATTGAAAAGTTAATTAAATATTTATAATTAGGAGGTCAAAATTTTGTGAACATGTCCCTTTTATTTTTTGTTATTATGAATAGTTACCGTGGTAAATAATTATCATCACTGTAAGGATAAATTGAGTAATTAAGGTTAAAAATAATATGATAAGGACTAAAAAATGACCATAAAACTTTCATTTATCCTATTTTATTAGTGAATTTATACCATTTCCATAAAAGTTTCCAAAATATGGAAATTTGGTGCCATATTTCTTTGATTTCAATCTTTATAATATTCAAGTAAAATATAATGGCAAAAATGTCACTTTCTTAATTTTAATATCTATAATATTTTTTATTAGGGATACAAAAAACTTATTTAAGTTTATAAATGGTTATTTTAAATATAAATTATTATTTTTTAATGGTGATTTATTTATAGTTTTAAGTGATGAAATAATTACTTTAAATGCTTACGCAATGTTAACACAATATTTGTTCAATTAATATAAAAATAAAATAAATGATTTTAAAAATATTAAAAGTAATATAATTTTAAGTAATTATTGTGTCCCAGTTTTTTTAGATAAATATAAAAGTTTAGGTATGTGTTAAATTAATATATTCTAATTCCTTTTCTATCATGCTGTTTTCATAGTCAAATTAAATGAATAGTTCTAAAAATGACATTAATAACATTTCATAATAAATAATGTTTTATTAAATGATTTAAAATTATTAAAATTATTATTTTTATCTAATTTATTGATACATGGATAAGAATATAAATCATGTTCCATTTATGGTCTAATTGGTATTTTATAGTAACTATCTTGACCCTTAAAGAGTAAAACATTCTTGTTATCATGGTAATCACCAAAAGGGTTAACATGATCTTAAAACAAAGAGATAAGGGTTAAAAAATATTTTAAAACTATAAAAATTTTATTTTATGAGAGGATTTAGATCTATAATCATCCTATATTTTAATTTTATCATTTTGGATCCTTTTCCCATGAAAATTAATTTATATTAATTTAATATTTTAAGTAATTCCAAAAGTCCTCCCCCTCACTTCTAAAAGGGAACCTACTATTCTCTTTTATTAACACATAAAAATATTTTTGGTTCAGATAATACCTACCAAAATATATTCCTTAAATCCTTACACATTTTCTAGAGGCCTTGATTTGATCATAAAATCAACCTATGAATGATTTTGGTGTAAACCTTTAGAGGTTGTCTGAAGAATAGGTATAGTTCTTATCAAAGTGTTTTCATTTTATTTATTATTATAAATCCTTAAAAACTTATTAAAACATGATGAAAAATATATATTACAAATACTTATATGTTTTTATGATAAATATATAACCTATATCCATATTCTATTTCATCAAATGAGAGACAAAACCATTATTCATATGTAAGGAAGATTATCACCTTGCAAACCGATATAATTCGTTATCCATCACTAACTCTCACATATATTTATAATTATGGATTTAATTTAAATATATTATATTCATGAAATATTTATTATTATATAAAATTAATACATCATATATTTTCTTACCTTTCCATTCATTTAAAAAATGACAACGTTGTTTGTGTAGATTACCACCTCCACGGAGCGATGTGATTCATTTTTCATAACTGAATCACATGGATAATTTATATAAGTGTATTAAAGAAATAATATGTTATTTATGATATAATTATCATTATTTGAATATTTAATATTACTTAACTTCTTTCCATAACGATCGTTGCAAAATGGAAATGTTACTCATGCATACGTACGACCCACTATCTCCATGACTGTGACACTATGCATTTTTCATAACCATATTAAATGGTTGGTTTTGAAAGTATAAATGATTTATAAAATTATAATTATATAATAATTATTATTCTATATATGATGGAATAATGACCACTTTGACCATAGTCAACCTACCAAAGTCATTTTGGACATATGAGACGAATATCATCCAAATGTTTAGTGTAAAGTTAATTGATTAATTAATTGATTATAACATGTAAATAAAAAGAATAATAAAATTTTAAAAGTTTTTTAAGAAATTAAATGATTAACATAAGTTTATTATTTAGGAATATAAATAACTTAAGTGTTGATTCAGACTCAAGGTAAGGTTCACTTAACTTTTAAAACCTTGTTTTATATGTTTTAAAGATTTATTTTCTAAATCTTTCAGTTCCATGTACATATTCTTAAAATTATTTTATGAATGTATTTATATGTATATAAATTAATTTAAAAGGAAATTTTATGTCTATTTTGACTTTATTTTAATGTTTTTCAAAATTAATCTTTTTATGTATTTTATACAGAATATTTTGACTTTATTTACAAAAGAAAAAATAATGTTCTATTTTAACATATACAAAGAAATTATTTTTAACACTACTTTAATAAATTTTTGATATTTTTATTACTTTAAAATATTTCATTTTTTATTCAAATAAAAAATATATTTTCATTTTTTCTATATATTTTAAAAAATAGTTTTAAATGGAATGGGTATTTCAATATCTGAAAATGATTTCTCATGGGTGAAAGAAATATTTTTGTGAGTGTAATATTGAAATTTGTAAGATTTTATGTGTTATAATTATTTTATGGTTATTTTTAATTGTTTATGATAATTATTTGTTCTATTATAAACTAATTATGGGTGGTTGTTTTATAAACCAATTCTGGGTGAATCTGTTATAAACTAAGGATATGTGGTTTTATAATGTCCCTTTAATGAATTGGGTAAGAATTATATTGGAAGTTAACCATATTGTTTATTCCACTTATAAGAGTGTTTTTAAGAACTATATGAAAATTATATACCAAGTTACTTACATGATTTTCATAGATTTTCTATAGGGTTTTATAAAAATATTATGATTTAACAAGCTAATATAATGAGATTATTTTTAAAGGAAAGTATATGCTATTTTTTAAGGGGTAATTTTATAACTATTTTTGAAATATTTTTCATAAGTTTTTCATGATTTCAAAGGAACCTTTATTATTTTTAATTTTCCTTTTAGATTTCTTAATAATTTTTTTATAAAAATATTTTGGAATAAAAGTTGATTTCTAGGGTAAGAAAATATTTTTTTGAGCCCAAAGTTTATTCTTTAAAAATGATTTTTTAAAATTATTCATAAACTAATGAGTTTATTTATTTCTTTTTATGATAGTTACTAAAATTTTTGTGCTCATACCACATTTTTAAATGTTTCTTCATAGGGTTTTTGGATGAGTAGATACAGAGAATAAGTTAAGTTGAAAAATGTAAATATCTTTCATGAAAAAATATGTATTATTATAAAATTTTTTATTATAGAAAAAATAGATACTGAGTGTAAGTATATAATTTGTAATATTTGGTTTTTTATGTAAGAGTTATGACATAATTCTATAAAACTCTAAAACTGAAAAGATCCAAAAAATTAAATAAAGTGAATTCTTTTCTAAATATTTAATTTTTGGATTGTTTAAGGCCAAGTCCTTATAATTGGTATTAGAGGAAAGGTTTAGATATCTTTAGAGGATAACATGTTATTTGATCATAAGTTAAAATTCCCATATAACCACAATGGTTAGTATATTATCGATAATTATAGCTGAAGAAAACATGGTTAAGAATATCTTGGTCTTTATCCTCCTTGTTGGGCTCCTCATGTGTTAATAATGTTTTAATGATCACAAATCCTATACATTTTGTAAAGCTTGTTAATCCTTTTTAATATGTCTCAAATCATGTGTATAGATGGTTGGTTTCTTTATGATTTAAATAAACCTATACCAGATCTTAAGTGCTATGTTTGATTATTGCAAACTACTTTTAATTTGTATTATAATGGATTTCCTTGATAAATGATTAATTCTAATCTATTCTATGAATATCACTATTTAACTATGTATACAAATATTTGGCTAAGTATGAGAAATCGTGACGAGACACTGTAACCCAGCCACCATGACCTAGACATCGTGACCGGACACCGTGACCAGACACCGTGACCAGACACCGTGAGCCAGATACCATGACCATACACCATGACCAGACACCGTGACCCATACACCATGAACCAAACACCATGACACATACATCGTGAACCAGACATCATGACCAGACACCATGACCAGACATCATGACCCATACACCATGACTAGACACCGTGACCCAGACACCATGAACTAGAAACTGTGACCCAAACACCGTGACCAGACACCAAAACCAATTTCAGACTTATTGAAGTCTGTGACACTGGTTCCGTGTGGAGACACCATTTGAAGTTTGGAAAAGGAGCAGACACTATGATTCTAATACTGCATCTGTGATACCGGTTCCTGATCTGTATACAACTATGTCATTATAACTATCTCACTACTCAAAGACAAAGAAGGATACACCATTTCAAGGTGTCACCATTTCATGAAGACACCATTTCCAGACTGACCGTGACACCATTCTTTAATCTATTTTTTTCATTTTTCAATTTAATTTCTAACGGTCATATTTGAGTCTTTTAAATGCACTGATATAATTAATATTTATTTGTAGAAATATCACCTGATGTTATGAGATATGAGGTGTAGAATAAATGCATCATGTTATCTCCAACACATTCACTCCAAGAATAAAAAGAGAAGTGTGGCCCAAAAACAAGCACATGCGTGATAACGAAGAAGCATGATAATCCTTGATAAAAGAACCGACACATGCAACTCAATACATCTGAAGAACACACAAAACATTCATTGGGATACCATAGATCAGAGTTGATCACATCTTAACAATACCAACTCCACAAAGAACACGAGACAGATCTAATTAGAAACCAGAGCACCTAACTCACGATACTCTGTCTCTCACAAGAGGACTCGATTCCTACATCTGCTTCATCCTAGAAGTCCAGAGCTGCATAGAATAAAAATTAGAGCACTTGTAACCTCATATCATCATTTTTTCTCTCTTTTGTATTATTTTTAGCTTTTGACTAGTGTGTGTGTGTTTTTATAAAAACACACACTATCTCCTATATTAAACTAGAGGATAAAATATATCCTTCCTCTCATATGTTTTTACACTTATTTACTCCCACAGATAAGTGTGGAAGAGGTTTTTGTGTGACCTGTTAGTTTGTACCTAGGAAGAACTGTGGAAGATGTCATGTAACCTGGACAGTCTCGTGTACTATTGTTTACCCCGATCCAGGGTGTGGATAAAGTTTATTAATATAAACTTCTTGGTGGAAGATGATCACCAAGTGGAGTGGATTAGATATCATCTTGAGACTGAACTACTTGTTTTATATCCGCTGTATTGTTTAATTTAGTTTTCTAAATTTTACTATCTAATATAGAAATCACTAAATTTAATTTGATAGTTAATCTTTTAAATAATTTATATTTGTTTTTTCCTTATTATAATAGATTCAAAAGTAATATTAATAACTAATATTAATATTACTAAGAATTAATCAATCTTCTGAGAAGTTATTTAAACAGTAAAAATTTTATAACTGTATTAATTTGATTAACTAGGCTGTATTTATTTTTATTGGGGAACCTTTTAAGAATAATTTTCAAACAATTTTTATTATAGATACTCAATTCACCCCCTCTTAAGTACTCTACTCTGACCAATATTTAGTATCATAGGTGTTTGTTATTCTTATTAAGATTCTATTTTTGACCCTATTCAACTGTGATTTTAGTTGTACTTTAAAGATCTATAAATTTCTATCAATTATATATTTCTATCTCTTTCAAAGTATTTCTTAATTATGGATAATAGATTGGTAGGTTCTGCAACAAACAGACCACCATTCTTTAATGAAACCAATTATTCCCATTGGAAAATTAAAATGAAAATGCATTTAGAAAGGATGGGTTTTGAAATTTAGTCTTCAATTATAGATGAGTATAATATTCTTTCTACTGATAGAATCACTTGGGATGAACCGAAAAATAATTCCTACAATAACAATTATAAATCCATTAATTCTTTATATTTCTCTTTAGGAGATGAGGAATTTAACATAATTTCTGCATGTAAAACTACCCATGAAATTTGGGATACTTTGTTTGTTTCACATAAAGAAACTTCTAGTGTGAAATAAATGAGACTTAATACTTATACTATTAAATATTATAACTTTAAAATTAAACCCGATGAGGCTATTTCTAACATGTATCTTAGGTTCAATGAAATTTTCAACACAATGATTTCTCTTGGAAGATAAGTTACTACCAAAGAACATATTATGAGGATTCTCAGATGTCTGCCTAACAGATGGAGAGGAACCTCTGTATCTATTTGAGAGTCATGTGACATCAGAAAGTTAGCTATAAAAGAACTCATTGGGAAACTAATGATGTATGAATAGGAGTTTAAAGTGAACAAGGAAGAGGCAGATGAACCCAAAAGAAAATCTGTTGCATTTAAGACCACCACTTCTAAACACAAAGAGAAAGAGAAATTAGAAGTCTCTGTAAAAATTTCCAGCAGTGAACAATAATCACCTGATAGTGATGAGGAGATGGAACAATTAGTCAAAAGGTTTAAAAGATTTTACAAGAAGAAGAAATTTTTAAGAAAACCTAACTTCAAGGGAATATATGATAAAAAAGGAATCTGGAAGAAAGATTGAAAAAGAAGTGACAAGTCTGATGGGATAATATGCTATGAATATAAGTGAAAGGGACATGTAAAGTATGACTTCCCCAAGCTCAAGTACAAAACAAAGTATGAGGACAAATATAGAAAGTATAAAAAGGAAATGAAAGCAACATGGAGTGCTTCTAAGGACATTTCAAGTGACTCAGAATCTTCACATGATGAACAGGACAACAAAGCCAATATGTGTTTTATGAAAAACACATCTATGGTAATAATGGAATCTCCTGTACACAATTCCTATTATTCTAGAGATGAAATTGATTATGAAAATATGTCTAATGAGGAAATGTTTAAGTACTATAATATTCTTTAAGAGACATGTAATGAACTAAAAGATAAATAAAAATATTCAAAGAAACAACGTGCTCTTACCTCAATTGTTGAAACTGAACTTACTGTAGAAAGGGAGAAAAATACTCAACTACTCAAACCAAAAAATGAACTAAATCTATCCAATGAGAAATTGAAAAATTATCTTGAATGTTTTACTAATGGTAAATATATTTTGGTACAAATTCTAGGTAAACATATTGCTCCTAAGTATACTACTGTTATTGGCTATCAACCTGGTAAAATAAATTTTGGAAGAAATAATTTTGTTTCCAAGTCTAGGACATACAACTTTACTTCTATTTCTGGAAAACATTCATCTAGTTCAATTTATGATACACTCTCTGCTGTTTCAATATCTTCTGGACCAAATAGAGTTTATTTTTCAATCACTTTACATAATGCTTATAGGAAGCCTATGAGGTAGATGTGGGTTCCTAAAGCACTAGTCACTAATATTACTAGACCCAAACAAATATGGGTACCAAAATCTATTTTTATTTGACCATTTTGTAGTAAATATTCTTAAAAAGCTCTTGTAAAAGCTTATGGTACTTGGACAGTGGGTGTTCAAGACACATGATAGGATACTATTCATGATTCAAGAATTTAATAAAAATTGATGGTGGATATGTCACCTTTGGTGACAATGACAAAAGAAAGATCATTGGCCTTGGCCAAATCGGTAACTCTAACTCAGTTTTAATTTACAAAGTAATTTTTGTTGATGGATTGAAATATAATCTGCTTATTATTTCACAACTATGTGATGATAGATTTCATGTTAAATTTAAAAATGATGCTTGAAATGTTTTCAATTATAAAAATGAATTAGTATTTTCTTTATTAAGAAATGAAAATGTATACACTATTAATATAGATTCTTTAGTTTCTCAAAATGATTCATGTTTAAGTGTATTTCACAAAGAGTCTTGGATTTGGCATAGGAGACTAGGACACTATAATATTCACTCTCTAAGAAAGCTAACTAGAAAAAGCTTAGTCAAAGACCTACCCAAATTTGAGTTTCCAAATGATAAAGCGTGTAATCCTTGTCAAAAGGGAAAGAAACACAAAATTTTCTTCAAACCAAAGAAATAAGTGTCAACTTCTCAACCTCTCAAATTGGTTCACATGGATTTGTTTGGACCGTCTAGAGTTTCTAGTTTAAATTAGAAGCACTATGTTTATGTTCTTGTAGATGGATTTTTTTAGATATACTTGGACTTTCTTTTTGGCTCACAAAAGTGAAGCATGCTATCATTTTACCAAATATGCCAAAACTATAGAAAATATTAGTGGAGTTAGAATTAAATCCCTAAGAAGTGATCATAGCTGTGAGTTTGAAAATCAAGAGTTTGAATCCTTTTTCTCACAAAATGGATATAGTCATAATTTCTCTGCCCCTATAACACCACAACAGAATGGAGTTGTAGAAAGAAGAAATAGAACCTTACAAGATATTTATAGAACCTTGCTTAGTGAATATGACTTACTTATTTTTTTTAGCCTGAAGCTGTAAATATAGAATGATATATTATCAATAGAGTATTGATTAGACCCATTCTTAAAAGAACTCCGTATGAGTTATGGAACAATAGAAAATAAAAAGTTAGTTACTTCAAAGTATTTGGTTTCAATGTCTATATCCTTAATACTAAGGACAATCTTGAAAAATTCACATCCAAGTGTGATGACGGAATTTTTTTAGGACATTCGATCTCTAGTAAATCCTATAGAGTGTTTTACAAAAAACTAAATGTGTGGAAGAATCTGTCCATGCCAAATTTGATAAAAAAGATCCACATGAGCCTAAGACCTCTCTAAAAAACCTAGAGGATGATGTATCAAATATATACAATAATTCAAAATACTATAACCATCCTATAAAGGAATCTGTGAAAACTTCCAGTTCTAGAAATTCTTTAGATCCAAGTCACAATGAACCTAAACCTGTTAAATAACATAAAATCACTAGTCCTTATTTTTCTAGATTTGTTAGAAATCTTAAAAACCATCCTTTAGATGCTATTGTAGGAGATTTCGATAAATGAACTCAAACTAGATCTTCTCTTAGAAATCAGGTTGAACATAAATTCTTCTTATCACAACTTGAAGCTAAAAACATTAATGATGCTATCAATGATGAATTTTGGGTGATGGATATGAAATAAGAGCTTAATCAGTTTGAAAGGAACAAAGTTTGGAAACTTTTTGACAGACCTAAAGACACATTTACCATAGTCACTAAGTGGGTGTTTACTGGAGGAAGAAACTATCAATTTAGGGAAATCCCAAAACATCACATAGGAGTGCTCATCTCACCTCAAGGGTTTCACCATCATGATCTACATGGGAATATACTCAAAATGGAATACTCACAAGTCTAATTCCAAATCCTGGGCATAAAGATATTAAAAACCCCTCAAAGGGTACTAAGAGATAATTATACAGTGTGTTCATCATGTATATGATTTATACCATACATGGGGTACCTAACCATGTATTTCACATGTCTTGACCATGTGCTTCACCTGGTTGTGTACCAATGTATGATGTGCAACCCATATGGGGTATGGCCATGTACTCTACATGGCTATGTGCCCCACACGGGCTGTCTGGCCGGGTACTCAGCTACATGGATGAGTCCCAGTACACGATGTTTATACCCCATACATAGTGTGTACCTCTAAAAGATCATTTCCTTGAATATTAAGAACACACTATGTGTTTTCATAAATTTACACATCGTGTGATCGGGATTCCCAAATAGGAAAACCCTCAAATCACCCAAAACCCCAATTTTCCCCCAAATGAAATATATCGGCCCACAAGGGGTCTTAAGAAATCATAATAGGGGTTTAAAACTATAAAATGAAAAATCTTTGAGGATATATGGAAAAAAATAAAAACGACCTTTAGGAGTAATTCACTGAAGCTTCACCCATTTCCACACTCCAAGACTATCGCATGATGATCTGGAACATCCCAAACTCTGCTGAGGTACCTTTCTTCCCTCTTTATCTTTATATTTATCCATCTACCTCTCCTATCCAAGTCATGGTAGAGGAAGATCCCCCAAGGAATTCATAATAAGCCAAGGGAGAATAAAAAAATAATAAAAATAAAAGAATAAAAATAGAAAAGAAAAGAAAAAGAAAAAGGGGGGCTCGGGTCGGCCCTGATGCATAGCTTGAGTTAATGCACCACCAAGGAAAAACTCTCCATTATAATTTGTTACCAACACTTTAAATAAATGAACTTATTTTCTTCTCTGAACTAATACCTGTATCAAAACCACCAAAAATGGGTTGATCATAAAGGAATAAAATGACTATAACAACATACTAAGGTTACTATATATCCTTT
Organism: Viscum album; assembly: GCA_963277665.1. Classification (NCBI taxonomy): domain Eukaryota; kingdom Viridiplantae; phylum Streptophyta; class Magnoliopsida; order Santalales; family Viscaceae; genus Viscum; species Viscum album. Next base: position 1,083,290,521 of record OY728137.1, on the reverse strand, counting down.
AAATGAGGTATTACAAAATCATCATCTGAAAGAATCCCCCCGTAGATCCACATGACCTGTTATAAAAAAAATATACTGGTCCAATTGAGTAGAATTCCATTCCAAGTCATATGGGGAAACACCATATAAGTTGTTAATGACACTTTAAACAATTGAACCCCATCATTAGTGATATAGATCACATAAAAATATATGTATTTCATATGAATACTACATTTTAAATATGATTCATGAATACATCCCTCTTGATATTGGGATAAGAGCTAAAACTAGTAACTGACCTCTTGGAAATGAGAAAATAGCTATAAATAATAATAAATTATAAAAACAAAAAAATCAAAGTGTGTTAGACTAGGTGAATTCATACTACCATAACACAAAAAACTAGGAACAACAATATCATATCCTTATTAACCTAGACTTACCATAATAAAAGGTGTTCATGATGCACTAATACAAGGTCTATCATAAGCTGTGACACATTCCTATGTCACCTAATTACCATCTCCCCAAATAGTAATATAAAACAAAAACTATGATACATTTTGTGATATCAGTCACTATAAACACCCTTTGATACCACTTTATAATATACATTTCCTGATTCAATATGAACAGTAACTGGACCGGGTCTTCATGTAACCTTAGTCATGACTCTCCATACATCAGAGGGTACTAACTTGTGGTGGGAGTATAGGGTAGTACCATGGGGAGACTATACCCCCATATGATAGTGTTTAATAGTAAAAAATTACCAAAAAACATCCATCACATAAACTAGAATAAGTGGAATCCATAAACATAATCATCAATAATAAAATGTCATGAATAAGCATATAATCATACATCAAGATTGATTTCCAATCAGGACAATAACATATAAAAAAATAAATACAAGAATAAAATAAATATAGAAGATGCTCTATTACATCCTTGAGACTCACCTCATCCCATTATATAAATCTTATCAAATAAATTTAGTTAAATGATCTAATACAGAGCTGCTTCGAAACCTAAACTTGCAATTAGTGAAGTATGCTAGGGTACCCAAGTTCCATGTATACTATAGGAGAGTGTAAGTACAACTTAGTAGGAAACCACCAATTTGGTCCCATACAGAACCAATTTTACAATGTACACATCTCACATGCTTATAAAAATAAATAAAACAATGAGAGAGAATAAATAAATTGCCTCTTTCGATCCTTGGGTTATACTATTGAACCCAGGATCTACCCAAACATATTTTGGCTAGTTCAAGAGTGTTTCTTAGAATGTTGCATAACTGTGCCAACCATATATCATCTTGATCTAAAGGAGAACACCCTAGGTGACCCAAACTATGGGGAGATCTACAACTAACCCTATAACTAGTTTATCCTCTCACTTCTGATGATCAAATCCAAGGAAACCCAAATCATGGTATCCCAACTCTAAATACATGGTAGCCTAAATCATGGTACATCATATCAAATATTAAGATCAAATAAAAACAAGGCCAAATCATAGTACTCCTGACTCCAATCAATGACAACCTAAATCATGGTCTACTATCTTGAATATGACGATCAAATCCAAGGAATCCCAAATCATGATACTCCCAGCTCCAATCCATGGAAACCAAATCTTGATTTATTGGTGGACTATATATACTACCATATGGATCCATGGACCTAGTTTGTAGCATCCCAAACCATGTTTTTGACATGAAGTCTTGATCCTCATATCATTCCCCAGGCATCCCATATATCTCAAATACATCACAGTGGGATGTGTGTCCAACCCAAATCACACTATCAATATCATCTTGACGGGTTTCCCATATGCCTGAACCCATCCTACAAATTGAGTCTGACCTATATAGTGCACCACCCTTTATCCTCAAAACTTTAATAGGCTCAAATCATTGATTTGGTTTCTTAGGTGACACCCTCAATCATTAGTACCCATTTACCATACACACCATCTCACTAGGGTCAATGTATCGATGGGGAACCAATTGGGGTTCCCTAGGGCTCATCATAACACAAACATACTTTATGGGTTCCCTTACCCCAAAAAATCTCTTGGGTTAACTCCTATCACATATGAGAGAATTGTATCCCTCGACATCCTTATGATTGTATAATAGTCTCACTTTCCTTATAAAGAAAGTAGCACTAGTTATAGTAAAGGTGGTATACTAATCGCACCTCACATCCAAATACATACCTAGGTTAGGTATTATGTGCCTGAACCATCCAAAACCATATTTGTAGGGAAGGTCACTCACCCCATGGCCATATCAACTATCCCAAGGATCTAAATCATTTTAGGGATCTCACATGGCTAATATCTAATTTATTCTTCTCAACTTGTCACTCTCCATTACCTAGAGGTCATTAGGGGATCCTTTAGTAGGGGAAATACATTTTGACCATTTAACTTAACTAGAACACCTTAGGGTCTATACATATTTGGGTATACATTTTAATCAAGGCCTAGACCATTGGTTGCTGAGGATATAAAGCCAGTGCTTAAGGAACCTCTTGGTCTTGGTAGTTTTTTCATCACATTTAGGTATTTTATTTTAAGTAAATAATTTAATTTAACAAAGTTCATCATCATAAATGGTGATAAATAATATCACATTCCATAAAAATATAGTATAATACCATAGGGTAGGTACTAGGTACTACCTAACTTAATAACATAGTTATTTAATTTTAAATCATATCCAAAAAACTATACCCAAGATCATCCAAGTCCATCCAACCATCACCCATCCTCACAAGGATAGAACCATAACTTCTCATCAAAACCATGAGCCAGAGTGTGTTCCACTATAAAAACACATATAAACCAAGGACACATCATCCCATCAACTAATCACATAAATATTAATTAATTTAATAATTAATCCAAATTGTCATAATGCCTAAAAGCACACCAGACACTCCCACCACAACATAACCACAATTAAAACACTCATGATAGGTCAATAAAGAACTCCCAACATAATCCCATGCCAAATAAACAACATGTTACATCAATCTATTAGCCAAAAAAAATTTAATTTAACCCAAAACAATCTTATAAAAAATCACCACAACAACATACCTCATCCAAAAAATGTGTGATAATGTATAGACATCATCCCAGGATTCCATTTTTCTTGGATATATGAAATCCCCATGAAAATGGCTAATTACACCATTATTTTGAGGAATTAACACCACACCCTAAAAAAATTGAATAAAGTAGCATGGATCAAAGGAAATCAAGGATGAATTAAGAAAATACTCTTTAACCTAGATTGACTGTAAAACATACCAAGAACCCATTCCCAATGGAGGTTGTCTATGAGAGGAGAATTAGGGGGGATTTACTTATTAAAAACCTTCTCACATGCCTATGGGAGCTAAAATGGGGGGAGGGGGGGGATTTTATTTATTAATAAAAAAATTGAAACCATCTTTCATGACATGAACCATTGGTTTACATTGTGAATATTTTGGCCAGTGAAAAAAAACCCCAATCAACTCTATTTTACAGCCTAAAGGCCTAAAAAACCACCCCATGAAAGTCATTCATGGTGTGAATGACCCATTCATGGCATGAATGTATTTTTGTTGCACATTTCTGCTAACCAACCCCCAACCACTTCTTTGATGTTCTCCTATACCCTTAGGATATCCACTGAACCTTAAAACACATCTAAAATAATAATTTAAAGATATTTAAACCCTTATAATCTCAATTTGAGTCCATTTTCCCCAAAAAAATCATCCAACCAATCAAAAATTCAAATTTCCTTGAATTTTATAACCTGTCTAGATACAGGGTATTACAAAAGCAAAAACAAGCACCATGTAGAAAACTTAAGGTAAATAAGTTTGGATCTCAACCTAGGATCCTCATACTATTGGTGATTGAAACATTTACTACTATTACTATTCATGAGATACTAAGACATACATGAGATTCTAGGGATGAACAATCCAATTTCCAAGAGGTAACATCCATAAGAGAATTGTTTAGTAATTTTTGTATCATATTACAAGGCTATAGAGGGAATACCTTTTCCTAAAATAACTTTTCCTAATCATACCACCTAGGTAACCAAGGTTCTCATATTCTATCCCATTGAAAATAATTTTAATTTCCACACCCAATTCAATTTATGAATAAGACATTCCATATTATTCGACTTTAATTTCAATACAAATTAGAAATAAATTTGAAACCGACAAAATAAACCAAAATCATTCTAAAAATACCCATTTATGCATAAAATTAATGAAAACATACTTCATAAATTTAGCCGAGCACATTTAGTTCCTCAATAAATGGTATAACACAAATCCACCTACCTTAACCACTTGAAACCACCAAGATCCGGTTGGAATTCATAAGAAAAAGGGAAGGAATACCCTATGGAAGCAAGAAGAAATCATAAACACCATCCTACACCCTTTTCATTTCTTTGATTGGTTGGAAGTGGGAAAAATTGGTCCCCTGGTTGATTATAAACTAAATAAAATTTATTCCTTAAGGGTTATGAGATAGTCTGACAATGTAGTCCATGGAAAACTCATCCCACTTCTAGGTAAGAACAAGAAGAGGCTGAAGTAATCTAGAGGGATGTTAGTGTTTGGAATTTACCTACTAATAGGTATAACAATGAGACACCAGGTCTACTATATCTCTCCTCATAACTGGCCACAAGTATCATCACTTTATATCATAATACATCTTGGGGTCTCTAGGATAGACAACCCACTGATATTAATGATAGTCCTCCAAAGATACCTTACTCACTAAAGAAGGAACCACGAGCCTACTCCTAAATAAAATAGAACCTAATAGAGGAAAAAATATTATCCAATGGCCCCCTATAATAAAATTATCCTATAAGATGCTGTAACTCTATATACAAGAATTTACCTTTTTAAATGAGCTCAAAGAGGTGGGGATTCAACTGAAAGTTTCCAATAAAAGAGCCTCTTTATCCTATTTCACAACTAGGAATAACTCAACCAAGAGACCCATGAGATTCTACTCCTCACTAGATTATTTTAGATCTTGGGATAACAACTTCTGACTAAGGGTATCTATAAAAACATTCCTTTTACTAGGTGTATAATAAAGATCAAAATCAAAGGTATGGAGATATTTGACCCAACACATTTACCTTAGGTTTAAATGAATTTGGTATAAAATGTAACTTAGGATTTTATGATTAAATAATACCACAAAATTCACATAAAAAAGGTGATTCCACTAGTATTTGAGCATGTGTGAAACAAAAAACTCTAGGCCATGGGTTGGATAATTCCTCTCATGCAGTCAGATTTACCAAGATCTGTAAGCTGTGACATGATCAACTTATATCAGAACACATCTCAAACCTATTCCAAAGGCATTGGAGTCAACCCTGTATCCAAGACCTACCTTTGGAAGGATCAATATAGGATTTAAGGCCAAATTCTATTTTATCTCCTTGAGTGAGTCTTGGCATTCTAAATTCCATATAAATTTCACTCATTTCAGAGTGATCATGGTTAGAGGTGATGAGAACTTAGAGAGTTTCCTAATAAACCACGAATAGTAACCAACTAAACTCAAAGGATTTGGATTTCAAAGACATTCCTTAGATCCTTCTAAGTTATATCAATATTTACCTATTAGGATCCACTAATATGCCTCATTCAGATGCCATAATCCCCATAAACTTTACTTCTCAAACCTATAAACTAAATTTAGATGGTTTATCATAGAGTTAATTCCATAATAGGGTTTCAAAAACAATCCTCAGATAATGTTTATGATCCTCCTCAATCTTAGAATAGACTAATATTTCATCCAAAAACACTAAAATTAAGGAGTCTTGGTAATGGTGGAATATCCATTTTATTAGTGCCATAAAAACCACTAGAGCATTAGTTAACTTGAAAGGCATCACCAAGAATTCAAAATGACCATACCTTCTCATAAATTCCATCTTGGGAGCATCAAATTACTTCACCTTGAATTTTTGATACCTTGAGTGGAGATAAATTTTAGAAAAACACTTCAACCCCTTCAGTTGGTCAAACATGTCATCAATATAGGGAAATTGGTATTTATTATTGATCATAACCCAATTCAAATTTCTATAGTCGTTACAAAAGTAAAGGGTTCTATCTTCCTTCTTAAAAAAAAGAATAGGGGTGTCCCACATAGACGCACTAGGGTGAATGAATCCTTTAGATTCTAAGTCATCTAGCTAGATGTTTAATTTAACTCCATGATATCCATATGATATGAAGGAAGATATATCAACTGAATTCTTAATACTAGGTCAATAGATAATTCCAATTCCCAGTTTAGGGGTAAGCCTATGAAATCATTCAGAAACACTTCAGTACATTCTCTAACCATAATAGGTAACCCACTTCCAGAATCTCCCTCACCAACTTCCAATAAAAGAGTATGCCTAGTTTAGGAAGAGGAGGTCCTACCTGATTAGACCACATGTCCTATTCTCCTTGGAATAATCGAGTACTCTCATTGGGATAGTGAAAGTCAATCTCCGATGATATAAATTAATGAGAGACTTATAGGCTATTATCCATTCTATCTTTAGGATTACATCAAAATGGTTATTCTAAAGATAAAAAATTCCCATAACATCTTGAATTCTGATAAAAATATCACACAAAAGGGAACTGAAATCCTTGATCTCTCTTATTCCCAAGAGGAGTTGAGATTTACATAAAATAAAAAATAATATCATAGGGAAGATTTAACATATACATTAAATGATAATATATAGTTAAATGAGTGAAACCTATACCAAATAAAGTGGTATATATACTTGAATTAAGAAGAATAATACCTCTCACTATCGCAGGTCGTACTTTAGACTCAATTGGAAATGAATCCACAGTATGAAACTATTTCACCTAAAAATGTGTATAAGACCTAACACTTTAATAAGGCTTGGTATTAAAGAAAATCTACTCATAAAAGTAACTATTAATACCCCCACACCAATGAGGATGGGGTCCCATTATTCAAGAGTCAGCGAACCGCACCACAAATCACCTAGGGGCTGAAGATCCTGCACCACTCTAGGAAAAAAGAGCAGATCAATAGAATATATAGAGATGGAATATACATATGCATGAATTAAATGAACTAGGTTCCATAGGGAAATAATTCCACACATGAAAAATATTTAAAAACTAGTGTAAAACATAGGATCCACCATATGTAGCTGTCGAAAATGAAGGTTAAGGTGGATACACAAGACTGCTGTCACAATACTTTCCCTTCTCTTAATGATTACTCTTCTTCTATAAGGAATAAATATCTCCTTCACTAGGAATAAGATAAAATATAATTATCCCATACATCCCTCCTAGTTGATATCCATCATTATAGCCTGATTAGTAACCTCACCACAGGTCTTGAGATTTAATAGGAAGACCAAATATTGAATGCTGGGTTGTAGGCCCATCTTAAAGCATCTATCTTTTATTTCCTCATCAAAAATATCATCAAGAGAAAAGTAAACCAAATTAGTAAACCATTTTTTATACTCCATGAACGACCATGTTTCCTACTGGAGGCACAAAAATTCTTGATATTTATCTAACCTTAAGGTTTCAAGGTAAATATTCCAAGTGAAGATCACTTTTAAATCTTTCCACTCTAGGTTCTCATGTTTATTTACCGGAATAAACAACTCCCACTATATTAGACTATGAAATTTAATCATAAAGGTTTCACACTTCACTTTAATAGAGTATGAAGTTACAAGAAAGTAAAATATCCACTCATTCTTCTCTAACCAATTATCAGCTTCCTGAGGAACATTGCTTCCCCCAAAATAGGGAGGATTATGCTGGGGAAACTCTTGAGATTGAGCCTTATCACGAACAAAATCAGCTTCCTTAACTACAGTGGGGTTTGAACCCACCCCTTTTTACATAGATTGAATATCCTATACCATTTTTTTTAATAATATTCTGATCAACCAATTTACAGGTCACCTTCGAGGGGGAATAATGCTATAAGAAATTGATAAAAGAGAGGAACCATCAATAAATCATCATTTTAAATCATTTTTTAGTAAACATAAAATTTAATCATAAATAAATGAAATTAAATAACACAAAACCTTCCATGAAATAATGAATGCATGCACAATCCATTACCCATGAACTCTACCCAACAATGAATGGTAAAACAAATCCATAATAAAAATCCCATTCCCCACATCCCTTGGAAACTCAAGGGAGAATACTAAGAGTATTGGAAAACACCACTTAAAACTTATTTATTGAGCCTACTATCACTAGTATATTCCAAATTACCAAATAACACAGATCCAAAACCAGTAGATTATATACCATTTTTTCATGAACGAACCTGGGATACCCTTGACCTGGGCGCCCAAGCCAGTTTGGGGAAAGGCTCGAAGGTCATTCCTAATCCCCACAGGATGGAAAATAGTGTCCAAGAATCAATAAAGATAGTTGGGAATTATTTTATTAATAAATACATAAACATATTATAAATAATATCTCAAAATAAACATAACAATCCAAAAATAAAAATAAACAACCAAACATAGCATAAACAAGAAAGTCTCATACATATACAAAATATGGGATGGGAATCCAAAAGTCTATACAAATAGAGTTAGGTAACAACAACTGAGACCTAAAAAGAAACAAAAAAATAATCTACCCATATCTGTGCGACACAAGGGTCAACCTCCCACCATGTCACCACTATCACCCAACCAATATCCACTTGAAAGAGCACCCTTTACCTCCATTTAATGTCTTAATTTTACCCATGCCTAAAAAAAGTATATATACACCCATTGGGAGTATGTATGGCATGATCACAAAATACTAGTAGGTTCCCACTAAGTATTCTATGAATAACCATCACTATATAAATTAAACATGCTAGTTTGAAAAAATTTAAAAGGAAACATTATTTTGACAATTTAAATAAAAAAAGGAAGAGTAATAATAAAGCAAAAAAGTACCATGAAGTAACCCTAGGGAAAATGAGGTTGGTATCAACCTAAAATCCTCATACCCTCAGTGATCATACCATTTATAATTATTCCCATGCATAATCCTCTAGAGAGGACAAACCCAATGTCCTAAAAATAACCACATCCATAAGATAATTGTTTATTTAGTTTTTGTTTAGTTAGTGGAACTTTTTATAGTCATCCAAACTAGGTACTTGGGTTTCCCGTGTTCTATCCCCTTTCCAATCAATTCACCTTCCACAACTAATTCACTTTATGAAAAAAACATTCGATATCAATCCACTTCCATTTTAATACAAAAAAAAATCAATTTTGAAGTCAAAAAAATACACCAAAATAGTTCTCAAAATAGCCTTTTGTGCATCAAAATAATACAAACATAATTTATAAATTTATATTAGCACATTTAGTTCCTCAAGAAGTGGTATGACATGAAACCACCTACCTTAACCACTTGAAACCATCAAGAGATGGTTCAAATCCAAAAATAAAAGGGAAGGAAGTCCCAATGAATGTAATAAGAAATCATAAACACAAAAATTGAAATAATTAGGCATGGATTTAAAAAATCCAAGGCCTCTATAAACATGAGTAAGGGAGAAATTAAGTAATGAAGAAAGGAAAATCTAAGGTAAGTGAATAAAAGGGTCTTATATGATGAAATGTTAATGAATCTAGATAAAATATCACTAAAATAACATAAAGAGGGAATAGGGTAGGACAATTCAAGAATTAGATATGGTTGAGGGTCAAGTGGGAGAATATAAATGAGGGCTAGGGATTAAATTCACATAAGAGGTAAATTGGTTAAATTGCAGTTTTTAAAATCTTGGTAGTATGGTTCACGGTGTGAATGTAAGGGTCACACCATGAACCAAACTTTAATGGATTGGTTATTGGAATGAACATGAGGTTAATTCCATGAACCACCCCATAAAAAACATATCCACTACCCAAAAATTTCATGATGTGACCTCCCATGGTCACATTGTAAACCACTATAGCTTTAGTGATGTAGTTTTTTAAAGGCCCAATAATACTCGAAAACAAGAAAGGAACAAAAAAATTAATGAATATTCTATACATAAAATTAACCCTATGGGTGTGATAGTCTTGGAATACTCCAACTTTAACATTTCTCCCATAGACTCCTTGATTGATAAATTCCATATCAAGGAATTTAGAAAATCAGGCCACAAACACTTTGTGGTTAATAGAGTTATAGAAATAATATCCCTTATTTTCTTTGGGATAACCAACAAATAATCATTTTTTCAAACATAGGTCCAAGTTTATCAGAATATAAATGTTTTATACATGATTTAAAACCTAAAATCCTTATAAAAGACATAACAAGATGTTTCCTAGTACACATATCATATGGTGACTTTATGAATACTTTAAATGGAACAAAATTTAGTATTAAAGCAGTAATATCCAAATCATAACCCTAAAATATAATTGGAAGGTCACATGGACTCATTATTTATTGAACCATCTATAAAAAGGTGTTATTCCTCCTCTATGACATACTATTCCATTACGGTTCTCTAGGAGGGGTGAGTTGTGAAACAATTCCACAATCCCTTAGATGATCAATGAATTCATAGATGAAGTATTCACATTACTAATATGATCAAAGGTTCTTAATAATTTTTCTTAGCTGATTTTATAACTCTTTTTAAAAATCATTAAACTTTTAAATGGTTTCACACTTTTGTTTCATCATAAATACAGAACTATAATGGAAAAAGTTATTAGTAAAGGTAATAAAGTACCTAAAGCTACCACTTGATTATATTATCATTGTTCTATATACATAACTATGTATGATATAAATCAATCCACTGGTCCTTTCACCTTTTCTACTAAAAGGTTCTTTGGTCATATTCCCGAAAAAACAAGATTCTCATTTCTCAAATGATTCATAATTGAATGATTTTAATAATACATATTTTTGGAGTTTTTTAATGTGTTTCTTGTTTATATGTCCAAGGAGAAAATTCTAAAGATATGTGGGATTAGAATCAACATTGAAATTCTTATTCTGAATTTCATAAACAAGATTATCCATATATAGAAAGTATAAACCATTTATTATATTCCTAATTCCATAAAACATTTTATTCTTATATATAGAATAACTTTTTTTCTTAATATATAATGGAAATTCCTTCTTGTCCAAAAAATGATAAAAAAGTAAAATTCTTGTTTATGGTTGGGACACAATAATAGTTCTCCAATTCCAATATTAATTGACTCGGTAAATTTAGATCATAAGTTCTAAATCCTAATGTAGTAACTCTTTCTCTATTACCAACACAAATGTTCACTTCACCCTTCATCCATTGCATTCTATATTTGAGTCTATGTTTGTCATCACACATGTGTGATACACACCCAATATCTAATAACCATGATTCAGAGGTAGTAGAATTAATCTCTATAACATTCACATTTAGATGTTGAGAATAATTATCCTTGAGAATACTTCTCAATACTAGATTCTAATCTCTAACTTTTTTTATAGGTTATACCTATATGTGATCTCAATACGATAATTTTGTAGTATGCTATAATCTATAATAAAGAGATATCAATGGGCAGGTATCATGTTTTATATCTTTTTGTTAAGGAATTGTAATGAAAGTTCTCCCATTAAAATTGGTAAACCCAAACATCATATCTATTTAGTGATACAAGATCCATATTTCACTAAATAATGAGTCCAATTTGGCATTCCTATCACCACTTAGTTATTTTGGTAGGGAATAATCCCAATAATAACAAATATGATTCTTATATAGTTTATTATGAAACCAGTTGCTTGGATATATCATATAAAAAAACTCAACTCTATTCCTATAGTATCCTTTATAAGGGTCTTCTAGCTAATTTTCACCCAAAATAGACATAAAGAACATGATAATAAAGGACAATCCAAGGGAACCATTCTTTGGAAGAACCTACCCAAGGATGATTTAGTGTTACCCATTACTTTTTTTACTCACACAAGATAATACATAGACACCCTTCTTTGGTAGAATCAACTTGGTTAGATGACCAAGGTCTTGAATAATGCCACTCTTGAAGGAATATCACACTTAGTATTTGAGGGTTTTTTTTCATTTTAAAAGTCTCACCAATTAAATATACATCATATGCATATTAAATTCATAACTATTTTATCTTCTGTAATTTTTATCTTCACATGTTTTATTCATTTGTGTATGAATTATTATAAAGATTTAGTTTTGGAATCACTATTATATCCACCAAATTAATGTGTTCAAACCGTATCAATTTGTAACTCTTTACAAAACCCAAAAGTTTGTGTTACTTACCCAATAAAAGAATCCAATTATATTCATATATATCCAAATGAATATCATGAACAAGTTACATGAACTTTTATTATAAAGTCATAGAGTTATATGAAATTGAAAATTTCTAGTTGATTAATTACAGAGACATAAATAGTCAACCCAAAACTTTCCATAATAGGGAATAAGCCTCCAGAACAGTGATAATTCTAACTTAAAGTCCCTCTACATAGGGATACTATACTCAAGAGATAATTAAAATCATGATATAAATAAAACCAAATATACACAAAATATATTCAAAAAATATTATCAATATCATAGATCTAAAACAAATCAAGGTTAAGGTAGATGAAAAACTAAATCTTATAGAGTTTATTCTAGCATGAAATGAAATTATCTATCACCAAAATAATTATCATATAAATTTAGGTATACACAATATTCATATTTTATAAATAGTTTACTAATACCAAATATTAAATGAATTAACAAATAAATAAACTTTTTATTTATTTTTCCAACAACATGGGATAAAAATATGAACTTTTCATATTTATTTTAGACTTGAACAATACCATTTTACAATGCATATAACTTATCATTTGTAAACTATAAACAAAATTAACTCAAATATTAAATTTAATCAATATTTGTTTCATATTTCCACATGAATTTATGTTGGTACCAATGTATTATCATGTTATTTCCCTATACATATTTGTATTAAAATTTAGTGTCACAATAATGCTCCACACTACACTTTCAAACAACATAGTGTCGTGTAGTAGTACCATACCTGAAATTACATTTTCTCACAACTTAATGTCTGTTATAAACCTCAAAATACATTGACACTCAACATAGTACCATGAAGATACCATACACTTAATTAACACTCAATATAGTGTTAAGTACCCCAAATATGGTACTCTGTTTTCCACAATGCGGATGTAGGCTATATTATCCCATAACATATGTTGCACCCAGACCTTATGTTATGTTAACTACTTAACATAATTTCATGTTCCTAAATAAGATATATTGGACCATAAATATAATATGTGGATATAGTATAATATACATTAATGTTTAACATAATATAGAATAGTGTTACCACATAATATGGTGTGACACAATGTATCCTTAGGTAGATAACCTGATATTATGTTATCAAATAAAATAATGTCAAGTGAGGCGATTCTGTTTTTATCATAGAAAATTTTCTCCACAAAATATTTAAAGAAACATGTTGAAACATCATAAAAATACCAATGATGGGGTTTTTTGGGGTTCATCTTATGAAATTTGTAGCTTAAACAAACCCATATATGTCTCATCTATCATCGATAGAATTAATATAAAATATAAATGAATAAAAAAACATATGTGTACTTGTATAGGAAATGTAGTAGACTACATTCCTATAGAGTTTTCTTGATGGTGATCATTAAGAAGTTGAACTAAGACTCCTACCTCCTAGGGATGGGGGGGGGGGGAACAAGCCAATGAATCCCAATTCATAATTGAAGGACTATTAAACACCAAAGAGGTACTAGCACCTTTATAGATAAGTTATAATTTATGTTTCAAGATAAAAGGGATCTATATAAATATTTATATAAAAACAATGATCATAATCACCACTGTACACACACACTTACACCAATATAAGGGATTAAATCCCTTTTATAGTCCTCCTTGATGCTCCTATTTTAATTCATAAATGCTTCAACCATATTCAACACATCAAATGAATTTATTCCCATTGGTAGATCCAGTAAATATATTCAATGTACATTTAGGAATTGTTTAATCCATTAATAATTTATTAAATTGAAGAAACCATGTAGGAGATGTCGTGGTGGTAGTTCTAGATGAATGCACACACAATGACTATGTTAGGTGCAACGTACTCTTGGGTTACTAATTAGGGATGCATTGGTAGCAATGCATCCTCAATTAATATGAATATCATGAATATAATTTAAGTCTATATACAACAATCTCATAACATGTGATATAACTTGGATGAATATTAACCATTGCATCATAGAGATTTATGCTATAAGATATCATAATTATATTTTTCTTAGTCATAGTGTAAAATTAGTGTATATCATAAGGTATGATATACTGAAAACTTATGGTTATATTATATTCCATATTATATTATATACAATATCATAGGCTATGATTAAAACCAGAATTTCATGAAAGAAAAGCATCGAGTTGTAGTTTTGATATAACATATATCGCAGGCTATGACTGGACCATATATAAAAGTAAGTTTCTATCTTTGCATGAAAGTTAATTTTATGTATGAGTTACCCAATATGTAAATGTATTTCCATATAGGGTTTTTTACTCTTATATATGGGATTACCCATGCATAAGAATATTTCATTTTACACAAAAAAACTTAATATTTAAGGGTTAACATGGTCCCTATCACTAATTATGATAGATAATTTCCTTTTATCTATCATAAAATTTGATATAGAATAAAATATTAAAACTTAATATTTTTTCCATAATTTCTTATAGTTTATAAATGATTAGTGTTAGGTAATGTAAATAATATATCTTCATGCCTAGATAAAATATGAAATGTATATATTTATATCTCATGTTTTGAAAATAAATAAAATGATTATTTATTAATTAATCACTTTTGAATATTAATTTTTATAAATTTTTTATGAAATGTAGAATTTATGTATGATTTAATTTATCTAATAAATTACTTATTATTAATTTTCAATCCACATATTATATTCTAGGTACTAAAAAATAATATTTAGTTTTCATTTACTCGACCTTAGTTTGAAATTAAAGTTATTATCATGAATTTAGTCATTGAATATAGTTTATACATATTAGGTAATAGAGTTACAATGAATTAAAATATCTCATGAGTAAATTATCCCTAGGTATAGGGACTTTAGGTTGGACTCCCACCGGCTTGGAGTCTAATTACTTGTTATAGAAAGGTGGGGGTTGGCTATCTATGGCTCTAGGCTTGTGTATAATATCAATACCATATAATTATAAATATTTACATGAATAATTCGTGTAACTTATTCATAAGATGAATTTAGATATGTTTGAATATGTTTTTATTCTATTCTTGAGTGAGTAACACAAAATTTGGGTCATGTAAAGAGTTACACTTTAATATGATTTAAACATATTAATTTAGTGGTTGGAATAGGGATTTCAAAACTAAATCATTAGAATCATGAATACATAAAGGAATAAAATATGAGATAATATATATTTCATGGGATGAAATAGTTTTGAATTTAATAATCATGTGTTTTATATTATATTGGAGAGACTTTGAAAGAAAACCCCTCAAATACTAAGTGTGATATTCTTTCTAAAGTGGCACTTGTCAAGACCTTAATCATTTATTATTAGTGACCCTAACTGTTAGGTTCCCATAAATTATCTTATATAAGTCAAGAAAGTAAAAAGGCTACCCTAAATATTAGTTTCCCTATTTTTGGAATTTTATTTGGGTTACACTTAGTTGGGGAACCACAACCATTAGGATACCATGGGAATAAACTTAAGTGAATCCATATGATGAATTTGGGAAAAGAGTAATCTATTAAACTATACAAGAGTCATTTATGATATGATTGATAATAGTTATCTACTGGTCATAGATTATTTACTTGATACTAGGTGTTATTCATGATGACATATGGATCTTGGGTCATTTAATGGATATGATATATGGGTTCATTATTCTTAGTGGGAATAATTTCATTAAAAGTCCTTGATAAATAGATATAAAACATTATAATCACATATAAATATATATTTGTTTTAGATTATGGAATGATTCATGTTTACCACTTCAATATATCTTATAGGTATAACCTATAAAATAATTATAGATTATAATCTAAGGTTGAGAAGTATTTTCAAATAAAATCACTCTAAATATTTGAAAGTAAATGTTATAGAGATCAATTTATCCAACTATGACTCATGAGTATTAGATACTAGGAGTGCATCACACATTTTACTAATAAACTTAGACTGATAGATATGAGTGAATTGATTAAAGGTGAAGTAGATATAAATGTTCGTAATAAAGAAAGAGTTGATGCATTAAAATTTGGCACTTATGATCTAAGTCTACCTAGTTGATTGGTTATGGAATTAGAGAACTATTATTATGTTACCTCCATAAACAGAAATTTTATTTCCATATCATGTTTAGAAAAGATTGAATTTTAAATCATTATTAAGAATAATATATGTTCTAAATATATAAATGAAATGTTTTATAGAATCATAAATATGTAAATTGTTTATATATTCTAGATATTAATAGCCTTGTCTATAACATTCAGAGTAAGAAGTACAAGGTTAATTCTAACCCCACCTACCTTTATCATTATTGCCTTTGACATATAAATGGGAAACACAACCAATTATTCCATAGATATGAATTATTGGAACCATTCAATTATGAATTATTTTATATCTATAGATATTGATTATTTAGAAAAATAACCAAAACACATTTTAGTAGAATGGGTGAAAGGGATAGTGGACTATTGGATCTCATACATAGTGCTGTATGTTGACCAATGAGTACTAAATAAAGTGGTGGTTTTAGGTACTACAATACAGTTTTTGTTTTTTTCATAAAGTGTGGAGCTATCAGTTAGAAGAGTTTCAAATAACCCACCATAGAAGATTCAAAAAAAGAGGCATAATACATCATTTTATCATATTCTTTATAAGAAATTTTTTGGATCAAGAAGTTTTTCCCTGAAATTGGGGTGTTTCCTAGTATCTAGGGAGAAATCAAGATTTAGTTTGATAATAATGGAACTATTTATTAGGCCACAGAACCCCATCATCACCAAATCACTATACACACCCTTCTCAAGTTACATCTCATTTTAGTGATCATTGAGAGGGTAAATTTAAAGATATATTGGGTGGATAAAAAGGATAATATAGTAGATCCATTGATGAAACCATTATAACAAAAAAGTAGGAGTGTAATGTTGAATATCATTGTATTAGATATATGAGAGATTAGACATAATGGTTTTCAAATGCATCATGATTTTATAATAAAGGATGTATTCATTTATAATTAATTTAATTGTGTTAAAATTTATATTATATAAATAGTAAAGTGATAATATTCCCATAAAGTATTACTTTGAGTTGTTTCTAATAGATGATCATTGTATAGTATTTAGAGCTATGTTGATATGTTAAGTTTAGTGTGATTACAAGACTCCTAAGGTGATAAGTGGAGATTTACTATTTAGAGTCACCGCACCAAAGTACATCACATGGAATTTCATAAAATTACCAATATACTTAGGGGTGTATTCTTATTGTTAACCCACTTTACTTAAGGTTGTGGATAAAACTAGCATGATAAATTTTATATTTTTATACTTTTTTTATACAATCCTTTAGGCTTAGCTAATAAATAGGTAGTTGGGTATGTTTATTATCATATAATTTGTTAGAGATCAACAAAAATGAGATCTAAATACTTATCTGATGAAAAAAGTCATCAAGTCTCTTAATTAAATTAAACTAAGGAAATTCATTTAAATTCTTAGTTGAATGACCTGTGATGTACTCAACAACTTAGATGATGGACATGTAATGTTCTCATCCTCTATATTAATGACTTGTGATGTATTCATCGAACCAATTGGTCTTTTTCATAGAATCATGAATATATTAGATAACTTATAATAGATTAAAAAGATCCATTTCTAGTGGTAACTCGGTGTCATGAGAAAAGGGATTATTTATGTATATATATGATGTATATGATACATCTTGTGGTGAACATGAACATATGATAATATGAGTATGTTTGATCAAGATCACACGAGACCCCTTTGTAACTTGAGTAGCACTAATGCTTTTCTAGAGGAAACTATTTTATTACATTTATAAAATCTAGATTTTGTATTTGTTTTCAATGCTACAAATTACAACAAGTCCACACATATAGGACTTAGGATAAGGATTAAATTTTGAACAAAGTGTTTTCTCTAAAATGGATAGAGTTTAATAAATCATATCTAAATTAGTTTATATGGATTAACAAAGAGTTTTTAAGTTTTTCATTAATATATTATGGGATTTTAGTGTAAGTGGGAGATTATTATAAATTCACTAAAATATAGATATCATATTCTATGATATCCCCTGAATAGTATCCAGTGATATGGGTTTGAAAATGCTTCTATCATGGCATATTATTGGTATCTATGATAATGTATAGATCAACTATTTGATTCATTTATGGATATAAAAATTTAAAATAATTGTTGAAGTACTCAATGATTATGAAATTCCAATAGGTATATGTTATTGTAATGTATCCCATCTATTAAGAGTTAGAATTTGACACTTTACTCCCTTAATTGAATAAAGGGAGCCTAAATAAAGGGATTTAATCCCCTTGTTGAAGGTATGTGATTATTATTATTATCCATGGTTTAATCTCTATTCATACCTATTCACTATTCAAATTCATGTAGAAGGTGATCACATTCCTTTAGTGTTTGGGGGTCCTCTCATAGCGTATGAGGATCCTATTGTCCAGTGTACCATCTATGTTGGTTAGAATCATTTTTTTGTTTCTTATTGATCTATATCAAGAAAAATCCATCACATTCAAGATCTATAGAGTTTACTGTGATAAAGGTATAAATATTTTTTATGTTATTAATTTATATATTGGTTCTGTTGATGATATATTGGGAATTATAATGGGTTTCTTCTGCTATATTGATCATATTTTGGTCCTCAAAAAACCATTAGTTTATACCTTGAGAATATTATTTAACTAATACCAAGTGACATGAATACAATAATACTCCTTAAAAGATAAATCTATCATTTTATTCTTCTCCTTTTACACTAATCCTACAGTTACAACACTGGAGGATATTTTGATAGAAAATGAATGGTAATGGGTAGTGAAAAATATATAGTAAATGGAATAGAACTTGTGTTTAAAATCATGTTTGTCAGGATACAAAATTTTATGATGGAAGTGGTGTTGGAATTTTGAAATGACCAAAATATCCCCATCTTCCCCCCAAACCATCATTGAAACAATCAATTTCTCATCCTTATTGCAACTAATTTTTTTATCATCACGAACAAAAATATAGGGTAAAGGATGGTATGATAACATTAGTAGATAACAGAAAAAAGGGAACCAACACTATAATTAATAAATAATGGCACCTACGATAGGCTATAAAAGTGAAATGGTATCCCATAACTATGATAGTGGTGGGAGTAGTGGGTTTGAGAATAATGGTGAGGTGTAAGGAATCATATGGTTATGCCCATTGTGGGAGTGGGAGCAATGGTATAGTTGATATGTTTAGTGGAGGTTACAGGATAGATAGTTACAAGGTGTTGCATATAAATACCATGGAAAATAGATGGTAGGTATCATGAAATAGAAGAGGGGATAACATGAAACAATAATTTGGATAATTTTTGGGTGGTATTTTTTTCAAAAAAATTTACTTTCGCTTTCTATAAATGAATTTATATCCATTTCTAGATGGAGGCTATATTAAATCATATAAAATAAATGATGATTAAATCCCATCACACCCAACATGTAATTTTAGTTATTATATTTGAATTTATATTTCTTATCCCCTTATTCTATCATACCAAACATATTTGAAGGTTTTAGAAGACCATAGAGTGCATGATAAATCCTATTAAGAATTTTTATTTATGATTCACATAAGCGGTGGATACCTTTGGGGGTGAGAATTCATTGTTTTTTACTATAGAATCTTCTTTAAATACTATAAGTGAAGAATTTACATCAACATTAAGCTATGTTATTCATGTTTTATATTTTATTCTAAGCCTCTTATGCTAGATCCTATGAAAATGAGTTTTATGAATTTATTCCTCTATTTTTTGGATATGAGTTTGTCTATAAAAATCCTTTTGTAAAATTCAAGTCTCCTCCATTGATTTGAAAAGGATTTATGAATTTTTTGAAAATTTTTAATTTTATAAAGGATTAAGATATAATAAACAATGATATTTCAATATCATTGTCCCTGATATATGAAAGGAAAACATAGAAAACTCATGAATTTTGATCATGGGATCGAAAGTAGTTATATGTGATATTTTTCCCCATAATAACTCTTATTCACACATACTAAAATAGAAAAATGTATCACAACTGTGATATGGGGCATCACCATCCATATAATAGTTCATAATATAGTTTTCAATGAAACACATAAAGTAATATAAATACATCTCTTCATAATTTGAAACATGGGGAGTGATAACCTTGTAATAAATATATGATAGTTACTATTCAATGTATCACAACAAGTGATATTCGATATCATCATCAGTGATTCAAATTAAAAAAATACTTTTATTATGAGATATTGTAGCATGTGATATGTTTGTGATAGATATTTTTCTATATCATAGACAATGATAAAGTGTATATTTATATTTTAGAAATAAAATATTTTTAATTTTAATATTATTTTCATTTATGAAATGATTATATAATTTATAAATTGTTTTAAAAATATAATAATATTTTTAAAAAAATTATTTAATTTGTGAAGTATTCATAAATTTGTTATAATTATGAAATATTTATGATTAGTTATTAACATTTATGATTTATTTAATAAATAAATGATTAATATTAAATATTAATATTAAATTTTCTTAATTTGTATAATATTATGATCATAATTTAATGTAAAGTGTTTATATTAAAATTATAAAAAAATTCTAGTGTTTATATATTATAAAATAATAAAAATATAAAGTGTTTATATTGATTTTATCAAAATTTCATAAATAATATTATGAAATGTTCATATTAATAAATTATTTTTGGAATTTATTTAAACCATAAAAAATGGTTTCGGTGGATTTGACTAAAGATTTAAATAAATATGAAATATATGATTTCTAAATAATTTTTTTACATTATGAAGATGAATTATTTGTATGAATTTAAATATAGGAAATATATAGATTTTTTATAAATCATATAGTTTAAATATGAAGGAGCTTATATGCATACCATGTAGATGTAAAATATAACATGTTCATACTTGTGATATAGATATAAAGTGTTTATTTTAATTTTTTTTCTTTTTCCATTTGTTATAAATTTTTTAAATTGATACTTAATGAAATTTTCATTGTATATGTCATGGAATGATTATGGAAAAGTGTGACATGAAATTTATTCCAAGCCTTCAGTGGATTGAGGTGATGAAGCTATAATCTCAAAGCTCTGTCCACCTTTTCATGGTGGAAGAGGCATTATTTGGGTTCTTTCTTGCATGGTTCTGGTTGCAATGAGGCAAGTGGTAGAGTAGGAGTCTTTTGATGGGGGGTTTTGGAGGATATATCATTGGGAAATGATTCAAGGGGGTTGAACTCCCCGATTGGGAAAGGCGACTAGGGATCCCAGTAGTGATGATGTTCTATTACACTTGGAACTAGTGGTGGATAGGCTTTTGGTTGCTGGACCGACCCACAAAAACTATTTTTCCCCTTATCCCTTTATTTGAAAATAAAAAAAGAGATATTATAGTGAAAAAATTATATTATGAATGTGGGTATTATTTGTTTAAATTATTTAAACTACTTCTATAAAATTAAAAACTATGAACTGAAGGAGTTTTATGCTATGGTATAACATACAATTTAATTTATTTCAATAATGGTTAGTGATTTTTTTTATAATTCTAGAGTAATTTATTGCAACAATGGTTAGACTTTCATTGGAATAGGTACTAAAATTATATCAACAAAGGTGAGGTTGACTATCTGTTATACCATACATGCTCTTGAGTAGGATTTAAGTTTATTATTAGTCTAATATTTTACATGAAATGTTTTTATGTACCATTTGAATGTGATACATATGAATATATGTTTAATATTATAATTAAAATTTTATTATAGATTCATAGAAGAAATCATTGATTACATAAAGAGTTATACATTAACATGATTAGAACTTATTAATTTGGTCGATTAACATGATATGTATAGATCAAATCAATTGAAAACATGTGTACATATAAACAAATAATTAAATAAAATATTCATGATATGTATATAAAATTAAGAAGGTGTGATAATTAAAATCCCCTCAAAATAATAATTGTTAGATTTATTTCAAAGTGAAAACTTGTCAAGTCCTTTATCATTCAATATGCGTGAGTTGATATAAAGCTGAGTGACCATGAATTATATTGTTTAGGGCTTTTATAGTAAGTTAAATATGATTTGATTAGAATTACAATGAAGGTATAGTGAAATATATGAATATATGTTTTGGGATACACTTCGCTGGGTGACCCTAATAGTTAAGTGTCAAGAGGAATAGACATAGGATAATCTATAAGATAAATAAGGGGAAGCTGTGGTCTTCTCAACTATCCAAGAATTATATATGATATAATTGGTATGAATATCCACCTAAACATTTAATTGATGAGATAATATAAAAATATAACTCAGAACATAGAGAAATATTGATCTTGGTACACTAATATATATAATTAAAATTTTGGTTCATCATTTTAGTGAGATTATATTTAATAAAAGTATTTATTAGATACTTAAAAAGAATTATATTCATCTTAAAAATGTTTATATTATAGATTAAACTAGAAATTAATACATCATCAAACCTATCTTAGAGATCAATTTTGGAAAAATAAAATCTAAATGATAGTTATTTCTTAGAATGGTATCAAAATTTGAAAATAGTTCTCAAGAAAAAGAAATGTTCTATGTTTTAAAGTTGCCACTTACTAAGACACCTATTGAAGAAACTAGTCAAGAAGAAAAATATATTTATAATAAATATTCTATTAACATATCTACATTGATTCTTGTCCCCATATATTCCAAGTTATTGAAGCATCATGAGAATGCGTATTCTTTTGGGATGATTAAAAACCTAAAAATACTCTATCAAGAACAAACTAAATAAGAGATATATAATGTTTCTAAATCATTGTTTTGACATAAAATAACTAAAGGTATTTATTTCTATAATCACATACTCAATATTATTAGTTATGTTAATAGCTTAAAAATATTTGGTTCTTCTCTTAGGATGGATCTGGAAACAAAATTTTTCCTATAATCATTTCCAACTATATTTTGATAATTTATGATTAATTATAACATGAATGATATCAATGAGACTTTATTTAATATTCTCAATATGTCAAGGTTATATGAGAAGGATATATGTTCCATAATTATGGTATAAATAAGGTTATAAGTTTTGGTCCAAAGAATAATAATAAAGGTTGTGAAGAGTCCACACCAACTTATTTAAAACTAAAGGAAGGTTTCTTCAAGGAATGGGAATGTTTCCACTATAAAAAGTCAGGAAACTAGAAAAGAAATTTTCCATAATGCCTAATTGAGTTTAAGAAAATTCATGTATATTTTACATTAAGTATTAATGTTATAGAAATAAATTACTCTATTCATAAGGCTATATGATACTAACTAAACATTATAATGTTTTTTATACAAGAGTTCAAAATTTATGATGAATTGATAGAGAAACTTAAAAGATTATGACTAAGAATTTTAAAAGTATTGTTGCTTAAAATGATATTAAATTTAATCTAGATTATTGGATATGGCCAATGAACTTGTGTGATTTTATTATCTCTTCAATGATAATAGATTACATTTTATGTAAAGCCAATTTTTTATTGAAATAATTTTTTGAATGGAAACAAATGGTTTATATTTTTATTATCCAATTTATAACATAATATGAAAAATAAGATATATATGAAATTAATTTTTGATAATATTAAAATAAAATACATTATTTATATATTAAAAACTATTTTTTTAAATTTAATTCTTTATAATTTTTTATTATTTACCAATTAAATGTGATGTATTGAAATAATATGAAATATTATTTTTTTATCAATAACCACATAAAGAAAAATAAGGGTTATTTTAAATGGTATAAAAAGTGTTTGTGTCTTGAAATAATATATTTTAGTAATATATTTTAAAATAGATCAGTGTAAGTTCATAATAATATTAGAAAAATTCAAATTTAGAAAAATAGAAAATTATAGAAATTTTGAATTTTGAGATAATTTTTTAATCTAAGTGAATATTTCTAAGAAAATATCTGAAGAACTTAATAATAAATTTGGATATTTTTTTGATTAAAAACATAATGAATGATTTATATTTCTGATTATTTATAATAATATTAAAAAAATTATTTTTTCCTAGAAGAATTATAGTTGTTATCAATTTTAAACATGAAAATTTTATAAACATCATAATATAAAATATTATGAAGTAAATTTACTTGGATATAAAGTTAAAAATTTTAACTTCTGGATTAAGAATACCAATATCAATATTATACAAATATTCTTTCTTCAAAGATATAATCTCACTAAAGAGTTTAGTGGGAGGTTTGATTTTTCAGATGGATACATAATGATATAAAAAATTGATATATATTGATGTATCTATTTGTGCACAATGATGTAAAATATATTCATAGAACTAATAAAAGTATAAAATTATAAGGTCATTAAGGTTTCTATGTATTAAGATGTGTTATAATTGGAGATTATTTGTATAGTTTTTTATGTATAAAATTAAAGGTGAATTAGGAGTATAAAAATGTATCATGGTATTCAAAGTTATCTCAACTTAATAAATTTTATATATTTGAGGAATATATCTTGATATTGGAATTATAATTAAATCATTAGATATAAATACCTAAATTATTCTCAATAAATTATTTTAATGAAAAGGCATAGGTTGTGATAAGATGTTAAGATTAGAGTAAGGGATCATATGGAGATATAAATTTTAATCTTAAGACTCGAGTGTAACTTGTATTATAAATGAAACCGTTGTGTATAATACATGGTATGCCATACATAGTTTCATTAGTATAACATATATACATGTTTCATAATTATTCCCTTTACATGAGTTTAACTAGGTTCCCTTCACGTGGACCTTTATAATTTTATACTTTTATTATTCCATCCTTGAGACTGGCCTAATTAAGATGTGGTTGGGCATGTTGTTGATAAATTAGTGGGTTTTTCTTAACCAAGATAGGAGTTTCCATTTATTATAACTAATATGACATTTGATCCCTCAATTAGAAAGACAAAAGTGTAAGGCTATAATTAGTTGAGTGACATGTGATTTAATCTTATACTTATATGAATGACAAGATATATATTCATTTGGATAAATAAAAATGACATGAATTAATTAATATCATTTTTTATTTACTCAAAGAATAAAAAATATATGATTTTACCAATATGGTATTGACACAATGATATTTTCATGCAATTTTTTAATCAAATTCTATTATTTTTCAATGATTTTTCAATGAATAAATCTATTTATTTCAATGTTTTAATAAAATTTGGGAAATTTGAAGTAAAATTTTAAAATTAACGTGGATGTTGGTTTTTAATGGATTATTTTGTTAAAGATTATTATATGAAATTCGGTTGATATTTTTTATATATATTTTTTAAATTTAACTATGTTGTTAAATTATTATCATGTGTTTACAAAAATATGTCCAGCCAAGGAAGCCCTCAACACAAGGTAGATATTCCAGTTAGCCGGATTAAGGAGAGACCACTGGCCATGAACCGATATAGAGAAAGGCCACTGGTGGCTAGGATATGTGACTGCATGGTGGAAAAGTCCTATGTGACATGTGAGCCCATGAGAGTTTCACATGAAAGGGTTGGGCCTAAGCCCGCTCAGCCACGCAGTGCGCGCGACCCATTTTTAGTGTGTGAAAGTAAATCTGGGACCCCACCCCACTACAGGGAACTAATCCAAACATCCACATGTTTTTATTTAAAAAACCATGACCCCTATATGAAATTTCTATATGGTATGATTTTAAGTCGAATACTGTTCATTTTTTTTTATCAAAACACTACTTTACCATCTCGTTCGCTCTCCCTCGTGCTCAGACACATCTGAGACACCGTCTCTGCCGCCACCACCACTTGGCACGAAAAATTCCGTTGTCTACACCACTTTGGAACCTCCATTACCACCACTGGAGAAGCTTGAGCTCGAGCGAAGGGCCACTACTAAGACCTACCACCACTAGATATCATCTTCTTCACCCTAGACGAACCCCATGAATCACATTTAGAGCCCAATCCAACCAATGTGAATGTGATAGGATTGGAGGAAGACCACTTCCTTATCTCTACCATGCATGATCACCACTACCTCACATACCTTGTACTTGAACATCCACACCACTATGAAACTATTCATGTGGAGGGAATCCATGCTAAAAAATAAGGCCAAAGCTTCCGCTGGTCTTCACTACAATTTGGAGAAGCCCTTTATCCATGGAGATTTAAAAACTTGGATATTAAAATATCCATAAGTGAGATCTGATTTTAAAAATAAAGATAAGGAAAACCTTGACCACCAAATAAATCCATGGGCTACTTCCTTCCAATAAAAAGATAAGGACTTGATGCATCAAGACAAGCAGAACACCACAGAGGGGAGGACGACAACTCGACCACTACTACACCATTTTTCTTCATTTGTTTCTTTTATTTTTATATAAATTTAATTTTTTTACCCTTATGTAATTATATTTTATTATTTTAACACAATACATGCATGTTTTTATTTAAGTTTTATCACCCATATCATGTTCCTTCTCCTCCTCCTCCTCCTCTTCCTCCTCCTTATCTTCCTTTTTTCTAATTTTAAATTTTAACATTCTGTCTTTTTATTTTATTATTTTTTTTTAATTTTTTTCTATCTCTCTTACCTCATTGTTATTTTTATTTTATTTTATTTCTCTTCTTCTCTTCACTCTTTCCACCAAGTGATCTCTTACCCTTGATAATGAGGGCCTGACCTAAGGCTTGGCCTGGGGGAGGTTAGATGTTCTTGAATTCTTTCTTAATGTTTATTTTATGTTTTTGGTAGATGCAAGTGGCATGAACAGGTGTGGTAATTGTATACCATAACATGAAACTCAATTATATTTCTATTCTTTATTTTTATTTTTTCCCTCTATTACTTTAATTATAAGATCTTCACATGATGGAGTTGATATGATCAATAGATGAAATGATGTATGATGGAGGCAGGTCCTAGAAGATGTCACACTCTCGATTGAGGTGTGCCATAAAACTTGATTATAGGAGGTGGTTGAATTTAGATTGATTAAGGAATTTTATATTTCACAAAAAAAATAAAAGGATATTAATCTATATGTTATAATTTCATAATTGGATTACCAAACTTAATTTAATAAAATAAAGGATAATAATGATAAAATGAAGATTGAACCCAGGACGATGTGCTTTATTTATAATTTAATTATATTTAACATTTCATTTAAGGTATAATTTCTTGTCATTTAAATATTTTTGAAAGTAATGGAAACCCAAAAAATTATCATTGCTTTCATATAATAATAATAAGAAGAAAAAAGTAGTTTAGTTGGATTTAATTGAGTAGATAAATTGAGAATCCCGCCAAGTGAGACGACCCTAGTCAGCCCCTATGATGCACTATAATTTTTTTTAGAATTTTTATTTTTTCCATGCCCCATGAAAAATGTGCTTCAAACCTATCTTTATTACGAGGGTTTTAATTATTAGTTTTATTTTTCCTATTTTCACATTCTAGATAGTATTTTATTATTTTCTTTATATTTTTAAATGTTTAACTCACCCTATTATGTAGAAGATAGTGTTTATTTATTTTCTAGATAGTTCAGGGGATCCCAGAGCCAAATTATCAAAGAGGATGAATTCAAGTAACTCATACAAGAACTTAAAGAGACCCTCAAACAACCATTAATTAAAGTATTTTCTAGATAATTAACTAAACTCCAGGAGTACTTCCCAGAGTTTTATAAAGGAAGATCCAAGCCACAAGAAGAGACCTCCTTGTTTTCTCCCAAAATTTATAAATAAATTACCTAAGTTAAATTTTAGGAATAATTATATAACAAAAATCTCAAATATGATATTCAATAGAATAAATAGATGGTATAAGATCTGTTGAAAAAAATGGACTAGCTAATAGAGTACTTCAATCCATCCCTCAAGGAACCTGAAATTAAACTAGAGGATGAACCCTTAGTCTTCTTTGATTATTCTAATAACATAAAAGAAGTTTAATCCATGATTTTTAAGTATCCATAGAAAGAAATTCTGAAGGATTAGTTCCAAACTGACCAAGAAGAGTTGGAATGGATTCACAATGAGGAAGACTTGTCTGCTAAACTACATGTGGGAGATCAATAAGATCTGGAAAATTTTGGAAAAATTATAAGGTATAATTTAATATCCTCATTACCTAAAAAGTATAATATCTAGTACCATTTCATATCACTCTATACATGAAAGAGGAGAAAGCCACCCAAGTGGTGGAATTTGAAGAAATGATGGAGGATCCTGACTACCTACCTCCACTTGTTACCATCCAACTTTAAGAGGCACTCACCACTGAATAAGAGAGTAAAGATGAGCCAAATCAGGGAGTTTATATTATCTTAAACTCTCTATCATGTGATTTTATTCTATTTTAACTAAGTATTAATTCCCATTATTTTTAATTTTTATATTTGTCCAATCCATGCTATGACTTATATAATGATGAATAAATAACATCTTCACCTACTGAGGATCACATGGAGCTCCCTAATTTTAATGAACATTAATTTTAGGAATCCAATGAAGAATAAAAAGTGTTTAATTATAAATAAAATAAGGTATATTATTTTCACTTTTAAAGGTGTAATTATAATTATAATTTTAATTTTGTTCGAGTGAAAATACCTGCTTACTTTCTATTTGATCATTCAATCCCTACAACCCATGTTGATACAACACTAGAAAATGAAGATGAGGTTTCACAAGTAGGAAATAAGAAGGAGGATGATCAATACTTCATCCTACCACCTCCATGAAAGCTATATCTAATTTTAAAGGGGATGGATATGGTATAATATATCCATGGATCAATCCTCACCAATAATAAAGAGGTGAAAGTTTGGAAAATCCACATGTGGTGGTTGAATTCAAAGAAGCTCTACCCATAAATTTATTATGGATGATAACTGGTACTACCTTTATAGAGTTAGTAAAAAAACTGGGGCCACTTGGGGGATTAAACTACTTATTATCTATATTTTCTTTCTAGTAATTTAGATTTCAATTTCAATATTATTTTAGAATTAAACCCCACTCCCTTTATCATTTTGAGTTTTAATGACATGTTACTTGTTTTTAATTGATCAATTTACTTTTCTAGGACCATGACGGAATAAGGAAATCCCCAAAAGTGAATTAAGATGAATACAAATTCATTATTAAAGGAATTTCACTTTTAATGTTTAACTTTTAAACTCTCTGCCTTTTTTGTCTAAAAAAGACCTTTTTGAGCTTTAAACTGAAAATTGTATGCCCATGCTTCAATTATTTCTTTACTTGACTTATCTAGGATACATGTGTTTCTTAGGAACCCTGTGATTCATTTTTTAAATTTCAAATATAATGATATTGAATGATTAAAATAGATATTTTAATGATTAAAGTGAAGCATGGATATTAAAATGAGGACTCACGATTTGAGGGAATTATTTAATTCATGTAAATAAAATTCACCTATCATTTTTCTTTATTTTTTTCCATGAATGAGCCGAAGGAATTATTTTTATTGATTTTTGATAACCCCCCTTTCAAGGGATGAGGGGGAACCCTTAAAAGACTTGTAGGCTTAGTGGATTACATAACCCAAAGGTCTTATAGGAATTCATCCCAAACATGACTACTTGGAAATGCCTCTCCCCAGTGTCTAGATCATGAAGTAATATTTCCACCTTCTTATTCGACTCGAAATTCTTGGGCATAGTTTTACAAGACAGGTCCTGATAGCAATTTCCATACCCTCTCATTCGTCCAAATATAGATAGCTTTGTTCAGGTGTAACTGCTTGCTCTGAGTCCTCATCTAGAGCTAGTTCCTTTGGTCTATCCGGTTTCATCTTTAATTCATGATCTATATGAGGTGAAAAAAAGGCCTTTTGGTGGCCCAAATTCCTTGAGGTGTCCCAAAATCCTTAACTATCCCGAAGGCCTTGGGTGGCCCAAAGGACTTAAGGACTCGAGGCCCAAGCCAGTGGTCGAAAGGTGAATAGTTCTGGCTGCTACAATACCAAACATTACCTACTATAGTACCTTCTATAGTATCTTCTACAATACTTTCCAAAGTACCTGATACATTACCTAAAAATATGCCTCCACTCGGATTCAAACCTGGGTCTCGTGGATGCACTTGAAGAGTCCTCACCAACTGGGCTAAGGATCATGTCCTCATTTTCATTAGTTAAATTTCTAAAATTTATGTGAATTGATTATTTATTATTATTCATGCCTTAATTATTTATAAAATGTTATATTTACTATTACTGATAGGATTTTTAGACCAAATATTTCATATTTTATCTTGAGTATATTTCTTGAGTGATCTTGGGATAGGCCACTTGCTATAACTTGCATTTAAATCTAATGATTATGCAAAAAAATATTTAAAATTATTGAGAAATATTTTGATAAACCCTTATCCTTAAATACCACTATATACATCAATAATTTTTTAGCCCATAGAGACCAAGAATGACCTTATTAGAGATGAGACATATTTCAAGATATTTTTATCCATTTCTACCCTGATATTATTATTTTAATGATATTTTAAATTTGAAGTGTGGGGGTGGAGGAAGTAATGGGAAGGGATGAAATTCATTGTAAGGAAAAAGTTTGGGGTAATTAATTATGCATATTGATAAAGGTTTTTAATTTATTCAGTATTATTTATTATTTCCCCTTTTTGAAGAACTAAAAAAAATGGAAATGGGATAGGACTTGGAAGAATAAAAAATATCCATTAATGGATGGATGATTTTTATCATATGTGGTCAGGTGTTGGATGTTAGATTCATTCTATGTATAACTTTCAAGAAATTAAAAAAAGTAGAGAAAATTCAAGAAGGTTCACATCTTTCATTATGCTTTCATTTTTTATGACATTAATTTGAGCATGGGAAATGAGATTTATCAAATTTTTAAGGTGTAGTTTCATTAATATTTTACTTTAGATATCATGATTTATACTTTGAGAGATAAAACCTTCTCCCCCGAATCTTAATCTTTAAAAATCACTTCCTACCAACTTTAATCCTTAGAGTCATTAGAACCTTAATTGTAAAGTCCTCATGATTTTATACACCTTTTTTCTTTATAATGTATAGAAATTAGTTATTTTACAAGCCTATGGAAAAGTAGAATATTCTCATGATATGTGCATTAATCTACTTGAATTGTGTCATTAGTGATGAGATAAAAGATACAAAGGTTAGGTAAATCATGATTTTGCATATTTAATAATAATAAATTGAGAAACTTGAATAAATAAAAGGATTTGATACTTCATTATAAAAAAGAAAAAAGTAAAATACTTTAGTTGATTGTTTCTTTGGATATTGAGAAATTAACTTGATATTTTATGTTGATTTCAAAAATTTTGATTTAACATTATAATCATTTTATTTTTTTAATTTGAAATTTAAATATTGGTAACATGGGTGCCTCTGAATTCAATGTTTTGATTTTTTGCTTGAGGAAAAGAATAGTTTAAGTATGGGGGTATCTGACATTATGATATTTTCATGAATTTTTTTAAACAAATATATTATTTTTAAATAATTTTTCAATGAATAAATCCATGTATTTCAATGTTTTAATAAAATATGATACATTTGAAGTAAATATTTAAAATCAATGTGGATGTTATTTTTAATGGTTTATTTTATTAGATATTATTTTATAAAATGTTGGTCGATATTTTGGTTAAGAGTTTTGAAATTTAATTAAGTTGTTCAATTATTTTTAGGTTTTTACCAAAAATATGGCCAGCCAAGGTAGCCCTCAACTAAAGGCAGAAAATCCACTTATTAGGATCAAGGATAGCCATAAAACTATGAAAACCATAGATTGAAGCCTCTAGAAGACTGGGATGTGAGTTTGGTTGGGGGACCAAGAACATGCATCACATGAGCCCACAAGAGTTCTATGTGCATGGGTTGGGCCTAAGCCTACTCTGGCCACACAGTGAATGAGACCCATGTTCACTATGTGTAAGTGAATATGGGATCCCACAATAGTGCATGAAACTGAGTAGGGAAACCATGTGTTTCAATTTAAATAATCATTACATCTATTTGAAGTTTCTATGTGGGATTAGTTTATGTTGGGTATTGCACATTTTTTATTAAAACATTGTAGTCCCATCTCATTCGCTCACCCCTACATTCAGACACATCTGGTCCACTATCTCTGCTATATTCTCCACTTGACACCAACATTTATACCATCTGTATCATTCCATAACCTCTATTACCACCACCGTAGAAGCTTAATCTTGATCGAGGGGCCACCTCTGAGACCCGCCACCACCAGATATCATCTTATTCAACCAATAAAAGTCATATGAAGCACATTTAGAAGCTCCATCTAGATACTGAAAAAGCCATACAATTGGGGGAAAACTATTTCCTCACAACTTCCATGAATTATCACCACTACCCCACATCCCATGAATTTCCACATCTACGCCACCATGTAACCATGCATGTGGAGGAAGCTGTGCTAATAAGGAAGGATGGAGTTTCCACTGGTCTTCACTACAATTCAGGGAAGTCCAATATCCATGGAGATTTAAAAACTAGGATATTAGAATATCCATAAACAATATATAATTTTTAAAATAAATATAAGTAAACCCTTAACCACCAAATAAAGCTGAGGTATCCTCCCTGCCTATAAAAATAGGAGGCCTTGATGCACTGAGAGAAGTAGAACCACAAAGGGGAGGAGGGATTCTCAACCACTACTACACCATTTTTCTTCATTTTTTTATTTTAATTTTGTTTATTATTATTATATAATTTTATTTTATTATTTTAACACAATCTATGCATGTTTTTATTTAAGTGTCATCACCCTTCTCCTCCTTCTCCTCCTCCCACTTCTTCTTCTTCTCCTTCTCGACTTCTTCTAATTTTAACTTTTAATATTATTCATTTTTTATTTGATTTTTTATTTTTTATTTATTTTTTATCTCTCTATCTTACCTAATTCTTATTTTTATTTTATTTTATTTATCTTCTTCTCTTCACTCTTTCCACCAAGTGATATCTTACCCTCAACAATGAGGGGTTGACTCGAGGCTTGGATCAAGGGAGGTTAGGTGTTCTTTAATTATTTCTTAAAGTTTATTTTATGTTTATTATAGATGTGAGTGTCATGCACAACTATAGATATTGTACACCATTATATGTAACTCAATTATATTTCTATTCTTTTATTTTTATATTTTCCCTCTCTTACATTGATCATAATTACTTCACATGATGGAGTTGAGATGATCAATGAATATAATTACTTATACATATTCCATAGGATCAATCATGTATTACATGCTATATAATTAATCTTATTTCACTTGTAAATTGAGAATAAATAGTTTATACCAATCCAATTCTAGTGAGAGTCACTGCATTTCTATAAAGAACAACCTTAAGTACTTGAAATAACTATGGATATGTTCTTAATCTTTATAGGAGAGGAAGATATTAGTGTAAAGGGTTACACTAATATTGGTTTCCAATATGAAAATGATGATATGAGATCTCAATACAATTTTGGATTTTCCCTAAATGGTGGATATATCGGTTATAAGAGTCCCAAATAACCCACCATATAATATTTAACAACAAAGGTATAATACAACATTTCATCAGATGCTATGAAGGAAACTATTTTAATTAAGAAGTTCATCACTAAAATTGGAGTGGTTCCTAGAATCGAGGGAGTAATATAGATTTAGTCTGACAATAATGAAACTTTTTATTAGGCCACTGAACCCCAGTGTCACCAAAGTACCAAAGAAATCCTTCTCAAGTTCCATCTCATTTAAGTGATCATTGAGAGGGTAAATATAAATATCTCTTGGGTGGATATATATTAGAATGTATTAGATCCATTAACAAATCTATTACCATAAAAACGTTTGAGGGTAATGTTGAATATCATGGTATGAGATATATGAGAGATTGAATATAATGGTTTTGAAATGCATCATGATTTTATAATAAAAGATATATTCATTTATAATTTATTAATGTGCTATATTTTATATTATATGAATAGTAAAATGATAATATCCCCTTTAAGTATGACTTTGAATTATTCCTAATAGATGATCATAATAGAGTATTTTGGGATGTGATGGTATGTTAATATTAGTGTGAGTAGAAGAATAAGGAGTCAATAAGTGGATATTTAATATTTGGACTCACCCACCAAATTATATAACATGGAATTTCATACAAGAACCTATATACCTAGGGGGTATACTTATTATGAATCCACTTACTTGAGGTTGTAGAGATACCAACCTAAGAACATTCATACTTTGTTACCTTTATTATGCAATCTTTAAGTCTTATCTAATCAATAGGTAGTTGGGTTTGTTTTTGATCATATCATTGGTTGGAGCTCAACCAAAATAAGATTTAACTACTCATATGATGAGAAAATACATCAAGGACCTTAATTTAATTCAACCGAGGAAATTCATTACAATTCATAGTGGAATGACATGTGATGTGATCAACTTCATGGATGGGGGACATGTGATGTTCTCATCCTATAGATGAATGACATGTGATGTATTCATCAAAATGATGTGTATTTTTCATAAAATCATGGTTATATGAGATAACTTATAATATATTGATAATTTCCATGTATAGTGGTCACTCTGTGTCATGAGAAAATTGATTATTTAGGTATATATATGATGTATATGATATATCTTGTAGTGGACATGATCATATAAAGATATGATTATGTTTGATCAAGATCACATGAGACCCCTTTGTAGATTGAGTAGCACTTATGCTTTACTAGAGGCCACTATTTTCTTACATTTATGAAATCTATATTATATATTTGTTTTAAATGCTATAAAGTCCCACATGGTCACATAGACAAGACTTAGGATAAGGATTAAATTTTTTATAAAGTGTTTGTTCCAAAATGGATAGATTTTTATAAACCATATCTGAACAAGTTTGGATAGATTCACAAAGTTTTTTGAAGTTTTTCATAGATATATTATGGGTTTTTAGTAAAAGTGGGAGATTGTTATAAATACAATAAAATATCGATATAGTATTCTACGATATCCCCAGAGTAGTATCCAGTGATATGGTTATGTAAATAATTCTATCATTGAATATGATTGGTATCTATCATAGTGTATGAATTAACAAGTTGAATTATTTATGGATATAAAAATGTAAAATAATTGTTGAATTACTCAATGATTATGAAATTCTAATAGGTATATGTTATTGTATTTTATGTTAGTTGTCAAGAGTTGGCAGATGAAACTCGACTCCCTTCATTGAATAAAGGGAATATATATAATGGGATGTGATCCCCCTGTTGGAGGTATGTGATTATTAATATTCATAGTTGATGCTCTATTCTTCACGGTTCACTATTCAACTTCGTGGATATGGTGCTAGCATTCCATCAGTGTTTTGGGGTCCTCTCATAGAATATGAAGGTCCTAGTGGGAAATTTACCACTTTTGTAGGTGATAATCATTTGTTTGTCACTTGTTGATCCCTATCAAGAAAATTACATCATGTTTGAGAGAGATGGATCTCACTATGATAAATTTACACATGTTTGTTTTATGTTCTTCATTTATAGTTTGGTTTTGTTGATGATATACTAGGAATTGTAATGGATTTATTCTGTTAAATTGACCATATTATGATTCTCCAAAACCCATCAGTTTATACCATGAGAACATTTTTTGATTAATAAGTGACTTGGATACTACAATAATCCTTAAAATATGAATATCTCATTTTCTCCTTCTCCTTTGACATTAATCTTGTATTTTCTACACTGGAAGATATTTCGATAGAAAGGGAATGGTAATGGGTAGTAAAAATTATATGTTAAATGGAATAGAACTTGTGTTTAAAATCTTGTTTGGAAGGATATAATTTTTTATGATGGAAGTGGTGTTAAAATTTTTAAATGACCAATATATCCCCATCTCCCCCCAACCATCATAAAAAAATTATTTTCTCATCCTTATTTTATTTATCATTATCTAAAAAAATATACGGGAAAGGATGGTAGGGTAGTGTTGGTGGATAATAAAAAAAGGGCACCGACACTAGCAGTAGGGAATGACTTCACCTACGATATGTCATAAAAGTGATATGGTATCCCAGAACTATGATAGTTTTGAGAGTAGTGGGTGTGAGAACAATGGTGAGGCGTAAGATATTATAGGTGTTTTCCCATCATGGGAGTGGGAGAAATGGTAGATTTGATCCATTTAGTGGATGTGACAGGCTCAATGGTTACCAGGCATTGCATATGAAGACCATGGAAGACAGATGGTAGGTAGCATGAAATAATATAGGGGATGACATGAAACAATAATTTGGATGATTTTTTGTTGATATTTTTGTCTAAAATTTTACTTTCCCCTTCCATAAATACATTTATATTCATTTTTTAATGGAATCCATATTAAATCATATAAAAGTAATGATGATTCCCTCCCATCACACCAAACATGTGATTTTAGTTGTTCTATTTTCATTTCTATTTATCATCCCCTTATTCTAACATACCAAATATACCCTATACTTTTAATGGAACATGGAGTGGATGATAAATCCTATTAATAATTTTTATTTATGATTCATATAAGTGGTGGATACCTTTGGAGGTGATAAGTAATTGTTTGTCACTATGGGATCTTCTACAACCACAATAAGTGAAAAATTGACATCAACATTTAGCTATGTTCTTCATTTTTTATATTTTATTCTAAGAATATTATTTTAGATCCTATGAAAATGAGTTTTATAAATTTATTATGCTACTTTTTGATATGAGTTTTTTATAAAAACCCTCTAGAGGAATTCAAGTATCCTATATGAATTTTAGAAGTATTTTTTTAAATTTTTTGAAGTTTATAAGGAGTTAAGATATCCTCAATAATGATATATCGATATCATTTTCCCTGATATATGAAAGGAAAACATATAAAAATACTGAATGTTGATCACAAGATCACAAGTAGTTAGATGTGATATTGTTTCCTATAATAACTCTTATTCACACATACCAAAATTGAACAGTGTATCACAACTATGATATGGGCATCACAATCCATAACAAAGTTCATAATACAGTTTTTATATGAAACTCATAAAGTGATATAAATATATCTCTGCTTAATTTGAAACATGAGGAGCGATAACCTTGTAATCACTATATGATAATGATCATTCACCGTATCGAAATAATAGATATGAAATATCATCATATGTTATTCAAAGTAAGATAATAATTTTTTATGAGATATTGTAGTGCATGATATGTTTGTGATAGATACTTTTCTATATAATAGACAATTATACTTTGTATATTTATATCTATAAAATATTTTTTTTATATTACAATAATTTAGGAAAATATTATATAATTTATAAATTGTTTATAAATTGTAATAATATATTTTGAAAGTTATTTAATTTAAAAAGGATTCATAAATTTATTATAATTATGTATTATTAAAGATTAGTTATTAACATTTATGATTTATTTAGTAAATAAATGATTAATATTAAATGTTAATATTAAATTACCTTAATTTCCATAATATTATATTCATGATTTAAAGTAAAGTGTTTATGATAAAATTATAAAAAAAATTATAATGTTAATATATTATAAAATAAGACAAATATAATGTGTTTATATTGATTTTATCAAAATATCATAAATAATAATATGAAATGTTCTTATTAATAACTTATTTTCTGAATTTATTTAAACCATAACAAAATGATTTTGATGGATTTGACCAAATATTTAAATAAATATAAAATATATTATATCTAATTAATTTAAATTTTTATATTTGAAACCTGGATTTTTTGTATGAATTTAAAAATGAGAAATATTTAGTTTTTTATAAATCATATATTTTAAATATGATGGAGTTCATATTCATACCATGTAGATGTAAAATATGACATGTTCATATTTTTATATAAATATATAGTTTTTGGGTTGATATTATATTAAAATTCATTATTCTTT
Source organism: Viscum album (assembly GCA_963277665.1). Lineage (NCBI taxonomy): Eukaryota > Viridiplantae > Streptophyta > Magnoliopsida > Santalales > Viscaceae > Viscum > Viscum album. Next base: position 1,083,251,793 of record OY728137.1, on the reverse strand, counting down.
TCTTATATATGTCATGGCCTGATTTTGGAAAAGTGTGACATGACCTTTATTCCAATCCATCAGCGACTTGAGGTGTTGTATCTCTAATATCTAAGCTTAGTCCAACTTTTCATGGTGGAAGAGGAATTTTTTGGGTTCATTCTTTCATGGTTTTAGTTGTAATGAGGAAAGTGGTGAAGTAAGTGTCTTTTGATGGAGGTTTTTTGGAGGCTACTTCAGTGGGAAATGATTCATGGGGGTTGAAATCCCTAACTAGGAAAGGTGGATATGTCTCCTAGTAGTGATGATGTTCTTTTATACTTAGACTTTGTGGTGGTTTCTCATATTCTCACGGTAATTCAAAATTGAGATTTGAATCATATAATCATATGAGTATATAGGTAAATTATGATCCATGGATCCGACTCACAACATGAATTATTTTTGAGAAAAATCATCCAATTTTGGGTAGACTCATAATAAACTCATTTTCTCGTGAAAAATTGTTGAGTCGGATGATTGAACCATATTCCACTTGTTTAAATATAAAAAAACATACCATATAACAATATCACATTAATCATATGGTTTCAATTGTTTATCTCCTCTCCTCCGGCGCTGCATCACACACATGACCCACAACTTTTCTGTTAGTGCTTCTACTTCGCAAAAAGACCCACCTTTGTTCTGCTGACACTGCTTCCTAGCACAAAGTCCACCTACACACTGATCCTACAAAACTACCTCACACAGTAGACCTTCCAACAACTCCTTCACCCACCGATACTCTATCTCTAAGGTGAACAGGTTTGTGAATCTCTCTGAGTACCCGATCATCATTAACTGGGGGATCTATAGGTGAATAGATCCCCTGATCAAGATGAAGGGAACAAGATATTTGATAATTTTATGGTTTTTGGTTGACAATTTTTAAGAGTCTGACCCATATAATGGGATCATGACCATGGGGGAGGTGACGATGATTTCTCAAAAGGTGGGAGAATCGAAGATTCCCCTCAGCTTTAGATCTCCCCAAAACCCCCTCGCAAGTATCACCAGAACCCACTATAAGTTACTCAACTCTATATTCCTTCATTTAGGGGGTTTTTATAATTTATTTATTGTGAACTGCTACATGAATTTGATATTTACTGATTTTAATATGAATTTTTGGTCTCTTGTTGAATTGATGTTAATTATTGATCTGAATAGTGATTTGAATTTTTGATTTGAATTGTTGGAAATTTTGATTTGAATTTCTAATATTTAGCTGGTATTTATCCTAAAAGGTTTTCATATGGTGAAAATATAGGATATTAAATTAGTTCTTCTTGCCTCATTTGGATTGTGTTTGGTTTGGGGGTTCTGAAAGAGCCTACAACTACTTGTAAAATAGGGTGCTTTAAAAGGCTGAACCATCTTGGGAGTATCTCTCCAATGCATTTTTCCTATATATATATTTTTATTATTAATGTATAATCTTATGAATATATGAGTCTAGTCTATGAGTTGATTTTACTAGCCTCAAAAGAGTCTATGTAAACTCTTGAGTTTGACTACCTTCCCTCTCTTGATAGTGTCTATTTCTGTAACCCTATGGTATCTTTGTGTATCTGGATCCCTTAGTTCCTTGGTGTGGTTTTACTCATCTTGGTTAATTTTTAATAACTTATAGGGATATGATTATTCTTGGTGTGCTAAGTTTTTTTTCTCTCCGATATATGTGGTGTAGTGGAAGCATGATAATGCCTTATAGTGGAGTTGACATGGTATAAAGGTGACTTCAGTTTGGGAGTGTGGGTAGTGCTCTGGTAGGTAGATTATGAGATATTTTTTTGTGAGAGTCATCATCTTATGAAGTTTGAATTATATGATTTTTTTTCTTAGTGATTATGGTGTTTTCAGATTCTTTGGTGGATTTGAGTCAAAACATTGTGTGTTAAGCTGTAGGTAGTGAGTGATTGAGGAACTATGGGTTTGATGATGATATAATGTGGTGATATCATCATATTGTGGCCTATAATTTACTTTTTTAACATGTTAAGCGGTCTTGAGATGCATGAGGATTAAGTACTAACTCAGTGATTGAATCATTGTCCCATACAATCCTCAAGATCTAACATGCCTCACTATCATTGTTTATCTTTTGGGGTTTGTTTTTGGTTTGTATTATAATTTGGTGTATTAGAATTTATATGGTGGCTATGATTTTGGTTACTGGCCCAACCCCCAAAAATATTTTTTCCCTTCTCCCATTATTTAAAAATAAAAAAGGTATATTAGAGTAAAAAAAAGTATACAATGAATGTGAGTATTATTTGATTAAAATTTTTAAACCACTTCTCTAAAGTTACATACCATGCATTTAAGGAGTTTAAAGATAAGGTATAAATTTAAAATTAAATTATTTCAATAATGGTTAGTGATTTAATTTCTATACTTATAAATTAATTTATTTCAAAAATGGTTATAATTTCATTAGAATGGGTACTAAAATTCTATTTAGAAAGGTGGGGTTGACTATCTATTGTACCTCACATGATCTTGTGTATTATTTAAGTTAATTATGATTATAATTATTTACATGAAATATTTTTATGTACCATTAGAATGTGATATATATGAATATTAAATGAATATCATAATTTAAATTATATTATATATTCATTGCATAAATAATTGATTACATAAAGAGTTATACATTAACATGATCATAACTTATTAATTTGGTATATTGAAACAATATGTATAAATTAAATCAATTAGAAACATGTGTACCTATAAATAAATAATGAAATTAAATACTCATGACATGTATGTGAAATTAATAATGTGAGATAATTAAAACCCCTCAAAATAATAATTGTTAGATTTATTTCAAAGTGAACAATTTTTAATTCATTGATCCTTAAATATGGGTGAGTTATTCCAAAGATGAGTTCCCATGAATTATATTATGTAAGGTTCATATGGTATGTTAACAATGATTTGGGAGGAATTATAAGGATGTTATAGTGAAATATCTGACAATATTTTTTGGGCTACACTTGGCTGTGTGACCTTAATAGTTAAGTGTCGAGAAGAATAGACTTAGGATATTCTATAAGAAGAATCATGGGAAGTTTTTGTCTACTAAACTATAAAATAGTTATATATTATATAATTGAAATGAATACCCACCTAAATATTTAAGTTATGAGAGAATAGATAAATATTTCTCAAAACATAGAGAAATATTGATATTGGACCACTAATAAATATAATTAAAATACAGGGTCATTATTTTAGTGAGATTATATTTAATAAAAGTCTTTATTGGATACTTAAAAAACATGATACCCATCTTAAAAATTATTTTATTATAGTTTAAACTAGAAATTAATACATCTTTAAACTTTCCTTAGAAGTCAATTTTGGAAAAGTAAAATCTAAATGATAGCAATTTCCTGGAATGGTATCAAAATTTAAAAATAGTTATCAAATAGGAAGAAATGTTCTATGCTTTAAATATTCCACTTCATAAGACATCGATTAAAGAAACTAGTCTAGAATAAAAAGTATATTTATAATAAATATTTTCTTAACACATCTACATTGATTCTTTTCCCCATATATACCATGTTATAGAAGATGTATGAAAATAAGTATAATTTTGGGATGATAGAAAACCTACAAATACTCTACTAAGAACAAGATAAATAAGAGATATAAAAAGTTTATAAATCATTGTTTTGATATAAAATTACTAAAGTTACTTCTTTCTATACTCACATACTTAATATTATTAGGTATGTTAATGACTTAAAAAAAATTTGTTCTTCTCTCAGGATGGATCTAGCAAAGGAAATTTTTCCTGCAATCATTACCAAATAGAATTTAATAATTTATGATTAATTATAACATTAATGAGATCACTAAGATTTTATTTAATATTATTAATATATTAAGGGTAGAAGATAAAGATATAGATATGGGATATTTAAGCTTAAGTTACATGATGATGGTAGAAAAATGGGTAGAAGTTTTTGTTCAAAGAATAAGAAGAAATGATGTGAAGAGTCTATACTCACTTATTCAAAACTAATGGAAGTTGTCTTCAAGGAAGGGGAATGTTTCCACAAAATAGGTTAGGACATTGGAAATTAAATTTCCTATAATACCTGAATGAGTTTAATAAAAATCATGCAGATTTCACATCATGTATTAATGTTTTAGAAATAAGTTATTCTATTAATAAGGCTATATGATACTAAATATATATTATAAAATCATTGTTTATCCAAGATTTAAAAATGGAAGATGAATATATAGAGAAACTTAGATAATTATAACTAGGAATTTAGTAAGGTTTTTTACTTTAAGATATATTACATTTAGTCTAGCTTATTAGATATGATTAAAGAACTTGTGTGATTTTATTCTCTCTACTATGATAAGATATTAAATTTTATGTAAAACCAAAGTTTTTTTATTGAAATAATTTTTTGAATAGAAACAAATGATTTATATTTTTAATATATAATTTATAACATAACATGAATAATATATATATATATATATATACGAAATTATTTTTCATTAATATAGAAATAAAATATATTATTAATATATTAAAAACTGATTTTTTTTTTCAAATTTTAATTATTTATAAATTTTTGTTATCATTTAAAAATTACATGTGATGTATTGAAATAATATGAAATATGAAATTTAAATTTTTTTATCAAAAACCTCACGAAATAAAATAAGTGATATTTTCAATGGTATACAAAGTGTTTGTATCTTGAAATAATATATTTGAGTAATATATTTTCTAATAGACCAGTGGGAGTTCATACCGATCATGGAAAAATCCAAATTCAAATAAATGATAAAATAGAGAAATTTTAAATTTTGAGTTGCTTTTTTTAATTCAAGTGAAGGTAACTAAGAAAATATATGAAGAAATTAATTATAAATTTGGATATTTTTTAGTTGAGAAAAAACATAATGAATGAGTTATATTACTGATAATTTCAAGTAATATTAAAAAAGTTTGTATTCCTAGAATAATTATAGTTGTCATCAATTTTAAACATCAAAAGTTTAAACACATCATAATATAAAATATTGTGAAGTAAATTTACTTAGATATAAATTTTAAAATTGTAACTTAAGGACTAAGAATACCAATATCAATATTATCAAAATATTATTTCTTCAAAGATGTAATCTCATTAAAGAGTTTAGTGGGATGGTTTATTTTTCAGATGGATACATAGTGATATAAAAAATGGATATGTAGTGATGTAGTAGTTTGTGCACAATGATGTAAAATATATTGAGAAAACCAATGAAATTATAAAATTGAAAGGTCATTAAGGTATCTATGAATTAAGATGTGTTAGAATTAGTGATTATGTGTATAGTTTTGTAAGTATATACTTAAAATTGAATTAATAGTATAAAATTTATCATGCTATTCAAATTCATCTCAACTTAACATTATTTTATAAATATATCATGAGAGTGGTATGATAATTAAATCCTTATAGATAAATACCTAATTTATCCTTAGTCAATGATTGAAATGGAAAGGAATATGTTGTGATAAGATGTTAAGAATAAATTAAGAGATCATTTGGGGATATAAATGTTAATCATGAGACTCAAGTATAACTTTATTATAAATCAAACCATTGTTTATACCACATGGTATTCCATACATAGTTTTAGTGGTATAACAGAGATACATGTTTCATATTATTTCTATTTACATGAATTTAACAACATTACCTTCATGTGGACCTTTATAATTTGATACATTTCTTATGCTAGCTTTGAGACTGGACTAATTAGGATGTGGTTGGGTATGTTGTTGATAAATTAGTGGGGTTTCTTAAAAAATATTGTATTTTCCTTCTAGTATAACTGATATGATTTTTTATCCCTCAATGATAAATAACAAAGTGTATGTCTATAATTATTTGAGTGACATATGATTTACTAATGTAATTATATGAACAACATGATAAATATTCATATAAATAAATAAAAATGACATGAATTCATTAATATCATTTAGTATTTACTCATAGAATAAAAAATATATTATTTAACCAATACAATATTGACACACTGATATTTTCATGAAAATGTTGAAAAAAATTCTATTATTTTTCAATTATTTTCAATGAATTAATCCAAGTTTTTAAATGTTTTAATAAAATATGGGAAATTTCAAGTAAATATTTAAAATTAATGTAGATGTTGGTTTTTAATGGTTTATTTTATTAAAGATTATTTTATGAAATGTTGTTTCATATTTTTATTAAAAGTTTTTAAATTTAACTAAGTGGTTCAATTATTTTCAAGTGTTTACCAAAAATATGGCCATCCACGGTATCCCTCAACTCAAGGATGGCATGCCACATAGATACCTCAAGGAGATCCAACTGACCATCCACAACTATAGTGGAAGGATGCCTGGTGGTATGGATATGAGGCTCCATGAGGGGTTGGGCTCATGTAGTGTGTGATCCCATGAGAGTTCCATGTGCATGGGTTGTGAATATGATTTATTAGGTAGTGAAGTGCATGCGACCCATGTTAAATGTATGAAAGTGGATCTGGAAACCCACCATGGTGCAGGAAATAGAACTGAGCAGCCACACATTTTAATTTAAATAACCATTACCCTCTATGAAGCTTTGATGTGGGATGAGTTTAAGTCATTTAATGTTAATTTTTTATTATCAAAACACCATCAAACTGTCTCATTTGACCTCCCCCCACACTCAGACACATCTGATCTACCATATTCGCTACTGACACCACTCGACACCACCACCGTTACTATCTGCAACATGTCGAAACCTCCATTACCACCACTGAAGAATCTTGAGATCGAGTGAAGGGCCACTTCCAAGACCCCCACCACCAGAGATCATCTTATTCACCCCAGAAAAATCCTATTAAGAACATTTTGAATCTCTCTCCAGACAACGTGAATGTTATAGGATTAGAGTAAGAATGCTTCCTCATAGTTTCCTTGCATGCTCACTACTACCCTAAAACCATGCACTTCCACATCTGTGCCACCATGAAAACACGCACATGGAGGGAATACATGATAAAAAGGAAGGCCAAAGCTTTCATTGGTCTTCAATGTAATTCAGGGAAGCCCAATATCCATATAGATTTTAAAACTGAGACATTCAAATATCCATAACCAAGATATGATTTTTAAAATAAAGATAAGGAAACCCTTTACCACTAAATAAAGATGAGTGATAATCCATACTTATAAAAATTTGAGGCCTTGATATATTGAAAGAAGTTTAACACCATAAAAGGGAGGAGGGATTCTCAAACACTTATACACCATTTTTCTTAATTCATTTATTTTATTTTTGTTTAAATTTATTTTATTATTATTATTTTATTTTATTTTATAATTTTAATACAATACATGCATGTTTTTATTTAATTGTCATCACCCATTTCCTCCTCCTCCTCACCCCCTCCTCCTCCCCCTCCCCCTCCCCCTCCTCCTTCTCTTCTTCTTCTAATTTTAAATTTTGACATTCTATATTTTTTTATATCTATCCATTCCCTCATCATTATTATTATTATTATTATATTTTATTTCTCTTCTTTTCTTAAATCTTTCCACCAAGTGATCTCTTACCCTCAATAATGAGGCAATGACCTGAGGCTTGGCCAGTGGGAGGTTAGGTGTTCTTAAAATATTTATTAAAGATTATTTTATATTTTTTATAAATGCACATGGAAAGAATGGGTGTGGTGATTTTACACCATGGCATGAAACTCAATTATATTTATATTTTTTATTTTTATCTTTTCACTCCCTTACATTGATCATAAAATTTTTATATAATGGAGTTGAGTTGATCGATGGATGGAATAACATATGATGGAGCCAGGTCATGGAAGATGTCTCACTACCAATTGAGGTGTTCCATCATCTTTGATTATAGGAGGAGTTGGAATTTAGACTGCTTAAAGAATTATATATTTTAACATACTAAATCAAAGGATAAAAATCCATTCATGATAATATCATAATTTTATTATAAAACTCAACTTAAAAAAATAAAGAATAATAATGATAAAACTCAAGACTGAACCTAGTAGTAAGGGATTTCTTTATAATTTCATTTTGTTTAACATTTCATGGTAAGGTAGAATTTATTTTTATTTTTATAAGGACCCAACCTTAAACATTACATAATATTGAATTAAATGAATAATTCACATTGAGGATCTTTTAAGGTTTAGAGTTTTAGAGAATTAGGACATAATTGTTATATATCAACTTGAAAATTACATGTAGACACTACTAATCAGTATCCATTTTTTTAAATATAAACTCCTAAAAAGAAACATGTCTAGTTTCATGTTTTAGACAAAGTGACTTTTCCTTGATCCCATCCTTAACCCTATTCATCTTTAAGTCCTGTGGAAAAAATTTCAAAAACATGGGATGAGCATAAAAAGCTCAGTAAGGGTTATAAAATAAGGAAAGGAATCATTAACCCATCAATAAATACAAATCAATGAAACCAATACTTTTGAATCATAACATACCTCATGAAATAATAAGATTTATGAATAACATACATAAATAATAAATCATAAAGGTAACTTATGGCATTCATAACATAATTACATCGTAGCTATCACAACTACATAAGGAGTCACATTTGGAATACCCATAACAGTATATTCCCTAAATCTCTTAAGAGAAACATTAACATTTACCTCCATTATGTTACCCAATGCATTGGAGAGCTATCTCGGGCTCACCCACCCTAGGTTTATCACAGAACCACCCATATATGTAAACAATGCCCAATAACCATAACATAATAATAACACCTAACACAAGCATAAAGGAAAGATAATATTTCCATATTCTAATCACTATATATCAAAATTAGGATATTTAAATAAACATTGATTTATCAAACCATTTTCAAAACCATTTAAAACATTTAATAAAGATATTTTTGAATCAAAGTGTCCCATACCACTTTGAAGATTTTAAATGAATTATAATTTGAAAACATTAATGTCCATATAAATAAATCCTTAAAAACATTTTTAAAACATGGAATTTAATGATAAATATTTAGAATAGTAAATCTTTAGAACATTTAAAATGATATTTTAGTTAAAGAGTTTTTAACAAAATGAGAGACTCCTGAATACAAATAATTGAAGAATAACATTGAATAAAAAATTTATAATATCATGAGAATAAAGGGATTGATGATATAATATTACAAAGTATAGTGTATACACCATATAATAGTGAATAGGTTAATAATAATAATTAAGTCTCAATGGAATGTAAATTGATATGAAATCCATTATAATAATTATATCCTTAGATTAAGGATAAATCAATTACATAATAATGTGTGACAAATATAAATACACTCAATATGATTGGATATTAAGTTTAAATCAATCATAGAAAATTCACCCATATTCATAGCATGACATAATAAATAAGTATAAGTTTAACCCAAATAATTGAAATTGGGTGAAGAAGTTACCTTACAGAAATTTGACAGCCAAACGACATCACTTTAAAATTCAGAAAATGAATTTATGATAGAGAAAAGGGTATCTCATCACATGGACATAAAATTTACATCAATAAGGATATAGAAGAACATATCCCAACATTATAAGATGTAAATTAAAAGTCATAACAAAAATAAGGCTTTTAAAAAGAGGATGGTGAAAGGTTCCCTTACCGATTTGGTAACTTACAAAACATACACCCCATGAAAGACGGATAATAAAATGAAGATGTAAATACCCATAAATTTAAGTATATTAAATAATTAATACAATCATGGTCAGTACATAAACCAAACAAAAGGAAATTGTGGCAATATAGCATGAATCACACGGGAATAAAAAGTGAGATGAAAACCCCTTACCACGTTGTAATCAATCGAGTCGTATGACCAAAAGTTAATAACCACCAAATTAATCATAGAATACCATGAATATAAATAGAATCATGATAATATATATCAAATCTCAGTACAAAATACACCACATGCAATAAATAAGTGGTGAACAATGGAAATATCACAGAATTAAAAGTGAGATAAGAAAGCCCCTTACCTCGTGTCTGACTTGACTCGTTTGTTCCTTGTTCTTCCTGAATAATAAAGTAAAGTTAATTTATAGTTTCTTAAGAACCTTTTTAAAGTTTATTATTCTTTTTATATCACTTATTACCATGTTATAAACATTATGCAATCATTTAAGTTAATAATGGTCGTTTGGTCGATATTTGGTACTTGAGTCAAAAAAGGACTTCTTATAATTACAAGTTGTCTTTGTGGTCAATAGTATATTATATCTATACTGATATTAATAATTTAGATATCATATATATAATATATATCCAGTATATATATGTATTTATAATATGATATAACATTTAGAGGTAATAAATGAAATGCACCGTTCATGGAGACGGTAAGCCGTACGTACGCATGAACACTACTTTCATTTCTATTTCATATTTTAATGGAATTAAAACATAATGATATATAAGTATATTATAATTACAGTATAATATCATATATAATATCATTAACTCCATACTTTATACGTCCCACATATGACATTAACGAGTTATATCACTTTGAGAGGATGGTTGTCCACACTTCCTCAAATGAAATTATCCCGTTTACCCATAATGGAAACCATAAAGGTATGATATAAAAGAAAAATATAGAAAAATAAAGAAAAAATAAACATAATATATATCATATATAAATATAGTGTCATATTAATGACCACCATGATAGGTGATAGGAGATAATCGAATAATCATCGTTTCATGAGGCGTTAGTTTTCCATCCATAGAAACTGTATGTTCTTCAACCATTATATGGAGGTGTGTGTAAGTGTAGTTCAAATACTTATCATAAAAACATCCTAGTATATTTAGGATACTGGTTTTTTTATAAAATAAATGAATAAAAATATTTTAGGGGTTTTAGAAGTAAAATAAAAGAAAAGAAGTTAAGAGAAACCGTTACCTTTTATTTGGGTAACTCCCATTGGTTTGAACCAAAAAGACTTATTGAAGTGCCTTATTCCTAAGGTAAGGCTTCTAGGATGAGGAGAGGTATCTTGAGTGATTATTTGGGTAGGTTTTGGACGATCCATGAGGCTTGAGAGGTGTGGGGAATGAGTTAGAATTGAGAGCTTTTTATAAGGGAGAGGAGGGGCTCTTTAGGAAAGTGTGAAAATATTATTTTATTATATAATGATATTCAGCTTCTAAAGGTCCAAAACTAATTAAAGTCAAATATAAGATGAATAATAGTCGAAATAAAATCATTCAATAATAATCGAACAGGTTTTTGATGTTATTTTAATATTTATAATGTTATTTATTTAAATCATTTATTAATGAGGTAAATACTACATCATTTTTGTGTCATAAATAATTTTATTTATTTAAAATATAAAAATTATAAACAAAATAACATGAATTAGTAAATATTTTTATCCTTACAATGAATATTTATAGTCTAAAATATAACTTATATAACCCCATGTAAAAATTAATTTACTAAAAAATATTTGTTTGTGTCATTTTTATCTTTACTTTATATTAATTAATATAAAGTGTCATTATCACTCCCAAGTGGCTACATGGGGTCCCAAAATCGACCCATGGATTCCCATGGTCTCCCATGACTCATCAAATAAGGTTTGGAAAAGTGTTAAGGTAATTTTGTATTATTATAATATACTTTTTACCTTGAATTACCCTATTTAACTTTAACCGCGGTAAATAAAAGTCAAAAGTTACTATTCAACAAAAAATTATTTTCAACTTATTGAACCAAATTTTACTTACTAATAACAATAATTTATGTTGTATTTTCAAAATTCAATTCACAGAAGTGGTACAATTTCATTTAAAAGAAAAGTTAGTTTTTTAACTACTACTTAGTAGTTTCGCTATTCATAGAAAATTGATGTTTTTCAGAAAAATACAAAAAATTCTGCCTAAGATATATTTGATATTCCGAATTCAAAAATAATGTATATTTTATGAAATTAAAAACATAGAAGTTTTATTAATTAATTTAAAATTAACTCCCGTTGTCAAAACAAATAGCGTGTTTTTAAGAAATAATATCTGTCAAAAGATTGACACTTGTTTATGCCCAATTTCAAAGGGAAATTTCTTCCAATGACCAGAATTGGATTAAATGGTGAAAATACAATATAATTACACTTTAATACCATTTAAAAAGATAATATAACCATATAAATAAATTATATTAAAAGGCAGTTTTGAATTAAAATATAGTATTTTTCACTATTCACCCAAAAATAAACTTTATCAGAAAAATACCAAAATTTTACCCAAAGTAAATTTTGATGTCCCGATTCTAAATAAGAATTTTATTTTGTCTTATAGAACATATAAAAGTGACCAAAAATATATTTAAAGAGGGTTTACCATTAAAAGGCTAAATTATGCTTAAAATTAGATTCATTCACATTTTAAGCCTCTAACTTTTATTGGATAAATGTAAAAACATTTAACAAACTTGTATAATCATTTTTTTTGTTAGTTCTGTTCATTCCTGCCATTACAATGGCTAGAAGTTAACTACCATTTAAAATAATAATATTATATTATTAGTGTGCAATGTAAGACTTCAAAGAAACCCATTGTTGCGTATCGGGTATGCCATCGAACATAGAGTCCCTTTTAAAATAGAATTTATATTTAGTTCAAAAATATTAATAAATATGAAAAATATCATGTTCATTATTTACTTGGGATGTTACATCCTTCCCCCCTTTTGGGAATTGTGTCCTCGCAATTTTAATATTGGGCTTGGAAACTTCATTAAAAGTCCCACATTAGAAAAGAGTCGGTAAAACTATCACTTTAAAAGAAAGAAAGAGAACTACAAAGGTCAACTGAGATAACCCATATGAGGATTACATGCAGGAAAACATGAATACAGAAGAGAGAACAAACGATCAAGTTTTGATGGAGAGTGATGGAAAACATGTTTAGAAGAAAGTTAACCACCATAAAATCCCAAACTTATGATGTGTTAAATGGTCTTTGATTACCCAGTAGGAAACTTAAAACAAATTTTTTTTTGTTTTACATTCCTTTTCATAATTTTGAGGAATTCATTTACTACATAGAATAATAACATAAGGAAATATACTTACCTTAAAGTAGAGTTTCATCCTTTAATATGTTTCTACCAAAAACTAATCTTTTCTCCAAACAATGAGCATTAAAAAAGACTTGGTCACATCAAACGCATAAGAATCATCTTCTAGAGAATCACATAATCCAAAAAATAAGAACTATATATTTACCTTGTCTTTAGAAATCAACTAAAACTAAAATGGTTAGTGTGAGATCAGATAATACCCAGAAAAGGACAATCTTTTACAAAAAGAAAAACTACTCTTAATCTCCAAAAATATTCAAACAAAACCCAGAGTTCAATAAAGAAAATTCAATAAACAATTGTCCATAAAATTCTTCAAAAGTAATCCAAACTAATATTGAAACCCAAATCTTATAAGGATTTAATTACATAGTCTTCCAAGATAAATATTAACATTTATCTCCAAATAACATCAGCTACTCATAAAGTCTCATATTGAAAAGTAATTAACCTAATCACATATTCTTCATGATAGGTTAATCATTTTCATAAATAAAACAAATCATCATTTGTCCACAATAAAAACATAGATTCTTCCAAACTAAAATTTCAACCATTATTCCACGACTGAAATCCCATAGTATTATATCTTCCTTAAGCATATAGTTTTTCCTCAAAAGAGAGAACGTCTTCCACAACAACCTTTATCACTTAATCACTAAATAATTTTCTTATAATAATTATATACATTTGATAAAACATAAGTTCCCAAAATCAAATTATTCTTGTTCTATAGAAACATTTTACTAAAATAATAAGTCATACTAACCAGGGACTTCGAGTAGGCCAGTGGTAGGCGATGCACCCTTAACGCCCTTAGGTTGTGGGTTCGATTCCCATGGCCTTGTCGGATGTGATGGGTTGTCACCCATCCTATGGGCTATCCTTTCAATAAAACTCAAAAATAACACTAAAATGTTTTAACCTCAATGGTTTCTTTATACCTCTCATTTTTATCCCAATTCATTATGATCTCAACATCTCAATTCTTGAAGTCTTATATATATAGTCATTTTCTTATTTCACCACCATATGATAAAATAAAACCATCCCCAAAATGAAGAACATCATACCTTGATCATGGTGTCCATTTGGTTTCATCGTCATCTTGTTGACGTAGGTAGAGGGTCCATGCATTGCAACAATGATTTAGATACCCTTAAAAATCATTTGATTCCTTCATCCAAATACACCTTATATAACATGGGTCATATGGGTGTTCACAGAAAAATTGTTTTGGAAAATAATAATGTATGACATATAATTTCAAAACATCTGATAAAACACGATTTCTATAAAATATTCAGATCGAATTTGAGTTGAAACTTTCAATTAACGGTCCTTTTAAAATACCATAGGTATATGATGAGAGACTATATTGTAAAAGCAAATATAAATCGGTTACACAAGGTTCTCCTTCTTCAACACCTTTTTAAAAATCATAATATGATTCAAAATCTTATGATAAGGTAATATATTTGAAAATTCCTTGATAATATTTACCTTTCTTGAAAATATGAGTATATTATGAAAATATGATTTGTTTAAATACAACCCATGATCCACGATGATAATGAGGTATAATGGAGGTGTTTGATATCTCAAACAACTACTTTCAAGTGATTTGTATGCTAGAAAAAGTTTCACAATCATCTGAACATGACTTTGCAATAATTATTGCAAGAAAGTCATCAGGAAGAGAAAAGAATTTTGTTTGAGATCCTCCTTCTTCCATTTGTAACTGACTTTACTTAATCTGAAAAAGTTATAAAACAAGTATTTAACTGAAATAATAGACATAGGTACTAACCATGTGTCTAACAAAAACTTCTAATCCCTAAAGTTGTCTAAACTGACCTCTGATACCAACTATAAGGACCCGAAGGTAAACATTACATAATCTTGAATTAAATGAATAATTCACATTGAGGATCTTTTAAGGCTTAGAGTTTTAGAGAATGAGGCCATAACTATTACATATCAACTTTAAAATTACATGTAGAAACTACTACTCAGTATCCATTTAAAAAAAAATATAAACTCTTAAAAAGAAACATGTCTAGTTCCATGTTTTAGACAACATGACTTTTCCTTGATTCCATCCTTGACCCTATTCATCTTTAAGTCCCATGGAAAACATTTCAAAAATTTGGGATGATCATAAATAACTCAGTAATGTTTATAAAATAAGGAAAAGAAACATTAACCCATCAATAAATACAAATCAAGGAAACTAATACTTTTCAATCATAACATACCTCATGAAATCATAAGATTTATGAATAACATACAGAAATCATAAATCATAAAGGTAACTTATGGAATTCATAACATACTTACATAGTAGATATCACAGCTACATAGGGAGTCACATTTGGAATACCCATCATAGTATATTCCCTAAATCTCTTAGGAGAAACATTAACGTTTACCTACGTCACGTTTCCCAATGCATTGGAGAGCTATCTCGGGATCACCTGCCCTAGGTTTATCATGTAACCACCCATATACGTACACAATGCCCAATAACCATAACATAATCATAACACATAACACAAGCATAAAGGAAAGATAACATTTCCACATTCTAATCAATATATATCAAAACCAAGATATTGAAATAAACAATGCTTTATCAAACCATTTAAAACATTTAATAAAGAAACTTTTGAATCAAAGTGTCCCATACCACATTAAAGATTTTAAATGAATTATCATTTTAAAACATTAATGTCCATATAAATAAATCCTTAAAACCATTTTTAAAACATGGACATTAATGATAAATATTTATAATAATAAATCTTTAAAACATTTAAAACGATATTTTAGTTAAAGAGTTTTTAACAAAATGAGAGTCTCTTGAATACAAATAATTGAGGAATAACATTGAATCAGAACTTTATGATATCATGAGAATAAAGGGATTCCTGATATAATAGGCCAAAGGATAGTATATACACCATATAATAGTGAATTAGTTCATAACAATAATGAAGTCTCAATGGAATGTAAATTGAGATGAAATCTCTTATAAAAACTGTATCCTTAGATTAAGGATAAATCAATTACATAATAATGTTTGAAAAATACAAATACAATTAATATGATTGTATATTCAGTGTAAATAAATCAAAAAACATTCACACATATTCATATCACGAAATAATCAAGAAGTAGAAGTTTAACCCAAAGAATTGAAATTGGGTGAAGAAGTTCCCTTACAGAAATTTGACAGCCTAACGACGTCACTTTAAAATTCAGAAAATGAATTGATGAGAGAGAAAATGGTATCTCATCACATATACATAAAATTTATAGAAATAATGATATAGAAGAACATATTCCAATATAAGAAGATTTAAATTAAAAGACATAACAAAAATAAGTCTTTTAAAAAGTGGAGGGTGAAAGGTTCCCTTAACGATTTGGTAACTTATGAAACATAAACCCCATGAAAGAAATATCATGAAATAAAGATGTAAATACCCATAAATTTAAGTATATTACACAATTAATACAATCATGGGCAGTACATAAACCACACAAAAGTAAATTGTGGCAATATAGCATGAATCACACAGGAATAAAAAGTGAGATGAAAACCCCTTACCACATTGTAATCAATCGAGTCATATGACCAAAAGTTAATAACCACCAAATTAATCATAGAATACCATGAATATAAAGAGAATCATTATAATATATATAAAATGTCAGTACACAATACACCACATGCAATAAATAAGTGGCGAACAATGGAAATCTCACAGAATTAAAAGTGAGTTAAGAAAGCCCCTTACCTCGTGTCTGACATGACTCGTTTGTTCCTTGTTTTTCCTGAATAATAAACTAAAGTTAATTTATAATTGATTAAGAATATTTTTCAAGTTTATTATTCTTTTTATATCACTTATTACCATGTTATAAACATTATGCAATCATTTAAGTTAATAATGGTCGTTTGGTTGATATTTGGTACTTGAGTAAAAAATGGACTTCTTATAATTACAAGTTTTCCTTGTGGTCAATATTTCATTATCTACAGAATGATATTAATGATTTAGATATAATATATACCATATTTATCCATTATATATATGTATTTATAATATTACATAACATTTAGAGGTAATAAATGAAATGCACCGTTCATGGAGATGGTAAGCCGTACGTACGCATGAATGCTACTTTCATTTCTATTTTGTATTTTAATGGAATTAAAACATAATGATACAAAGGTATATTATAATTCCAGTACAATATCATATATAATATCATTAAATCTATCCTTTATACGTCCCATATATGGCATTAACAAGTCATATCACTTTCAGGGGGTGGTAGTCCGCACTTCCTCAAATGAAATTATCACGTTTACCCATAATGGAAACCATAAAGGTATGATATAAAAGAAAAATACATAATAATAAAGAAAAAATAAACATAATATATATCATATATAAATATAGTGTCATATTAATGTCCACCATGAGAGGCGATAGGAGATAATCAAATAATCTTCATTTCGTGAGGCGTTAGTTTTCCATCCATAGAAACAATATGTTCTTCATCTATTAAATGGAGGTGTGTATAAGTGTAGTTAGAATACTTCTCATAACAACATCCTAGTATATTTAGGATATTGGTGTTGTTATGAAATAAAGTAATAAAAAGAGTTTAGGTGTTGTAGAAGTAAAATAAAATAAAAGAAGTTAAGAGGAACTGTTACCTTTAATTTGGGTAACTCCATTTGGTTTGAACCAAAAGGACTTCTTGAAGTGCATTATTCCTATGGTAAGGATTCTAGGAGTAGGAGAGGTATCTTGAGAGATTATTTGGGAAGGGGTTGGACGAGGCAATGGGCTTGAGAGGTGTGAGGAATGAGTTATAAGTGAGGGCTTTTTATAAGGGAGAGGAGGGGCTCTTTAGGAAAGTGTGAAAATATTATTTTATTATATAATGATATTCGGTTTTTAAAGGTCCAAAACTAATTTAAGTAGAATATAAGATGACTAATGGTCGAAATAAAATCATCTAATAATAATTGGATAGGTTTTGGATGTTATTTTAATATTTGTAATCTTATTTATTTAAATCATTTATTAATGAGGTAAATACTGCATCATTTTTGTGTCATAAATATTTTTATTTATTTGATGTCTAAAAATTATAAAAAAATACCATGATTTATGAAATATTTTTATCTTTATAATGAATATTTATAGTTTAAAGGATCACTTATATAACCCCATGTAAAAATTAATTTAATAAAAGATATTTGTTTGTGTCATTTTTGTCTTTACTTTATATTAATTAGTCTAAAGTGTCATTATCACTCCCAAGTGGCTCCATGGGGTCCCAAAATTGACCCATGGATACCCATGGTCAGCCATGACTCATAAAATAAGGTTAGTACAAGTGTTAAGGTAATTATGTTTTATTATAATATACTTTTTACCTTGAATTACCTTATTTACCTTTAACCGCGGTACATAAAAGTCAAAAGTTACTATTCACCAAAAAATTATTTTCATCTTATTGAACCAAATTTTACTTACTAATAAAAATCATGTATGTCGAATTTTGAAAATTCAATTCACAGAAGTGGTAAAATTTTATTTAAAAGAAAAAGTCAGTTTTTTTAACTACTACTAAGTGGTTTCACTATTCATCAAAAATTGAAAATTTTCAAAAAATACCAAAAATTCAGCCTAAGATATATTTGATATTCCGAAATCAAAAATGATTTCTATTTTAAAAAATTCAAAACATAGAAGTTTTATTAATTGACTTAAAATTAATTCCCGTTGTCAAAACAAATAGCGTGTTTTTAAGAAACAATATCTGTCAAAAGATTGACACTTGTTTATGTCGAATTTCAAAGGGAAATTTTATCCAATGACCAGAATTGGATTAAATGGTAAAAATATAATCTAATTACACTTTAAAACCATTTTAAAAAATAATTAAACCATATAAATAAATTAGATTAAAAGGCAGTTTTGAATTAAAATACAGTATTTTTCACTATTCATCAAAAAATGAATTTTATCAAAAAAATACCAAAATTTTATCCAAAGTAAATTTTGATATCCTGATTCTAAATAAGAATTTTATTTTGTCAAATGGAACCTATAAAAGTGACCAAAACTATATTTAAATAGGGTTCGCCATTAAAAGGTGGTAAATCAACCTTTTAAAGTAAATTATGCTTAAAATTAGATTCATTCACATTTTAAGCCTCTAACTTTTATTGGATAAGTTTAAAAAAATTTAACAAACATGTATAATCATTTTTTAGTTAGTTTTGTTCATTCCCTCCATTACAACGACTAGACGTTAACTACCATTTAAAATAATAATAATAATATATTATTAGTGTGCAATGTAATATTTCAAAGAAACCCATTGTTGCATATCGGGTATGCCATCGAACATAGCGTCCCATTTATAATATAATTAATAGTTAGTTCACAAATATTAATAAATATTAAAAATTTCATGTTCTTTATTTACCTGGGATGTTACAATTTCCATATTTTATAAATTAATAAAAAGAAAAACATTTATCATTAATTTCATATAATAACAATAAAAACAAAAAAAAAGTAGTTTAAGTGAATTAAATTAATTAAGTAGATAAACTAAGAATCTCCTCAAGTGAGATGATCCCGGTCAACCACTATGCTGCACTAGGAAAAAAATTTAAAAAATTTATTTTCCACGAATTTTTTAGGTGTGTGTAAAAACTACCACCGTTTCCATGGAGATAATTATTAGTTTTCTACAATTTTCATTTTTTATATTCTAGATAGTTTTTCATTGTTTTATTTATTTTTTTTAAAAATGTTTCACTCACCTTAGTTTATAGGAAGTTAATGTTTCTTTATAATCTAGACTGATTAGGGGAGCTTGGATCCAAATTAAAAAAGAGGATGAATTCAAGGATCTTATCTAGTAACTCAAAGAGACCCTAAAAAACCTTTATTTGAAGGATTGGATAGAGAATTAATTGAACTCTAGGAGTACTTCTTAGAGTTTTATAAAGGAATAACCAAGTAATAAGAATATACCTCCTTATTTGATCATAAAATTTGTGAATAAGTTTTCCAAGTTCCATTTAAGGAATACGTGGCTAACAAAAATCTCAAATATAGGATTCAAAAGCTTGAAGAGATGGTAAAATATCTGTAGGAAAAAATGGACTGGCTAACTAAGTACTTCAATGCATCCCTCGAGTAACCTGAACATTAACCAGAGGATAAAACCTTAGTCTTCCATTTTTTTTGAGGGAATCTAAGAATTTGAAGCTATTCTTGAGTATTATCCACCACCCAACCATATAAAGGATCAAATCGAAACTGTCCATGATGATTTAGAGTGGATTCATGATGAGGAAGACTTTCCTGCTAAGCTATGTGTGGGAGATCAACAAGATCTGTACGACTTATTGAATGAGTGTGTGGTAAAACTTGATCTACCCATTCCCTAAAAGGTAGAATATCCAATACCATTTCAGGTCACTCTATCCATGGAAGTAAAGGAAGCTACCCAAGTGGTGTAATTTGAAGAAAATATGGAGGATCCCAACTACCTACCTCCAATTTCTACCATCCAACTTCAAGAGGCACTCATCAATAAAAAGATATTGAAGATGAACCAACTCAGGGAGTTGATATTATCTTAAAATATATCTCATTTTATTTTATTCAATATTAATTTAGTATTAACTACCATTATTTTTAATTTTTAGATTTGGAAAATCTATGTTATTCCTTAGAGAAAGATAAAGAAATAACACATACACCTACTAATTAACACATGGAGCTCCCTGATTTTGATGAACATAAATTTGACCAATCACATGAATAATTACAAGTGGTTAATCATTATGAAAATAAGAAACATGATACTCTCTTTGAAAGGGATAATTTTAATTTTAATTTAATTTTTTTTTCAACTGAAAAAACTTACTTACCTTCCCTTTGATCATTCAATCCCTTCATCTCAGGTTTTCCCAAAAATAGACAATGAAGATGAGTTTTCATAAGTAAAAACCAAGGAAGATGATTCATGCTTCATCCTACCCCCACCATTCAAGCTATACCTAATTGTGAAGGGGATGGATATGACATACTCTATCCATGGATCATTCCTCACTAATAATAAAGAAGTGAAAAATGGAAAAATCCATATGTTGTGGCTCAAGTAAAAAAATATACACCCACTGACTGATTATGGATGACAAATGATACTACCTTTATAGAGGAATTTAATAACATGGTCCCACTTGGGGTATTAAAACAAGTCTTATATTTATTTTCTTTCTAGTAATTTATATTTCAATTTTATTCTTAGTTTATAATATATCCCAAACCCTTATCATTTTGAGATTTAATGACATGATCCTTGGGATTAATTGATTAATTTACTTTTTTATGACCATTATGGAATAAGAAATCCCCAAAATAGTAGAGGAAGATTACCAAAGCTTCATGTGAAAAATAGATTTCACTTTTAATGTTTAACTCTACATTTTTTTCCTGAAAAAACATGTTTTGATCTTTAAACTAAAAATTAAATGACCTTGATTAAATTATTGCTTTAGTTGAATATTTAAGAGACAAAATTTTATCAAGAACCCTATTATTCCACATTTTAAATTTATAAGATTATGAGATCTAATGATTAACATGGATAATTTAATAATTAAAGTGAGGGGTGATTATTAAAATGAGGACTCATGATTTGAGGGAATTAGTTGATTCATGTAAATAAAAATTACCTATCATTTTTCATTCTTTGAATTTATGAAATTTATGTGAATTAATTTTTTATTATTTTTCATGCCTTTAGTGATTGTACAATTTTATATTTACCATCCCTGAGAGGATTTATAGACCAAATATATCCTATTTTATCTTGAGTATATTCCATGAGTGATCTTGGGACATGTCACCTACTAGAACTTTCATTAAGACTTCTAAAATTTAATGATTGTGAAAAAACACATTTAAAATTATTGAGGCATATTTTGATAAACCCTTATCCTTTAATACCACCTTATATATCAATACTTGGTTATCCTATATAGATCATGAATAACCTTGTTAGGGATAAACCATATTTCAAGACATTTTTATCCATTTCTGCCATGATCTTAGTATTTGCATGATATTTTAAAGTTGAAGTGTGAGGGTGGATGAATTCATGGTAATGTATAGAATAAATTTTAAGTAAAAAGTGTTGGGGTGATTAATTGTGGGTCATCATAAAGGTTTTTTATTCATTCATTATGATTTATTATTTTCCGTTCTTAAAAAAATGGAAAAAATATTAGAATGGGTTGTGACTTGGAAGAATAAAAAATCACCATTACTGGACTGATGATTTTTATCATATGTGGTAAGGTGGTGGATGTGAGATTAACTCTAAGTATAACTTTCAAAAAGGTAAAAAAAATTATATAAAATTCAAGAAGGTGTACATAATTCATTATGATTTCATTTTTCATGACCTTACTTTGTGCTTAGGAAGTGGGAGTTATGACATTTTGAAGGGGGTGATTTCATTAAGATTTTACTTTAGATACCATGATTTATAATTTATGTGATGAAACTTACTCACTTGAGCCTTAATTTTTAAACATTATTTCCTACTAACCTTAAGCCTCAGAGTCATTAAAACCTTAATTGGAAAGTCTTCATGATTTTATGTGCCTTTTTCCTTTACAAAGTGGATAAAGTAGGTCTTTTAAAAGCCTATAGAAAATTATAATGTTCTCATGATATGAGGATAATTATACTTAAATTTTATCATGAGTGATGATATAAAATATTCTAAGGTGAGTTAAGTCATGATTTTTCATGTTTAATAATAATAAATCGAGGAACTTGAATGAATGAAAGGAGAGGATCCACCATTCTCAAAAGGGAAAATGTAAAATACTTATGTTGATTTTTTCTTTGTAAATTGATAAATTAAATTTATATTTTATGTGTATTTTTGAAATTTGGATTTAACATCGATCAAAATTTTATTTTATTGATTTAAAATTTGAATATTAGTAACATGGGTGCCCTGAATTCAATGTTGAGATTTTATGCTTGGGGAAAAGTATAGTTTAAGTGTGGGGGTATTTGACACATTAATATTTTCATGCAATTTTTTAAACAAATTATATTATTTTTCAATGATTTTATCAATGGATAAATCAATTTATTTCAAAGTTTTAATAAAATATGAAAAATTTGGAGTAAATATTTAAAATTAATGCAGATGTTGGTTTTTAGTGGGTTTTTATTAAATATTATTTTATGAAATATTGGTTGATATTTTTATTAATAGTTTTGAAATTTAACTAAGTTTTTTAATTATATTCATGTGTTTAAAAAAATATTTCTAGCCAAGGTAGCCCTCATGTAATGGTTCGGACCTCTCTGGTCCATTCCTTTGTGAAAATATGATGTTTGAGGTGTTTTGAGAGGTCAATATGACTTATCCCCAACACTTTTCCAATTTTCCCTTTTTGTGAACAGTAGAATCAGTGATCATCGGTGAACGGTTCTATCGGTAACCTCTAATGGTAACCTCTCTTTCCTATGCAAAATTTCTAATTCTGTGAACAATTCCATTGGTGAACAGTTCTATTGGTAACCTCTAATGGTAACCTCTCCTTCCTTTTCCAAATTTTGAGTTCTGTGAATAGTTCCATTGGTGAACAGTTCTATCGGTAACCTCTAATGGTAACCTCTCTTTCTTTTACCAAAATTTGAGTTTGTGAATAGTGTTTCCAGTGTCCTACAGTTTCACCCCTTTAGCGTTTTACTTTGATGTAAAATGTATTTAAAGCCTCATTTTAAGGACTCTAAGGCTGATTCAAAGTCCCTAACTCCTATATTAATTAATCATATGTCTTAGGATGTTTTTACTTGGTCAAACTACATGGTTTAATATGATATACTTTTAATGGGAAATCAAGCGTATCTTAAACCGTCGCTCCATTAAATCTTCTAGAGAGACATAATATTTTCCTACCTAATTCTTCCTCTTTCTTCTTGTCTATGAGATGCTAAAATAATTCATTATATTTTTTAGGAGTTTCATAATCAAAATTTCCTCCTTGGATTGGTTCTTCTATGTTTTAATGCAACCAAGATGATCGATCAATCTTTGATATAAGGTATTTTCTATCGTCATTCTTTTGGGGTTCATATTCTCCTGTTCGCCTTTCCGTTTTATAGCTTGTAATATCCATGCTTCTAATGGAGTTTTCTTGGGTTTTGGTTAGTGAGGTCGTACCATGGAATCCTCGGGTGGATGCATTTGTCGCTAGAGGAGGTTCGTGACCTATTGTGTGGATAAAGAACGTCAAGAACTGTTTGAGGTAGGGGATTCATTGCTTCTCTTTTCTTTTACATGCAACTGTATTGTTAGCATGTTTAATCCCACTGGATGACAATGGAATTGAAATAATAAATATTTTAACCAGATAAATAAATTGATATCAATCATATGTTATTGCCTCTTGTTTTTCAAGATAGTGTGATATCTATGCTTTCTTCATATAGTTGTTCATTCTTGATAGAAATTGGTAAAAAATGTAAACAAAAATTAATTGATAATTGTTTAGCTGAAGATAAAGAGGCATGTAAATGAATATGGTTCTTATTATTATAATTTTGATGTTAATAAAAATGGTGCAGTAAGCATGTTTAATTTATTCGTGATAGCTTACTGTTTATGTTTCCCAAATGTGGAGCCTACATATAATAAATTGGTTAATTTAAAACGGATTATTTGTTTGATAATTCCTTGAAGGGTTCTGAGTTACTCTCTTGTTTATAAAAGGGCCAAGAGCCCAATTGTTAAGATGTATGTTTTTCTGTTGCTTGTGTTGTGATGTGATCCTAGATGGTTATTGTGATATGTGGGGGGCATGGAGGCCTTTTGGTTGTGGCAGAAGATGATTCCTAGAGTGGTGAGATGCATCGATTTATGCATTTGGGTGTTAGGGAGGACACCATGGATGATGGAATGGGATGGATGTGATTGTTGGATGATTTCTGATTCTTATTGGTTGATTATCTATTTTACTTTTCCACACTACCTAAGGCAGTTGGTCTTACTTACCCTTCTTCTCAAAGAGGAGAAGACATGCGGGGTATGCCACATGCTTTCCATGTTTAGCTTCTCAAGGGAGGATGGGTCTATGCTCTTGCTATAAGCGAAAAAGACTCGACAGGTAGTAGATCTACTAACTCTGTTGATCCCCCTTGTGTTTAGTAGCATAGATTGTATTTCTAGAATGTTTGGGAATATGGGAAAGTAATTCTGTAATCAATAATTGAATAAATGATGTTAACCCATGGGGTTGGTTTTTGCTGGAACATAATGATGAGGTTGTAATTTTAAAGGGATAGTGGACATTGGGTGTGATGATAATGAAATTTAATGTGAAATTGTCATTTGTTAATTAATATTTATAGAATTAATTAATGTAAAACTAATAAAAAGGTAATAAATCTCTTTAAGTGGTTGTGTGCTTATAGGATACCTAGTCTTAGAAGTAGTATCCTAGAGTATGATAGAAGTTTATCTACAGTTGTGTCTAAGACTAGGTTATGCCCATAATGTGGTTGTGAGATATAGTATATCATGTACTTTTTGTGTTTCTATACACTACTCCACCCTGTCAGTAAGGGAAACTGACACCCTGGGGATTCTGACCCCTGGGGGGGTGTTTCCCCCAACATTCTAGTGGGAGGATGGATGGCTGACTACCCCCTTTGGCCCCACTCTCTTCTCTTGGTAGTTACTTGTGCTGGTAGGAACATTGGTTAGTTTTCCTCATATATGTGTGTATAGGGCTGTAATGGCTTGTGGTTATTCACACACATATATTCTGGATATAGTTTTCTATAGACTACTATAGGTGTAACATGTATAGGCTGTGATGGCTTGAAGATCCTTACTTGGTATATGGACTGTAATGGTTTGAGGTGTAATACCTGATGTATGATACACGTTATGCGAGCTCTGGTGGATCCTAGAAACTACCTGGTTACTTTTCTTATGTGGACATGGTGGTATTGTTGCATGAGGTGCATGTTGTGGTGCTTTGCCCAGGTGTCTACGGGCAAGCCTTTTTAGAGAGAGATGCTCAGGATGTGCAACATTGGGGAAAAGTGGCAAACTAGTGGGGAAGTAGTATCATGGTACCCTTGATATTATTTATTATATGATATATTTTTGTATGCGTTACTTGGTGAGAGTATCCATGGTGAGGTTGGGAACTTAGTATACCTGTTTAGGTGACGAGTTAGTTTCACTTGTTGTTCACTGTGCTTTAGCATGCTTTATTTACTTTTTCATGAGAGGATTTGGGGAGGATCCTACTGAGTATACTGTTATACTCACCCTATGTATATATAAACTATTTTTCAAGTCACTTGGAGGAGGTTGGAGATCAAGCTAGTTTCTACTAGCTTGGGGTTGCTGGAGCTATTCGGGCTTGTGGTTGCTGCTATTTTTACTTTCTTTTGGGTACTTCCAGTTTTTCCCTTCCAGTTGTAGTACTTTTTCATGACATTACATATGTTCACTTGTTTTTTCTTTTATATTTCAATTCTGAGTTGGAGTTGGTTGGTGTCTATCTTATCCCTCTCTTCTGCATGTGTTCTCTTAGAGGGTAATGCCTCCCATTTTTATGTTTACTATACCCTCGGTGATAGTCGCCAACCCAGGGCCTACTGGAGGTGGGACTCCGGGGTCATTATCTCCCTTTTCACATTGCTGACCCAGGAGGGGTACAATTTCTGGGGAGGGTGTCGTGATAGAGTGGTATCAGAGGTATGGTTGAGGGATAGGATGGAGTTTGGAGTTAGGAACAGGTGATGTTGCATGGGTTGGTAGGGAAGCAGTGTCATTCATGTTTAACAAGTGATGTAAAAACTAGAGACCGACTGGGAAATAGGATTTTAGGGCCCCTATGATCTGATGTACAGACCTTTAAGTTTACAATGGCTACTAAACAAGGTGATACTAGTTACAGGGTATAGACTTAGGAAAGGATCATGCATCATTCTTATTTGTGCCTATGTTTGAATGGGTAGACCTTTGGATAGATTAACCTAAAATCAATTAAATAAAACAATTAATTAATTAATGTTGAATATTCCATATTCTAGGTTTAGGAGCCCCAACTATTTTTTATTTTACAGGTATGGCTCCAGGTCAACATCCTCGTCAGGTTTGCGCAGAAAATGTCTAGCAGGTTGTTCCAGTAG
The DNA here is from genome assembly GCA_963277665.1 of Viscum album. NCBI lineage: Eukaryota > Viridiplantae > Streptophyta > Magnoliopsida > Santalales > Viscaceae > Viscum > Viscum album. Next base: position 1,083,224,264 of record OY728137.1, on the reverse strand, counting down.
ATCTCCGCAGAGTAGAGGTTGACGACGATGACACTTGGATGAAGTCACTCCGAGATTTTCAGTGCCAGAGTCTATAGAAGTACGAGGGCTCTGTTTCAGATGCAGTCATGAAAGATTGGATGGAGGAGGTTGAGATAGGCTTCGGTTCGATCTGTGCTCGGAAGGAGCACTGGGTGTCCTTGGTTGCGACGATGCTACGTGGGGCAGCGAGACAGTGGTGGTTCTTGTTCCTCAGGGATTGCGAGGAGTCAGCGATCACATGGGAGGAGTTTTGAGACAAGTTTAGAGTGGAGTTTCTTTCTTTGACCACGAAGGTGTCCGGTCTCCAGGAGCTTCTTACCATTCAATAGGGGAGCGCCAGTGTGCGAGAGTTTGGGATCCATTTCAGAAACCTTTTACGATATTCTTTGGACCTATTGCTAGATGAGGAGGCCAGGGAGAGGCATTTCAAGGAGGCTTTGAATCCAGAGATCCCACGCCAGGTCACCCCATTCACTACATGAAAATAACCTATTAGCGGCAATTTAAATGAATCGTCATAGTTTTTTCATTTCAAGGCAGTTTTGGTTTTTTTAGCAGCGATTTTACATCCGGTGGATCTCTTTTATTTGTGGCGGTTATAACCGCCGTGAATAGAAAACACCCCCTCACTGGAAAAGTGCCACTAAAATAATCAAAACTAATGTGGAATACACGCCGATGGTGGGACACTATAGCGGCGGTTTTTACCGCCGTTTCGAGAAAAATATCTATATTTAGCGGCGGTTAAAACCGCTACTAAAATTTTACAAGTTTCATTTAGAGGCGTTTTTAAGCGCCGCTAAAAGCTGATCCGAGAAAAAAATAGCAACTCTGCATCCCCTACTCCAATTCCCTAAAAAACAAACCATTCCAGGAACACAAATAGTCTAACAGAATACATACTAGTCAATATGAAAAGAGATGGTTAACTAATCAAAATCAAATTCATCTTTCAGTAAAAGAATGCAGATAAACATATCACATGGCCATTAGACCTTTAAACAAAATTATAAATAATAATGTCTATCATATTTCATGAAAACAATTCCAATCCTAGGTTCAACCTATTCCATTCATACCAGTTCCAACCCTGACAGAACAATTCATATCAACATACATTCCACTTGTAATATATAATAAAATGTGTATGATATTCATAATTTATGGTCATTCTATAATATCTTTATTATTATCTTATGCTTTCATATTATTATTAATTGATATCTCTCGTGTTTACCCTTAATGAACATCTAATTTGACACATTCTTTTGTTTCCCTAACCACTAGGTTATAAATAACTACTACCCAACCTGTGAATTTGCATGACACGATCAATCAATTACACTTTCACATAAAAATAATTTGAATTTTCTCCAAAATGAATTCTTTGAAAATAAGTGCATACAAGAATGGACCTATTTTCTGTAAAAGTGAGTACTAGTAATGCATAATGGAAAAACAGTGCATATAGTAGTCATGTCACAATTACTTTCTATATAAGTGAAAACTAGTAATGTATACTAGAAAATAAGCACATATATGAATATATATTGGAAAAAATAAAATTAGTAATATATATAGAGAATAAAAATAGATTCCATGTATAAGAAGAAAGAACATCCTTTAGTAATATAAATCAAAAATTCACAAATAGAAACTACAAACATAAACTCATGTATGCACTTATGTTACAAAGTTAATTTTATGTGATTATATCATCATTAATTATTCAACATCATATTTCCTCTACCTCTATTATGATAACATAGGAAATGAATTGTTTGGTAACTTTACAACAGGGATTCCAATGACTGGTTTTAGATTCTATGAGCCTTTTTGGCATGTAAATTTTTCTAATGCCTTCATTATGCTCCAGATGTAATCAAGTAATTCAGTCTATCATCACAACCAACCTATGATGATCGAGTCCATATCATATTTCATGTACATCCTATTCACTATTGTGAATAAAAAACCCACCCTATGGTGATGTGAATGACACCCTTTGGTGATAATAATCAATTTAAGAATAGTAGGGGAACAACCATTCTATCCCAAGAATGATGTCAAAACCATCATCTCGAGGAAAATGAGGTCCCATAGGAGGTGAAACCCACTTATATCAAGGTACACTCCCTACACTAACACAAATTCTCTAATAAAATCTCCAAAAAAGTTTCAAGTGTCATCAGTTCATAGGAAAACTGAATGTTGAGCCCACGGATCTCTACAACATGCACAAATATGATGGAATGAGAAGCACCTATATCAAAATAATTAGATACTAAAGTGGAATCTACCAAAATAGTACCTCTCACTATAGAAGGTCAAACACACTGTTCCTCACATATTGGTCTCACTTTATACAATTATACTGATATGTGGCCCTAATATATAGCCTAGATACCTTTAGTAGTTCCTCTATGCTAGTGATGTAAGTCTTGTGTCTGGATACTATGACCATGACCACCGCATCAGACTGATCGATTGGCCAAACAATATCTCCCTCCCTAACATGAAGATAATTTCCCCACTCCTAAATGTGGAATTATTGCAGACACTCATTCCCTTTATACTACAGGAAAAGATCTACAAAAATCCTGTAGATGGCTCATCCTACTGCAATCTCGACACTCAACTTGATTACTATCACACAGTCTCCCCATGTATCGCTACCTCCCACACCAATAATAGAAAATATAATAACCAACACCAATACTCTATAAATTATTCCCTTAACGATAGGTCACAAAGAGTCACTTCCTTCCACCAAACCCTTTTCCATTGGGTTAAAGAACTGAACTACCTTGCTTTGTGCCCAAAATTTACCTCGAGTTATGTTATGTAATAAGAACCTGATTTATTTTTGATATGGTGGACAACCAAAATACATTCAACTATGATCAAAAAACATGATTGTGCCCGAAAATGAATCAAATCACCCTAGATGGATCATCCATAAGACAAATATGCACAAAACCTAAAAGCTCGTAAAGTGAGTCAAACACTCCATAACAAACATAGAACCACACTCTAAATGCATAAAATATTTGGCCCTTTCAGTCCTAAAATTATATGGAAAAAAATACTCATAAAAAATGAATCATAAAAAATGAATCATCACAATAAAGAATCGGCATATATGGTTCATACCACACTCAAGAAATCAAGAAATCAAAGGAAACATTAGAAATCAATAAAATGCATAAAAGGAAACATGATAAATCAAGAAAATTTTAGGTCATAAAAATGTTTGGTGGAAACTATGTGCCACACATGATACATATACAAACAAACTGTTCCCATATTTTTCCAACACATCAACAATACAACCGCTCATGGTCTGATGATGAACACGTATCGTCACCCTCTCCACCACCATCTCCACTTCCTGCTGTCACTTGTAAGAAAATTATATTGAAAATTAAATACTGTTTCATATTTATATTTAAGCTTAAAACCAATAATTTTTTTAAAACTAAATGATTTTGATTTTTTTGATTTACTTGATTACCACCAGTCGATGCACTACCACCAGGGGCATATCTGCTCATCTGCTAATATATATCACTCATCGCTTTCTGAAAAGTGGATATCTAATCCCCCTGGTCTTGAACTAGGGTTCATAGAGAAGCAATATCCATCTGAGCATATTCGGGTATGGACTAACTATAATCATGAGTAGATTCAGCTGGAATCCCTGGTAGCCTACAAAAGACCTCAGATGGTATGGGTCCGAAACTCATCCCGCGCACTCTACCAAGATGCTCCTTCCCAGGGAATTTAGCAACCTGGTTATCCTGGGAGACTGAGTAGGACTACCCAGGATTGGAATCCCATAGTTCTTTAATTTTTAACTATAAATCAAATATCAATATATATTAACACATTAAAAACTGATAATAAGTTATTATGATAAAAAATTGACTTCATACCTCAACTTCTTTTGCAGGCTCATTAACAAAACTTCCATCTGATTTTTTGTGAACATCCAACCACACTTCAGTTCGGGATACTTCATACCCTAAACTCTGTGACTTCATTAAGCAAAGATAAATCAACAATTTAATATATTAATAGATAATATTGTCTTATAAATATTTAAACTAATGAAAAGATTACCAGAGTCATTCGACTTCTAGAAAAGATTTTTGACCCTGCAGTGTGAGGGATGACTTGCTTAGCCTGGTTTGATGCATTCTGTCTTGAGAGATCCTGAAATAAATAAAATAAAATTTAACAGTAATGTATTCAATGTCATCTCCTCTTCATATATATGTATAAATGTAAAATTAGGATAATATAATAATATATATTTCAATACCATCCACTTCTCATCATGATGTTTGTCAACAAAAACTTTCCTCTATTCTTTCGGTACCCCACTGGGTAGCTTCTCATACATTTGTTTCATGGTCAATGAAGTATCATTGACATCACACCACAATATCCATTTGAATTATTTCCATTTCTTACCAAGATTTTTCAACATCCACTTTCCTGCTATCACATCAGCAACTATAAAGTGGAAGAACATCTGTATACAGAAATTAATTTTGAACAAATTAGTAACATGATATCCAATTAATCCAAAATGTATTAAAATTACCTTTATTTGGGAATAAAAAAAATTCATTTTTCCAACTTGAATTCATATGTCTCCAATAATCATAATAAATAGGTAGGGAAATGGGATCCATTGCTAGTTAGCCTAGAATCTGGCCAAGTAACCCCACGACGTCATCCGTAGGGACCCCAAATGAATCAAATGACACGACTATCTTCTCGCCATTAATATTCCAAACATCTGAACTTTTTATGTTTTTCTCCACGGTTGCATTTTTTTCATCTTCAATGAGCAAACAATTAGTATAAACAAAATGCAATAAATTTATTTATATTACAATTTATACCTATGACAGTGACCCTACAGTATGCCTATGATGAACTGGAAGGGGTGTGATGCCACCCCACTACTGAGGCTCCTAAAGGGAGAGTCAATGACTCATACTTTAATGGGACACCCACAGAGGGTGTGAGAGATGGTGTAGGGGGAGATGGAGCAGGGGTGTAGGTAGCTGGTGGATCAGATGTTGTGGGGAGGGAGATAGATAGATCATCATCTATCACAGTAGAAGATGAAATAGTGTACCCCTTCCTCCTTGGCATTCCTGTCATTTAATCAAATAAAATTAAGTTCAGAATATATATTTCAAAAAAAAATATGGAGAAAAAATATTTATAAATGATAATAGATGCCCAGTACTAACAAACAAAAAATATATAACAATTATAATGAATGACTGCACAAATGAAATAATTGGTTTCTGAATGAATAAATAACTGTAAATACAATCATTTCCCCCTTCAATCATGTTGGTTTCATACTCCATTACTTCATTCATCCTGGCTAGACTAATATTTTCAATATTATGATGGAAAAATAATTCTGCTTCTTGTTGTTGATGAGAATCAATTTCAAAGGTCAAATATTCCACTTCATCACCCATATCATACAAATTTCTTTGTATTACGTGAGAAACTACACTCCACCCTTCATCCACAACATCATTCACATAATATACCATTTTTTCTTGTGATGAAACGATATATGGATCATGTAGTTCACGATCACCACCATCCATCAAGCGAGAGAAGTTCACAGAATTAAATTGCAAGGAATCTCTTTTAACACCTCTGATAATATCGACCCAATTGCATTTGAATAAAACAATAGAAAAATGCCCGTGGTAGTTTAATTCAATAATATCAAGAAACTTTCTATAGTATCCCACTTCAGAAAATATAAATATACCACTATTCTGTGTTCTCAAACCCACTTCTTGATCGACTGTACGAAATCTAAATCCATTCACATTGTAAGCATATAACTTTCTAACTTGTTTTATAGGACCTCTATAAAGAAACTTCAAATCTTCTAACAACTATGCTCAAGAATTGGTATTCATGATCTAAAAAAAGAAATATAATTTTTTAGATTTACAAAATGTATGTGTCAAACTAATATTCATATTTATTGCAATATTTATGAACTTACACGTCATGCAAACTATTCTACAATCTCTTTATTCACATATTTCATTATATCTTTCTCATTTCGTGTTCAGACTCTCATTCATCTCTTTTTTTGTATCCTCAACTCTTCAATAAATGGATCTGCAATTTCACTATTCAGCAGCACATATGTATGTGCCTGTAATAATTCCAATTCTGTCAGTGTCATATTTGAGGTCCTTCCAACTGATCGGCCAATAGAAAGAAATATTTTTGATTTTAGATGTATTTGAGATTGAGTCGATGTGTCGTTAACACATTAAAATCTATTAAATCTTGTCTCAATATCATCCAAGTATCTGGAACAAAAGGTAAGACACTCCTCAGCCAAATATACTTCAGCAATAGAGCCTTCTGGTTGAGCTTTATTTCTCACATATGCTTTCAAATGCCCAAGATATCTGTGAAATAAAATAATCATAATTATGCATTTATTTAAATGCCAATTTTTTTTACTTAACTGGAAAACATATAAATAAAATACCTCTCAATTGGATACATCCATCGATAATGAACAGGGCCTCCTAATTTAGCTTCCTCAACCAAATGCATAGTTAAATGCAACATGAAAATAAAAAGCGATGGAGGAAAGATCATGTCCATTCCACAAAAGTTCAATACAAACATATCCTGGAGGTTGTCAAGCTAAAATGGATGTAGAGATTTCTCACATAATTTCCTGAAAAATGTGCAGAATTGGAGTACAACAGCAGTAACCTTTTCTGGTAATAATGTACGCAATGCCAATGGTAGTAACTGTTGTAACAAAATATATGAATCATGACTTTTCAATCCATGTAACTTACAATTCTTCAAGTCAACACACCTCAAGATGTTACTCTAATACTCATCAGATAACTTCACATTCTTTAAAATTTGAAGGAATGTATCTTTGTACCTATTTTTCATTGAAAAAATTTCCGAAGCATACTATTCATTCTCATCTGGCCAGAGATCACGTTTTATTGTCATTACTTGTAAGTATTTGTGAGCATTGAGATGATCCTTCAACTTTCCATGCTCATTAAGTAATGTGAAAATCAAATTATCACAGACATTATTCTCAATATTCATCACATCAAGATTATTCCACAACAATTTAAATTCCCAATGCAGAAGTTTGAAGAATATACTTTTTTTCTTCCATTGTAGCGTTCTGATTTCACTTGATGATGCACTTCAGAACCGTTTTCCGCTATCATTCAAATGAAAAGATTCCCAAATTTTGTTTCAACATTTTCAAGTTGTGTCAATATTTCATAACCAGTTAACAACTATGGAGGTGGTCTACGATCAATGAAACCATTAAATTTTGATCTGTTCAATTGAAATCTATGAGATGCATCAGGAAATATTTGATGACATAAGAAGCACCATTTTCTACTATGAGGTAGCCATTTGGGCTCAAAATCAAAGTTAAAAATGGGACAAGACAAACCCGTGTAACTGTTCCAACCAGATAAATTCCCAAGCCCAGGGAAGTCACTAATGGTCCACATTAAAGCAACATACATTTTGAACATTGTTTTAGAAGAATCATCAAATATCACAACACTGTTGTTCCATAAATCCTGTAATTCGCCAATCAAAGGCTGCAAGTATACATCAATATCATTTCCAGGAATTTTTTTCTAGTAATAATCATCAAAATAATAAAATATGTTTGTTGCATACACATCCACAGAGGCAGATTGTAAGGGATCAAAACAACTGGAAAAATGCTATAACTGGTACTCAAAGTCTCAAATGGGTTGAATCCATCAGTAGCCAATCCCAATCAAACATTCACAGGATCAGCTGAGAAATCTGTATTTAATTAATCAAATGTATTCCATGATTTTGAATCTCATGAATGTCTCATTAACCCATCATTGTTATTATCTATAGAATTCCACTTCATGTGTTTTGCGGTTTTCGATGACATGAATAATCTTTGCAATCGAGGCCTCAAAGGAAAGTAATGAAAAACCTTTGCAGGTGTGTTCCTTTTCTTCTTCTCCATGAAATTATGTTGATCCAGACTTCCAACATCACCCTTTGACTACCATCTAGAAAAAGAACATTTTTTTAAATTCTTTCTACTTGAATCCTCTCCCCAATAAAGCATACAATCATTGGGACACACATGTATTTTTGTATAATTCAAACCAATCCTGTTAACAACTTTTTTCATATCATAAAAATACTCAAGGATTTTTACTTCAGTAAATGAATCACAAATCAATTCCAATATCATGAACATTTCCTTATTTGTAATTCCACATAGACATTTGATATGGTACAACTTCAGCCGAAAAGAAAGCTTTGAATATTTCAAACACCCACTATACAACTCTTGATTTCCATCATCAACTAAATCATGAAACTCATTTTCATCAGTGAAGTTTTCTCTTAAATTTGGCTCCACAGAATCAAGAGGAGGATCCAATGATATGTTACAATCTTGATCTGGTTTTGTTACAGTCTCAAAAACATCACTTGTCATGTTGCAATTTGTAGTACCCTCATATGGTTGTTCTGTTATGTTTTAATTTTGATAGTGGTGTCTTGCAGTGCCGAATGCATCATTTATGAGGTTTTTCATTTCATTTTCCATTGTCGACGAAGTTGGTACCTCATTCTGTGGATTAACATCAGTTCTCAATCTTTCTGTAACGTTCGATTCTCCATGCCAAATCCAACACAAATATTGATAAGGGAATTTCTTCAGTATTAAATGTGCATAAACTTTATCTCTCTTCAACCATCTTCTAAATTTACATTTAGGACATTGAAATATTATTCTCCCTTCAACGGATCAATTAGAAATTGGAAAATCTAAAAACTCCTTCAAACCCTTAACATACTGAGGTGTGTTCCTCGGTAATGTGATCCAGCTTTTATCCATGTATATCACAATGTGATTACACAATATTAAAAAAAATTAAAACACATAGTTACTACTAAATAGATAAAGAGATTCATATATATGATAGTGTAAGATTACAAAAACATAATATAATAAAGATGATCCATTGATCATAAAGTAGGCATAATATAATTGTACTTATTTGAGGAGAATATGTTCAAGTTTATGTGCTATGGTGTAGTGAAATCCATACTATTTTTGATATTCTCACACGAGGAACTGCACATGTTGGAGCTATATTAGATCTTATATTATTGGGATTAAGTATAGTAAGGTCATTATTGGGCCTATAATGTTTGGTATGCGCTTCCAAACTAGGCTTTGTGTGTATTTTTTTCCAGTAGAGTAGGCCTGGCATGAACTCGGGTTTGCGTGGATGTACTTTTGTGTTGCCTATGCAGTTTTGATTGAGGTTTCTTGGTGTCCATTTAATTTTTTACTACACCAGTAGAGACTAGATTCAATGCATGAACATATGTATCATGATTCATCACCATTAAACATTTTGACACAGTAAAGAGATATTACTATCCACTCATTTGTTAAATTAAATAAAAATTATTATTTAATCAATTTATATCATTAGATCCAGCTGGATTTACTATTTTCATATTACAATTCTTATATTCCCATCAAATTCTCCTCTGAGCATTAATTTAATCATCCCATAGTTTTCATTATCCCATAAACCAACATCAATACCCATCCCCTGAGTTCAATGTCAATTACATTATCAATTTCATAATCATGGTATTAAATGATCAATCATAATCTACCACAATGTGATACACTCAATAGGGCATATAGAAACTACAACGAGTAATTGGGAACCAAAACAATCATCCATTTGATAACAATAAATCAAATCATTCAACAATGAATAAGAAAGATGGGAATACCCATCTATAAATTAAAACATAAAAAACCCATAAAAAATCTTCACACAATAACCCAAAAAACATGATAACACAACTCTCAACCTGAGGCATCTATTCCTATTAACCATATAAAAATAAATGGAAAAAAGAGATCCCCTCTCTTAACAAACACCATCCTCCACTTTTTTCCATCAAAACCCCAGACATCAATCTTAAAATTCCTATACCACCCTAGAGCACACATATATAGAATCAAAAGTATTTTTATCATCGAAAACACAATGGGAAACTACATCCATAAAAAAATTGATAAAATCCTTTAGAAACCAAGAATATACTCACCTAGCCCTATAACTAACCTGATCATTACCAACTTGAATTAATAGATTCATTATGAATAGGTTTCATATTACTTTTTTCTAACAAGTTTTATATTCCTATGTGAAATTTATATTAGAAAGTTTATGTTTCTAAATTTTTAATATTTTTTAATCAGATTGTTTGTAAGTATGTTTTGTAACTCTGATTTATTGAATGAATTATAAGTCTGATACCTATACTCTAATAATTAGACAATCTCTGAGTCTGATTACTTTAACAAATGTGGTTTGGTTTTTTTGTTAGTTTAGTTTTTTAAATAGAAATTCACCCCCACACTCTTGTTTCTATCATATACTCTTACAATACAGTGTTTTCTACATCGATTAGATTTAAAAATATTGAAAATTAATTTAATTAAACCATATTGAAAGGAACAAAATCTAAATGAAAAAAATATTACAGAACTGAAGACATGCATGAATCATTTAATATATCTAAATAATACAAGACTGGAAAAAAATAGATGAAAAATAAATGACTCAAACTATATTTAACATTCCAAATCCAACATAATTAGAATTGAAAAAAAAACAAATAAAATTTAATTGAATTTAACAGATGTGAACACAATTTAACCATACAAAAATAAACCTAACAAAACCAAATCAAAATTAATTTAGTCAAAATGAAACACAAAAATATAGAATGACATGTATTGATCCAAAAAAATAGATCTAAATCTAAGTATTCAATATTCGGTGTCCCCTCAGACCTATTTTACCAAACTAAAATACAATGACATGTCCAAAAATAGGAAATAAATATGAAATATTTGTAATAAATTGATCTAAAAAATATTAAAACCAACCAACCCTAACCTTTACACAATTTCTAAAAAAAACTATTTATAACATGTAAACATTTATTTCAAACCATTTGAAATTAAAAATTTAGAAACCCAATGCTTGTAAGATCATTTCATGGTCTAACCAATCAATTACAAGGGTATTTACTAAAACTACTAATTTTAATACCATTAAAGATACACTCATATACACTGATTGCATAAATTTATTCCAATGAGTTAAAATTTCAAAAATAATTTTATATTAAAAACTATTTCATTGGACGGGGTTAACCTAATCATTACACTTGATCATTCAATTTTAAAAAATAAACCCTCATATAAAATTTAAAAAACCATTATAAAACATTTAAATTTTTTAATTTTATATCTTATAAATATTCATATTGAAAATCACTACTTTAAAATGTATCACTATTTTTCAAATTAATGAAAAAGTGATCAAACAAACCATAAAAATTATGAACCAACCTATCGAGAGTAAAATTAAATTGAATCAAACTGAATACAATCAAACCTTAAGTGAATTAAAGTGTAACAATAATTATTAAAATAATATAAATCTTATTTTATTTCATTTAAATACACCAAATTCAACTGAAAAAAATGAAAAAAATGCATAAAATTGAATTAAAATGAACCAAATCATATATATTCAAAATTTCCAAGCACTACTTTACCTAAAAAAATACTAAATAACTATAAATTGAAAAAAACAAAATATACCAATCCAAATTGATTTGAACAAAACTAGATCGAACTAAACTAAACTTTATTTACCGAAGATAAATTGAACTGATATGTTTTATTCATAAATAGAGAAAAAAAATATGAATTCAATGTAAACATAAAAAATTATCCTAAACAATAATTTCTCATAGTAAACTCACCAGGAGAAGGGGGTCACAGGGTTTTTGGGAGAAGGGGGGTCGCTGGGAGAAGGGGGTCTCGGGGGATCACCGGGGGGGGGGGGGGGGTTGCTGGGGGGTTGCAGGGGGTCACCGGGGTGGTCTTCAGGAGAAGGGGGGTCGCGGGGGGTTGTCGGGAGAAGGGGGGTCACAGGTTCATGGGGGGTCAGGAAGAGAATTGGGGTCGGGGTCGGGGGGGGGGGGGGAGGGTCGGGAGTGTAAAAAAATAGATGGTTTTGCGGTGATTTATTATAAAATATCGCAAAACCATTTTAAAAAAAGGTTTAGAGGTGGTTTTGTGAACCACCGCTACAAAACCGCCACTAAATTGAATTTATATTGTAGTGATTTATGTTGAAGACATATCTTGAGGTGCTGGTGAGGGCAGAGGTTTTTGAGAGGAATTTGACCCGGACTGGATCATCACGAGAGGGGAATCATCATGATTCCTCACGAAGCATAGCTATGGTTCAGGGTTCCCAGTTTCAAGGAAGAAGAGTTTACGTTTAGCCGGGGTTAGGTCCCAGCCCTTCACATCGTGTTTCTATAGAGGCAGCAACTCTCAGGCCTATGCTAAGGGATCAAACACTTGTTTTTCTTGCAGTGGTCATGGTCTTAAGCAGTGGGAGTGCCCAAACTTCCAGATCAATCATTGTGCACCAGGTGCTACGCTCCAGGTTACTCCATTGAGGCAGTTCCAGCCAAGGAAACAGCAGTAGGTTGCACCAGCTTTAGATCAGTATAGGGTAGATGGGGTAGGCGGAGGACAACCCTATGACACTCCCTGTCCTCAGAGAGTAGAGCGCATCCATGGTGATGGTCATCATCAGGGTCAGAGATGCCGTGGAGGAGGTCGTGGTCAGCTTCATGCTCTAGCGTTTCTAGCTCCAGGTGAGCCATATGTCGTTCGAGGTACCCTTTTCTTGTTTTCAACCTTGGTGTATGCCTTGTTTGATTCAGGAGTGACACACTTATTCATATCACCTACCCTTGTCCATGCTTGGGGACTTGATGTAGAGAGGCTTCCAGTGCCCTTGGCGTTGACTATGCCAGTTGGAGGTTGAACTAACTTGTTTGAAGTATGTAGAGATTGTGAGCTAGTGTCGGGGTAACACCGCTCTTAGGGATATTTCCTATGTTTATGAATACAACGATATTATGTCATCCTTGGAATGGATTGGTTGTATTCGGTGCAAGTTATTGTGGATTGCTTCAGGAAGAAGGTCATTTTCTTTGGTGCGGATGGAGAGCCAGTGGTGTTTGTTGGCGATCGTGATCCTCAGATGGGTCATAGGCATGTTCCATCCTTATCATCCATGATGGATGAGATGATGTTGAGTTCTTCAGAGGTTCAGTAGTTGGCGTTTCCTAGGGTCATAGAAGAGTACCCTGATGTATTTCTAGAAGAGGTTGTAACATTACCCCCATGACGAGAGATCGAGTTTGGGATTGAGATATAATAATTAGAATCTTCTATATCTATGTCTCTATATAGGATGGCCTCTTATGAGTTACAATAACTATGTATACATCTTGATGGTTTGTTACAGTGTGGTTTTGTTCGGTCAGTGTGTCACCGTGGGGTGCACCGGTTTTGTTTGTGAAGAAGGCTGACGGTAGTTTGCGGTCGTGTGTCGATTATCGTCGCTTAAAAAAAGTGACAATAAAGAATCGCTATCCTCTTACATGGATTGATGATTTATTCAATCAACTGAAGGGTGAAATTTGGTTCTCAAAGATCTAATTTCAGTCAGGATTTCATCAGATGCGTGTAAAGGACGAGGATATCCCAAAGACTGCTTTCTATTGTCTTCATGGGCATTATGAGTTTGTTGTAATTCCATTCGGCATGATTAATGATTCAGCTGTGTTCATGGTATTGATGAATGCTATGTTCCGTGAGTTCCTGGACAAGTTCGTGGTGGTTTTCATTGACAACATCCTTGTATACTCCATGTCTGAATAGGAACATGCAGAGCATCTACACGCCGTTTTGGGAGTTCTTCGTCAACATCAGCTTTATGGGAAGTTGTTAAAGTGTGATTTTTGGGCTCGAGAAGTCCATTTCTTGGGGCATGTTGTGTCCCAACAGGGATTAGATATGAATCCATTGAAGATAGAAGTAGTTGTGTCTTGGGAAGCCCCCAAGAAATTGTTAGAGGTGAGAAGTTTCCTTGGTCTCACAGGCTACTATAGGAGGTTCGTAGCTGATTTCTCATGAGCTGTGATACCTCTGACAGCTTTGACCAGGAAGGATCAGGCATTCATATGGACTGATCAGTGTCAGGCAACTTTCGAGTATCTAAAGGAGAATTTAGTAAGTGCTTTGGTTCTTTGTCTTCCAGCTGAGGGAGTTCTGTTTGATATTTTCTACAATGCTTCGCATCTGGGGTTAGGTTGTGTTCTGATGTAGTAGAGGTCATTTGTTTCTTATGGGTCTTGGCAATTTCGTCCCCATGAACGTAACTATTCCACCCATGATCTTGAGTTGGCATCTGTGGTGTTTTCTCTGAAGTTGTGAAGACATTACCTCATTGGTGAGAGCTTTGTGGTTTTCACTGATCATAACAGTTTGAGGTATGTTTTCTCCCAGCGAGACTTGAACTTACAACTGTGTTGGCAGATGGAGTTCTTACAGGAATACAACTTCTAAATATCATATACACTTGGAAAGGGGAGTTTTGTAGCTGATGCGCTGAGTCGAAAGTCATGTAGTGATGCTGTGCATGAATCCGGTGATTCTTGGAGAGTAATGGAAGAGATGTCAGCATTACATCTTGATATGGGAGAAGTTGGGGGCATAGGTTGTCTTTTCCAGATAATGATGCATTCATCCCTGATGCAGAAGGTGGAAGAGTCCCAATTGGGGGATCTAGAGGTGGATGTTTGGAGAGATCGAGTTGTTTGTGGTGAGGGACTTGATGGTTGGACTAAGGATGAACAACACCGAGTGTTGTATCATGGAAGGCTTTTTTTCCTTTGATGATGCACGAGACGGTTCTCAGAGAGTTCCATAGTTCTCCTTTAGCAGTGCATCTAGGCATGACAAAGATATACTGAGCCTTGAGGATCCAGTTTTGGTGGTCGGGGCTGAAGCGTGCAGTTGCAGAGTTTGTGTCTCGATGTTTAGTCTGCCAGAAGGTGAAGGCCGAACACCATGTTCCTGGTGGTTGTCTCCATCCATTAGAGATTCCTTAGTGGAAGTGGGAGGACATCTCAATGGGCTTCGTTACTGGTTTACCTCGAGCTCTGGGAGGACATGATGCTATTTGGTTGGTAGTGGATCGTTTAACAAAATCGTCCCACTTCATAGCAATCAAGGAGTCAAGCTCAGTGGAGGTTTTGTTAAAGAAGTATCTAGAGGAGGTGGTGAGACTTCATCGAATCCCAAGGAAGATCATTTCTGATCGAGATCCTTGTTTTAACTCCAGGGTGTGGATAGGTCTCCAATATTCTTTCAGTTCTTAGCTATGCCTTAGCACTACTTTTCATCCTCAAATAGACCGTCAGATAGAGCAAACCATCCAGACTCTTGAAGACATGTTACACTCTTGTGTTCTTGATTTTGGAGGTTTTTTGATGAAGCAATTACCCTTGGTGGAGTTCACTTACAATAATAGTTTTCAATCCACCATCAGTATGGCTCCGTTTGAAGCCTTGTATGGCCGGCCTTGCCATTCTCTGTTGTGCTGGACTGGGTTCAGAGAGTCATCAATTCTTAGACCGAAACAAGTGCAGAATACAACAGATATGGTTTAGGTGATTCATGAGAGGATGAAGACAACACAAGATCATCAGAAATCATATGTTGATCAAAGAAAGTGACCCTTAGAGTTTAATGTTGGGGATCATGTGTTTCTGAAGGTGATTCCCCATCGTGGGAAGAAAATGTTTGGTCATGGGAGTAAGATTTCTCCCTGGTTTGTTTGGCCTTTCGAGTTGTTAGATCATGTTGGAGTTGTGGAATATCGAGTAGCACTTCCCCCACAGATGAGTTGGATACATGATGTTTTCTATGTATCACAACTCCGTCATTATCTTCATGATGACTCTCACATCATCGATTGGGGAGAGATCGATGTTGATGATGATGCAACCTTTGAGAAGCGACCTGTGGAGATCCAATACCGCAAGGATAAGGTGTTGCACAGGAATTCTATCCCCTTGGTTCGTGTCTTGTGGCGACATGGTGGCATGGAGGAGAGTACTTGGGAACATGAGTCATAAATACATGATCAGTACCTAGAGTTGTTTGATGTTTAACTCTTTTCATGTAATGATGTCCCCCATTGTGGTTTGACCTTTCATGTTTTTATTATAAATTTCTTTTGTTGCTTTTTTGGCTTACTCTCTTTTGAGAGGTATCTCGATGGGTGGTTGTTCAGAACCCGTTTCTTTTTCTTTAGTTGGGTTTTAAATTCTAAAGGATGATAATGTTTTGAGAGGTATCTGATGTAATGAATCAGACCTCTCTGGTCAATTCCTTTGTGAAAATATGGTGTTTGAGGTGTTTTGGGAGGTCAAGGTGACTTATACCAAACACTTTGACAATTTTACCTTTCTTTGATAGTAGCATCGGTGACCATCGGTGAATAGTTCTATAGATAACCTCTCTTTCCTTTTCCAAATTTCCAATTCTGTGAACAGTTCCATCAGTGAACAGTTCTATCAGTAACATCTACCGGTAACCTCTTTTTCCTTTGCCAAATTTTGAGTTCTGTTAATAGTTCCATCGATGAACAGTTCTATCGGTAACCTCTAACAGTAAACTCTCTTTCCTTTTCCAAATTTCTAGTTCTGTGAACAGTTCCATCAGTGAATAGTTCTATCAGCAACCTCTAACGGTAACCTCTCTTTCCTTTGCCAAATTTTGAGTTCGTGAACAATGTTTCCAACTTCCTATAATTTCACCCCTTTAGCATTTTCCTTTGACGTAAAATGAATTTAAAGCCTCATTTTAAGGAATCTAAGGGCTATTAAAAGTCCATAACTCCTATATTAATTAGTCCTATGGCTTGGGATGTTTTTACTTGGTAAACCGTGTGGTTTAATGCGATCCGCTTTTAATGGGAAATCAAGCGTATCTTAAACTGTCACTCCATTAAATCTTCTAAAGGGATGATATATCTTCCTCCCTAACTCTTCCTATTTATTCTCAGTTATGAGATGCTAATACCTTTAATTCTATTCTATAAGAGTTTCATAATAAAACTTTCCTCCTCAGATTGGTTCTGCTCTATTTTGATGCAACCAAGCTGTATCAATGAATCTTCGATATAATGTAGGTTTTATCGTCTTTATTTTGGGGTTCATCTTCTCTTGTTCTCCTTTACATTTTATATATTATAATATCCATGATTCTAATGGAGTTTTCTTGGGTTTCAGTTGGTGTGGTCGTACCATGGCATCCTTGGGTGGATGCAGTTGTCATGAGAGGAGGATCGTGACCCGTTGTTTGGATAAGGAACGTCAAGAACTGTTTGAGGTAGGGGATTCATTACTTCTCTTTTATTTTACATGCAACTGTATTGTTAGCATGTTTAATCCCACTGGATGACAATGGAATTGACATAATAAATATTTTAACAGGATAAATAAATTGATATCGATCGTATGTTATTGCCTCTTGTTTTTCTAGATAGTGTGATATCTATGCTTGCTTTGTATAGCTGTTCGTTCTTGATAGAAATTGGTAAATAATGTAAACCGGAATTAATTGATAATTGTTTGGATAAAGATAAAGAGTCATGTAAATGAATCTAGTTCTTCTTGTTGTAATTTTAATGTTAATCAAAATGGTGCAGTAAGCATGTTTAATTTATTTGTGATAGCTTACTTTTTAGGTTTCTCGAATATGAAACCTACATATAATAAATCGGTTAATTCAAAATAAATTATTTGTTTGATAATTCCTTGAAGGGTTATGAGTTACCCTCTTGTTTGTAAAAGGGACAAGAGCCCAATTGTTAAGATGTTTTTTTCCTGCTACTTGTGTTGTGATGCGATCTTGGATGGGTGTTGTGATATGTGGGGGCATGGAGGACTTTTTGTTGTGGTAGTAGATGACACCAAGGGTGGCGAGATACATCGATTTATGAATGTGGGTGTCGGGGAGGACACCAGGGATGATGGAATGGGATGGATGTGATTGTTGGATTCTTGCTGATTCTTATTGGTTGATTATCCGTTTTACTTTTCCCCACTACCTAAGGTTGCTGGTCTTACTTACCCTTCTTCCAAAAGAGGAGAAGACGCGTGGGGTATGGCACGTGCTTTCTGTGTTTAGAATATCAAGGGAGGATGGGTTTATGCTCTTGCTATAAGAGGTAAAGACTCAACGGGTAATACATCTAATCACTGTGTTGAGCCCCCTTATGTTTAGTAGCATAGATTATTTTTCTAGAATGCCTGAGAATATGGGAAAGTAATTCTGTAATGAATAATTGAATAAATGATGTTAACCAATGGGGTTGGTTTTTACTGGAACATAATGATGAAGCTGTAATTTTAAAGGGACAGTAGACTTTGGGTGTGATGCTAATGAAATTTAATGTGGAATTGTCATTGGTTAATTAATATTTAAATAATTAATTAAAGTGAAACTAATAAAAAGGTAATAAATCTCTTTAAGTAGTTGTGTGCTTATAGGATACCTAGTCTTAGAAGTATCAGCCTGGAGTCTGAGAGACGTTAGCTATAGTTTTTTCTAAGACTAGGTTATTCTCATAGTGTGGTTGTGAGATATAGTATATCCTGTAATTTTTGCATTTCTATACTCTACTCCACCCTATCAGTAAGGGAAACTGACACCCTGAGGATTCTGAGCCCTGGGGGGGGGGGTGTTTTCCCAAACATTCTGGTGGGAGGATGGATGGCTAACTATCCCCTTTGGCCCTGCTCTCTTCTCTTGGTATTTACTTGTGCTGGCAGGAACATTGGTTAGTTATTTCCATATGTGTGTGTAGAGGGATATAATGTCTTGTGGTTATTCACACAGATATATTATGGATATAGTTTTCTATGGACTATTATAGGAGTAACATGTATAGTTTGTGATGGATTGAGGATCCTTACTCGGTGTATGGGCTGTAATGGCTTGAAGTATAATACTTGATGCATGATACACGTTATGCAAGCTGTGGTGGCTCCCAGAAACTACCTGGTTACTTTTCTTATGTGGACACAGTGTTTTTGTTGAATGAGGTGAATGTTGTGGTGCTTTGCCCAGGTGTCTTCGGGAAAGCCTTTTTGGAGAGAGATGCTTAGGACGTGCGATGTTAGGGAAAAGTGGCAAACCAGTGGGGAAGTAGTAGTGAGGTACCCTTGATATTATTTATTATATGATATATTCTTGTATGTGTTACTTGGTGAGAGTATCCATGGTGAGGCTGGGAACTTAGTATACCTGTTTAGGTGAAGAGTTAGTTTCACTTGTTGTTCACTATTCTTTAGCATGCTTTATTTACTTTTGCATGAGAGGCTTAGGGGAGGATCCTACTGAGTATACTGTTATACTCACCCTTTGTATATATAAACTATTTTTTCTGTCACTTGGAGCAGGTTTGAGATCAAGCTATTTTCTACTAGCTTGGGGTTGTAGGAGCTATTCGGGCTTATGGTTGCTGCTGTTTTTCTTGTAGTTTTTCCCTTCCAGTTGTAGTACTTTTACATGACATTACTTATGTTCACTTGGATTTTATTTTATATTTCTGTTCTAAGTTGGAGTTGGTTGGTGTCTATCTTATCTCTCACTTCCACATGTGTTTTATTAGAGGGTAATGCCTCCCATTTGTGTGTTTACTATACCCTCAGTTCTAGTTGCCAACCTGGGGCCTATTGGAGGTGGGACTCGGGGGTCATTATCTCCCTTCTCAAATTTCCAGCCCAGGAGGGGTACACTTTGTGGGGAGGGGGTCGTGACACCTAAACTTATGGTATACAATCCACTTTATAGGCTCAAGGAGATTCAATTATCCATGAACAACTGTAGAGGAAGTCATCCTGATGGAAGGGATGTGAGGATGCACAGGGGACTAGGCCCATGCAGTGTGTGAGCCCACAGGAGTTCTATTTTTATGTATTATTCATAAGCTCACTTAGGAAATGCAATGAACGTGACCCATGTTTAGTGTGTGCAAGTGAATATGAGAGACCACCCTGGTGTAGAAAACTGAGTTGAGAAACCATGCGTTTTAATTTAAACAATCACGCCCCTCTATAATGTTTTGATGTGGGAAAAGTTTATGTCTGGTATAGTTCATTTTTTTATCAAAATTCCATAGTAATATCTCATTCAATCACCCCTACACTCAGAGACATTCAATCCACTATCTCTGCCACTTCCATCTCTTAACCCCACCATCGCCGCTTCCTATAACATGATATAACCTCTATTACTGCCACCGGATAATCTCAAGCTTAAGATAAGGGACACTTTTGAGGCCTTACACCACCAAAGACCATCTTATTCACCCTTTAAAAACCTCATTAAGTACATTTTTATGCTCTATCTAGACACTGTGAAGGCCATAGATTTGAGGGAAGACCACTTCCCCACCACTACCATGCACACTCACCACTTCACTGTATCCCATGCATTTCCACATTCGTGCTACCATAAACCCATGCAGGTGGAGGAATTTGCTCTAAACAAGAAGGCAGAAGCTGCCACTGGTCTTCACTACAATTCGGGGAATCCGGATATCCACAGATATTTAAAAATTGGGATATTTAAATATCTAGGACTGTGATCCAATTTTTTTTAAAAAAATATAAGGAAACCCTTGACCATCGAAGAAAGCTGCGGGTTCCTCCCTGCCTATAAAAAGAGGAGGCCTTGATGAACCAAGAGAAGTAGAACACCATAGAGGGGAGGATGGATTATCAACCACTACTACACCATTTTTATTCATTTGTTTCTTTTATTTTTATTTAACTTTAGTTTATTATTATTATTTAATTTTCTTTTATTTTTTTAACAAAATCCATGCATGATTTTATTTAAGTTTCATCACCCATATCCTTCTTCTTCTTATTTTTATATTCTTTTTTTTCTAATTTTAAATTCTAACCTTATGTATTTTTATTTTATTTTATTTTTTTCTCCATCTTTCTTACCTTATTATTATTATTATTTTATTTTATTTATCTTCCTCTCTTAACTCTTTCCACCAGATGATATCTTACCCTCGATAATGAGGGGATGAATCGAGGCTTAGAATAAGGGAGGTTAAGTGTTTTTTAACTATTTATTAAAGTTTATTTTATGTTTATGGTATATGCGAGTGGAATGTATGGGTGTGGTGATTGTTTACCATCACATGAAACTCAGTTCCATTTATATTCTTTTATTTTTATCTTTTCCATCACTTATACTGATCACAATCTCTTCACATGATGGATTTGAGATAATCAATGGATGAAATGACATATGATGGATCTAGGTCCTATAAGATGTCACACTCTCGATTGAGGTGTTCCATAAACCTTAATTACTAGAGGAGTTGGAGTTTAAATTTTTTATGACATTTGATATTTCAAAAAACTAAATAAAAGGATAGTAATATATCCATGATAATTTCATAATTGGATTATAAAAATTAATTTAAACAAATAGAGGAGAATAATGATAGAACTCAAGACCAAACCTAGGACCTAGTTCTTTATTTATAATTTCATTCTGGTTAACATTTCATGGTAAGGTAGAATTTATTATCATTTCTATATTTTAGAAAGTAATAAAAAACCAAAAATTTATCATTTATTTCATATAATAATAATAAAAACAACAATAATGATCATTTTATGTGAATTAGATTAATTATGTAGATAAACTGAGGTTCTCCTCAAGTGAGATGACCCGGGTTAGCCATTGTGCTACACTAGGAATTTTTTTAGAAATTTTCTTTCACCACGCCCTGTGACAGGTGTGTTTCATGTATAATTAGGTTCCTTGTATCATGGTTTTAATTGATATCTTAGAATAATGGATTATATGATTATACATGATGTATAAGATATATATGGTGTATATTGTTATGGCGATACATGTGTTTTATGAAGATCACATCATATTGTAGCTTGAGTAACACCAAAATTTTTATAGTGGTCACTCTTATCTTATGGTTTTGAGTTAGGAATTCATAATCATGGTCAAAACTACAAAAAACCATAGGTTCACACAATTTTTTTTATAAATAGTGATTTTTTACTACAATGTGTATATACAAAACAAAGATATTTATTTGATATCTTATCTAAAAGGAGTTTTGGATGAGATCCAAAAGAATTTTGGATATAGTTCAATACATTATTATATATGATGTGATATGAGGTATAAATTTTTAATGTTTATGATACTTGTATAAGTGTGAGGTTGATAGAAATATATGCTAACTACCATGAATTGTAGTATATGATTCTGGTGAGTCACATGATATAACTTACACATGCATGCCTTATGGACGGAATATCATATACGGTGATATAAGACACTACATTATTGTATTATGTTAAACCACATACTCTGATATAATGTGATTAAGGATTATGATATATGTCAATTATATAGTATGATTGATATGATTTATCTATGTTATGAGATAACATAATTATCTTGATATTACACAACATAAACTATCATTATTATTAGTTAAATATCATTATATAATTCATTCAAGGAGTAATTGAACATTCTTAAGTAGTAATGGAATGATATTATAAATCATTAAATCATTAAACAACTCATAGGTGGTATTATTCTATATGTTATAAATTCTATAACCATATTAATTTATGATAAATTCTTGTGAAAAATTTCATGGGAGGTTTATTTTATGGTTATTGTGTTTCATCTAAGTCAAAAAATTAATTTTAGGAAAGTAAATACTTACCTATACATTTTTAAACTTTGATACAAAAAATAAATTTTTATATTATTGAGGAAGTATTATGATTCTTCTATATCCAATATGTATTCATTGATGATAAATAATAATATTAAAAAGAAAGTGGTGAAAACCTTAGAAGTTAAGTATGTTTCATTTTATTAAAACACCCATGACTTGTACTTATAGATGCATTACAACAATATTACACCATTTTATACATGACATAAATATTTAATATGCTTAAAAAATACTTAAATCATAATTTTAGTAAATTTAGGAATTAGGAACACAATGAAAAGGAAAATATTTAAAAAATATTTATTTTATCACCTTCTTTAAGTATCCATGATCTATAATTATTCTACCTTTCATAATATTCATAGATCTTTATAGATTTTATATGGAAATAAAAAGGTGAGATAATATCCTACCGAGGTAATCATAACATCATAGTGTATTGTTAAGGAAGAATCATCCATAAATAATGGTTTAGAGCATGATATGAACAAAATCATATGAAATGTCATAAATGAGAATGATATATAAGTAATATAGGAATCATTATAAAACAAAATTAATAAAAAAACATACATAATAAATGAATAACCATGAATATAAATAATAAAGGAATATGTAATGCATGATAACTATTAATAAGTCCATGTGATACTTAACTGCCACTGAAATTTTGGTTGAATTAGTGGTTACCAAAACAATAACACTAAAAATCATTTTTCCATCATTATTTAGTATAGAGGTTATCAAATAAAATAATTCAATGGTGATAGATAGAGATAAATAGTAAAATCCACCAAAATTTTACAAAATTCACTAACTTTTTTTATCTAGTGACTTATCTTTGGTGTTCAGTGGTTGTGATCCTACTATACATGTTCTTATCTTATTATCAACAATAATAAAAATTTATGATACGTAAAATGGTCTTGAACACCTATTATAAGAAATATATGGATGGGAATCAATAATTTTATCAATCTCAAAAATCCTATTTAATTTACTCAAGATTTTGGACATGTGTTCACCCTTCTTATCCTCCTAAATCCTAGTTAAAATTTACTTGGAATGTGTTTCTAGTTATCCCAAAATTTTTCCACCTTTTTTCATCATACTTTTCTCCAAGAATAAATCCTCATATTGATAGAATCTACATGCATCATGGAGTAATGATTTACATTCTAGTGTAATGAACATATCTAAAATATATGTGTTATATACCATTCCAAATTCTCAACTAGATCTATAAAATCCAGTCTTCCATTGTGTCATGGATTGATGCATTATAGTGTGGTATTTTTATTTACATATATTTGTAGAAGTCCTATTACAATGAGATCCTAATACTTGTGGCATAAGAGATATATCCTATAAAAAAATTTGATAAAAAGTATCATGAATTTAATCTTTGCGGCATGAACAACTCATCTTTGGTGTGGTGTGTTTGTTTGTGATATGATGGTCTTCAACACCCATATGAAGTGCCAAAAGAAATTTTCCTAGATCTAAATTATGGCATGGACTTGACCTCATGAATCCTTAAATAAAACTCTTCATAGTAAAACATATGTGGGGTGTGGTTTAATTTCCCATGTAAGAGTAAAAATATTATTCTATTGCATTTTGTTGTAGTGTGAGAATTACTTCACATCTTGATTTGATCCAAATTAATAAATCTTCATTATTTTTCATTATTCTCAACTATAATAAAATTAGAACTCATCTATAAGTATGTTTTCATTAAATAAAAAACAAAAACACCTTTAAATATCATGGATGAATTGTATGAAGAAAAAATTCATAGCATGAACCCAATATAGAAGTTATCTAAACACCACACTATATGATACAAATATGTTTTTGAGATTTCACCAACCTTTAGAGTAAAGACCGATGCTACATTGATTATGTATCAATTAGAACCATATCACAATTACTTTTTTTAATTAATTTTATGATATATCTTGAATTTCAAGACTCATAAAATCCCCAATCATAAAGGGGTATTTAATATCCACCTTGGGTCTCTTTGAACTCCCCCTTTGGATTTTTTGGAAACATGTGAAACAGTATATTAGCTCTCCTCTAAGATTTAGCAACCAAAGCCCCATGTCTCCTATGAAATGAAAAATATTTTTCATCACTTATCCCCCTTCATCAAAAATTATAAAAAACATAGTTTCTCCCCACTTTGAAAGAATATCTTATTTATATCCCCCTTAATCAATTAATTAAAAAGAATGAAATTGGGAAAACAAAATAAAATATTCACCAGGATTTTGGGAGATAATTCACTTCTAATAACTTTCTCAAGTGCTAGAAGGTATCCTTTATTAGGGTATTTTTAATGATATACGCAACTTGATACTTTTTTAAAACATAGTCCAATAAAAGATATCCATTTTACACCTTCTTATTAATGATGCAGAACTTGATATCAATATGTTTCAACCTTGAATATTGTTCAAAATTATATGAAAGGTTGATTAAACTTTGATTATCACACCCAATCATCAATGGGTATGAAACATTCACCCTAATTTCTTCTAGTTTTGACTTCATACACATCATTTTTGTTGTAGCGTGTGATATTGAAACATACCTAGATTATGTTTTTCTTAAGGTGAATGATTTTTTATTCTTAGAGTATCTAGCAATGCATCTTTTACCAATAAATAATGTACCTCTATAATTCAACTTTTGATCACCTGTCACCTACCCAAAACACATCATAATATCCAAAAAACTAATATGTGTCTTTATTATAACTAAATCCATAATTAGGAGTTCTTTTGATGTATCATAATATTTATTTCCCCATCTTAATACATGACTAATCATGATTTATTTGGGACCATGTATAAAGAGTAACTACAAATATGATGTCTGGTCTAGACATTTTCAAGTAGAGTAAGACACAGATAATCTTCTAGAACTCCATTTTATCCATAGTAATTACTTATTCATCCATAGAAAACTTTTTCCCAATTGTTATAGGAGTAGAGTCCTCTCTTGAATCTTCTATTCTAAACTTATTCAATAACTTATAAAAATACATTTCTTTTGAGAGAAATATGTGACCTAATATTTTTGTAAATTGAAAGACCAAGAATAATTTAATCTCATAAATTATCAACATCTAAAATGTTTACTTAATTAGGAATAAAATTCCTCAAAATTATTTTCTTTATTTCTGGAAAAAAATACTTCATCAATGTTCACGATCACTATGAGTGAGTTTCTGTAATCTCTACTAAAATTAAAGTTGTTATACACCTTTACTTTCTTGAATTTCATGATACTTAGTCTATTTTACAACTTTAAATACCATGGTTGAGGTTATTTAAGCCCTAAAATTGATTTATGTAGCTCTCACACTCAATAAACATTATTTTGAAACACTAAACCTTCCATTTATTTAATGTAAAACTCTTCCTCAAGTTCACCATTCAGGATTGCTAAATTTATATCCATTTAAAGTAATTTGGAATTTCTTTTAGAACATTATCAATAAATATTATTATATTTTCAAGAATTTTTAATGGATTAAAGGTATCATCAAAGTCTATACCATCAATTTTAGTGTATACCTTACATAAAATATGAGCTTTGTTCTATGATACTTCTTCTTTCTCATTGATATTATTTATAGAAAATAATTTATACTTATCACATTCTTGTTTCTAATAAATAAATCTAATTGAAAAGTATCATTATTCTAAATCCAAATCATATATTATTACATCACTATAATCCAATATTCATGTTATAGTGCCTCTTCAACACTCTTTAGTTTATATTGATAAATCAACCTGGTGTGATTATAAATTCTCAAAATTTTTCAAGTATTTATAACCGTTTTGTTTTCTACAATTATGTATTCAATATTAAAATGTTTTATAAACTTATGAATGTTAAGTAATCATCTCTATAGGACATCCCCATCTATGAAAATATCATAATTGTGAAACTAACTATAGGATATATGAGAGATCACTGAGAGGGGTGAATTAGTGATCTTAATTATTTTTATATTTCTTTCAAAAAACCCTTTTCCACTTATTAAAGCAGTTGGTATTTTTTATACAAAAATTTATAAATACATGAAAATATAAGGAACATAATGATTTACAAGGTTCATCTCTCAAAATGATAAGTATAATCATTAGTGTGATATAGATTCCTCTGAGATCATGTAACCCACTAGTATCAACCTATAGATACAAAAAGATGGGTTTATTCTTAAAATTGTATTACAAACCTCTTGATAGTGTTTTGGTTCATCCCAAACACAAGTTCATATCATAATTTACAATGATATAAATAGTATATTACAACTAAATTATCTCAAACCAAATATAATTTTATTGAGTTTTTTGGGGCCCAAGTGAAGGGATTTTATAGATCATTCCATGATCTTTAGTAGTGGAAGAAAACCCAAAATCATGTTGATATATATTCAAGAAATAAATGTGTTAATATTATCTTAAAAAATACCTAGAAATCCATAAAAAAATCCTCTATCTTATTTTTTTAATGAATAATTATTGATGAAAATCATAGGAGCAACAAACAAATGCATCCTTCCTCCGAGTGGTTTACATAAAACTTTGTATCCCATAACATTTCCTGAGGATCCTCATACTCTAAAGGGGTTATATAACCTTTAAAATGATAATTAAACAGAGCACCAATAATGAAGAAAACTTTAACTATTTCACTTGAAACATGATTGTTTATGCTTAAATAAGAGAGTACATCCCTTTATATAGTCTATGAATGACAATCCATATTAAATGGATAAAACATTTTTCATCCGTCATGTACCATATACATTACTTCCCATTGGGTGAAATTCATAAAACCTATTCAATGTATACATAATCCTTAAAAATCTTTTCATAATGGGTTTCAACTAATGAAAATTGAGCCGGAGTGGATGTGGAGAATGCATACATCCCAAGCCTGAAAAATGGCGACGTTGGGGATATCTATCATGATATTCAGAAGAACCACCAAGGTATAGTAATTAACATTTTATTTCACATCCAGAAATATCTTAGTTTCACTAAAACACCATAAGGAATTTATAAAAAAAATTATAACTCTTTGTGAATCCATAAAAATTATTTTGGATATAGATCCTTCAAACACTCATTATTTTGGAACAAAAACTTTGTACAAAGTTTAATCCGTATACTGAGGCCTAACTATGTGACCCTTCGAGCCTTTGTATCATTGAGAATAAATATAAAATCTATATTTAATAAATTTAATCAAAGAGTGGAATCTTGAAAAGAATCCATTCTACTCAAGCTACTAAGGGTTCTGGTGCGATCTCTATAAAATATACCGATATCTCTATATCAACATTTCCACCAAAAGATGTATCATATAAATCATATGTAAATCTATATAATATCTTTTTTCCATGACATCGAGTGACTAATATATAGTGTAATGAACCGGCCAAGGCCTCCAATTGAATCGGTGTCCAAACTGATATGCTAATGACTCATGGGCGTCCTTGATCCCCCCAAGATGATGAAAAGCATCATAGGTATCAAAATAAATCATTAGGAATGATTTTTCCTAGATAAAAATATTTAATAATAGTGGAATTAAACCATAATTTTAGCATGAACCATATGTAAGTCAGACTCCCATTCAAAAACACACAATCAGGAATAAAAAACAACATATAAAGTAAAGCAGTGGTAGAATAAAATTAAACTCCCAACTTATACTCCAAAAACCCTCCCATATATAAATGACCTCCAATATATTTCTACCCTAAAACACGACAATATCACTACAACTCCAACTGTAGAAAGTAGAAAAATGACTATATGGAAGATATGAGGTAAATAATGAAAATAAACACTGACATACTAGATAAAATGAACCCCCATTACCCAATTTTACTCTATATCCAAAAATCAAAACCTTATATAATGGTAAGAGGAGGTCTTCGAAGACTCGTCAAACACCCTATAAACACAATAAATATGATTTTAGAATGAAAATAACCACCTAGGGTTTATCTAAGGGAAAGCATTTAAAAGGGAGGAGAGAAAAATCGAGAAGAAGAAGAAGATGGGGGGGACCCTTACTAATGAAGATCACACTAGAAATTGGAAGAAACATAGGTCAATATAAAATGGGAGAGAGATTAGTGCTGGGAACATGAGGGGATCCTCCCAGGGGGATACTGCACAATGAAAGAAGGGGGGATATCGGAAATATGAGTGTTTTAATTATATTTAATTAAGGGAATTTTAGGAATTTTTAAAAATTCAAAACTAGGAACCTCACATAGTCTTCACATAGTTTACCCAAACTGTGCACCCACCATGAACTATTCACTTAGCACATCAAGGAACCCACCTAGTTGGATCATAGAGTTTGGAGAATCATGTGCCAACTATGTGAAACGACTATGTCACATGGAATACGCCTATCACAGAACCTCTTAAAGGTTTATGCTAACTGTCCTCAAACAAAAAGTTTTTATAATTTCAAACAATTTAAAGGATTATACTAAAACTCTATGGTGGAAATAATAACCAATAAATAAATTAATAAAATAAATAAATAAAAACCTTGGTGTCATGATCCTCCCCACCATAATGCTTTCTAACCAAAAAAATCCATCAAACTTGGGAAGGAGACTTCAAAAGGATCTCAATGAGAAATATGGAAAATCTATAACATGACCCCTTAGATCCAAGTTTGACCCAAAACGCTAGAAAGAGTCTTCAAAATACCCTTGGATTTTTTATGTCCTCAAAGAACATTTCGCATCCAACTGTTAAAGGAGAAATCAAGAAACAAAGGCCCTTAATGTTTCTACCCATCATTTAAAAACATCCATGGGATGGTGGTTCAACAAAATAAGGGACTCAGAAATCTTAATACCAAATATGAAAAGATTTTATAACAAAGATAATCCAAAAAAATCACCTGAATAAAACATAATGCATGATTCCCCAAGACATCAAACTCTAAAAATAGTTAAAACATAGAACAACCTAAAGGTATCCCCCTAAATACCAAAAACTGGTCATCGATATACAAGGAAAGGAAGAAGAGATACCTAAAAATTCCTACCAAACCATTCCAAAATAAAATAAAAACCCTTAAGTGCACTCCAAAAAACAAAAATAATTATCTCAAGGACAAACAACAACCCTTACACTAGGAAGAAAATGAAGAAGGCATAAAAATAGACATGCCTCTTGAAACGTCATATGTTTAAACCCTAGGTCAAGAATGAATAAGTGGTAACCTATGACCTCAGACCTTGGACACCGACCGAAGTGATACTATAAAATCAAATAGATACTATTCAATTCATAATCTCAACTAATTCAATAACCATCATAGTTACTCTAAAAAAACCTAAGGTATTCCCCCCAAATCAAGGGACCAAAACTAAACCTCACCACCCAAAGGCACAATCGAACTCCAAAGATCCTTTTCAGTTTGATAGTATATATGAAAAACTCAAGGTACCATAATAAATCATTGATAATGAACCTAATAATTCACACCTAAAAAGGTATTATCTGAGGGACTTGATTTTCTATACCCCTAAAAGAGTTGATCACCCTAACATGAGAATTATCTTGACATTTCCGAGGAGTAATATTTCAATAATAGTGAGAGAAAATATACCTTTTCTAACCACATTCAAAGAAGCATTTAATTCCATCCAAAAATAATTTTCCTAACTCAAAATTACCATTTCAATAAAATCAACCAAAAACACTATCAAAAGTCACAAAATTCAACCATAAAGGTCCCCCTTTTTAACCATTTCAAAACCAAAAATTTAAATTTTAAAATATTAAAACCACATTTGGAAACCTTTTTTAAAACACTTCACTTCCTCTTTTGAAAACACTTCAAAATTACCAAACATAAATTTCATTTTAAATTTTCTTTATAAAACCTCCTTAACAAATTTCAAAACCAATTTTACTTATAAAAAATATTTATAAATATCAAAATTCCCACACAACCCATCCATAAAATTTTTCCAAACACAAAACCCATTTTAAAATTTTAAAACCAACCCCTACCCTTAAAATACACATATCAAAGTTCATTTTTCCATTTCAAAACATTAAAATTAGCTTAAAACCATTTTAAACTAACACTCCATTTTTGAAATATTAAAACTTCACTTAAAAACAATTTATAACTTCTAAAAGGCACTCTTTATCAAACATAAACCAATAAAAATCCAATAAATCAATTTCAAACAACATAAGTCCAAGAAAAATGGGACTATTGATAATGAATTAATTTATCACATGGTTTGGTAGACCATTTTCCTTTCGCACCACTATCATTGAGAGTAAAAATAACCATGCATGCGGTCTCAACGTAAGTTACCAAGCCACCTGAGCTCACTGTAAACCTCCATCTCAACTATTATTTCATCCCAAAACAAATAAAATCCATCAACATAAAATATATCATACCAAAAATCATAAACCAAGAATTAAAACCCAACATCCCTTGGTAGCCCAAGGATTAACATAAGAAAGAGTTGGCCAAAATCTTCCCATACCTCTCACTTGATAATTGACGGTCCTACCACCATATACTAGACATACCAAATAAAAATGGTGACTTTGGAACCTAGGATATCGTAGGAACCCACCTCAAATACTATTTTTAGTGAACCAATCTAGTACTCCATCTGAATTGGTGCCTAAAACAATTATCAACTAACCTGAGAGGTGTCTTTGATCCCCTCAAGATGATCAATAACATCATAGGAATCAACTAAAATACTTAGTGATGATATCACCCATATAAAAAATTTTAACAATAGAAAAATTATTACAGAATTACCATATGAAACATTAAAAATTTTGATGTCTATGAAAAAAACACATAAGTGGAATAAAAAAAATAGATTAAAAAGAAGAGTGACATCAAATTATAATGAAACTCTCATATCACACTATAAAAACCCTCCCCTATAGAAATGGCCTCTAGAAAATTCCTATCCTTGTCCATTGAAATATCACTACACCTACAATTGTAGAAAGAAGAAAAAGTCATGCATTGATGATGTGATCTAAATAATAAAAATAAACACTGACATACCTGATCAAATGAACCCATGTGACCTAAGGTCACTCTTTTTAAAAACCTAGTAACTCATTTTGAGAGTCTAGGAATGAACCAAAAAAGGACACTTGGTCTAAAAACACCGAGAGGTATAAGTAGGGTGTGCGCTCAACAGTCTAACAGGAAAGCACCACAAATTCCACATATTTTATTTTGAAAAATAATCTAGAATTCTAGTTTCAAATAAATTTATAAAATAGATTTCATTCCTTTAAGAAAAACCAAACACCACGATCAAAATTTTTCTAAAACTTCTATTTAATTTTATTTAAATGTAAACAATCACTTGGAAAACCCTTTTTCGGCTAGGCCTCTTTTATCTAAAGCACACACACAAACACACACAAATACCTTTTAATGAAAACTAACCCATGTGAAACATGCATTGAAATTTTCCGTTTTTATTTTAATTTAAATAAATACCAAAAGGACAACCCTAGATAAAGAAATAAAAAATAATGGAAATAATAATTAAACAAGGCCAAATAAAATCTAAAGTGCAACATAAGTAAACAATAAAGGTAACTAAAGGAATTTAACCACAATCATAACATCATCCATAATAATAAGTTTGGGAATCAAACAAAGCATTATCTGAGGCACATAGGATAAGTCATAACCTATAGTTTCTAAAATAAACTAACTCACTTATAAAACACTAGCTGGATAAGTGAATTGATAATCAATATAACCTAGGCCTCTTAAGGACATCAAAACCAGACTCTAGCTAGTTTCTAATACCTAACTAGGGAAAAACCTATACTATTACCCACCCACCTAATGTCTCCCATGCAGCAATCACAAAACATACAACATATAAATCATCCAAATCATCAACAAGAAACCAAAATTAAAATACACTTGAAAACATAAATTTTTTCAAAACCTCTTTTTAAAGTTTAATTACAAATCAAACACTTTTATTGAGACCATTTTTCAAAAATTTGGTAAAATCAACTTGTTTTTAATTTAAAAAAATCATTTTAAAAACACCTTTCAATACACATATTCACATATTATTATGTGAATATGTGTACATGTCCATATATATATACATATACATATATGTGTAACAATAAATAATAATATAAAATATATCAAATGTGTATCATATATAAATCACTAAGTGACGAAACAATTAAAAATAGTAAAATTATTATTTAATAGAAACTCAAAAAAGTTCACCACTTTAAAACACACACAATTTAATAAAACCCTTGAAATAATATCTTAAAACACTCAATTTGTATTTTTAAATCATCATAAATATTTCTTTAAGTGAAAATAAAATTTATTACATTAAGGAAAATAGAAATAAGGGAAGAATACCTAAAAACCCATTTAAAAATCAATTGAAACGATTTAAAAACCTTGATTAATACACATAATTAAATTGAATTAAACTCAAATAGAATTTATAAATTTAAATAAATCAATTTAAAAAACCCAATAATATGCATTAAATTAGGTAAAAATCAATCATGTAAATACCTACCAGGAAGGTGAAAATATGACACAAAACCTCCAATGACAATAAGAGGAGGACTTGGAAGAGCCATCATACACCCTAGAAACACAATACATATGATTTTATAAGCATAAGAACCACCTAGGGTGCAGAATTGGGAGATCCATTATAAACGACTAGAGAAAAACTATGAAAAAAGAAGAATAAGAATAAGATAGAGGGAATGAAACCATTTTTAGTGACGATCACACTTGAAATAGGAAGAAATAATGGCTGTGATCACAGGGGATAAGAAGAGAGGATGATCAAGTGAGGTGATCCTCCATGGGGGCTAATAATTTATGAAATAAGGGTGGGGAGAGGGGTGAGATGATCGTTTTAATTTATATCATTTAGGGAATTTTAGAAATTTTGAAAAATTCAAAATAGGTTACCTCACACGGTTTGTGTATGGTTTACCCAAACCATGCACCATTCACTGGGCACATAAAGGTACCCAAATGATTTGAAAAACTATACAACAACTGTGAAAAATGGATTTTTCACATGATAGACCCCGACCACATGGTCTCTCCATGGTTTACGCTAATCATGAGCTAACCATGCGAAAAAAAAGACTTAAAATATTCAAAAAATTAAATGGATTGTTTTGAAAATTAATGCTAAAAATAACAACCAATAAATAAGTTAATCAAATAAATAAATAAATAAATAAAAACATGAGTGTCACAATCCTCCCTACCATATTGCTTTCTACCCCTATAAATCCACCAGATTCGATAAGGAGACTCCAAGAAGGATCACAATGAGAAAGAGAGGAAATCTATGACATGACCCCTTAAATTTGAGTCTAAATCAACACACTAAAAAGTATCTCCAAAATTCCTATGAATTCTCTAAGTCACCAAGGGACATTTCACATTTTACAGTTAATGGAAAAATTAATAAATAGAGACCCATAATGGGTCTCCACACCATTTAAAAATTCAATGGGATGGTGGTTCAAAAAAATAAGGGACTCGGAAATCTCACTACCAAACATGGTGAGGTTTTCTAATAAATAGAGAAAAAAAAATCACTCCCACAAAACACAATCCATGATTCCCCAATACATCCAACCCTCCAACAGGAACAACATAAAACAAACCAAAGGACGCCACCAAAATACAACAAACTGATCCTCGAGAAACATGTAAAAGAGTAGGAGATACCTCAAAATCCTTACCGAACTATTTTCAAAATAAATAAAAACCCTAAATAACACTAAAAAATACAAAACAATCATATCATGTCCCAAAAATAACCCTTCCACCAAAAATAAAATAAAGAAGGCATAAATGAAAAACATGCCTCTTCAAACATCACGAGTTTCAAGCCAAGGTCATGAATGAATAATTTATAACCTAAGATATAATACCTAGGTCACCGACCAGGGTGATCCCATCAAATCAAACAAATATTAATCAATTGATAATTTCAACTGGTTAAGAATGTAATGACCTAAAATTTCATTAATGAAAATTCCTCTTGATCTAATTAAATGTCTTATTATGTAAAAAGGATATATAATATGTGAAATTCATTGGTTTTATTTTTTTGGATTTTAAAATACCATTAAGAATTGTGAACATTGCTAATATATCCATTGAACAGTGATCACATGATTTGTATAAATATAGGGCTTTAAAAAATCCAGTTTACTCAGACAAAGGAAGTGATAACATCATCCAGTAGACTTTCCCTGTATGAAGCCCATTTTTCGGAGCTCATAAAGGAGGTGGCATCATTGGGGCTCACTCTTGACCAATACCAAGACGAGATTCAACATGTTAAGCTCAAATAGAACCACCTACAGGAGAAGTAGAATTTAATAGAGATTTCCACCCGGGCGATGTTATTCGAGCCACCCAAAGAGTCTGTCACCATTGGACACCTTACCCTTAGGTCTTATGTGGGTGTTATAAGGGTTTATGTAACAAGAACTTATCACTATGATTACGTGTATTATTTTTGTATATAATAAATAATATAAATTTATTTTATTATTGTTACTTTGTAAATAGTTTTTAATGCACAAATATTATTTTTAGTTAATATTAAACTAAGGAATCTATTTTGATAATTTAATGGATTTTTTAATTAAATAATATTTTAACAAAATATTATTAGTTTACTTTTTATTAACTATAAATTATTGTATAATTTTTATGAATATAATTGAAATTTTTATTAATGTTTGAAAGTTGTTTTTGTCAAAACCCATGAATTTTTGATAAATGTCAGTTTTTATATTAAAATTGAAAATTCACATATTTATAAAATTATTTAGATAAAATGAATATTATTTTTGGAATCAGGATGTGGAAATTATCCAATAGTGAATTTTTCAAAATTTTCTGAGATAGTTGATTTTTTGGGTAAAAATTAAATACTGTTTAAATGTATAATGTGTTTATGACATCATAATGAACCAATAGTGATGTAATAAAATTCTATAAATGATATCTTCGGACAATATATGTTTTATACTTAAAATAATGTGATTTTAGATTTATTTTATTTATTTTACAGATCCTTAGTAGACCCTTCAAGATTTATAAAACATTTTATCTTTTTAAATTGTTTTCCTTGAGAGTGTGACTCACCTCCACATAAGAAACCCTATTATTTTAAGAAGTTCGACCATTGGAATTATAAAATATTTTTTCCAATCCCATTTGGAAAAAACTATGGGCAAAAACCATGGGATGGTTTGTGGTTTTTATTAGTTTCATGTGTGGTGTCCCAAACCTAATTA
The DNA here is from genome assembly GCA_963277665.1 of Viscum album. Classification (NCBI taxonomy): domain Eukaryota; kingdom Viridiplantae; phylum Streptophyta; class Magnoliopsida; order Santalales; family Viscaceae; genus Viscum; species Viscum album. Next base: position 1,083,187,972 of record OY728137.1, on the reverse strand, counting down.
ATAAAGAATTCCCTCTCCTTTACTATATAAACCCACCCAAGATTTCACTTACTCTTCACTCATAGCCTTTGGAGTTCGTCCAAACTGTTCCCCCCCTCTATAGAATCTTCCCAAGGCGCCCCAAGCTCCCACGAAGCCTCCATCAAGCCCCTCCCAAGCCTTTGGGATCACACTTCCAAGTAAGGGATTCTCACTTTCCTTATTTATGTCCAAGTTTCCTTATATTGTTATTCCCTTTTATTTTAAATTATAAATGTTGGGTTATCATTTAAAACCTCCCCTATACTTCCCTCCTTATGTTTTAATAATGAGATACCCCTTTATCTCTCATTAATTCCTTCCAAGTACACCCGTTACCATACCAAATTTCCGTAAGGGATTCCATCCTTTCTCATTTTAGCCAAGTTTATTACCATTGTTATGTCCTTTTATTTTAAATTATAAATGTTGGGGTATGATTTAGAACCTCCCAAATACTTACCTATTTATGTTTGAATGATGATATACCCCTTTATCTCTCATTAATTCCTCCCATGTACACCCGTTACCATATTGAAATTCCGTAAGGAATTTCTCTCTCCTCATTTACATTCAAGCAACACTTTTGTATCATGAATCTAAATTCCATTAAAATTGCTGGGACATGTCTATATTATCCTTTTACTTTACATTTAATGTACATATTATGAGACACACCATTATCTCTTATCAATCATTTTTATGAATTCTTATGTCACTCCGTTATGCTGCCGAGATTACACTGCGATTTTCCAGGCCAAAGTAATTGTGTAGTGAATACCATGACCATTTCTCTATCAAGAGTATTAAACATTATACACATTTACTTATTGTTTAAATATTTTTGTGTATTTATTCTAAATTCCTTTATCATGGAATAAATTATGATGTTGAATGATTCTATGTTGTACGATCCATGTGACACACTTATGCATGAAATGAAATGTTTAAGAGGGGTGCGCCTGGATAGCACTCCAATGCATTGGGTAAAGATTAGTATCCTGATACGTCAAGTATAATGAGGATTTACTCATGCTAATTCAAGTGAAATGAGGATTTACTTATGCTAATTCAAGTGAAATTAGTATTTACTCATGCCGATTCAAATGCAATGAGGATTTAATCATACTAATTCAAGTGCAATGAGGGTTTACGCATGCTCCATGTTCAATGGGTCTTAGATCATTCTAATTCCATGTTAAGTGTTTTTGACACATTTACATGTTATGATAATCATAATATATCATTCATTTATGTTCATGTTTCTTTTATTCTCCATTGATATTCCTATTGTCTAACATGTATTGTATTCTTCATATTATGCCTTGTTTACTACCTTACTGGGCTTTATAGCTCATCCTTTTCTTATGCATGTCCTTAGGTTATCCCATGCAATGCTAAGTATGAGGGAATGTAGTGGTCATGTAAAGAAGTTTTTCAATAAAGATGTTGTGTTTCAATTTTTAAGTCGTTATGTAATGTTCTTAATCCCCAAAGACACTAGACCTCTTAATCTTCCATGTTGTATCAAGTGAAGAGTTTATGAAATAAATCAGGTTTAAGTGTGTAATAAAAAGCAGGTTTTTTTTATAAAGAATCTATCTTAGTAACCTGAATAACACCCAAGGTATTTTCCTTAAATCAAGGGACCTGAAAAAAACCTCACCACCCAAAGGCATACTCAAACTTCAAATAACTCATCCAGTCAAACAATACATAGGAAAACCCCAAGAAACTAGAATAAATTATAGAGAATGAACTCAAAGAGTCACACCTAAAAGGAAATTACCTTAGGGACTCGACTGTCTATACCACTAAAAGAGATGATCCCCCAAACTTTAGAATTCTTATAACATTTTTGGTGATCATACTTTCAATAGTAGGGAGATACACAAGACCCCATCCAACCACATTAAAATAAACATCCACTTTCATCCAATTTTTTTTCTTAACTTAAAATAACCATTAAAATAAAATCAATCAATAAAAATACCAAAATCTAGAACATCCAACCATTAAAAGTCCCCATTTTTAACTATTTCAAAACAACAACTTCAAATTTTAAAACATTAAATCCTCATTTGAAACCCTATTTTAAAACCCTTCACTTCCTCTATTTAAAATGTTTCCAAATCCCTAAATAAAAATTTAATTTTAAATTTTCTTTAGAAAAACACCTTAATAAATTTCAAAACCAACTTTCCTTATTCAAAACACTTACAAATATCTAAACACAAACACAACTATTGGTCAGAGTGAGTATCTTTATGGGGAGGGGATAGGGTGAATTTAGTACCCAATAAAAATTTCTATTAAAACAAGTTTTAATAGAATTCAAAATATAATTAAAATATACTAGTTAATCAAAATAGAAGATCTATATAAGTTTTTATCTTTTAAGATACTTCTCCAAGAGTGATTAAGTCTCAGTTAAAACAATATGAAAACTATTTTAACTTTTTAAATAAATTTACTCAACCAAAATCTTATATAAACACCAATTAAGATTAACAATCAAAGTAGTGGGGTTTTTATGGTTTAAAATAAATCCATTTTAATGATTAGAAATTATTAAAAAAACACAAGAGCATAATAAATACAATAGGTTCAGTATCAAGATGAGACCTAATCCTATCCACTTGGAAATCACATACTTCAAAGAAGATTATATAAATACAATATTGATCAAAAACATAGACTAAGTATAATCAACAGCTAACCAACTATCCAGGCCATGCAAGGACCTCTTCCATAATAATCGTGGGAAATAAAATAATTATAGGCCTCACAAGGACCTCTTCCACAACACTATGGGTAAAAAATGAAAATATAGGGTACAAATAAATATTGTATATTCTAGTTAAAGCATATGAGTCAGTGTGTGTTTAATTGTAATGGACCAGACCCCTCTGGTGCATTCCTTTGTTGAAATCGATGTGGTCAGCACGACGCACGTTATAATGATTTTTTTTAATACTGATGATAACGTAAAAATATGTTAATAATAATGATGATGACATAAATTGTGTGATTAATTAAACTAAAAAGAATAATCATGATAAAATGATTTAATTGGTGTTATTATTATTAATGATGTGAAGTGGGAAGGTGTGTGATCCATTAGACGTTGATAAATGAAACATGCAGTTTTTTTTTATTAATTGAGTAATTTTTGAAATTAAATTTGAATAAAAATTATGGATGTTGTGTTATTAATATTATTCATAATATTAATAATAATGAGAAATTGATGAAATTAGTCATGGTATTTATTGCAAACAATTAAATGAACATGCAAGTGGAAGCACGGTGGTGCGTTCAAAAAATTAAAGGTGAGTTCGTTATATTGGGTTTATGAAATTAAATGGTTTTTATTTAATAAATGTGGTTTCAATTTAATCAGTGTGAAATAAAAATAAATAGAATTAAAATAAATAACAATGATGGCGTAAAACTATATGTGAGAGGTTAATAAAATTAAATGTATTAAAATGGGGTTGAATATGTATGTTATATTAATTTTGTTTTGTCATTTAATTCAATTAAATGAAATGGTTTTGAGTCGCACGGAATGGTTGTGCATAGGTTCTCCCAAAATTGAATTATGAAATTAATAACATTGATCGTATAATAAATATAATAAAAAAATTAAAAGGAAAATGGTTTTATTTAATAAATTATAATAAATTTATGGGGAGGCGCATGAGATGGGGGGGGGGAGGCGTGAATGCCCCCTTTCCCTTGTATAAATCATATTTTTTTATTTATTGTATAATTTGATTTAATATATCATATATTTTATATAATGTTGATTTAATATATTAAAATAGTAATACAATAATAAAATAAGGGAGTGCGCATGGTGTAAGGGGAGAGATTCACGCCACAAGCCCTTTTGATCAAAATATTAAATTATTATAATATTAATAAAATAATATTATTATTATTTTGGGTGATCAAAACTTAAAAAGTCTATAACTTCTTCATATGGTGTCGGAATGACGAACCGTCAGCAACAGTGTAATCCTGTAATTAAGACGGTCATTTTAAGACCAGTGATAGATACCTTTTTATGAGTTATATCTCGGGTCAACGAAACACACAAATTAATAAAATTGGCGTTATTATTAAAACGCGTGGAAACCGCGTGACGTGTCGTGTGTTGACCAGTCAAAACACGTAACGGGTGTACGGTCACACCGTGTATTCATCAATACCCGCTGCATACTGTTTTACCTATTCGTTGCCTATATAAGAAAGGGTCGCGGATTATTTCCAGACCAATCGCTTCTTCTTCGCACGACGACACTCTTGGATGATCAAGAAGTCTTCCTCCTCTAACTTCTTTGTCCGAGCTCCGAATTACGATCCGTCAGCGGCCACAGGATTGTAGCGACGAGACGAAGCTTCTAAGCCTAGACTTGTCACCTTTCCTTCTGGACTTCCTTCTCCAGCTTCCATCCTAGGAGGCGTTTGTCGGGTTTGGCGAAGGCGGAGGACACCGAAGGACGTCTTCGGAAGCGATGTGATCGGGACCTTTTGAGGTATGGGTTTACCTTCGTCTCTCTATTTGGTGCAACATGCGGGGTGGGATATTTTTATTTTGTTCCATGGGATGCAGTTGAACTTTAAATAAAGATAATAACCGGATAAAGAAGGGTTTGGGGTTTTGTGCTGTTTCTATTGCCTTCCAGTTTCTTTATCTTCTGATTGTGATTTTGGATTGAAAGGCCTTTGCCTACTGAAAATCAAGGCCGTTGGTGGCCTTTGCGTGCGCAATTGATATCTGAATTGTTTGTGGTTGGTTTTGTTAAAACATGGAAAATGGATAAGCATGTAAATAATGGATGATTAAATGAGAATGAAAACCTTGTGTGATCACCCCGGTTGAACAAAATTGGAAAAATGAACATGTTGGTGGTTTGGTTGTTTTGTGGGAAATGTTTTTTTAAACGATGGGGTTGAAATGGGAAGTGGTTGGTTGTGGAAAATGCCTTTATTTATGAAAAGTGTTTTGATTATGAAAAGTGTTTTGGAAGTAAAAGGTGTTTTCAAATGCGGAAATGTTTTGTGTTTGGAAAGGGTTTTATGTGTGAAACTTTGAAATAAATGAATGATGGAATGTTGTATGGTTGTGATAATCTTTTGTAAATGAAATGGCATGTGGTTTCTTGCATTTTACCTAACCTTGGTTGTGGATGGCAGGGATATGTTTGTGAAAGGTTTTGTCTGGATGATAGTTTCCCAGTAGTAATAATTTGTTAAACCATTGCATGAAACATGAAAACCTAAATGGGGTTGGGGGATGATTGTTTGGTTGTTGATGCATGCTTCGTGGTAGCAGTGCCGAGGCACATGCTCAGTTCCTCTTTTTAAGAAGCCATAGGTTGGGCTGTGTGTTTGGTATATGTATATATATAATTGTATCTTTGTGTTTTGTCGCACCACACCCATGTCAAGCACCTAGTGCCGAACACTCCCATTTTATGGGAGAGGGTGTCCCCCCTTAGTTACTAGCTCCTTCCTGCTCCTTCTTCCATAGGCTATGATTGTTTGAGGTGACCTTACACCCAAGACTCTTCGGGTAGGTCTCGGAGGCTGTGATGGCTTGAGGCGACCTTTAGCCCAAGACTCTTCGGGCAGGCTTACCGTTCCCAAGAACCTTCGGGATGAGGCCCAGGTGTCTGCGGGCAGGTTAGTGATTGCGGCCCAGGTGTGTGCGGGCGAGATGCGTGGTTGTGAGGCCCAGGTGTGTGCGGGAGGGATGCGTGGTTTGGCCCAGGTGTGTGCGGGCGGGAAGAGTGTGGTAGCGTCAGGACGTTTGCTGTTAGGAAGAGCAGCATCTAATTATGTGGGAAATGGTGCGGGGTACCCAAATACTTTTGTTCTATATATATACTAAACTTGTTTGTGTTACTTGGTGAGTGTGACCAGTGAGGCTGGGTGGATAGTTTTTCCTTGTTAGTTTCTGGTTCTTCTGTTTTCTCACGGGACCTTAGGGTGTCTCCCCACTTGTGCACGAGAGCTTTAGGTTCTCTACTGGGTATACTTGTATGCTCATCCTACGTTGTTTCAGGTTTTCAGGAGGACTACCAGGGCCGTGCGGGACCCTACTAGTCAGGCAATGGGAGTTGTGCAGTTTCTGTTTTCTTGTTTTCTTTTTTTGTACTGTACTCACTTGTACTTTTGAGCTTCCTTGTACTTGTACCTTGTTATAAAAATTGTTTAAACATGCATGTGGGCTTGTTTTGGGTTTATTTATGTACACTTGTTCTTTTCTCTTTTTGGTGGTTGACTTGTCCTATTTCCCGATCCAAAATAATAAAAAGGGTAATGCCTCCCATATTTGTGAAAACTCATACCCTTGGTGCTAGTCGCCAACCCGGGGCCTACTGGAGGCGGGACTCGGGGGTCATTATCTTCCTTTCACCATTTCCAGATCAGGAGGGGCATCTTTGGTGGGAGGGGGTCGTGACAGAATGGTATCAGAGGTGATGGTTGAGAGATAGGATGGAGTCTGGAGTTAGGCACAGTGAGATTTCATGGGATGGTAGGGCAACAATGTTCGTTAATCTTGGTGCGTGACATAGGCCAGGGAAGACCAGCTAGGACACGGGATTTTAGGGCCCCCCGTGATCCGATGCAAGGACTCTGAGCCTACCGAACGACCAAGTGCGACTATATTGATTGCAGGGTAGAGACCCTAGGGAAGGTACATGCATCATCATGTTTGTGTTTTACTTGATTTGGGTGTTCTAGGAAAGAAATTGAAATAAAATGATAATTAAAACTTTGAGTTTTTCCTTACTACTTGGGCTTAGGCGATCCTTGTTTACCGTACAGCTATGGAACCTGGACGGCGTTCCCAGGTGGCTCAGGCGGCCGAGGCCCAGTAGGTTCAGGCAATCGATCAAATGAGGATCGATCGAGAGGAGGAAGATAACCAGTGGCAGAAGACCCTCCCTTCTTTCCAGCGTCAGACTCTCAAGAAGTACGAGGGAAGTACTTCGGACCTGGAGACGGAGGGGTGGCTTGAAGAGCTAGGGATCGCTTTTACCTTGATCTGTGCTCCGAAGGAGTACTGGGTCCCCCTAGCGGTCAGTCAGCTGAGAGGCGCGGTGCGCCAATGGTGGATGCTCTACCTCGGGGAGAGGAAGGAGGTAGAGATTCCATGGGCTGACTTCGAAAAGGAGTTCCGAGAGGAATTCCTTTCTTCTTTGATAAAGGCGAAAAAGCGTCAGGAGTTGCTCTCCCTTCAGCAGGGGAGTATGAATGTTCGAGAGTTGGGGATTAAGTTCAAGAATCTCCTACGCTTTTCTCCAGAGCTCTTTCCGGATGAAGAGTCTCGGGCGAGACGTTTGGAAGAGGCGCTTCGTCCTTCGCTCCAGTATGCTGTGACCCCCTTCACCCTTCCGACATACTTAGCCGTACAGAAGAAGGCGGAAGTTGTAGAAAGGATGCACTCGCAGGGAGGGGCACCACGTGAGGGGATCCAGCCTAGTTCATCGAAGGGCAAGGCAGTCAGCAGCAGGTCTCCTGCGACGGGGCCTTCCAGTTTCAGGCCAGTAGGGAGCAGGCCCCAGCAGTTCCAGTTCAGATCTTCAGGTCCTCGTCCCTTTTTCACGAGCCCAGGACCAAAGTGTTTTTCTTGTGGAGGTTTTGGGCACGTTCAGAGTCGGTTCCCGACCCATGCTCAGTACGGTGGAGATGGACAGGTTCAAAGCCCTCCTCAGCAGCACCAGTCACCGAAAAGACCCTTCCAGTAGCAACAGGCTCCAGTCCCTTTGAGGGGAGATGGAGCAGGTGGTGGCCAGCCACAAGGAGTTCCTCAAGGATCCCAATCGGGACGTGGTCGAGGAGGCGGACGTCAACAGGGAGGCAGAGGAGCTCAGCGAGGATAGTTTCATGCATCAGAGGAAGCATCTCTAGAAGGACCAGGGATCGATAGATATGTGTTTGGGTTTTCTTGAATGATCTCCTTTATGTTTTATTGGGAGCATTACACTCCATTGTTGGAACTCTTTTGCTCATTCTTTGGGCCTGGGCCTTGTTTTTGTGATTTTTTAATGCTATGTTGTTTCCCGCTTTTCTTTAAATGTACGTGAAGAGCCCTATCATGTGGGGAGGGGAAGACCTAATCCCTAATCGAGACGCATTAATGTGGATGCGATTTAACCCGTGCAGGCGAGTCAGTGCCGCCTAAAGCGGATAATATCTCGACATGGGAGAAGGAATTCCTCAAGCCATGTGTCCGGGCAGTGTGTGGGTTGTACGTTGTTGGGTGCAGTGTAAGTTGGAAAAAAAACCTAATATATGGAAGTGGGAAGGCCCAGTCCCTAATCGAGACGCATTAATGCGGATGAAATTAAACCCGTGCAGGCGAGTTAGTTCCCCCTAAAGCGGATAATATCTCGACATAGGAGAGGGAATTCTTAACTCACACACTTAGGGTTGTCGGTTGTTTCTTGTTATGACAAGATCCCTAAGAGGTATCTTGCGGAGTGGTTGTTTGGATCCTTTCTTTTTCTTGGTTGGTTTTTAATTCTCGAGGACGAGAATGTTTTAAGAGGTATCAGATGTAATGGACCGGACCCCTCCGGTCCATTCCTTTGTTGAAATCGACGTGGTCAACACGACGCGCGTTATAATGATTTTTTTTAATACTGATGATAACGTAAAAATATGTTAATAATAATGATGATGACATAAATTGTGTGATTAATTAAACTAAAAAGAATAATCATGATAAAATGATTTAATTGGTGTTATTATTATTAATGATGTGAAGTGGGAAGGTGTGTGATCCATTAGACGTTGATAAATGAAACATGCAGTTTTTTTTATTAATTGAGTAATTGTTGAAATTAAATTTGAATAATAATTATGGCTGTTGTGTTATTAATATTATTCATAATATTAATAATAATGAGAAATTGATGAAATGAGTCATGGTATTTATTGCAAACAATTAAATGAACATGAAAGTGGAAGCACGGTGGTGCGTTCAAAAAATTAAAGGTGAGTTCGTTATATTGGGTTTATGAAATTAAATGGTTTTTATTTAATAAATGTGGTTTCAATTTAATCAGTGTGAAATAAAAATAAATAGAATTAAAATAAATAACAATGATGGCGTAAAACTATATGTGAGAGGTTAATAAAATTAAATGTATTAAAATGGGGTTGAATATGTATGTTATATTAATTTTGTTTTGTCATTTAATTCAATTAAATGAAATGGTTTTGAGTCGCATGGAATGGTTGTGCATAGGTTCTCCCAAAATTGAATTATGAAATTAATAACATTGATCGTATAATAAATATAATAAAAAAATTAAAAGGAAAATGGTTTTATTTAATAAATTATAATAAATTTATGGGGAGGCGCATGAGATGGGGGGGGGGAGGCGTGAATGCCCCCTTTCCCTTGTATAAATCATAATTTTTTTATTTATTATATAATTTGATTTAATATATCATATATTTTATATAATGTTGATTTAATATATTATAATAGTAATACAATAATAAAATAAGGGAGTGCGCATGGTGTAAGGGGAGAGATTCACGCCACAAGCCCTTTTGATCAAAATATTAAATTATTATAATAATAATAAAATAATATTATTATTATTTTGGGTGATCAAAACTTAAAAAGTCTATAACTTCTTCATATGGTGTCGGAATGACGAACCGTCAGCGGCAGTGTAATCCTGTAATTAAGACGGTCATTTTAATACCAGTGATAGATACCTTTTTATGAGTTATGTCTCGGGTCAACGAAACACACATATTAATAAAATTGACGTTATTATTAAAACGCGTGGAAACCGCATGACGTGTCTTGTGTTGACCAGTCAAAACGCGTAACGGGTGTACGGTCACACCGTGTATTCATCAATACACGCTTCATACTGTTTTACCTATTCGTTTCCTATATAAGAAAGGGTCGCGGATTATTTCCAGAACAATCGCTTCTTCTTCGCACGACGACACTCTTGGATGATCAAGAAGTCTTCCTCCTCTAACTTCTTTGTCCGAGCTCCGAATTACGATCCGTCAGCGGCCAAAAGATCGTAGCGACGAGACGAAGCTTCTAAGCCCAGACTTGTCACCTTTCCTTCCGGCCTTCTTTCTCCAGATTCCATCCTAGGAGGCGTTTGTCGGGTTTGGCGAAGGTAGAGGACACCGAAGGACGTCGTCGGAAGCGACGTGATCGGGACCTTTTGAGGTAGGGGTTCACCTTCTTCTCTCTATTTGGTGCAACATGCGGGGTGGGATATTTTTATTTTGTTCCATGGGATGCAGTTAAACTTTAAATAAAGATAATACCCGGATAAAGAAGGGTTTGGGGTTTTGTGATGCTTATATTTCCTTCCAGTTTCTTTATCTTCTGATTGTGATTTTGGATTGAAAGGCCTTTGCCTACTGAAAATCAAGGCCGTTGGTGGCCTTTGCGTGCGCAATTGATATCTGAATTGTTTGTGGTTGGTTTTGTTAAAACATGGAAAATGGATAAGCACGTAAAGACTGGCTGATTAAATGAGAATGAAAACCTTGTGTGATCACCCCGGTTGAACAAAATTGGAATAATGAACATGTTGGTGGTTTGGTTGTTTTGTGGGAAATGTTTTTGTAAATGATGGGGTTGAAATGGGAAGTGGTTGGTTGTGGAAAATGCCTTTATTTATGAAAAGTGTTTTGATTATGGAAAGTGTTTTGGAAGTAAAAGGTGTTTTAAAATGCGGAAATGTTTTGTGTGTGGAAAGGGTTTTATGTGTGAAACTTTGAAATAAATGAATGATGGAATGTTGTATGGTTGTGATAATCTTTTGTAAATGAAATGGCATGTGGTTGCTTGCGTTTTACCTAAGCTTGGTTGTGGATGGCAGGGATATGTTTGTGAAAGGTTTTGTCTGGATGATAGTTGCCCAGTAGTAATAATTTGTTAAACCATTGCATGAAACATGAAAACCTAAATGGGGTTGGGGGATGATTGTTTGGTTGTTGATGCATGCTTCATGGTAGCAGTGCTGAGGCACATGCTCAGTTCCTCTTTTTAAGAAGCCATAGGTTGGGCTGTGTGTTTGGTATATGTATATATATAATTGTATCTTTGTGTTTTGTCGCACCACACCCATGTCAAGCACCTAGTGCCGAACACTCCCATTTTATGGGAGAGGGTGTCCCCCCTTAGTTACTAGCTCCTTCCTGCTCCTTCTTCCATAGGCTATGATGGATTGAGGTGACCTTACACCCAAGACTCTTCGGGTAGGTATCGGAGGCTGTGATGGCTTGAGGCGACCTTTAGCCCAAGACTCTTCGGGCAGGATTACCGTTCCCAAGAACCTTCGGGATGAGGCCCAGGTGTCTGCGGGCGGGTTAGTGATTGCGGCCCAGGTGTGTGCGGGCGAGATGCGTGGTTGTGAGGCCCAGGTGTGTGCGGGCGGGATGCGTGGTTTGGCCCAGGTGTGTGCGGGCGGGTAGAGTGTGGTAGCGTCAGGACGTTTGCCGTTTGGAAGAGCAGCATCTAATTAAGTGGGAAATGGTGCGGGGTACCCACATACTTTTGTTCTATATATATACTAAACTTGTTTGTGTTACTTGGTGAGTGTGACCAGTGAGGCTGGGTGGATTGTTTTTCCTTGTTAGTTTCTGGTTCTTCTGTTTTCTCACGGGACCTTAGGGTGTCTCCCCACTTGTGCACGAGAGCTTTAGGTTCTCTACTGGGTATACTTGTATGCTCACCCTACGTTGTTTCAGGTTTTTAGGAGGACTACCAGGGCCGTGCGGGACCCTACTAGTCGGGCAGTGGGAGTTGTGCAGTTGCTGTTTTCTTGTTTTCTTTTTTTGTACTGTACTCACTTGTACTTTTGAGATTCCTTGTACTTGTACCTTGTTATAAAAATTGTTTAAACATGCATGTGGGATTGTTTTGGGTTTATTTATGTACACTTGTTCTTTTCTCTTTTTGGTGGTTGACTTGTCCTATTTCCCAAGTCAAAATAATAAAAAGGGTAATGCCTCCCATATTTGTGAAAACTCATACCCTTGGTGCTAGTCGTTAACCCGGGGCCTACTGGAGGCGGGACTCGGGGTTCATTATCTTCCTTTCACCATTGCCAGATCAGGAGGGGCATCTTTGGTGGGAGGGGGTCGTGACATTAATATATAGGTAAAACCACTCACTTCTTGAAATTTAAAAGAAGAAATAAGAAGATAATGTGAAATGATAAAGAAGAGATGGTGTTTCTCAGTTTGATGTGCTATAATGTTTGTGATTCCTCATATATTTCTTGGATAGGATCTTGATTCATTTCTCAGAAAAATATATTAAAATAGAGTGTCATAATCTATCTTGTTTGGTATATAAGAAAAGATATGAATGTTCATTATGCTGCACTTTCTCATAGTCGGTTGTACTAAATAATACAACATGTATGCTCTCTAGAAAATATCACACTTCGTAGAACTCTTGAAGTTATTTCAATATAGTTCCAGATCATGTCACATGTTTGTATAGTCACATGAGGGATTATGATTCTTAATCTAATAGAATCATGCAGTAGTATTTGTTTGAAGAATAATAATCTGGGTCTTCTGTATTCTCATACTTAGATATGGAACAAGCTTTAATGAATCCCTATAATAGTTTAAGTATAATAATTAAAATAATCATCAACATTAAATTTGATAATATATCTATTAGAAGAAATTTATTTAAAAGTATTAGAAACAAAAACGATGACTCTTCTAGCAATGAGTTATCCTGGTGGTTCCTTAAGTGGATGGTGAGTCTAGCCAATGAGGAGTCAGAATGATCGTAGGTCATGCTCAATGGGGACTCAACTTAGCAGTAGTTCATTTCAACATTTTCTCAAATTTTTTGATGGTATATCATATAGTGGTGAGCCATCCTTAGAGGTGAATCCTTTTTTTGTGGTGACTTATCTTGAATGGTGATTCATTTCTATACTTACCAAATTTTTCATCCAAAATTCATTATAGTATAAAATTATATCATAAAACATAAAACGCATTAAAAATACAATAAAAATGATTTTTTGATTATTAAAATAAGGTTTCCAACAATATCCCCCATTTTGATGATCACAAATAATGGAATTTTGTATACCATGTATCAAATAAATATTGGTTTAAAATAGGTTATCTTATCAGTTTTAAAAGATATATTCTTTTAAAACAGAAGATAATATAATTAAAATGGTATCAAAGATATTAAATAAAAAATGATGGTATGAGAAAATAACATAATAATAAAAGTAAATACCCATAATTAATGAAGGTGGTATCAAAGGAATAAATTTAAATACAAATTATATCAAATATATTAAGTAGAAAACAATATCAGAGGTAATTAATAAAGATGTTTTCAAATAAATAAATTGAATACATAAAATATCAAATTCATTGTATGAAGAATTAATATGAATTATGGGATCAAAGGGTAATGATAGTATTCAAAGGATAACATCACTGGAAATTATATATTCAGTTCAAATTCCATATGCATTCTCACCCTTTTGGGATTATAAAATAGTGAAAAGAGAATCAGGAAAGTAAAACAAATAAAATATGGATAAGAATAGATTTTTTATTGAAGGAAAAAGATAAATGAATTATATATAAGAATAAATACAAAAAAAAAAATTATACAATCATACCTATCAAATACTTATAGTCTAATCCCAATGCTTCTCAGTTTGGGTAGAAGGAATAACATGCACCTTACCATTAACCTTGGAAGAGGAATAGGGAACACCATAAGAAGTTGAGGCGACTATAGGGGAAGTTGTAGGAACAACTGGTAGAGATGGGGACTCTCTGATAATAATAGTATAGAGATTCTAGAAACATTCTCTGTGAGTTTGGACAAAAGGATAAAACCAAGAAGGTAAATGTGCATTAGGATCTCTAGTAACATCCTATATGAAAAACTCTAGATTAGACTATAGAGGACTGATATGAGCAGTGACTGGAATGGCATCCCAAGCCACTACTCCGGTGCCAAAAGCATGAAGAAAGGGATTAATCAGATGGATGAAGTCCATGATGATATTTTATCGTCTTTCCATAGCACTAAAAAGTAATTTTTATCCTCTATAAAAACTTGAGCACTGGGGTCATCAATTTCAGCTGATTGACCTATTGTTTAAAGACTTGAGTCACTAGAGGCATCCTGAGGTTCTTAGAAAGGAACATGAAATGAGTGTTAAGCTCGTTCTTAGTATAAACCCTTAAAAGGTAATACTTTAAAACAGTTTTAATTGTCTATCTGGAAGCTGTTATATCTTTTATACATTATCTAACCATCATATTCACATGATCACTATTATTCCATACTTGTATCAAGATTTCCTAAAGAATATTAGGAATATCACCTGATAGAACATGAACATCCTCTCTAACCACAAATCTGATCAACCCAATATCAAGAGAAGGAGGGGGATCACTCAAAGTAGAATCCATAAAAGATATATTCTACAACATCTCTAACAAATTATACAAAGAATCTAAAAAATAATATCTCATCTAATCCATTTTAGACCTCAAAGTATAGATCTCATTTGATAACTTTCTATTCTCAATTTACACTTCTTGAATGTGATGCATCATTTTGTGCTAGATGTGATGTATCACCAACTTAAACAAATATCTTGTATCTTTTTTACTAAGATTAGTGACCCAAGGTACCTTATTTCTCAATAACATACCAAAATCAGAGATAAGACTCTCTCTAAAGGATTATAGTTCAGCTATGGATACAACATCTATAGGCACCGGGGAAATGAAACGTTCAATAAAGAGTGTAGAAACTCTCTCAATGGTAGAAGCCTCTATAGGTTTTGAACTGGCAAGAATATCAGAAAACATATATGTAACTCCCATACAGAATTTATCTTCTCCACTATGGATCCATTAGGATCCAAATCTACTAAAAAGGTAGGTCTCTCATCATTCGAGTTAGTATATTCTAAACCAAGTATGACATAGCCAGGGTACTTTTCCCATTCCTCAAATTACGTGACATAAAATATGGATGAAGACACAAATTGAGGCTCAAAAACTTCTATCTCAACTACTATAGGCTAAACAACTGAAGGTTCAACAACCATCTAATAAAAAAACATCTGCTCAACAAATTCACCCTCGACATGTTCAGTAAGAACTCTAACAGTATGGTCAAAAGGGTGACTATAAAGACTTGGATATTCATCCCACTCAACAGATGCTTCCATCTCAACTCTATAAGATGTATCATCATATTTTACTAGTCTTGGTCTTTCCTCATATCAAGAAGCAACATTAACACTTGGAGAAGAGACAAATTCCTGAGGCATCTCATGACCATCCATCCTATCATGATCTAAACCATCATCATCTTCATTACCATGTTATCCATTATCCACTTTATCTTTATCATTTCCATTTTCATCATCATCATCATCATCATCATCATCATCATCGCCTTATTCTTCATTTTCTTTACAATTATCACTATTAAAAAATTCAAAAACTTTTCTGAAACCTCAGTTTCTTCCTCTTTAATTTCTTTTTAAAAAAATATTCTCTTAGATAGGGAGAGATCTAGGTGGACTGTGTGTTCCAAAATAAATAACAAGAGGAATCTTGGAAATATCTATATCATTACTCACATTAAATAAAAATACTTAAACCACATATCATAAAGTATAATCCTCCTATAATTCCTCATTATAATAATCAACCACCTCATCTGGATCCAAACCAGGATCCACAAGATTCTTTGACCTAGATGGGTGATCAACATGATTAAAATCCTCAGAAAGTATTTTAATATCATCAACCCATTGCCTCTTCAAGGGGTTCCAAATTATCTTTATTCTCTTATAAATTACTCTTTTAAGGAAGAAACATCACATTTTATCGTGGTTTCTTCTTGTCCAACAACTAATCCTTTGGCCTCCAACATGGTCGAAAGGAACTTGGGATAAATAAGGGAGTTTTTATCTGGAATATGTCTTGCACATATCCATAATATGAATCATTAGTTACCTACACAAGTTAAACTATTATCCTATATTCATAATAAATAAGATATATATATCTTGATACCTATTTGTGGTGAAATAAACTTTCCTTGGACATAACATATGTTGAATAAACCTGAAAACCAAACAACATTCACTATGAAGCTCATTTGTAGTTTTTCTTCTTATAATTCCGTCTCCATTCAGCTCTGAAAAATAATATTTATACACAAAGGTATTATTATCACTCATAATAGATCCTTTTTAGTCACTTGAGACACCTGTGTGAGGAACTTTTAGGCATCTGGACCATAATTTTGAAGAGAAAATGACTCTGCATTCGTCTATTCTTCTTTTAACCGAAGACCGAAATTTTTATTGATTTTAGATAAGCCCCTTTTAAGGGTAAAGGGGGGAAACCAAGACTTAAAGGACGTCAAAACATTACCAAAATTCAGGAAACAAGGGGTTGAAACCCAGAGAAGACTACGTAGAAGTGCCTCTACCCAGCATCAACAACAGTAACGCCCGCCTCCACCAAAGCAAGACTGATCAACAAGCAGTCCCGTGCATGAATTCATGGGCACAATACCGATGGAAAATCCATACTCTCTCAATCTTCCAGATCCAAAAAGTCATGCATGGAGAAGCCGACCAGCTCTATCCTCATCTGAAGCAAAACCTTGTAGCCTGTCCGGGTTCCCCAAGGGAGAATCCAATTCATTTCCAACAACTCAAAAGGGCACAACCAAACTCAAATTCATAGCTAAACAATCATGATCCCAACCATACCAAACAAAGACCTAGAGACAACAACAACAGAACCAAAACACACGGCCTCCCCCCCTCCAAGCCACTGGCACCGGCTCTGAGCTCACCGAAGCACGCAAGAACCGACAGCACACTGGAATGAAGACGGATCTCGGATCCAGCTCCATCGATGCAAAGTGCACACCAAAGCCGCAACGAGATCCCGAAGCCAGAAGTGCACCAGAGCCAATGACGAACACCGATCCGAGCCGAGATCCCAAAGCCGCGACGAAATCGCGAAGCCAGCAGTGCACAGAAGCCGACGATGAACACCCGAGCCAAGACGAGTTCCTGAAGCCGCAACAAGATCCCAAATCCCATAGTACACTGTAGCCGACGCTGAACACCCATGGCAAGGAAAGATCATGAAGCCAGGACAAGAACCCTAAGCCAAGAGCGCACCAGAGGGATTAGAGAGAAAGGGTCACAATGAGGTTCAAAGACAAAGGCACGAGAGAGAAAGTATCCAAATTAGACAAGTGTAAAATTTATATCATTTAGGGATTTATGAATTAATAAACTTGAAAAATGAAATAACACATTTAAATTTTAAAAAAATAAATGAATAAATATATAATAATTTAGCAATAGTGGATCAAAAACCAACAATGAGTTATTCAAACGGTGGGTAAAATCTAATTGTTGGTAAACACCAAAGTTGGGTAAAAATTTAATGGTGGGTAGACTCCAATGGTGGGTAAACACCGAAAGTGGGTAAACACTAGTGGTGGATAAAAACCACTAGTGGGTAAACTCTAATGGTGGGTAAACTCCACCGATGGGAAAACTCTACTCGTGGGTAAACTCTAGGGGTGGGTAAACTCCAATGGTGAGTAAAATACAATAGAGGGTAAAACTACAATAGTGTGTAAAAATAAAATGGTGGGTAAAAATCCAACTATCATGACCAGACCCAAGATGGGGTTTGAGTCACAACTACACCAAACCTACCTCCATAGGCCAGATGTTAGTGATAAGCACCTAAGGCACAACAAACTTAGGGAGGCACTTACCTAAGAACCTATATAGATTCACACAAACAACTCAAGGAAAAGGTGTAGAAGAAAATTAGAAAAAAAGTTCAAACTTCTATAAAGTAAAATGAACATGCATGAACCTCTAGATAGTATAAGAGTATAGTAGTCTAAACTGAAAAGTAAAGGGAAAAAACACACGACCAAAATAGAAACCTGTCATAACCTAAATAAAACTAAAAAAGAGTAACATCCGAGAGAGCCCCACTCTTATATCCCAACTCTGACCACCATACATGGTCCAAAAAACTCGTATCCCTAAGCTCATCTGAGATCATGATCGATCTATCTAGCATCTAAAAAAGACACAACATGCTTAGTGAAAGGCCCATGTCGGGGTGAGTATGTACATACCAAGTTGAACACCCTGAAAAGGTGAAGGTGGAGTGGTAAGAGATACACTTAATAGTAAAGAAGTACAGATGACAATGTATGGTAAATGAAAATGGAAAGAGTATAGCTCAACCCAATAAGAGAGTGAAAGTAGAATCATCCAAACACAAGGAGCTCATAATAGTGAGGAGATGAACTCCTTATCGAGTCTTCTCTACCTATAGATAGAGAGTAGACTCGTCTAACCATGAGAAGACAGACACATAAAGCACGTGGCATACCCTACGTGTCTTTACCTCTCATGGAAAGAGAGTAACCAAGACCCAAGGAGTGGGTACCGTAATAGGATAGATATATATTCTTAGTCAAAGAATTTCAAAATAGGTAGTAAGGGGATCACTATGTCATAGATAAACCCTAGAATGTGAGTAGACAAAAATTCCAAGTGAAGATATCTATGATTCCCAACATCTTGTATGTCTGGATAGGAGGAAAAGGCCAAAGGGGTTCAAATCACCACACCTTGAT
Source organism: Viscum album (assembly GCA_963277665.1). Classification (NCBI taxonomy): domain Eukaryota; kingdom Viridiplantae; phylum Streptophyta; class Magnoliopsida; order Santalales; family Viscaceae; genus Viscum; species Viscum album. The sequence goes on along the minus strand of OY728137.1, from coordinate 1,083,169,218 downwards.
TCTATCTTCTTTAGGGGACACTAACTCACCCGCACAGTTTTAGATCACCTCAAAAGAACACATCTTGGTGGTTAAAGTACCCCTCTTCCTCATGAGTCTAAAGGTAAGTCAAACCATGCCTATCCACTATGCCACATAGTCGAGGGTATTCTCTAGTAGTCACCTAGGAATGCCACTGCCCAGTCCTATTAGAGGGTACCACTCGGGACAATCTCCGTGGAATGCCACTGCCCAGAAACTACTAGAGGGTAAGCCAGGTGAGTATTTAAGGGGACACTTCTATCCATCCTAGTTGGAGTTTCATGCCTATAAGGTCATCACATACTACACTTCCCAAACTAGATGAAGGGTCGACTCAAAATGTCAAGGAAATCAACCGCCCAGATCCCACTAGAGGGTAACTTGGAATCATCAGGGCCTACGCTACATATTCCCACTAGAGGGTCATCCAGAAATCATTGGGGAATACTCTACGCAACCTAGTTATAGGGTCACTCTAGAATAACGAGGGACTACACTACCCAGCCTAGCTGGATGGTCATCCTTGAACTGCTCTGGTAATCCTTCCTAGTCACTGTTGTCATCAGGTGTTATCTCTATTCATACCAACCCATAAAATTCATGTCATACCTAGAAATATGGTTTATAGGGAACCATCACATTCTACATGGAAAAAATTAGGATAGGCATCACATGGGAAAAAAATCTGAGTCCAAACGAAGGAGATACTAGGGTTTAAAGATCACTCAGAAGATCCCAAGAAGAACACAATGTGTAATGGTCCCACATAGTGTGTGGTCCTTCTCTACTGCCTGACCATGTCTTCTAGTTGATACATGGGTCCTGTCCATGTAGGGTTATATGATATGTAGGTGGACTACCTGGAATGTCCCACATATATGGGGATCGGGCTATGTCCGATGGCCCTGTCTGTGTACTCAGACCCCATGTTTGTGTACTTTGACACATGACGTGTTGGTCCACATTTGTTACTGTCACTGTGGACAACCCATGTATTCATCACATGGTGTGTTTCTGGTAGCGTGTTTCTTCACATGTCTTGTTCACATGAAAAGGGAAATATACGGTGTGTCAAAGGGTGTACATGTCGTTCCATTCTTATCTACCCTGAAACCCTAGTGTTGTTGCTGAGGGAGGCTACACACCATGTGTTCTTCAAGGTACACAGCGTGTAGTCGGGTTTTTTCCAGAAACCCTAAGGTTTATTTTATTTTTGGACACCACTTCCAAATCCTCTCCAACAACAGAAAAAGTAAATTGATTTCACTCTGATTAAACTAGATCTGACCGAATAATGTGGAAACTTTTCATTATTCATTGTGAATCAGCCTCATTCGAAAAAAGGGGTAGGAAAGATCTTCTTCATTCATCTTTGGATTATATCCTCGTCAGATTGTCTCAAAACCTATGGATTTTTCATCCTTATGTCTTGATGTTTTCAGATCTAATCCTTGCTCATGATTCTGTCACTATTTGGAAAATCCATCCCAAATTCGGGCAGCTGATTGAGTTCGGGTCACCCGACCATTGTTGATTTGGGAACTAGAGGGTTCCATTGATGAAGAATACAGAGATTTTAGGAAGAAAAGAACCATAAGAAAGGTTTTGTATTGTTTCCCAGAATTATTGACCAACCAATCAAGAATGGGAATTTATATTAGATGAATGATAAATAAACAGTATGTTTTTTTGCAATTGGGATCATGCAAAGGGGGCATAGATTAAAGAATCAATGTTCTACATGGTTAAAAATTTAATCCAGGGTGTAAAAACACCAAAGTTGAGTCCTAACTCTTCTTGGATCGATTGTTGGTTAAAAACATGCTTTCCAATGAGTTCGAGAGGAGTCGCTACATTCGTTGTGCTTTGATTTTCCCTGAATTTGAGGTTCGTCATTCTTAATAATTCGTTTTTCAGTCGCCAATGGAGAGGAGAACAAAGGAAAAACTATTGACAGAGCTTAGGGTTATGAAAACTATTGAAAATTTCTACAGGGATATATTTAAAGATTCTCACTTATTTAATATTTCATTTAAATAGTTAAATAAATTAATTATTTAACCACTTAAATGCACCTCCAATGAGTGAGGGGTCATAATGTCCCACACTAACTCATTTTAGGTCACACATAGGAAAAAAACCACATTCCAAACCCAACCATGGTCTCATATTTTTGATCCAATCACCTGTTTAGGAGTCACCCTATTTTATTTAATTATCTTCATGCACAAAATATAAAATATATTTAATATTTTTATCTATTTTTATTCTGGGACACATGGACTCAGAATCGCATGTCATCTCAATGAATAGATCTAGAAAAATATTTAAAAATATTTCAAAGTACTATAAGGAAAAAACCGGGTCTCTACATCATTTCCTTCTTCAATATTTTCATCCGAAAAAAGAAAAACTAAGAAAAAAACTTGGGATACTAAGCCCACATCAGACTCTCCCACTCTTAGGTACTCTCCTGCTTATTTCTGTGTTGCCACAACATTTGAAACAAAGGGATAGATCATTCTTGCAAGGTCCACTCTTATCGGTACTTGATTTTCAATGGGTGCTCTGAAATGGTGGATCCATCATCAATGTCAATATCTCCACAGTCAATGATGTACGTGGGTTCATGCACATATCTCCTCAGATGTGGCACGTAGAAAACATTGTGCACCCGCTCTAGCTGTGGGGGTAATTCAAGGAAATGGGAAACCTCGTCAACTCTCTGAAAGATCTTGAATGGCTTGATGAACCTCGAGAATATCTTACCTCCCTAGACAAAACTCTTTATTCCATGTTATAGGGAAACATTGAAGAAGACGTGGTCTCCCTGCCCGAACTCCAAGGGCCTACAAAGGGGATCTGTGTAGGGCTTGTATCTACTTTGGTCCGTCTTCATCCATTCTCAGATGACCTGTAATTTCTCCATGGTCACCTACACCAACTCTGGGCCCATAAGGGAAGATTTTCCAATCTCCATCCAAAACAATGGTGACCTGTAGGGTCTCCCATAAAAGGCCTCAAAAGGTGCCATGCTGATGGTGGAGTGGTAGCTGTTGATGTATGAAAAATCCACTAATGGTAGGTGATCCTCTGAGCTCCGACTGAAATCCAACATGCAGGAACTCATCATATCCTCTAGCACATAGATAGTGTTGTTGTTTTTCCCATCAGTTTGGCGGTGAAAGGCTGTACTCATCCGTAGTTGGTTCCCAAATTACTCCTGTAGGCCTCTACACAATCATGACATAAACCACACATCATGATCAGAGATAATCATCGAGGGTACCCCGTGAAGGTGGACAATATCTTGTATGTATATCTTCCCAAAACTCTTCACTGAACACTACTCTCATATGGTAAGTAAGAATAATGAATTTATGATTCTATCTACTATCACTCAGATGGAATCATGGACCTTCATTGTGCATAGATGACCTGTGATCAAATCTATGGATATGCCATCCCATTTTCACTCTAGAATATCAAGAGGCTACAACAAACCCACATGAACCTGATGCTCAATCCTCACCTGTTGACATGTAAGGCATCATGAGATGAAATCAGCTATTATTTAACTCATTCTGGACCACAAAAACTACCGCTGAAATTCCCTGTACATCTTCTCTACACCAGAATGTATAACCAAGGAAGAAGTGTGGAACTCCCACATCACCTCTTCTCAAAATGCAATTGGAGACACTGTTCAACCCTGGAACAACACATCATGATTTCCTCCTTCAGAATATCCGTCTGGTACATCGCCTATGGATTTCTGATCACACTAAAATTCATAGTCAATGTATCATAGTTGGGACTCTTTTACACTCTCAAGGAGTGAAGGAGTCAACACCATCAACTATAAGAAAATTGTACCCTCATACTCCACCAGTGTTAGCTGCAGTGAATCCAACTACTTTGATGCTTCCTACACTAGGAGAGCCTGAGAATTCATACTAAGGGAATCTGCTACAACATTTACCTTCCCTGGAGTATAGAATATCTCAAATTCATAGTCTTATAAGAACTCCAACCAGTGCCGCTGCCTCAGGTTTAGGTCTCTCTGAGTGAATAGGTATTTGATACTGGTGGACTGAGTAAACCAAAAATCACTCTCTCAAAAGGTAGTGTCTACACATCCTCAAAGAAAAAACCACCGCTCTCAGTTCTAGATCATGAGTCTTATAATTCTACTCTTGTGTTCCCAACTGCCTCGACCTATATGTGATGAAAACCAGTCATTTCATCTACACAAAACCATGCCCATCTCCTGAGGTGTCTCAATACACCATAAACTCAACTCCTTCCTCTGGTAGTCTCAAAATTAGGGTGCTCATCAGCCTCTACCTCAACACCTTAAAGGCCTTTTGTAACTTCTTAGACCAGGTAAATGAAAACCCATCTATCATGATCTGAACCAAGATGGGGCTTGATCCACAACTACCCTAAACCCACCTCCATAGGCCATGGGTTGGTGACATGCACCGATGGAACCAAAATATTAAGGATGCCTTTTCCTATGAATCTTTACACATGCACATATCCAACTCAATGTAATGGTGTCGAGGAAAAGTAGAAAAAAGTGAAAGATTCTATAAAATAAAATGAACATGCATGAATATATAGAAGGTACACGAGTATTGTAGTGTCAAATAAAACGTAAAGAGGAAAAACACACACCCAAACCAGAAACCTATACTAACCTAAAGAAAACTAAAAAAGAGTAATAGGTGAGAGAGCCTCACTCCTATATCCTAACTTCGACCACCATACATGGTCCACACATCCCATATCCCTAAGATCCTCTAAGATCATGATCAACCTATCCACAATCTTCAAAAGACACAAAACGTGTTGGGAAAATCCCATGTAGGGGTGAGTATATATATACCCAATAAAATGCCCCAAAATGGTGAAGGGGGAGAGGTGAGAGATACACTGAAGAAGAAAGAAGTAGAGAGAATAAGGTATGTTAAAAGTGAACGGAAAGACTATAGTGCAACCCAACAGGAGAGTGAAAGTAGACTCATCCAAACAAAAGGAGATTGAAAATGCGAGGAGATGAACTCCTAGTCGAGTCTTCACTACCTATAGATGAAGAGTAGACTCATCCAACAATGAGAAGATAGGCACAGAAATAACATGACCTACCCTTCATGTATTTGCCTCTCTTAGAAGGAGAGTAACCCAGACCCAAGGAGTGGGTATGGTAACAAGATATATACATATTTCTAGTAAAAGAATCCCAAAAGAGGGAGTAAGGTGATCTCCATGTAATATCTTAGCCCAAGAAAGTGAGTATTCAATAGTTCCAAGTGAATCCACATATGATGCCCAATATATCATATGTTTTCTCAAGAAGCACAAGTCAAAGGGGATAAAATCACTACACATCAATACTAACTACTTTGGGAAGAAATGACTCACCCACACGGTTTTAGATCACATCACAAAAACACATCTCGATGGGGAAAGAGACCCTCTTCCTCATGAGTCCAAAGGTAAGTAGAACCATGCATCACCACTGCACTGCATAGTCTAGGGTCTTCTCTGATAGTCATCGAGGAACGCCACTTCATAGTCCTACTTGAGGGTACCACTCAAGACAATCACCAGAGAAAACCAATGCCCATACACTGCTAGAGGGTAAGCCCAGTGAGTCATTAGGGGGACACCGCTGCCCAGCCCAGCTGAAGGGTCACACCTGGAAGGTCATCGGGGAATACACTACCTAGCCCAGATTGAGGGTTATCCTTGAATTTTGAGGAACTCTACTACCTAGATCCCACTGGAGGGTAACTTGGAATCATTAGGGACTACACTATCGAGTCCCACTGGAGGGTCAGCCTAAAATCATCAGGGACTACACTACCCAGCCCAGCTGGAGGGTCATCCGGAAATCATCAGTGACTACACTACTCATCCCAACTGGAGGGTAATCCAAGAACTGCTTTGGTAAGCCTACCTAATAACTTACATCATTGAGTGTCGTATCTATGCGTTCCAACCCTGAACATTCATGTCGTATATCAAAAGACACTTCTGATGGAACCATCGAGTTCTACAAAAAAACACTCATGATATGCATCTCTTAGTCCAAAATCCAAGTCCAAAAGAAGGTGATACACATGTTTAAAGATCCCTTAGAAAATCCCATTAAGAACATGATATGTAAGGGGACCACCCAACATATGGTCCTTATCCACTTCCTGGCTGTGTCTTCTGGTTGTTACATGGGTCCCATTTGTGTAGGGTTATACGCCGTGTAGGTTGACTACATGGTGTGTCCCACCTATTCAAGGACCAGACCATGTCCGATGGTCATGTCTGTGTACTCAGACCCCGTGTCTGTGTACTCTAGAACATGGAATGTTGGTCTACATGGGATATTTTCCATGTGGCCAACCTGTGTAGTTGTCACATGGTGTGTTCCCGGCCGTGTATTCCTTCACATGGCTTGTTCACATGGAAAGGTTAATACAGAGTGTGTCAAAGGGTGTACATTCCATGCCATTCTTATCTACCTCAAAACCCTAGTGCTACCCCTGAGGGAGTATACACGCCGTGTGTTCTTTGAGGTACATGGCGTGTAGTCAGGGTTTTCCAGAAACACTTAGGTTTCTCTGATTTTCGACCACCAATTCCAAATCTGCTCCAATTGCTGCAGAAGTCTCTGGATTCCATTCAAAAAACACTAGATCTAACCGAAAAATGCAGAAACTTGTCAACGTTCTTCATAAATTGGAATCATTTGGAAATGAGGGTTTTTAGGATCTTCCACATGCCACTGTAGATTTGATCCTCATCATATTATTACAAAATATATGGATTCTTCATCCTTAAATTGTTCTATTTCTAGATCTAATCCTTTCTCATGATTCCATCACCATTTGGAAAATCCCTCCCGAATCTGGGAACCCGATCAAGTTTGGGTCGCCTGACAATTGTTAAGGTGGGAAACAAAGGGTTCCGCTGGAAAAGAACATTAATATTTGATTGAGAAAAGCACCATAAGTAAGGGTTTGGATCATTGTATAATAATTATTTTCAAATAGATAAAGAACCTGCATTCAGATTAGATGAATGATAAAAAAAGAGTATATTTTTAGAAATTGGGATCATGAAAAGAGGGATAAGATTGAAGAATCAATGTTAAAAATGATAAAACATTTAATCCAGGGCATAAAAACAAAGAAGATGAGTCCCACATCTTCCTGGATCGATATTTGGTGAACAACACGCTTGACAACGAGTTCAGGAGGAGTCGCTGCATTCACCATGCTTTGATCCGCCCTGAATCAGAGGTTCTTCATTCTTTGTCACTCATTATTTGTTTTCCATCAGAGAGGAGAAAAGGGGAGGAACTATTGGCATAAATCCTAGTTATGAAAACCCTATAAAATATCTACAGTGATATATTTAAATATTCTTACATAATTAAGGAAACACCATGTTCCAGACCCAACCATGGTCTCAGATTTCTGATCCGATCACCCATTTAAGAGTTATATTGGTTTATTTAATTAATCATGGACACAATATAAAATATATTTAATATTTCTATCAATTTAATTATAGGCACACTAGGCCTTGGAATCACACACTATCTTATCACCTAGCTCTGAAAAAATATTTAGAAATATTTCAAAGTCTTAAAAGGAAAAAACCCGATCTCTACACCAACTATGGGTAAAACTTCAATGGTGGGTAAAAATATAAGGGTGGGTAAACTCTAACGGTGGGTAAAACTCTAACGGTGGGTAAAAATCTAATGCTGGGTAAACACCAATGGTGGGTACCAAGAAATTAATTTTAACCAATTTTAATCCTGCCTAATTCATGCTTGATGTTTTTCATTCTCTCATAATTTAATGGTTAAATAAAAATATCAGCAAGATGATGTTCAGTACCAATGTATTAAAGAGTTATATCACCCTTTTGAAAATGATTTCTCAAAAATTAATGTCTTACATAATTTTTCTTCTAGAGTGAGATAAAGGATTCTTAGAAATATTTATAGCATTTTTGTTATCATAATTTATAGGTACATTTTAAAATTTGTATTCATAGTATAGTAAAGTGTGTTTCATCCACAAAATTTGAGCACAACAACTACTTAAAACTATTTATTCATCTTTAGAAGTAGACAATGTAACATAATTTTGTTTCTTACTACACCAATAAACTATAGACTTTACAAAATATGAAATGTTCTATATATTTTTTTTCTACCTGACTTACAACCACCAAAATTAGAATATGAATAAATCACTAGGTCAAATGATTTTCCTCTTAGGTAGAACAATCCTAAATTAGTTTTATACTTGAGGTATTTAAAGATAATTTTTACAGAAAGTAAGTGTGACTCTTTTGAGTTTTATTGAATATAAGAACACATACACAAACTAAATATAATGTTAGGTCAGATAACACTTAAGTAGAGAAGACTTCCAATCATACCTCTGTAACTAGTTTGATCCACTGATTTTTTAGCTTCATCAAGATCAAACTTATTGGTTTTACTCATAGGAGTGTTAATAATCTCATTGCTATCCAAGAAAAAATGTTTTAAATGTTATTTAGTATATTTAACTTGATTTAAAATAATCTCTTCATTATTTTGAAAAATATGGAAACCAAGAAAGAATTTCATTTGACCCATTAAACTCATTTCAAAAAATTTTTGCATCATTTTTGAAAAGTTAGTATATAATGAATTTTTATAAGATCCAAATATAATATCATATATATAGGTTTGAAAAACAAAAAAAATATTTTGAAATTATTATTATAAAAAGGTTTAGACTACTTATACCTTTATAAATCCTTTTGAAATAAGAAAAGAGCTGAGTCTATCATACCAAGCCATATGATCCAATTTTAAACTATATAAATTTTTTGTTAATTTAGAACATGATTTTGAAAATGTGGATTTTTAAATTGTGGGTGTTATTCCAAAAAAACATCCTCAACTATATACCCATACAAGAATTCACTTTTGACATCCATTTGATATAGTTTGAAATATAGATGTGATACATAGGTAAGTAATATTTTAATTTCGTCATGTTTGGATACAGGTGAAAAGGTTCCTCATATTCTATACCTTCTTCTTGACTATACCCTTGTGCAACTTGTCTAGCCTTATTAATCACTATTGTAATAGATTCATCAACCGTGTTTCTAAACACCCATTTAGTGCCTATAGTCAATGTTTCTTTGGTTATATCAACAAGTTCCAAAAATTTATTCATTTTAAATTTATTAAGTTCTTCTTACATATCCATTACCTAGAATTCATCATTTATTTCATCTGTGATGTTCTTAGGTTCAAGTTGTGACAATAATTCTTGATGTTCAACCTAGTTTCGTAGAGAAGATCTAGTTTTTGTACCTCTATCTAAGTCTCCAACTATAGAATCTAAAGGATGGTATTTAAGAGTCCTAATAGCTCTAGAAAAATTAGTCTTGGTCACTTAAGGGTATTATATAAGTTCTAATTTAGGTTTTGAAATTTCCTCAGAACTAGATGATTTTTTTATGTTTTACAACAGTATCAGAATGTTTGGAATTTATGTTCAAAGTATATAAATCATCTTCAGGGTTTTTAAAGGATTATTAGGTTCATGTGGATATTTATCATCAAAATTTTCATGTAAATACTCTTACATAGTCTGGGTTATTTTTTAAAACTCTACAGGATTTACTTGAAGTTGAATAACCAAGGATGATTATTTCATCACTTTAAGAGGAAAACTTGTCATGATTATCCTTATTATTAAGAGTAAATAATTTTCAACCAAAGACTCTAAATAAAATAACCTTAGGTTTTCTATTATTGAAAATTTAATAAGAAATTTTCCTCAAAATAGGTCTAATTAAAACTCTATTAATTATATAGATGGTTGTATTCATAGCCTCTATGAAAAAGTAGATAGGTAACTCATCCTCATAAGAATTGTATGAGATATATATTGAAGTGTTCTATTTCTTCTTTCTACAAATCCATTCTAATGAGGATTCATAGAAGTAGAGAAGTTATGATTAGAGCCATTATGTGAGAAAAAGGATTCAAAGTATTGATTTTCAAACTCATGGACATGGCCACTTGTTAGGGTGTTAATTCTAAGTCCACTTAGGTTTTCTACATATTTATCATACCAGTAAAATAAGAGTAAGATTCACTATTGTGATCTAAAAATAATACCCAAGTATACCATGAAATTTCATTTAAAATTACATAGACATAGTGCTTACCATTTAAACTAGAATCTCTATATGGTATAAAAAATATTTTTGAACCAACTCAAATGGTTGAGAAGTAGAAAATTCTTTCTTTAATTTAAAATACATTTTATGTTGTTTCCCTTTTTGACAGGGGTTAGAGACTTTATCATTTGGAAATTCATGTTTGGTTAGATCCCTCACTAACCCTTTCTTAGTAATATTTATAAGAGAGTGACTATTAAAGTGTCCTGGTCTACTATGCCGAAGACAATATTCTCTATGGAAGAAACTCAAGTAAGAAACATTTTGTGAAATTATGGAATCAATATTAATAGCACACACATTCACATTTCTTAAAGCAGTAAATACTAAATAATTTTTAGAATTAAAAACATTACAAGAATGATTTTAAAATTTAAAATTAAAAAAATCATCACATATCTATGGGATGTTAAGCATATTTTATTTTAAACCATACAAATTTACTTTATAAATTAAAACTGAATTTGAGTTATCGATTTAGCCAAGGCCAATTATTTTTCCTTTATCATTGTCCCCAAAGGTGACATGACCACCATAAACCTTTATCAAGTTCTTAAAACTCAAGTAATCTCCCTTTATATACCTTGAAAAACCACTATACAAGTACCAAATATTTCTAAAGGATATTTTCCAGAAATTTCCCTAAAAAACAAAGGTTATAACATGAATGATTTTGGTACCCATATTTTATTGGGTCAAGATATGTTAGTGATTAGGTATTTAGGAACCCATATTTTCTTGATAGGTTTCCTATAAGAATATTGTAAACTCTTTGAAATAAAAACTTTATTTGGTCTAATTGAATAAAAACTAGTAGAAGAATTTCTAGAATTTTATTTTGGAACAAATATTCTCTTAACAATTCATCTTTATCGAGGTTGGTAACCTAGACCCGTAATATATTAAGGAACAATTTTTTCCTAGTATTTGAGTGAGAGTTTCTCTTATATTTTTAAATATCTATAAGTATTTATTTAATTGATAATTTTAAAACTTTATTTTAGTACTATATTTTAATAATTAATAATTATTTTCTTTTTCTACAGTAAGATTATATTTTATATTAGTAGATAAATCATGTTGTTTCTTTATAATTTTGTATTTGTCTTTAAGAAAATAAATGTATCATCAAGAATAATAAAATATTCAAAAATTTCTTATTTTTTCATATCATCATCATTGTGTTCATCTTTAGAATGATCAAAATTATCTATAGAAGATATAGTAGGTACCTATGATATGTTTTCCATGAAACACATATTTGCTCAGTCAAGCTTTTCTTTATGTATTGAGTCCGAGTCACTAGAGATGTCCTCATAGAAAATCCATGTGGTTTTTATTGATTTCTTACACTCTCTATCCTTATTATAATACTTATTCTTTTAATTTAACTTGGGATAGTAATCCATAACTTTTCCTTTAATCTTACACTCATAACATGTAATCTCATTTGAATTATCATCTCTTTTCTAGTCCTTATTACAATTTCCTCTATTATCATAATTTCCCTTATAGCTCTATTTTATAAATAACCTTCTCTTATTATATAATTTCTTAAACCTTATACCGAAATGATCCATTTCCTCATCACTTTCAGTTGGCGACTCCTCATCACTGAAGATTTCAACCTAAACATTTTCCTTTTATTCCTATTTTGACGTAGTAGTCATGAAAGCTGTATAATTCCTATTTAGTTCATCACAATATTCTCAATATAATTTGATCTATTCATAATATATCATCAAATTCCTAATAAATTACTTGATAGGTACTCTACTGATGTCACAAGATTCGATTTATTGAAACTAATGTCCCCATCAATCTCTTTGGAAGACATCTCATTAGTCGCATGATTTGATCTTTGTCTGATACTAGATTCCCCAAGAAGATCATTGTGTTCACTATCTCATTGAACCTGATATACATATCAGAAATAAACTCATTAGGTTTCATCTTAAATGTATCATATTTAATTTTATAATTATTTAATATCATCTCTATAACAATAGTAGTTACTTCATGAGAAATATCTAATGTATTGGAAATTTCAAAAGAAGTTTTACTAACAGATATCCTATTAAATTATTCATATCATAAGGCATAATAAGGAGCATTCATGGATTTTCAATTTTTATTGTAATCATGTATAGTATCACCATCCCATGTATTCCTATAAGTCTTAGGTAATTCATATTTATCCTTTATAACAGACAATATTTCAAAACTCATTCTTTAAATATGCTTTTTCATTTTTATTTTCTATTGATCATAGTTATTTCCATTAAATAAAGGAGTTATGTCGGTAGTAGAAACTTCTTTTCTATTATCATTTTAAATAACTAAATTTATAATTGATAGAAATTTAATATATTTAAAACACAACTAAAATCACAGTTGAAAAGATTTTGAAACCTCCTCTAATACCAAAATTTGGTTAGAGTGAGTATCTCAAGAGGGGGGAAAATTGAGTACCCAATAAAAATTTCTATTAAAAAGAGTTTTAATAAAATCTCCTAAATAATTAAAACAACCTAGTTAATCAAAAAAACTGATCCATATAAGTTTTGTTCTTTTAAAATATGTCTCAAAGAGTGATTAAGTCTCAGTTATTACAAAAAACAAACTATTTTTACTTTTTAAATCAATTTAATTAATAAAAAAATTATATAAACACTAATTAAGATTAATTATCAAAGTAGTTGTTTTGTTTATAGTTTAAAACAAATTTAGCTTAATGTTTATAAATGAAATAAAAATACACACAATGGAATAAATAAAAGAGGATTATTCTCAAGATGATATCTAATCCTATAAACATGGAAATCACTTGATACCAAGAAGATTATATAAATATAATATCAATCCAAAACCTGTAATGGGTATACACAACAACTAATGAGTTTTCTAGGCCATGTAGAGACCTATTCCATAATAACCATGATAAATAAAACTATCATAGGCCTCATAAGGACCTATTCTATAACACCATGGGTAAAAAAAATTAAAGATAGAGTAAGAAGATATCTTGTATCTTACAATTAATGAACATGAGTCAGTATGTGTTTAATATATAGGGGAAACCACACACTACTCGAAATGTAAAGGAAAAAAATAGAAAGAGAATATGTACAGATAAAGAGGAGATGGTGTTTCTTAGTTATATTTGACCTGAATCTTGTGATTCCTCTGATTTATATTGGATATGATCTTGATTCATTTATAAGAAAAATGTTATAAAATAGAGCATTGTATGCTCTCTTTTTCATTTTTTAGGAAATTATCTAAATGTTCATTATGATCCACTTTATCAAAGTCAGTTGTTGGAAAGAATGTAACGTGTAATCACTACAAAAAATCTCATAATTTTTTTTACTACTAAGGTTCTTGAAATATAGTTCTATCTCACTTTACATGTATATATATGCACATGAGAGAGTCTGTTTCTTAATTTAATAATAACATACAAGAGTACCCGTTTAAATAAAAACCATATGAATCTTCTGCATCCTATAACTTTTTTGTGACACAAATTGTAATGCATCCCTACAATAGTTTAAGAAAAATTATTAAAATAATAATCATCATTAACTTTGATAATATATTTATTAAAAGAAATTAATTCAAAATTCCTAGAAACAGTGATGGTAACTCTTATGGTGGTGAGAAAACTTTGGAATTGAGTTATCCAGACAGTGACCTAAGTGGACGGTGAGTTAAGACAATGATGAGTTATGAAGATGGTAGGTATTTCTCATTAGTGACTCATATCAGTGGTAGGTTATTTCAAATATTTTCCAAATTTATTGATGGTAGATCATCTGGAGGTGATTCATCCACAACAATGACTCTTTTATAGAAACAATGAGTCATTTCTTTTTTTTAGCCAAATTTTCATCCAAAATTCATTATAGTATAAAATTCTATCATAAATAATAGAACACATTAATAACACAATAAACATGTTTTTTTATCATTAAAACAAGGTTTCTCACAAAAAAATCTATAAAACATTTTCTAAACACAAAGCCTATTTGAAAATTTTAAAATCAAAACCTAGCATTAAATTCCACATTTTAAATTTCATGTTTCCATTTGAAATCTTTAAAATTACCTTAAATAACTTTTTAAACTCATAATACATTTTTTTAAATCTTTAAAATTCACTGGGAAACAATTTTCAACTTCTAAAAAGAAATCTTTATCACATATCAACCAATCAAAATCAAATAAATCGGTATCACAAAAGATAAGGTCAAGACAAAAGGGACTAGTGAACAAACCCTAATTGATTGCATGACTTGGTATACTATGTTCCATTTACACCACTTTCACTAAGAGTAAAAAAAACTATACACACAGTCTTCACATGGGTTACTAAGCCTTGTGATATTACCATGTACCTCTATATCATATCTCATTTCATCTAAAAATGAAAAAATACATAAATATAAAACACAGAATCCCCAAAACCATAAAATAAGAATTGAAACCCAACATCCCATAGTAACACAAAGTTTAACATTAGTAAGAGTTGGAAAGACTCTTCCCATACTTCTTTCTTGAGCAATGTTGGTCCTACATACATCTACTGGACATACCAAATAATAAAGGTAGACTATGGAACCTAGGATCTCTTAGGGACCCACCTCTAATTCTAATTGTAACAAACCATCCAAGGATTCCATATGAACAGGTTCCTAAACCAATCCTTCACTAACCTGAGGGGAATCTATGATTCCCTCAATCCAATGACAAGTGTCAAAATAATCAACAGAAATCATTTGGGATTATTTCATCTAGAATAAAAAATTTATAAATAGTATAATTCTACCGAAATTCTAGCATGACCCATCCATAACTAAGATATCCATTCCAAAACCCATAAGCATAAATAAAAAAACCCCAAATAATACACATCTTCAAAAGAATAAAATTAAAATCTCAAATAACACTGCAAATAACTTCAATTTCATAAATAACCTCCAATAGATGCCTATCCTAGGACACCACAATATCACTACACATCCGACCATAGAAAGAATAAAAGGCCTACATGGTCGATGTGAGCTAATAATGGAAAATAAAAACTGAAATACCTATTCAAACAAACAACTATGACATAAGGTCACTCTTTATCCAAACCTCAGAACCCATTCTAATATTCCAAGACAAAACCTACAAAATTATTCTTGATCTATAAACACTAAGTGGTGTAAGTAGTGTGTGAGCATGGAAGACCTGTAGGTAAACACCACAAAGTCCATGGATGTGGTTTTCTAAAAGTAAACATGGAAATATAGTTTTAAATACATTTATAAAATAACTTCCATTCATTTAAGGAAATCCAAACATCATAGTCAACCATATTCAAAAACATCCATTTACTTTTTTAAATGAAACAAATCACTAAGAAAACCCTTTTTTGTCCAAGGAATCTTTTATCGTAAGCACATACACACATATATAAAACCATTTTAAAGAAAAATAACCCATGTTAAACATTATTTTAAATTCCCACTTTTTTCCCTCAAAGTGACACTGAAAGGATAACCCATGATAATTGAAATAATGTATAAATAAGTCCACATAAAAACTAAAGTGTAGTACAAGTAAAAAATATAGGTAACAAAAGGCTGTAATCCACAATCACACCATCATACATAGTAATAAGTGTGGAAACAAAAATAAATCATAATATGAGAAACATTGGATGAGATCTAGCCTATACGTTCCATATGTAACTAACTCACTTATAGAACACTAGCTGATTACATTTACTATAAATCAATATAACTCTAGACTCTCAAGGAAACCAGAACTAGACTCTAGCTAGAGCCATATTCCTAACTATAGAAACACCAGTCTTGTTATGAACATACCTAAGGTATCCCATGTGCTAACCACAAAACATGAAATATAAAAGTCATCAAAATCATCAAAAATATCCCAAATTGAAATACACTAGAAACAATACCTTCTTTCAAAACCTATTTTGAATGTCCAATTATAAATCAAACATTTTTCTTGAAACAATTTTGAAAATATTTGGTAATATTAACTAATTTTTAATGAAAATAATATCATTTAAAAATACCTCTTTGAGAAAATTCTTAATAACCTAATTCAAACATCAGTTTCAATCTCAAAACATTTATTTTTAAAGGTTGGACGCATATTTCATTTCATATATATATATAAACACATTTTAATGCACATATTCACATACTATTCTACAAATATGTGAACATGTTTATGCATATATATATATAAATCTATAAATATGTATGTAACCATAAATAATAAAATAAAATATCTCTAGTTCCAATCATAGATAAATAACTAAGTGATGAAACAAATAAATATAGTAAAATTATTAATGCAGAGAAACCCAAATCACTTCACCACTTCAACACACAAACCATTTAATAAAACATCTAAAATAATATCAAATAATTTTTAAAATTCTCAATTATTATTTAGAAATCATAAAAAATATTACATCATGTAAAAATATAATTTATTTATTGAAGGTGGATATAAAGCCCAAAAAATCTCTAAAAACCCATTTATAAATCAATTAAAACCATTTTGACACCTTGAGAAACAAATAATTAAATTTAATTGAGCCATAGTAGAATTTATAAATTTAAATAAACAAATTTAGAAATCCTAATCATATACATAAAATTAGGGAAAATATAAATCGTTGAAACACCTACCTCAAAAGTGTGTTGATGACAAAAAACCTCCAACAACAACAAGATGATGGATTGGAAGACCCATCACAAACTATGTAAATAGAATATATATGATTTTAGAACCAAAAGAACCACCTAGGGTTCGACCTATGGAGGTACATGATGAGGGAGGAGATAAAAATGAAGAAAAATAAGAAAACTAAAATGATATATGGAAGGAAAACCTTACTGGTGAAGATCAAACTTGAAATTAGTAGAGTTGAAGGCTGAGATTATAAGGGACAATGAGGGAGTTTGGGCATGTGAGAGGATCCTACATGGGAGATATTGTGCGACTCAATAAGGGAAGAATGGGGGTGATATGTGTGTTTTAATTTTATTTAATTAAGGGAAATTTTGGAATTTAAAAAAAAATCAAAATTGGGAACCTTGTACGATATGCACATGGTTTACCCAAACCATGCACCAATTGTATGCTCTTCAATGGGAACATCAAGGAAACCACATGGCTAGTTAGAATAGTTTTAAAAACCATACACCATCTAAGTGAAATAGATCTATTACATGATTGTCCTCTATCGCATGGTCCTTATATAGTTTACACTAACCATGCACTAACCGTGCGATATGCCAAAAAGTGTTAAAATTTTCAAAAATTAAAAAGGATTGGATTGAAATTCTATGATATAAATAATAACAAATAAATATATTAATATAATATAATAAATAAAAATCTATTTTTCAAATACATGAAACACATCAATGTAGTATAATCCATCTCATATTTTCTTGATTCTATGAAAATGACTAATTGGGTTAATAAATAAATAAAATATTATTCATCTAATAGATGAGTAAATCACATGAACCTCATCCAAATATTTGAAAACATAATATGTGACTCAAATAACCTAGCCATGCATTTACTGAGTCTAATTAAATCAAATTCAATATTTCTATATGCAGCATACAGGTGGATAAATCCCTTATTGGTTTCACTCCAACCAATGACACGATCAGAAACATATCCAACCACTCCTTGATTAGCTAAGTCACTTTTGACTTGTATAAGTAAGGTATAAAAATATGAAGGTTCTGATTCTAGTTATCTATCCTACCTTAGGAAATGATGATTGATAATAAGAATACGCCCTTAAGTATATCAATTACTTTATGACATGTCATGAGATATAAATTGGAAGGTGAATCTAAGTAATAAGTATCTACTTATCACCACATGAATCTATTATTCACATCTCTCATACAACTCATTTTAATAATTATAAGATTATATTCATGATAACCTTAACATATCATCACTACCCATAATACTCCACAGTTATCATTAGTTAGGGATAAATCAAAGTTGTACTTTGAGGGGATATTACCATTCAAAATTTCATTTAAATTAAATTACATCACACTTGAATGAATGATAAATGGATATTTACTTTAATATAAAATCATGATACATTATATATCTATTACATCAATCTATCAATTATCTAATACCAATATACCTAACATGACCCTCATGTTGTTGATTTAGAAATGGATTTTACAAAAAATCTGCTACATTTTCCTCTATATCCATCCAACATATCCTTATATCACCCCTCTCAATAATCTACCATATGAGATGGTATTTTTGAAGGGTATATTTAGTCATTTAGTGAGACATGGGTTCCTTAGTATGAGAGATAGATCCATTGTTGTCATAGTAGATCTATATTTGTCCTTGAATTCTAGGAACCACTTCAAGTTCAGATATGAAATTCTTAATTGAAATAGATTCCTTCAAAACATCTGATATAGTGATGTACTCAGATTATATTGTTGAGTTTATGATGGTGGCTTGTTTGTAACATGTCCAACTCATATCACCACCATTTAGGAAAAAATAAAACCATAATGAGATTTACCATAATATTTTTTAGATCAGAAACCAACATCTATGTTACCTTTTACTCATAGCACATCCTCCCCTCCAAAGATGAAGAACATATCCTTTATCCTTATCAAGTACTTAGGAATATTATACACAATAATCCATTTAATATCACTAGGACTAGATTGGTATCTACTAGTTAATAGAATAGAATAGGTGACATTAGGTTGTGTATACAAAATAACTTACATGATAAAATCTATAGTGGACACATAGTGAATTCTATCCATCCTTACTAGAATTTTTCTAATATTCATTCCATGTAACAGTAGTAAATACCCCATTTCAGAGTTTTCCATTCTAAACCGCTTTAGAAATTTACTAATATAAGCATCTTGACCAAGTCCAGGAACCTATTAGATCTATCTATATATATCTTTATACACAATATGTAGATAGCTTCACCCATGTATTTGATTGAGAAACACTTACCCAACCACATCTCCCCAGAGCGAGGAGTTGAGATTTAATTTCCAATAAGGAATATATAATTTAAAAACATTATCAAAAACATAATTATATTCATACTAATAGAATTTTATACACAATAATATCCCATTTTCTTGATGTAACCAAAATATTTGATTGCATCATCAAGATAGATATTCCAACTCTGAGAATCATACATCAATCAATAAATGAACTATTACAACTTTTATACATTAGGAGTCTCATTTGGAAATTAAAAACCTTTTGTATGCATCATATACACATCATCTACTAAATTCACATTATGGAAATTAGTTTTTATATCCATATGAAATATCTCATAATTATAATGAGCTGGTATGGCTAAAAAAATATGAATATAAATTATCATCATAATAGTTGAACAAGTTTCTTCATAGTCAATAACATGAATTTTCTTATAACATTTCACCACCATACATGCTTTATAGGTAGACACTCTTCTATCAATGTTGGTTTTTTTGACAAAAAACCCACTTTTACCATATGGGTCTTATCACTCTAGGTGTAACCACAAAGTTCCAAACATGATTAGTGTACATGGAATTAATATCCAATTACATGGCCTTTAACTATTTCATAGAATTAAAATTCTTAGTGGAATTCAGATATGTATTAGGTTTATCTCATATTAATGTTACCTATTCATAATTTTCCATGAGAAATCTATATCTTTTAGGCTCCTAAAAATTCCTACCATACCTATGTAGTTCTCATATAACTCGAGTAAGTTATTCTTCCATAAATATTTATAAAACCTACTCATCCTCCATATCAGGAACATTTCTTGTTTTTTAGTCTTTAAAACATTACTCCCACTAGCTTATAAACTTATATATACCTTCTCAAGTAATACACAAGTTTAGGATACAAAAACTTTATATTCAGTAGCATTATAGAAATAACATCCCTTAGTTTCTTTAGGATAACTAAAAATAATAATTTGTTATATTTGAATTCAATATTATTATAAACAAATCATTGTACAAATTTATCACATCCAAAAATATTTATAAAAGTCATAATAAGGAATTTCCCTATCCATCTATCATATTTTATCTTTATAACTACTTTAGATGGAACAAAATTTATTATAAATGAAACAACTTTAGGATAATAACCATAAAATTAAATAGTAAGGTTACAATCACTCATCACTTATCGTACCATGTATAATAAGTTACAATTACTCCTATCAGACACACCATTCCATTATGGTGTTCCAGGAGGAGTGAATTGTGAAACAATTCCACAATCCCTCATACGATCGATGAATTATTGGATTAAGTAGTCTCCACCATGATCTAACTAAATAATCTTAATATTTTAACCAAATTTATTTTTTAGTTCATTATTAATCTATTTGAACTTTTCAAAATTTTCATATTTTTGATTTAAACAAATATCTATATCAACTAAAGTCATTGGTAAATATTAGGAAGTACTTTAAAACACTAATTTACTGGGTACTTATTGGTCCACATACATTACTATGTATGAGACCCAATAGTCCAATATCCCTTTCACCTTTTCTCCTAAAAGGCGTCTTGGTAATCTTACCTAATAAACTATAGTTTCACATTTCAAATGATTCATAGTCTAATGGTTAAAATAATCAATCTTTATAAAGTATTTGGATGCATTTCTCATTTATATTTTCAATATGACAATTCTAAAGGTAGTAGGGATTAGAGACAACCCATGACTTATTATTCTAAATGTTATATACAAGATTATCCATATCTATAATACCATTTACTATATTCTTGATTCTATAAAACATCTCATTCATATATATAGAACCCCTATTATTATTGATTGTGAATGATAATTCCTTCTTGTCCAAACATGATACATAAATAATTTTTTTATGTAAGGAAAATAATAATAGTTCTATAAGTATAGTATTAATCCTTTTGGTAAAAATAGATCATAAGTTCTAACCTCTAATGTAGAAGCTCTTAATTCGTTACTGACATGAAGATCTACCTCTCCCTTCATCATTTCCCTCATATATAAGAGTCCGTTTTTATCATCACAAATGTGTGATACACACCTATTATATAATATCCATGAGTTAAAGTTGGAGGAATTGATCTCTATAACATTCACATCTAGATGCATAGAATACTTCTATTTGAGAACATTTATTAACCTTATATATTATTCTCGAAGTGTTCTATAGGTCATACCTATTAGTAATATCAATATGATCATCATGAAGTAATACATAACCTATAATAGAGATATATCTATGAGTTAATATCATGTATTATATATTTCCATCAAGTAAATTTAATGAAAGTATTCCCACTAAAATAATGAACTTGTACATCATAACTTTTAGTGAGCCAAGATCAACATTTCCCTAAGTAATGTGTTCTCTTTTATGTTTCTTTCATTATTTAGTTATTTAGATAAGGAATTATCTCAATCACAATATTTTTGAATATTTTATTGTTGAGTTTATAACCCTTTATCCAAATCCATAATATGAATATACTTAACACTATTCCTTCGGTAACCTAATCTTATTAGGGTCTCCTAGCAACTGTAACCCAAATAAAATGTCCAGAATAATCTAAAAAAGGACAATTAAGGGTAACCAATCTTTGGAATGACCTTACCAATAGGATAATATAGTGTTAATTATCACTTTCCCACCTTACACAAGATAAATTGGGGGCACCAATCTTTGGCATGACCTACTTAGTTTGGTGATCGAGGTCTTGAGAAGTGTCATTTTGGAAGGAATCCAACATTTAGTATTTTATAGGGTTTTACTTTTAAAAGTATCACAAACTTAATATACATAATATGAATATTAAATTTATAAATATTTACAATGAATTAAATATCTATTTTCTCATGATTTATCCCCTTGTGTATGCATGATCATAATTATTTAGTTTTCGAATCCATATTCCATCTATCAAATTAATGTGTTCACACCATATTAATGTGTAACTATTTACAAAACCTGCATGTTTATGTTGCTTACCAAAAAATAGATTCCATGTAAATTCATACATATTCAAATGAATAATATGTATAAGTTAAATAAAATTCTCATGTAAATTCATAGATTTATATAAGATTACTAATCATCACAAGAGTAATACCAAAGAAACAGACATCCAACCCTCACCATTCTATAATAAGGCATAAGACTCTAGGATGGTCAGTAGTTTGATCCTAATTTACTCTCCTATAGGATACTTTTCTCGATATATATTTTAAAACATGAATCTCTAACACCTAATATGCTCAAAATATTTTCAATAACTAAATCCAGGATCATAACTCTAAATTAAAAATTAGGGTAAAGCTCAATGAATAACTAAATATTATATATCCATATATAGAATAAAATATAAAGATATTTTTCCAAGAAGAATCATATCAAATAAATTAATGCATACTGAATATAAACATTTCTTAACCAAATTACTAAACACATATATCAAGGAATTTAACAACTAAATAAATATTTAATTTATTTTCCAAAACATGAGTAATTTTTTTTTTCACACTTAATTTAGGATTTTAAATTATCATTTTATAATTCCTAAAACTTATCATTATCTAAATTTTATAAACCATAAGAAAAATTAACCAAAAATCAATTTTTTAAATTATTCCATTATAATTACATAGGATCCCTTTTTGCATAAGGGTATTCTAGGTTACCCTTACGCAAAACACTTCCATGTAAGGGAAACATGAATCACCCTTATGTTGTGTATGGGTAATATTCAATGAAACTTACATAGAATAATTTGTGTAATGGTGGATGGAACTAGAATTTATGGAACATATTCTATATAAAGGTAAAATTTTATTACCTTTTCATAAAGGTAAATCATGATGAACATTACATAAACCCATTTGCGTAAAGATAAAACATGATTTAATTTACATATAATTAGAATACCTTTACATGGTTTGGGAGGGAGTCCTTGTAAGGTTAATTCATAATAAACTTTATAAATCCCATTTTTCTATGTATAGGTTAACAATATGGACCATTACATGAGATGAGTGGGTATATATGTAAAGGTATCCTATATAGTGTTTTATGATAATGTTTTAATGTTTTTTTTGACAATTTTTGTGTTCTTAAAAACTAGTGATTTAAAATCTTTAATCTTGAATAACCTCACTCTAATACCACTGATGGGATTTGATAAATCATCCCATGATTCTTATAAGTGGAAGAAAACCTAAAAATAGGATGATATATCTTTAAGAAATAAACATGTTAATATTATCATAAAATAGAGAATACCTGGAAAGTAGTATTAGAAGCATACATCTTCCCTCTATGATGGATAATGATTGATGAAAATCACTATATCATTAAACAAATTCTTCTTGGATCTGAGGAGTTTACACCAACCTTCAGATCCCTAAACATTTCTTAAGGACACTCATACTTCGAATGGGTGATAGCACATTTGAAATGAATGATAAACAAAGCATAAATAATGAATATAGATTTGAATATTTCACTAGCAATGAGATTATTAACCCCAATAGAAGGGATTACAATCCTATATATAGTCCACGCCTGATGCTCCCTAGTAAGTGAAGAATGGGTCAATCATTCGTAAAGTATTACATACATTACTGCCCATTGGGTAATTTTTTTTGAACCCATTCAATGTATACATAAGCCTTAAAAATCCATTTATAATCGGTGGTAGCTAATGAAAATTGAGTGGGAGTGGACGTAGAAAATTCATGCATCCCTTGTATAAAAAATAGTTATTTTAGTACTATTGACCATGACATCGACAAGAACCACCATGACATGATGTTTTATATTTTATTTCACATCCAACATGAGTACATATTTTTTATTATATCCTTTCACAATATAATGAAACCTATTTAATTTTCATACATAACACAAGATACAACCACTTTTTCCATTACTTGTATCTTCATTGTAAATAAGTTTCTTTAGAAAATGTAACGACATAAGCCTCTCTTTCTCTCAATTTTATGCATCTATGGTTTGAAACATATTTCATCAACACCAATATTCTTTATTTTTATACTAATATATATTCACAAAAAATTAATGAATATATTTCCCTCTTTCCCCCCATCAATTTCAATCTTCAATCCTATAAATAAACAGTTTATAAATATTAAAAATTCAAATCCCTGAAGACTCATCCTATTTTTCTACCATATTTTAATTATCATATCCATACATTTACTATTTAAAACACCACATAGAATCATGTGAAATAACTATATGGGAATTGAATATAGATGCTAACAGATCCTTATCCATTTCTTCAATCATGCTACAAACACTTATCTCATACCATGAAACATTATTCTTCTTCCATCACCAATCAGTTTCTTGAATTATGGATTAATAAAATAAAAATTATCTATAATCATTATAGAACAATGTATCTATATCAACTAAAATAATTATCAAATAATAGCTTAAAAATATATATTTAATTATGATATTTATTTTCATGAAGAACATATCACTATGAATCACCTAATTTAATGGAATTGAATTTTTATTTGTATTATGAAAATTAATTCTTTCAAGAATTATAAGTATTTATTAAGGTTTTGATTTAAATTCTACTCATAGAGGACTTGCCTCATCATCTTTGTAAAAAATCAAATAATTTGTTTGTATGATAGTGAACTTATCATACAATTTATCACCTTTCATATGAAGTTCCTTCCTTTCATAATTTTTGTATATAAAATTAATTTCATACAATAATTAATTTAATATTAATTACTTATTACATTAATATAAATAAAACCATTTCATATGAAATTCCTCTCATTTTAGAATTTATTTTATAAAAAGTTAAAATATCTTTCATTAGAATCTCCAAAACCACTCATAAAAATTTTCATTTTGAAATTAATCTCTATTCTTTCCAAGCCTTTCATATAGGCATGATGTGGTTTCATGCCTTATTCCAAATATTATCTAGACATATTCCAAAAACCTGTAAACTTAAAAAGATACCTAACCTCATATAAAAGGCATTATAACATGTGAATTTGAATATGATTTATGCATTGAAAAAAATTCCAACTTAATAATATCATATCAAATTAAAAATTCTCAAAAAGTAACATCTCTAGATAATTTATATGCTCTATAGGAACATATTCAATCTTTAATAACAAAAAATTATTCTTAGACCTTGAAAAAAATACTCCAAAGTTTATCTTCTTCTCAAAATTTCTCAATTTCTCACTTAGTCTCAAAAATACCCCCCTTTGGATTTTATTATCACCCAAGGTGAATAACTCACTATCAAACTCATAAAAATTAAAAATGAATCATAATACAATAATTATAAACCTATGTGAACACGATCAATTTAATAAAAAAATTGAATAATACTATCATGTTGTCTATACAGACAAGGAATTATTTTCAACCTCTTCAAACCTAATCATTTCTATTACCCATGATGAATTCACCCCATAAGAAAACAGATACTTAAATAAATTTATTATTTATATTTAATCCATCATCAACATGATATATCTTTCCATGAAAATTTTAGCAGAAAAGTTACTACATAGAATTCAATAAAAGTATTAAAATAATTCACCCATGAACTCATGCTAAATTAAATGTTTACCCCTTTTAAAAAATCTATCTAAATACATGATCCCCCCATGTAAGTGATCTCCACAATAAGGTCATGCAAATCAATTGATAACACCCCATACAGTTCCAATCCTTTAATAAAACATAAGGAGATAAACATAAAGGGATATTTATGTTGTCTTTTCTCCCCTTTGGACAAAATTATCCAAAGAAATAGATGATAAAGTGGACCAAAATACCATATATTAGCCTTGATAATGGTGTGTTTTTACTCACAACATCAATCTTGGATTATAAAATGTATCTTTTATCCAATGGATTGGTGAATATATCATCTATTTTCTCCTTTTTAGGAATCAATTCCAACATCAATCCATTTATTGACACAAGATCCTTGATGAATTGATACTTTATATCAATTTTATTGGATCTTAAATGCTACAATATATTCCCTAAAGGATTAATAGTACTTTTATCATCACACCCAAAAAGTTTAGGAAACATCACTTCAACCTTGAGATATTCTAATTGAGTCTTCATCTTCATCAATTGGGTTTTGAAATTTGTGGCAACCTTATATTCTAACTCAATAGTTCTCAAGGTGAAAGAATATACTTCTTTTTGTGATAAAAACATAGAGTTATCTAACGAATAAAATTATAGTGGTTGAATACTTCATATCATTAACACAAACTACCAAATATAAATCTCTTTAACTAAATATATTAGATTTACCTTTTCCATCATATTTCAAACCAAAACCTACTATACCTTTAATATAACTAGTATTTCTCTTCCAGCACTAAAATGAGATTTTTTTTAATTTTATACCAAGAATAATGTGTAATGGCATAGAAAATATCTAGAAAAAATTATATCAGGCATAATGGACTTATAATTAGATTTTTGAATTACCTTGTATCTACTTCTTTTCCATGATCATCTTTGAAAAAATTTATTCCCATTGAGATTGTTTTTAAAATTGGGTTTTAATCCTCTATGAAAAACCTTTTTAGGATATCTCTAGCATACTTATCTTGAAAAAGAAAAATGTGATCTCTCTATTAAGAGATTTTTTGGTTGAGAATATACCACTTCTCACCAAGAAAAGTCATTCCACAAAAAGTCTTCACCTCCTTTTAAAAATATTTACCAAAATATTCATAATTTATAGAGAAAATAATGTCACTTAAATTAACAATAACAATGATAGATACCTATTTATCATATTTAATGTAGAGGTTATTTTATACTCTTCCTTTTCTAAATTTCAACTTCTCTAAGTAGGTGTAAAAATTATAATAATAAGTTAGGGAGGGTGGGGTTATCTAATATCAATCCTTATTTAACCTAAAAACATAATTAATATATCATCCAAGAAAGAAACCACATGTTTTCTCAAGGTATACTTCATTTTCAAAATCACCATTGAGGAAGAAATCCATTAGAAATATCCAATATTTACTTTGATCTGTAATAGAAATAAATATTATTTCGGTCTCAAGCATTCAAATTTGTGCAAAGGTATCATAAAATTAAACTACGTGAACATATTAATATACTTTACAAAAAATTCTTTGCTTGTTTCTTACAACTCTATCTTTTTCATTCAACTTGTTTTAGAACACCCACTTTTTCGTGATAACATTCTTCTCTTTGGGTTTGGGTAATAGATCCTAAGTCTAATTCATCTCAATTTTTTCAAATTATTAATTCATTACATTAACACACTATTTATACTTCAAGGATTATTCAATATCTCTCATTTTAACTTAAGAAAATAATGAGGTATGAGTTGTTTTCCTCAATGTTATCCCAGATTATACTTATCATCCTTGATCTAAAATGATTCTTTTGACCTAGATTTTCTTTCTCAGTCTTGAATGAGATGAATTAGTTTATTCCTAATCACTTTAAATGGATGAATATTCTTTTAAAACTTGCAAATATTCTAAAATTTCTTCATTTACAAAAACTTCTTCAGGATGTGTAGGAAAAACAACACCATCATTACTTTTTAGTAGTTGATTCATCATGTGAAACTTATTTCTTTGAATATTACAAAACCTCCACATTATATGTGTTAATAATCATTCTATACTATTTGTTATTATATAGGTATCCTATTATATTTGGAGGATATACTAGGAAGATGCCATCAACACCACTCTTCTCAAAATTTCAAATATTTTCACCTTTTAATTTGATAACAAAAGGGATACCAAATACATGAATATATTTATAACTTGTATATTTTTGTAATATATCTCATATATAAACATATCTAAATTAATCCTGTGTAAAATATGGTTTTCAACGTGAACTGATTCACTAATATATTTCCTCCAAAAGTATCAAGAAGTATCATACTCAATCTATATAGTTTAATACATATCTACCAAGATTACATTCTTCCATTAAGACACACCATTATAGTTTTTTTGTATGGTGCACCAAGTTCATGTTTTTTCCATGATTCTACAAATAAGATTCAAACATCCTATTTTTAATTTCATTCATTTTATATCTAGATCATATTTAGAGAAATACTACTCTCCTTTTATAAACTTCTTCAAAAAATTTTAGACATTCTAAGAGCCCCAAACTTACAATTTATAAATATAAAAAAATAAATGTGAGTGAATCCATCAAAAAAGGAAATAAAATTCCTATCTTTATTTTTTTATTTATTACTCATCATGCTACATACATCTGAATGAATGAGCTCCAAAATTTAAGAAGTCTGAATCTCCACCTTTTTGTGTAAATAGTTAACAATATTCTCCATTAAACTTATTAATAACACTCAATATGTTTCCCTTTTCAATATGGTAATATAATTACCATTATCTCCTATAGTGACCTTATTCATGTTTCTTTAGCCATGATGACTAATCCTTTGATTCCATAAAGGATTATGTTCTTTAATGCTTAGATAAATTGAGTCTCCAACATCACCCACTTGAAATGAATTGACTTTAGTCCACTTTCCTATTTTCACCACTCATCCATATTGTATGTTATTAACCAAGAAACCATATTTCCAGAACAAGAAATCATTTATATCATAAAAAATCTAAGAAATAATTAATAGATTGTGTTTTAATCCCTCAATATACAAAGTGATTTTGGATTTCAACTTTCCTTTACTAATAACTACAAAACCAACTCCTTTAATATTGAGTGATCAATCATTTAAAAAATTCAAAAATCCTTATTTAAACATTTAAATATATTTTAGGAGATTTAAATATCCTATCACATTATATGAACATTATCTATCTAGAATCCATGGATTATCCCCTTTTGATGGATTAAGTGCCACTTCTAAAAATAAGTATTCATCCTTACCTTTGATATTATTATTTTTAGGATATTTATTATTGTAAATTAAAATTTTTATAGAGTGGTAGAAGGATGATGAATTAATTTGAATGGTTACTAGGCTATTCAAATCTTTTAAATATTTCTCCAAGAACTTTAAACCTATTTTATGTTTTATATCCATAATTTACAATCTATTTTTGAAATTTATTCCTTTTATAGAGATGAATACCTCTTAAAAAATGCCTCCCTAGTATCCAAATAATGTTATGAAATTGGTAATTAAACCAAAATATATTTTTATTATTCTCAAAGTCTCTATAGTGGCAACAAAATTCATAGAAAGTATACTTACCTTTATGAACAACATGCTATCCACAATTTGATACCTATCTGCCTTACTTATTTCATTCACCAATCTTGGATCATTTATGTGAACCAAAATTATTATTTACTAATAAATTATTTTTATTATTATTTTTATTATGATTTCTCATCCTTCTTAGAGTCACTGGTTGTAATAGTTTTTGACTTCAAGTTAGTGTTCCTAAAATTTCTTAATTTCTGAGGGTCACCATATTTAGCTACAAATTTGGTATTCTTGAAAAAATTATTCTTCTAAAACACTGATTTTTTTTACCTTTTTACTCTTTTTTGGGGTGATTTTTTAGTCTTCTCAAGCCTCATTATTTCTTGAACGTTCTACACTTCTGAAATAGAATTCTAAAACTTTTATTTGGAGTTCTTCAAATATTCTTTTTCTTTGACCGATATTTATTGAATATAATCAATATATTTTTATTTATCACTCACTATTTATTACATATTTATTTTAAGAATATTTTCATCATAAAGAAACTTCTTTATATCTTTAACATCCTCCAAAAAATTACTTTTTCAACCATGTGGATTGACTCTTTATGGGTGTAAGATTGATTTCCTCTTTTCAATATTTTGTTATATTTCCCTAATTTATAGATCTTTAAGAGAACTCATTTAAATTATCTATTAAATCTGAATTCTATATGAATATATTAATATTATTTTTTATTTCTTTCACCACTAGTGATATATTTAATATTCACATTAATAATGAGCTATTTTTTATCAACATCATCAATGAATGTCTCAAATTCCTCTCTATCTTCATTACCTTCACTTTCTTCATAGTTAGAAAATTTTTATCTTTTTATTTATATAACTTATTATAATTTCCCTTATAATTAGTATTTTACTTTTTGATATTATTTTTCAAGGATCTTTAGGTCCTTTCTTTTTATTCATCACTATCTTCTTCAACTCATGATCTTGGGAAGTTTGCTAAAAAATTCCCAATAGATCCATGACTAAATTATTTTCATGGGATGTTTCCTTTTTATTTTCCTTTACATTTTCTCACTTTATTTGAGATAATCAACATAAACACCTCAAATATTTGATCCACATATTCATTTGAATCTGAACTGCAAGATTATTCTTAAAAAACACCTTTCTTTGACTTCCTAGGTTTTGAGACATTAAAGGAAATATCTTTTATATGATTTCCATTATTATTGAAAACATTATATATTTTTTTGGATTTGGTTCCCTAGAACCAACTTATTTGTACTTTATATTACATGTATATTAAAATAAGTGAGTATTAAGGTAAATATCTTATCACATATTGATTATTCTTCTACATAACATTGATGTGATAATATCATAGAGTATCAATTACATTGATAAGGTTATAGTAGTTCACTAATATGTGAATATCTTATCACATATTGATGCATTTCATGACTAAAACATTCAAATATCTTATCATATATAATTATTCATTTTCTAGTTTGCGAATAAAATATTTATTGTATTTATTGAATATTTGATAAATATTTCTTCACTATATTGTGAATAAAATATTTATTTTTGTATCAAATAAATGTCGAGGAGTTCGAGTAGGCCAAGATAATTTCCGATGATGAATATTAATTTACAAGCCCTTAAAATAATTTTTATCAGTGCACAAGTTAGAATGAATCATAAAATAATAATAATAATAATATTATTATATGGAATGAGGATTATTAAAGATTATAATATTATTTAAGGTCTAGCACATAATTAAATAATTTTTTTATCCTAAAACATAACTCTGTAAATAGATATTTATGTGTATTGTGTAGGGTTGATTGAGATTTGAGAATCATTACACACAACAAAATTCTCTCTTTATTCCTTCTACTCACTTCCTCTAAAGAATAAGTAGTGCTAGAGAGACACCTTTAAGATTGAAATAACTATAAGTGATGAACATGAATAATGAAAGATAATTGATTTTTCATGCTAGTAACAAAAAATCGATTGGCGTCATTCAAAGATCAAAGGAGAACATGTTGATCATCGATTGAGGGATTATACACATGAATTATCTAAGTGTAATAAAGGTAATCAGAATAGGGGTTTCAAAATGATCAACATCTACATAGGATAAAGATCCTAATTCAAGGTATTTTTTCTTCTAACCATAAATAAATTAATTATAAATTTAATATGAAAAATCCTCTCTCCGGGTTTTAGTCATCTATATGTTAAAATAAATTTTAATATCACACACACCAAAGGCACTATAACCATGCCCAAAACCTAAAGTTTGTGTTAGAGACGTCACATTTCAAATTTATAAGTATTTATTTTATTGTTGATCTATATGTGTTATAGTGGTTGGGTTTTTATTTCAAGAATTATATATTCTTTGATCCGATTTTAATTAACATGTTTTCAATATATTAATCCTTATCATTCGGTGTTTCATTTCCTTAAAGGATTAAGAATAGATGAAGAATGACTAAAGATTCTATCAATAAGCTCCATGAATTTTGGTTGGTAAGATTGGGTTACATGGTGTGTATCCGGAGTACACGCTATGTTCCCAAGTATGTTTCACCTTAACATGTCGTGGGATACATGACCTACCAAAAAATAATTACACATGGCATATTTATTGCACATAACGTGTAGATCATACCATTCTAGAGCACAACATGTTAGATTACACAACATGTAGCTGACATACATTCCATGTAGTCTACATGATTTAGTGGTTAAATTCACACAAATCATTTAGTCACATACACGGTCAAAACCATGTGAGACTGACAGCCTAAATCATTAATGAAGCACATGACATATAGTCGAAGTACACATCTTGTAGTTCATTAATTACCACATCAGAAATAATAATAGGTTTCCTCAGTGAGTTATATGGACACATGACATGTGAGATATATGGTGTGTAGCTGGATTGTACACATCATGTAGTCCTATGTTTGATGAACATTCCAAGCCTTTCAGCGGGTTTCACCAACACATGAAATTCAGACCACACGACATGTAGCTCATTAGTACACATCATGTAATCCGTAGAGATGAATGCCTAAGAACCATGCATGTATCTTAGGGAAAAGTAAATTGGGAAGAACGATGTGTAGTTGGATAATACACATTGTTTAGTCTGGATAAGTAACATGCTAAAGCTCCAGGATTGTATCTTAAATATACAACAACTAAGATACATGACATATAACTCAAAAGTACATGACATGTAGTATCCCAATAAGGGATATAATTAAATTAAATTAAAATTTTTTATTTTAGCATTAAAAAATTATTAATATATTTTGAAACCTATTATGTATGAAAATTTGATAACATTTTTAATCAATTATTAAATTATCGATAATTTTTTTGTAATAATATGTAATTATTTGTTCTACCATTTACTTTTCATGAATGAATTTATTATGGGTATCTCCAAGAGAAATCGTATGGTCATTAATATAAAATTGAATTAATTAATTAATTAATTAATAAATTCAAGTGAATTTATCTTAATAATAAATAATGAATAAGAAATTAATGTTAACTAGTTTTAATTTTTTGCATACGTTGCATGTGTATGACCATTCATGAGATTGACAAAGACCTTTTGATGAGTTTTATTTATTTGATTTAATTTATTTCATGGGTTTTAAATTATTAATTATTAAATTAAAATGATGGACTTTGTGTCATACCTCCATCTATTATTATGTAGGACCTGTGTGTCCAACGTTATTTACTTAATCACCCTTAACCAATCCTTTGGTTCCCATCACCTGTGTGTGAGATATAAATACATGTAATTAATGGAGTATACCAAGGTTCATAGAGATGGTTCAAGATTAAACCAAGACGATTCCAACTCAGGTGACACATAGATGGATAGGTGTAATGCTGTAACTCATTCTAAGATTGACATAAACAATTATTTCCTCTAAGTCAAACACTGATTTATTGTCTACTTAATAAATCAACCATTAGATAAGCTCATGATTGGTTTATTTATTTATTTCTATATTATGAATTATTTATTTTATGGATGCATGATCGTGATCTCAAAAATAAATAAATTAATGTGAAAATATGGAATTTAAATAAATAAATTATATGTAAATGTTTTATCAAACATGGTTAATCACTTATATAAAACCCACTTAATATTAACAATATGTGAAATGATAAAACAAAATAATTTTACACATAATAAAAGAAATAACTCCACAAAATATTAAGTCAGAATTGGACCACCATTCCATAATTAGGAATGAATGAATTAGAACTAAGTGTTTGATCAACCCTTGTTGGGAAACTTAATTTTAACATAGAGTTCTTATGAAGGCTATGGGTTGTACTAACCATCTTACATTAAGAGAATTAGCCCTCACTGAACTTGATATAACTTGGAGGAAAATATTGGGGGAAATCCAATTTAGGATTTCAGGATAGGGAGTCCACTCAAAAGATTAAGGAACTGAAAGACCACTGTTTGCAAAGATCCACCTACCTAAATGCCTTCAATTAGCTTGACTAACCTTCTTTGAGCTTATGTAAAGGGGAATATGGATCTTTTCCACTAGAATTTCCTATAAACAAGACATTATAAGTTAAATGGTGAGGGATATTGGAACTTGATAAAACAGTGGGATAATTAATAAAATTTATTGTTATTATTTATCACATAATTTGTAATCAAGTAAAGTACTAATCATCTATTTTATTTATTATAAAAAATTGTAGGAAAAATCACAAAATTAGTGCAATCATTCCTTAATTTGGGGTATGTCCTTAAAAATACAAATCTATTAATATGGTACACTCATTTATGAAATTCATTATTATCAAAATTTTTGTATTATATGTTATAATCCCCATATCTGAATCCACCACCCCTGCAGTTAAGAAAAGGTGAAAAGGATTCCTACTAGAGATTTGTTAAGAATAATTCTTGTAACACCCCGAGATTTTATGAAAAATATTCTTTTTAATTTCATTAATGTCTTGTGTTATACGCTACAACAAAAGGAGCTTTCACAACACACATCTCTCACCTTTCTTGAATTACACGCAATCACGACCTTCCACGATAGCGTGTGTTGTACGCAACACCAAGTTTCGCTAAACAACGATATGCTATTAAGATATTATTAAAACTAGCTGTTATGAATAATAATAACCACTTTTTGAAATTTTGTAAATTTTATTTTTCAAAATGGACTTCATTTATGGATTCGGAGTATCGAATTTAGCCTAAGGTGAAATTTTGGTACTTTTCGGATAACTTTCACATTCTGATGAATAGTAAAAATTACTAAATTTTAATTAAAAACAACTTTTTAATCGAAATAATTAATAAATTATTAATTTGAGTGGTTTTAAATTATATTTAGAATATATTTTTACAATTTAATACAATGTTGGTCATTGGATGTAATTTCACATTTAAACCAGTTATAAACAAGTGTCAATCTTTTGATAGTTATTATCTCTTAAAAACACGCTATTTGTTGTGACAGCGGAAATTAATTATAAAATTAATTAATACAACTTATATGTTGGGAATTTTGTAAAATAGAAATCATTTTTGTATTCGGAATATCAATTATATCTTAGGGTGAAATTCTGGCATTTTTCTGAAAAACTTCAATTTTTGATGAATAGTGAAACCACTAAGTGGTAGGTTAAAAACTGAATTTTGCATAAAACTTAATTTTACCGCTTCTGTGAATGGAATTTCGAAAATCCGACAGACACGGTTGATATCAGTAAGTAAAATGTGGTTCAATGAGATAAAAATAATTTTTTGGTGAATAGTAACTGTTTACTTTTTTTACTGCGGTTAATAGTAAATAGGGCAACTAAGGGTAAATATGATATTACTATTACCCTAACACATGTCCTAATTCTATTGGATAAGTGTAATTCAACCAAAAACGACCTTATGAATATAATATGACCATTTAGGTCCACTTGGATTAGATTATGGCATTTAATATTATTTTATTTAATGAATAGTTAAAATAGTTAAAATCAAAGTTTAATAAGTAAATCATTTTTAATATGGGGTTATACATAAGATAAATTCGACTATAAATATTCATTAGAAATATAAAAATATTTCCTATATAATGGTATTTTATTTGTAATTTTTAGACATTAAATAATTTAATTTATTTATGACACAATGATGATGCAGTAATTATCTTATTAATGAAACATTGACATAATTGATGTTATAAACACCAAAATAAATGTAATTTGAGACTTTTTATGAATTCCACTAATTTTATAGGTTACTATGATATATTAGTGTTGATTTAATCAACTTGTTTCGAACATATAATTCTGTTATGACTTTCACAAAAATCATATATCAAATAGTGTCAAAATTGACACAAAATAGTTTTTAAATAAAATATTATATTATTAATTGTTATTTTATTCCTAAAAATCTAAGGTTCGGCCAAATGACTTAGATAAGGATATATATATTAATAATAAACAATTTGGGGTTCGTTTGACATGTTATAGTAAGTGTATTAACCATATAGTGTAAGAAAAAAAAAGACACGGTAAAAGTTAAATTATTTAACTTAAAGTTAAATCTAATTGATAAGGTTAAAATAAAAACCTAAACTTGTCTAAATCCTATTGGTTGATAGGATTTCGACCCATCCCCACTTTAGCTTCGAAATAAGACCCTTTGGAACCATTATAAACCGATTTTGACTTTAATATAAAATAATATTTTGAGATATTCCTAAGGTGCCCCTCTCCTCCCTTATAAAAGGGCACCTCCTCCCTCTCTTCCTCACACAACTTTGAGCCTTCAAGCTCGACCAACCCCTGACAAAATCAATTCTACACTTCCCTAGTATCATCCTAGAGGTCCTGGCCTTCTTCAAAGACCATCCTTAGTTCTTTAAGTGGAGGCTAAGAAAAGGCGCGTCAAAAAGAGGTAATATCCATTACCGATCTTGTTCAATTTCTTTCTTCTTCAACTTCTTCTTCTTTAGTTGTTTCATGATAAAGTAATAACATCAGTATTTATTATATACTTATATGTTATTATAAATATGAAACAACTCTAATTGACCTTCTATCCATCCTACGGAAAAAGGAAATCACCGCGCGTGTGTACGTACGGAATACCGTCTCCACGCCGTGGTGTAATCTATTTTCCACCACCACCTTAATAGGATGGGTATAATGGTGTAATGAGTAACTATATATGATTATTATAAAGTTATATTGATACTGAAATAGTCTACATACAATTCAACACAATTCCATGACCATGGGAACGATATCATCGCTCGTGCGTACGTACAGACTACCGTCTCCACGACGCGATGAGATTCATTCTCAATGATTAACCATTCATGAATGATTATAAAGTATATATAATAAGTAATAATGAAATATATGACATAATAATGATACTGGATTTATGTAAATTTATATGTATGTCATCTACTTAATTCCATTCACTTCAATAAGGAAACGAAAACAGCGTTCATGCGTACGTACGGACTACCGTCTCCATGAACGGTGTATTTCATTTCCATTTATCGATATATATATATATATATATTCTGAATATATATTATATATAAATCATGTTTTACATTCTGTATATAAGTAATCATGATCCAAGTAATCATATTAATAATTACAAGTTAAAAACACGAACAACAAATGAGAAGATTTTACCCAAAACGCTACTTTAACATGAATTTAAAAAAGAACGGGTAATATAAAGTCATAAGTGGACCATATATGATATAATAACAATGAATATGATTCTGGAATAAGTCAATAACATAATTTAAATCATTATACAGGAGGTTCGGACACTTACAAAGCAAGTCGTACCTAAGGTAAGGGAAATATCACAATCTCATTTTTATCCGAGATTGTTTATACTTTGGTATTTACTGGGGTGTATTTTATCATACACCTCCATGTTTCCTCAATATGTAATATTATTTCCATCCACCTACAATTGTTAAATCCAATTTTATCTTTCGGTGAGTTTTTAGTAAAAGATATGAAAGGAATCTTTTGTCGTTTTTCGTACGAGGTACTTTTTGACTTTTTCGACAAAAGTACGAGAATAATGTTTTTTTAACTTATACGGCATGAATGGATTTTTAAAACATTATTTCCAAGAAGCATCCTTTACAAGTTTTCAAGTTTATTTTTAATCAACTTCTTTTGGTTTAGAATTGTATGACATGTTATGAAAGGAAAAGTGTTTTTGAAGAAGAAAGGATATTTTCCTCAAGAATGGAGTTCAAGTGTTTTATCAAAATTATTTTCCATCTAAGACAATAAAGGGTTCTGTTTTTATCCCTATTATTACATTGATTTGATTATGTTGTGATGGAATTATTTTTATGAATTATTTTATCTTATATGAACTGTTTCATGATGTCATGATGTTTAAGATTCCCATTCGTATTACATGGGTTATGCAATGATGTATGATTTATGATTTTGTGGCACACATAATAATGGTATCATTATGAGATGGGTGGGACCTATATCTCCCTCCAATGCATTGGGTAAAGATTTTATATCTCATGAGATAGACATGGCTGGAATGGTAGGTTATACCGGTTCAGTGAAACAGGACTGAAACGAGGGTTACTCGATTCAGAAAGGGACTTTGTCCACTAAGATAGTCTTGACAATGAGTCTTGACTGACAAGAAATGATTCTCTATGATTATGTGTGTATGCCACAAAGTTTCATGTTTTAAGTTATGATTATTGTGATTACATTTCACTGCCATGATTTATCCCATGTTATGAAATTA
The DNA here is from genome assembly GCA_963277665.1 of Viscum album. Taxonomy (NCBI): domain Eukaryota; kingdom Viridiplantae; phylum Streptophyta; class Magnoliopsida; order Santalales; family Viscaceae; genus Viscum; species Viscum album. The sequence goes on along the minus strand of OY728137.1, from coordinate 1,083,130,693 downwards.
CGATCTCTTTTACAGGATAATATTTCCAAAAGTTATGTGCTTATGTATATGATGTGATTGATATTTCTTTTGTTTACCCTTACTGAGCATTTGAGATCACCCTTTTATGTTTTCTTTTCCCCAGGATATAAAGAAAGGTTTTAGGTATAAAAAGAAGAAGATCTTTATGGGAGATGTTGAAGATATTTCACCAGGAATTAGAAGATTATATTCCGAGTTTCCAAAGACACTAAACTATTACGATCCTTGTGTGTGTATTTTTGTAATGTACTAAGTATTCCGCAAAAGTAATGTAATGTCCATGTACGTCAGGCTTCGGGTCTCTAAAATTCTTATATCCATTTTATTATATTATCGACTATTTCTAGAATTTTAATTATACAAAATAAATAAAAGGATTCTTATGCCATAATATTTCATCTTCTTTATCTTGATAAATATAAATAAAGGATTGAAGTAAAACGTATTTTCAATGCACTATATCAGTGTAAACTAGAAGACAAAAATCTATCTACTGATTACACTTTCAAAATACAGGGGTATGTTGATCAGTGAGTGAAATTGGGCTTCCACCTGAATAATAAATTATCTATTAATATTATCCTTACCATCAAGTTTATCCTTAATTTTTCAAGATTAGATAAATAAAATTGTTAAATTGTTGAGGAGACTTTTTTCCATATTTCACCAAGAAGATAAGGATTGGTTGAAACCTGTTTCTTCACACATTATGGTTAAAAGTTTGAAATACATATTTAAATATCCTAAGAACAATATAAATCCAAAATATCCTTTATTCCATCCTTCAAAGAGACAAAATATTAAAATTCATAAGAATGAACATGATCCTATTTGCTTCTTATGTGAAAAGAATGGAAATTGTAAAAGAAAATTCAATGGATTGAAAAAGAAAATGGTTGCATCCACGTCAAGTATATTGATCATGTTTATATTCTACACTTATGTATTAAAAAAATATTCTTAAAATATACATGTATTTACATATAGGAAATGATAAAGAATATAGAGGTTATAGATTTAACTAAAAAGGAGATGATAAAGGTAGATTCTTATGTTATCCAAGGGGAGGTCATTATTTATCATTTCTAGATTTAATTGATTAAATATTGTAATAACTGTTATCTCACTGACTAGCTAGACATAATAAGGAATTATTTCATTTTGGAATCAATGTTGTTATGATACTTATGTACTAAACTAATAATTTAGTAACTCTATAGCCACATTGCATTGAATGATGAATATAAAATATAAGGATCTTATGTGACTGTGACAAGATAATTCTTCATCAAATAAAAATGAAATTAGTTGACCTTTTTATACCCATTAAAGTTTTTTAGTCTCAATTTTTATGATACCATATCTTTTCAAGTGTGTCACTTTCCTTTTTAGTTTTTTTAACCTCTTTGCGATGATTTTTATAGTTATAACCATTTTTTCAATCCTTGTTTATGGTGAGTTCATTAAATGAAGGAAGAAGGATGAGTGGATCTAGAAAATCCCCAGCTGCAGAGTAGACTATGATGTGGAGCTTTGGTCTACATCATAGTATTGTTCACTATGGCATAAAGCATAAGTATTTGGTGTAGTGTTATAGAGGGGGAGACTCTAAGCTACTACAAATTTAAGCATAACTATGGTGTGGAAGGGTGGCTATAACATAAGATCCTTAGGGGATAAATTTTGTTGGTTCTCCCAATTTTGAAAACCCTGAGGAATTATGGATAACTGTGGCATGGATATTAATTATGGATTCTAGGTGTTGTGGTGTGGTGTATTAGGATATGTCATATATATCCCTGGTTTTATAGGATATATGGTTTAGTAGTTGTTTTGGATCTCAGACATGGTTTGACTATGGGGGGTTGTGACGTGGTCCCTTAGGCTGCACCATTTCATACCCTGTGTTAGGCAGTTCTACGGTATGGTCCATGGGGATGTTATATTGTCCACATTTTAACAGTATCTGAATTAATACCCTAATCTCATCCAAAGTCACTTTGATTCAATTTTTTTCCTCTCAAACCCTAGGCTCACTGGAGAAATTTTCCAAGTCTTTTAGACCTTTTTCCAACTAGATTCAACCCCCGCCTTCTAGGGATCAACCCATGGTGACCATATCCTTCCATAATTCATGTTATGGACCTATAATTTTAATGTATAGGATGAGGCACCCAATTCTTCCTTGAACATTGACAATGTGTCCACATATTATTTGTTTGAGGTGGATGGTCTATAAATTATTCCTTTTGTTTGAGTAAATAAATCGTAATATGTGAAATAAATGAGATCACTCCAGAATTCCGTTCATGCATCCTAAATAAGTGAATAAATCACTGTTTGGTGATAATCTCATATTTATACCTTCCATTTGATCCTGAAGGGCCTTTTGGTGTTGAGATGAGGACATGCGGCCACCCAATGGGTGTGTCAGAAATATACCTTACTTGAGACTTGGTTAGACTGAACACCACACCCCTTAAAATGTTGTATTTTTTAATTGTTGGATCAATAATATTATTTGGTATAACTTGTGAAATTGGTGTACATGTTTGATATTAAATTACATGGACTAAGAGTTGGTTAATTGATATGATAACAACCAGGGAAGTTTAAATGAAAAATGGTAAATTTATGAATTGACCATAACGACTTGTGATGACATGTGACATGCTGTAATGATTCTAGGTCTTGGACCGAACATGCTATAATGATTATAGGGATTGGACCGAACATGATATAATTATTATAGGGCTTGGACTATACATGCTGTAATTCTTATAGGTATTGGACCAGACATGTTTTAAATCTTATAGGGCTTGACCCAGGCATGTTGTAATGGTTATAGTTCTTGGCCTTAACATGCTGTAATGATTATAGGGCATAGATTATACATACTATATCTATTATAGGGATCTTCTTGATTCTAGTGTGATAATTTATAGGTTATACCTTGGGATGGTTAGAGAAATGGTTGGAATTGTTTTGTGATATGATCATAGATATATGGTATGGTTATAAAAATGGTTGGGACTGATTCCGATTATTAACCCAGAGCTCGAGCGTTAGTGGAATTATTTCATATGAAATATTATTTGATTAAAATAATACCTTGTTTATCAATTTATTTCACGTACTATATATATTAGACTGGATTTATTTAGAAATGGTTCTATTAAAAAAACAAGATTTAATCACACCCTGGACAGGACACCATTTGGTGCCCAGGAAGATTTCATGGATATAGGTTTGAACAAGGGAAAACAAGCTTGTTGTTGACTATTTTTTACTTGATGTGTTGGAGTTTGGAGATAGGATTGACAATAGGATCGACATTAGGATCATGATTGGGGAGTAATATTCTTTTATTTGAGTTTTCTTAGTCATTTATTATTTTTCCTTCAACACCTAATTTAGTTACATTTCATCTACTCATTACATGTTTCTATTCTTGTTGATATATTTGAGTTGTTATTTATTTTTCTATGGATGCATACTTTTTTTGATAATATCTTATTATTTATGATATTTTTATACTTTGTTCCATATGTTATAGTCTCCACACTATATTTTTACAACTACACAACTATTTAGTAGCCTATTGTATGTGGAGAGGTGCGCCTAGGGTCATTTAACCAACTGACTCAGTCATATGAGGGAGTACTGGGTTGAGGACATTACATAGTGGTATCAGAGCTTCATGTTTTTGTTTCTGTTGCTTTACTATTTGGGAAAGTTTTAAAGGAGACTAGTATGTGTTGAGAATTTGTAATGATCTTGTGCATAAGAGTAAATAACCTTTGTACTGGGGAAAATATAAGTTCCCTAGTATGGAATTATTATTTATATTGTTCTCTTGTTATAGTTTTGATGTTATTTCACCTTGGGTGATTCACTTGATGTGTGATTTTATTATTTATTTATATTTTTACTCATGGAATGGTATGACATGATATGATTATTCATGCATCATGATAGAATCAAAAGAATATATGTTGACATTCATTTTTCATTATAGGGACATACTTACTGCATGGGACATACTTTCCTATATGAACTATGGAATGAAATCCTTTGATATATCTGATGGAAATGATGAAATGAACTATTATGTTATGCCAAATCACATATTAATACAAGTTTATAGGAATATTGAATCGGTGATTATCAATTATTTCCACATGTTGAGATTGATCTTATTGAGTTCTAGTGATCTTAGGAGCACGATGGTATTTGTAGAGAAAATGCATCCACATCATAATCAATTTAAGTATCTAGAGAGTAGTAATAAGAAAAATCCTAACATAGTTGGTCTATAATTTCTTTCTTATTCAAATAATCTAATAGAAGATCATATTTGTGATGGATTCCCAAGGTCCATGCAATCCATGGAGAGGGATATTATTCACACTACACCTTCGATGTTTGAGTTGATGAGATATTTCCATATATAACATCCAACTATGTTCACTAGGTAGGTATGCCCCTAGGTAGTAGGGTTATGGATTGATTCATCCTAGAAAATATTCAAGCACCTCGAGTCACCCACTGATAAGATGATAAATATTTCACTTATATGCTTCTAGGGATAGCCAAGTGTTGGTTGGACATCCTGAAGAAAGTTGGGTAGCATGAAGAGTTATCCAGAAAGGATTTTGAGGTGAAGTTTCTAAGCCACTTATCCCTAGATACTTTTAGGTATGATAAGGCTCGCAAGTTCATGAACCTGATTGAGGAGGGAATATAAGTGATAGACTATGATGGATACTTCATAGACTTTTAGTTCTTTACTCCATCCTTATAAGCTGATGAGACTACTAGGGTGAGAAATTTCCAATATGGGCTTCATTATAAGGTCAGGCCACAGGTGAACATATTTCATCTAAGTAGTTTTTAGGGTGTGATAAATTAAACTCTTATCATAGAAGGTAATATTAAAGAGATCCCAAATTATGGAAAGGGAGTTTCAGTAAGGAAATATGGGAGCTCATCTTCTTGAAAAATGAGGCACTACTACGATGGTTATTGTCTGGTTAGTAGTGGAAAGAGTAGTCAGGGAAGTGGGTAGTCATCTAATAATCATGGTTTTTTGCGGTGGTTTTAGTGTGGTAAGGCTATCCATAAAAACCCTTAGTGCTCTTTCCCCACTATGGAGTATCGTGATTGAGGAAATTTGGATTATCTTCAAAGGTTTTATAGTGGGATACTATAGTAGAGAAATGGAACTGAATCATGATAGGATCCTAAGTCGGGAAGGAACTCAACTACCCCAGTAGACTGGTAGTTGGGGTTCCACTAGATGTTCAGGCCAAGGTAGGGGATGTGGTACCCTCACACAGGAGTGGAAATACTAGTACAAGGGAATGACTCCGGAGAGTTAGACTGGAGAACAAGGAATAGGTTTAAGTTAGATACACTTTATGCAGTATACTCTAACTAGTTTGTATCTAGGACTTTCTACCATTAGTAGTATGATTATGGTTTCATCTACCCTTGCTTGTGTTTTTTGATATAATAGAATCACATTCTATTTTATCTACTCATATTTAAAATGGTATGGGTTTGGTTATGGAGATCTTTGACAGTGTTTTGTTCATCGACACACTATTGGGAGTGTGGTCAAAGAGTATAGATATTTTTAGGGAATGTTCTCTTGAAATTGGTGGATACCATTTCCTTTGAGATATTTTCATATTGTAAATGATAGGATTTTATTTTATTATTGGTATGAATTGGCTAATTCTATACCAGGATCATATTGAATATTATCATAGGAGAGTTACCTTTATATCTCTAGAAGGGAAAAACTATATCCATTAGGGGGAGTGTGATCTTTAGGCTGGTCATACAAGACCAATTCAATGAAAATTGGATAGTATCATGGCTTAGGTAATAAACCTTGTCCAAGATGATCGTGAAATTTGGAAGGAAACTTTTCCTCTAGCGGTGTACTATTTTCATGATGTATTTTCTAAAAATTTATTTGGTTTTCCACCCATGTAGGAGATCGAGTTCATAATCGAGTTGGTTTTGGGAACTGAACTGGTTTATTTTCCTCCCTACAGAATATCACTGATAGTTCTTCATGACTAGAAAGTTTATTTGGAAGTCTTAGAAGCTAAAGGATTCATATGACCTTGTACTTATCCATGGTATTATCCTATTATTTTCACAAATAAGGCATATGGTACTTTACGATTATGTGTGGATTATCGAAGATTAAACCAGATGACTATCAAGAATCGATATACCCTTCCACACATTGATGATATATTCATTTAGATAAGAGGTGGAAGGAATTTCTATAATATTGAGTTGGGGTCCGGGTACCATCAGTTGATGAGGGTAAGACCATTGAACATACCCTACACTACCTTTAGAATAAATTATGGCTTGTATGATTTTATGGTGATGTCATTCAATCTAAAAAACATGTTGTTAATATTCATGGACTTGATGAATCAAATCATTTATCCATTCTTGGATCAGTGTGTGGTATTTTTTATTGGAAAAATATTAGTGTAATCCCACTCACCAGACAATCATGACCAATATATTGACATCATTCTAAGTATGATGAGAGAGAATCATCTTTATTCCATAATATAAAAATGAAACTTCTAGATTGATCAAGTGAAATTCTTGGGCCATTTCATCTCAAAGGCTAGAGTGGTAGTGGACCGAGAGAAGGTTTTAGCCATCATATCTTGAGAGATACACAATAATATCTTGGAGATTCAATTTTTTTCTGGTTTTAGTAGGATATTATAGGTGTTTTATCTGGGAAATCCCCCATTTGTACATACCAATTTTTGGGCTGAAAAATCATGGGGTGAAGTTTGTTTGGTAAAATTATTGTGAGATAGATTTCCAAGAGCTGAAAATCAGATTTACCTCATCACTGATCATCACTTTTCCTATGCCAATAAAGTATTATACTGTGTACTGCAATGCATATGGAGTTCGACTTGGAACAGTTCTGACATAGGAGGATCAATTTTTTTCTTATACTTCCAAAAAAATAAGACTACATGAGTGGAATTAATCAACTCATGATCTAGATTTAGTGATCGAGGTACGTGCCCTAAGGTGTTGGAGATACTACCTGATGGATTAAAGGTTTTTTGAGTACATGAACCATAATACCCTCAAGTGCTTATTTTCTTCATGAGACCTGAACCTTTGATATAGAAGGTGGGTAGAGTACCTGTAGTATTTTGACTTCAAGTTGGATTACACACCAAGAAAGGGTAACATTGTTGCTGATTCATTGAGTCTAAATATGTAGAAAGAGGTAGTTTGGGGGTCTTGTGATGAGTGGTGTCTAATGTATCTCTTCAAGGACATGAATCTAAATGTTTAGGAGTCCTAGGGATGGGTAGATCCGACTTCAACATTGGTTATACCCATGATTAATTAAAAGATCAAGACCTATTAGTTTTATAATATAGATGGCCTAGATCAAAGGAAAAACTTATATGGTGGGGATCCACCAACAATATAGTCTCTTGGTAGCAGTAACATTCTTATTTTCGAAGGCTGAGTATGGGTTCCTATGAGTTTTCATGAGGAAATAACGAGAGAGTTTCATGATTCTAAATGTGTAGTGCATCCTGGTCTGAAAAAGATGTATCATCACCTCCATAGATAATACCTATGGTCAATAATTAAGAAGGAGATAACTAGATTTATGTAAATTTGTTTCTCCTATCAACAGTTGAAGGATAAGAATCGATGACATGTTGGGTTTTTGCAGCCTTTTCTCATTCCATAGTGAAAATGGGATAATGTCACTATGGATTTTGTTATAGGATTACCCAGAATACCCTACAAGAAATATGTATTGTGGGTTATTGTGAATCAATAGAAGAAGGTATCCCACTTTTTTACTATTGGGTAGACCTCCACCATTGATGATCTGGGTAGTCTCTATATACGAAAAATAATTCGACTTCACAGTGTTCTTGGGAGTATCATTTCTGATCAAGATCCTCATTTAACATCACTATTTTTTTAGGATATTCAGAACTCATTGGGATCAAAATTACTTTTAATTACAACCTATAATCCTCTAACTGAAGGACAATATGAGTAGACAATTCATATTATGGAGGATATATTGTATGTCTGTTTCTTGGATTTTAGTAGTTCTTGAGAGAAACATCTAGTACTTGTGGAGTATTCTTATTATAACATCATCCATGAATCAATCCAAATTGATCCTTTCAAGTCTTTGTATAGAATAATTTTTCATTCACCTCTTTACTGGTTGGAGGTAGGTGAGTCATCATTCGTTAGACCTAGTATCATACAAGAAACATTTGAGCAAGTTAACATGATTAGAAATTGGTTGGTGAACATATAAATATAGTAGAAATATAATTATGACCAATGAAGATGACCTATAGAGTTTTATATCGGTCATCACATTTTTCTTTGAGTGTTTCCCAGGTTGGGGAAACACCGTATCAAGAAATAGGGAAAGATAATGCCCAAGTTTTTTGAGTCGTTTGAGGTATTGGAAAGGGTCAGTCTAGTGGCATACCATTTATCCCTTCCATAGTGCTAAAGTTCCTTGCATGATGTGTTTCACATGTATCATATTCATAGATATCATCCTAAACTTCCTCACATGATATACATTTATGATGTCAATATGGATGTTGATTCATCCTTTGAAGATCGTCAGATTCATATTGTGGTCCCTATTGAGAAGAATATCTGGTGAAAAACCATACCTCTAGTATGAGTGAAGTGGTAGTATTAGTTTTTAAAAGCGGATACCCAGGAGAGGGAGTCTGACATGTCGATATAGTGTCTAGACTTGTTCGTGGATATCCCATAGTGATACATGGAGAAACTTGGGGACAAGTTATTTTATGTTGGGGAGGTTATAAGATCTGGTATTTTTACAAGTGTATTCCTTTAATTCTTATCTTTTGTTAGCCTATTTAAGCTTATTTTTTTGTTAGAAACTTCTCATTGAGCCTTGTTTTGGGTGAGTTGATTGAATGAAGGAAGGAGGAGTGGAGATAGAAAATCCCCAGCTATAGAATAGATTATGGCATGGATATTTGGGTTACATCTTGGTGTCGGTCGCTGAGCATGGATCTCAAGGCTGTGATGTAGGGTCCTAGAGGAGGAGACTCCAAGCTAATACCAATTTAAGTATAGCTATGATGTGGAAGTGTGGTTGTGTTGTAAGGGTCTCAGAGAGAAAATTTTCTAGGTTTTTTAAATTTCGACACCCCCGTAGCATGGAGGTTGGCTACAGTGTAGCCATCCCTTGAGGATTTGGGGTGATATGACTTGGTGGATTAGGATATACAATAGTATGTCCCCAGGTTTATGGGATATATGATATAGTATCAGCCAAGATCTCATATTTTATTTGACCAAGGGGGGTTGATACATGGTCCCTTAGTCTGTTCCATAGCATACTTTATGTTAGGAGGTTCTTCCATATAGTTTAGGGGCTATGCTATATCCCCCCTTTTAACATTCTGTCTATAAAGACACCAAGCCCAAACCAACTCAATTTATTCAACTTTTTCCTCTTGGACCCTAGGCCCTCAGAGGGATTTTAAAAGTCTTTTGAACCTCTTTTCTTCCAGATTCAACCACCACCTTCTAGAGATCAATATGTGATTACCCAATCCTTCCTGACTCAATTTTATGGGCCTAGAAATTGAAGGAATAGAAGGAGGATCCCAAAACTATCTTGGATGTCTATATAATTTCTGAATCTTCTTCATTTGAGGTGGTTTCTCTAGAACTTATCCTTTTTGTATGAGTAAAAAAAATCAAGGAATGTGTAATAAGTGTGATCATTCTAGCATGTCATGCGTGTATCCCAAATAATTTAATAAATCACTAGTTGATGAGAATATCATATTTATACCTTCCATTTGATCCTGATGGGAGGTTTGGTGTTGATACTAAGACATGAAACCACCTGATGGTCATTTTAGGAAAAAATCTTACTTGAGGCTTGATGAGATTGAAAAATATGCCCCTTGACAAGTTGGATTTAGTAATTGTTGGATTAATAATATGATTTATCATAACTTGTGAATTTGGTATAAATATTTCATATGGAATTGCATGGACTAAGAATTGGTTAATTGATATGATAAAAACCATGGAAGTTTTAATGAAAAATAGTAAATTGTTGAATTAACCATAATAGATTGTAATGAAATGTAACATGATATAATTATTTTAGGTATTATCCTAGACATGTTGTAATGCTTATAGGGATTGACCTGAACATGCTATAATGCTTATAGGACTTATCCCAAACATGCTATAATGCTTATAGGGTTTGGATCGAACATACTAAAATGCTTATAGGTCTTGAACGAGACATTATTTAATGCTTATAGGGATTGATTCATACATGAATTAATTATTATAGGTCTTGGCCCGAACATGCTATAATAATTATAGATATCTTACCAGTTCTCCAATGAAAAATCATGGTCTATACCCTGGGAGGGTTATGGATATGGTTGGTATGGTTCCATGACATGCCCAGAGATATCTGACATGGTGCCCAAGAAAGTTTGGGCTAAACCCAAGTGTCAACCCAAATCTTGAGGGTTATTGTAATTATTTCATATACAATAATAATTTATTAAATTAATACACTAATTGTTTAGTTATTACATGCACTATATATCTCAGACTGGATTTGTTTAGACATGGTGTTGTCAACCTACTAAATAATACTCACAATCTGGATGGGATGCCATTTGGTACCTAGATAGATTTCACAGATATAGAATTGAACAATGGAAATAGACCTTACTATTGACTATTTATTACTTGATGGGTTGTATTTTAGAGATGGTTCCGACAAGGGGATTTATACTAGGGACTATGAGTCTTTTATTTGAGATTTCTTATCCTTTTATTATTTGACCTTCAACACAACATTTAGTTACATTTTATCCATTCGTTACATGTTTATATTATTGTTTTGATATTGGAGTTTTTATCTATTTTTATATGGATACATATTGTTGATTATTTTGTTTCTTCTAATTTGTTAATATTTCTATAGTTTGGATAATCTGTTATAGAGGTTATTGTATCCACACTATATATTTCAAACCCTCACTACTAGTCGGTAGCCTCTGGAATATGAGGAGGTGTACCTGAGGTCACATATCCAATTAACACAGTCACTTGAGAGATTAAATTGTCTAGGATGTTAAACAATTGATCTAAGATACTAGATATACAAACAAATTACTTATCATGTTTTAGATAAAGAACCATTTTAAATAAACCTACATCACAAAACATTTTAGAGTTGGTTCAACATGGCCACATGAACCCTTTTAGAGATAAAGGTAACTTTATATACTTCATGTGATTCCTTTAAGAAATTTTAGAAATTCTTAGTGAAGTAAATGAGTGTACTTTGCAAAAATTGAGGAATCTTTGAGTCGGATTGTAGAGTAATATCTTATCTAAGTAATTATTGATCATAAAAATGGAGTAAATGTTATCCCAAAATCACACATCCTTATATACATAAATGTCATGCTGGTAGTAAAAGGAAGATCAATGACGAGTTTTATATATATTGATATATTGAAAATATTCCATTATTCATCCCAATAAATATTTTGATAATAGAAGTACAAAAAACAAACAAATTCCAACTAAATTGTTTAATGGATATTATATTATTTGTGATATGATAATAATCTATTAGGAAACTACCACAAGTCTTGTTGAAAAACATTTTTTAGAAGTTAGAATTAGCTACAAATAAACATCAAAACACAAAGTTTAATGTAAGTTAATAATCCTATGGACACTAAGTATATTAAAATCTAGTAAATATATAATATATTTAAATAAAGGAATCCTATATCTTTAAAGAGAGTGGGAGCATATTTAACTTTTATAGGTTGAGTTTCTATAAGCACATGAGTTGGAATAGGAATTCTAGAATCCACTGATCATAGCGGGAGAAGTATTTCCAAAGATGAATACTATGTAGGTATATATATAACCAAAGAGGTGGTGTATTTCCACCATGGTGGGTGATACATATATTATTATTTCCGAATAAATATTTCTACAAAGAAGCAATAAATGGTAATATGCTATGGTTGACAAGTCTGTATAAATTCCAGTAACAGACTCTATGTATCAAGATTGGGTTACTTCATATTTTTAATGTTTATAAGAATTGATAATACTAGTGATTATTAAAGAGAAACTAGACATGGATGGTATAATCTGGTACCAATATTTCTTGATAGATTAATGAAATGTTTTATCTAGGGATAAAACTATCCACCACTCATCATGGCTAAAATTATTTTTGAATTTTACTTATCAAATAATATTTCTATTATCATCATATTATGCTATTTATTTTCAATACCACCTCATTTAGAGGATTCGTTATAGAACATGACTATATGATGTGACCAAAAGGGGACCCTATGGTATATGTATACTAGGCATAACTAAAAGGGATGATGACATCAAAAAATTCCAATAAGATATGAAAAATATACAAATTCATTAATTTATAAATCATCCATAGTGATCATATATTATTATTTTAGAAATTAATGAGTGACATGTGTCTCTAACTATTTAGTGTGGGTGCTATAAGTTTTCAAGAAAAGTATGTTGATAACATGTGAAAAAAAAATTTATGTCTTAACATTTTGTTACGACTAAGGGATGATATTTCACCAAGTATGACATAAAAGAGAAATTGTATTATAGAAAAAAATATCTGAAAAATATATCCATGGGTTTTTTAAATATAGTCATAATACATATATTAACAAATCATTGAAAAATAATTGTTTAAAAAACTCAAGACTGAGTTGTTGTTGGCATATAATCCTTTCAGTATAACATGCATATGCATAAGAAGATATTATAAAGATTAAAATTATTTCACAATCTTATGTTCTAGGAATTCATCTCACATTCCATGATATATACTCATGTTTTATATTACTGATTCATAAATAATAATATGTGAATATCAAACATATCCAACATAATTGCATAAAATTTCAGTTGGAACTATCCAAAAGTACTTAAAAAAGTAGAATCAGATGATTTCAAGGTGTATGGAGTAGAGGAAATACTAGTGGTCGAGGGAATTGTAAACCTTTCTTCACTTAGTTCAATTTTATTTAGTATAAAAATTGATAAGGTAATATGAAAGATAAACTTATTAAAACCAGTGCTTACTATATCTATAATATCTGAGTATGTTGTAGCTTCTGATGTAGCTTAAGGAGCGGTTTTATCAACATCCTATTCTGATTTTGGGTTATACCAAAATAAATAGTCTTATAATTATTATGATAAGGGATGACTATTCACTTAGTTACAATGTTAGTACTTTGACATGGGAAAAAAAGATGGGCACTCGGTTATATCACTACTTGAGGGATTTTCTCAAGATAGTAATGTTGATATAAATAGATTCACTACATATACATGTGGATTTTCTAACCCTAGACAAAAAAATGAGGTAGGACTAGAATATATAACCCTACTCAGTAGAATCATGTTTTACATGTGAGGACTAACTAGTCCTTAGTTTTTTACTCTTGTGAAAGTGGGAGTTTATTGGAGTTGGTTCCCTAGTACCAAATACTTTGTACTTTGGATTACATGTACATTCAAATAAGTGAATATTAATGTTTATATCTTATCACATATTGATTTTTCTTACACATAACATTAGTGTGATAATGTCCTAAAGTATCTATCACATCGATATGGTCATAGCAGTTCTCGTCTATGATGAGAAACTTGATATTCTAGGATTATATCTCTTAAATATAGTTCCACAGTCAGATAACATACTATGATAGGTCATAGAGTGTATATATTGTCACGTGTGATTACTCATAAGTAGATGAGTCTTCTTCTCATGAATTTTATACTTGGTAATCTTTAAGACGGAAGATTTTGAGAAAATACCCACCAATAGGAATTCTGCATGTTTTGGTGTCATCAAATATTACTATCTATGAGTGTGTGTAATGGTCCTTAGACTTTTAGATTATCATTTATTCATGTCATGGATTTCATAATTAGATTTACTGGCCAGAACCATCATTCCAGGTGTTGGTGAGAAGTAGGGTATGTTGGGTGTGTAATGAATGACATGTTATAAATGGATATGTCGAGGAAGGTTTTCCATTTCACATTTATGGAAGTTTATATCTGGGAATTTTTATTGAAATATTACTATTATATTAAATTATATGACCATGGTGTAATAAAATTTATTCCAGACAGTCAAAGAAATATGTATCAAGAATATAGGTTGACGACACAAATGTGCAACCTACTTGATGAGATATTGAGAAAATAAATTATATTAAATAGAGAGCCTTCATATGTGGTTCTCATTTTTGAGACATTATGTTCTTTCTCTTGGGTACCTTGACCTGTTTCTAGATAGTAGTCTTAGAATTTATGAAAAAATGCCTAATGAAAATGAGAATGAATCTTAGAGAATCACACACTAAGTGTTTCTGGTAATCATGATAAAATTCTTTTTAATTTAATTAATAGAATAAATATTATTCTTAGGACCTAGAAATAATTTTACTCAAGTTTTATTTATCTATAATATTCTCAAGATAATAAATATTTATTTATTTAATGATAAATTATTTATTTGATCACGTGGATATATAATAAATATTTATTAGATGGTTTGTGAATAAATTTTTTTATTTTATTTGTTAAATATTTACTAAATATTTATTCGATGGATTGTAAATTAAATATTTATTTAAGTGAATAAAATATTTATTTAGGCATTTAAAAAACCCTAAGGAGTTTGTGAGGACTAAGATTGTGATTGGTGATGAATTTAATTTACAATACAAAAAATAATATTTATCAGTGCACAAGTTAGTGCATGTTATAAAATAATAATAATAATAATAATAATAATAATAATAATAATATATGGAATGGGGTTTATTAGAGATTATAATATAATTTAAGGGCTTATAAACAATTAATTAATATTTTTAGCCTAAACCCTAACTCTATAAATACATATTTATATCTATTTTGTAGGGTTAATCGAGATTTGAGAATCAAGGTGCACAAAAAAAATCTCTCTTCATTTCTCCTATCTTCGCTAGAAGAATGAGAAGCACTAGGGAGATTAATTCAAGATTTGAGGAACTACAAGCGATCAACACAAACAGTTAAAGTTAATTTATTCACCATTCTATCATTTATAAATCAATTGGAATCATTTAGAGATCAAATGAACATGTGTGGATCACTGTTAGAGGGTTTATACACATGGACCCCCCATGAAAAATGAAGGTAATCCAAATAGGGTTTTTTAGAATGATAAACATCTAAATCAGAGAAGGACCCTAATATGAGATAATTTTTCTTCTGATCATAAATAAATTAATTAGAAATTTAACATAAAATATACTCTCTTTGGGTTTTGTGTATCTCTATATTAAAATAAATTTTAATATAATGCCCACCAAAGGTGCTTCAACTGAACCTAGAGACTACACTTTTCACATTCTGTAAGATACTAAAAGACTGTGTAATTCACCAAAAGTATTAATACCTAGATCTTTATCTTCTAAATATGAAACTTTTCCATCAAAATTATAGAGTAGGATTCAAAAAATATTCTCTAAAACTATAGAGTCTTCTAACTACTCACCATAGACACTGATCATGCTAATAACTTTATTTATCCTTATAAAAAATCTATATGCAATTTCATCAACATATATACTGAGGTTCTCATACTTTATCCTTCAAATATTTATCATTTTCAACTTAAATTTGTTATTTCTTTCACTGATATTCTAAAATTTATCCCAAATTCCTTTTTTTGATTACTTGAATTTTAGAAATTAATCTTTGAAAGGGAAAATAAAATAGAATTAGAAGAAGATACATAATTTTATAGTTTCTTCTCATCTTCTATTTTCATAGAATCACCTTCATTAGGAGTGAATCCATTTATTTTATCTCCCATGACATGATAATTGATAAATAAAATGTATGACAACATTATATACTTCCATATATGATAAACTTTTCCATAAAATGGGTGAATTCCCTTGTTTTTCACTAAATTTAAATTATACATTATATATAATATAAATTAATAACTTAATCTTGAATTAGAGAGAGATTTCAAAATCTAGACAACTAATCACAAATGAAGGAAACCTATGCTCTAATACAACTTATGAAACCACTAGAAGGATATACAATAGATTAATAAGAGTGGTGGTTGGGGGTGAATAATTGATCTTAATTTTTTGATGTTTCTTTTGAAAAAAAATCCACCTATTAAAACGAGTGATATTTTATATCTAAACACATCCAAACACAACCCAACATAAGGAGAACAATGATTTACAATTTTAACCTCTCAAAATGAGTAAGATAATACTTGGTTTGATATGGATTTCATTTAGATCACATGAACCACTAGTATTAACTTATAGGTTCACACAAGCAGGGTTTATCCTTGAACTCATGTTACACATATCCAAAAAAAATTATGCATATGAAATAAAAGTGAATCCCACACTTTATAATGATATTAATATTAGATAAAAACTGAAGTGTATTCTAAAAAATATACTTATTTTTAGTTTTTGTGTGTGTTAATTTCTTATTCAAACCTTATATAGTATAAATATTCCTCTTCAATTTTCATGAAAAACACAACATGTAATAAATTATTCTTCTTCTTACATATTCATGATGAATAAGGTTATTAAAAATATGTAACAACAATATATTCTCTTTATCTCTATTTTCTATCTATCTAGTTTGACACACTATTTTTCAACACTACTCTTTTTTCTTCTTTTACTAATATATAATCATTGAACTATGTGAATATATTTCCATAATTTTCTCTTTCAATTCTCGTCTTTAATCCTATAATAAAATAGTTTATATATATATATATATATATATATTCAAATTTCAAATCCCTAAAGAATCAGGAACTTTCTATATGATATTTGAATTATAATACACGTCTATGTCTTATTTAAAATTATATATTGAAATTCATGAAATAAATTTACCAGAATAGAATATAGACACCAACTTCTATTTAATTATTTCTTTAATCATGATGCAAACACCATTTCATTCTGTGGAACTTTATTCTTTTTCTATCAAAAAATATTTACATGAATCATGGATTAATCAAAAACTCATGGTCTAAAATAATTCAAGAATAGTATATCTACATAGTCTAAAATACTTCTCAAATAATATCTTGAAATAAAATATTTAATTGTTATATTTATTTCCATAAAGAACTCCTTAATTTGAATCTTATAATTTAATTCCATTGAATTCTTCTTTTAATTTTTAAAATTAATTCTCTCAAGAATTTTGAACAATTATTCTTACTGTAATTTAAATTATTCTCATAAAGGACTTACCTCATTACCATTGTAAAAATTCATACAAGAATTTTCATATAATAGAAAACTTATCACATGATTTCACACATTTCATACAAAGTTCCTCTATTTCATATAAAAAAATCATATTAAATTCCATTCATATAAATTTCCTTTCAAATAAAGTTTCTTTAATATGATAATTCATTTTATAAGAAGTATAGATTCCTTTCATATGAACTAAACCATTTCAAATGAAACTATTCTCATATGTGAATTTCTTTTATACAAATTTTAGATATATTTCATTTAAAGATCCAAAACCTCTCATATAAAAATTGATATTGTGAAATTTTTAGTTCATATATCTAAGTCTTTGATTTAATTATTAGGAGGTTTCAGGTCTTTCTTATTTTCTCAAATCTAAAAACTGCACTAAAATTATAGAATAATTAAAAAATATTTTGAGACATATTCTAAAGAGTTCTAAAATTTAATAGATACCTTACCTAACATAAAATTCATTATAAAGTATTTGTTCAAATATTATTTATGCATTGAAAATAAAATCCAATACAATAATATTATATCTGCTTCAAAATTATCCAAAAATAGCTTATGGAGATAATTTCTATACTCTAGAAGAACATCTTAAATATTGAATCAAAAAAACTTTTTATTAGGTCTTCAATTTTTTTGAAGGTCATGTTATTCTCAAAATTTCTCAATTAATCACTTGGTGTCAATAAGAATTATCATGGGGATTTTGAAATTTTTTTACAATATTTAATCATGTTCCATGCTTCCCAAAGCTTTGTCCTTAAACTTTTTCAATCTTATTATCAGTAGGCAATGATATTTGTAAATAATTTTTTTATCAACACAATAATATCATAGATATCAATTATTTTTATTAGATTCTTGTTATAACCTTGGTAACTCATCCCCTATGGTGTAATTCTATGGAATATTCCCTTATCAGTTCTCTTATCAGACTTAACCAAATATATACCTTTGATCTTCAAACAACATGTGTTGTAAAATACATTTGGACTCTTCAATTTTATCTAATTTAAAAACCACATATCATAAGGAATGTTTATTGATTTTTTGGAGTAAGAAACCATTGAGAATATAGACAACTATGGTTTCATCTTTCCTCCAAAAGAATTTTAGTGTCATATTCCAATAAGATGGTCCTTCCTATGTCCACCAAAATCAAATTCTTCCAATCAGCTACTCAAATTTTTTAGTGTATATGGAGAACTATATTCATGACTTATTCTATGATTCTAAATGTATACCTTAAACTCTTT
Source organism: Viscum album (assembly GCA_963277665.1). Lineage (NCBI taxonomy): Eukaryota > Viridiplantae > Streptophyta > Magnoliopsida > Santalales > Viscaceae > Viscum > Viscum album. The sequence continues at coordinate 1,083,111,921 of OY728137.1, read as the reverse complement.
ATTTTTATGTTCAATTCAATTATCAAACCTAAATATTTTGATAACACATCCAATTTTCTTTTTAGAACACCTTTAAAATTTATTAAACATCTCAAGAGATTGTGTTTTACTCAACATAAAATATACATAATTTATATGAGTAAAATAATCAACAAAATACATAAATTACTTATATCAATTGGTTTAATTCAAGCTCATCAGACCATAGACATATGAATGTATCAACTTAATATGTTTAATAATTTTTATCTCTATCACCTTGTGTATCTTTCTCACCATATTACCTTTTTGAAATTTATATAAGTATTGAGTCTTTCATGATGAAAATTTAGTAAATTCCTCAAATATTAATACTTTATTAGCTTATATATTTTATTTTAACTTGAATGTCCAAATCACACATGCCAAAGTTTATTTTCCCCCATTACGCCCATGTAGTAGATGATATGATCATTGGAAATATGAAATAGATTACTAATTGTTCACTATACCTTCATGATGAATATTATATTATTTAATATCACAAATATGTTATTGAAAAATATCACCACATTCCCACTATCACAAAGATGAGATACACTTAAGATATTGTGTCTTATCCCATTAATAAGGATAATGTCATTGGAATCACGTTTCTTATCACTAATTTTGGTGCTTTTAAATCCTCTAACATTAAGTAATATATCATTTAAAAAAGTGAAAGATACTCCATCACACATTTATATATCTTTTAATATATTTTTATTACTAGTAATGTGTTATGAGTAACCACTACAGATTATACAAGGATTTCTACCTTTTTCTTCTTTTTAATCTTCCTTAACTATCATTACTTTTTATTAATAACTCCTCATCATGATATTTTTGGAGTTAACCTATTGTTTTAGATTCTATTATAGTATATTAAGATAATTTTGAGACTTATTTATAGTTGATCACACCCAATATAAGTTTCCTCAATAGAATCAAAGGTATTTTGAAATTTTACCTTCTCTTTTGTATTTTTCTCCATTGGATTCTAGGAATTTCAAATTGACCCCTTGATTCATGGAATCTCTTTGATGGATGGAGTGAAAAATTGTACCATAATATATATTATTTTTTTCAATTAAATCAATAATATCAACATCTCATATTAAAGATAAATCTCCTCAATTAGAAATAAGATTCATCAAAACCACCTCAACATTCTTCCTTTTAATTTTAACTCCACTGCTTCCTTTAAAATTCATCATACATAAAAGAATCATACATTTCCTTTAACTTAAGGATCATCCTTAGTGTTATTATTCTTACACACCCCACTAAATTTAAAATTTTTAGTGGAACTTTTAAATCCATTAACCTTAAGTAATCCATCATTTCATAAAGTGAAAGATCCAACATTATACCTTTATATATCTTTGAAGACTTTTTTATTATCGGTCATAGATGATGAGTAGACACTATTGGGTATACAAGGATTTATATATTTTTCTTTTTTTAAGACACCTAAACCACTATTTAGTTTTCTTGAAAACCCCTCCACTGGATAGGTTTGGGGTTCACATTTTGTTATAGTTGCTCTGGTATCATAGTGAGATGATTTTTGGAAATGAGGTTGATCACACCTACCATAAGTTTCCTCAAGATAATAAATGGTATTTTTAATACTAAATTATATTTTTGTATGTTTTATTGACTAGATTATTGGAATTTAAAATTCACCCCACTTGATTCACGGACTCTCTGTGATGGAGGAAGTGACAAATTATACCATCATACATAGGCTTTGTGTATATAAACTCCATAGTACTAAGATCTTCATACAAAGTGAAATTATATTGATTATAAATATGATTCATAAAAACCTTCTAACACCCAATAATTTTAATATATTATTACCTTTAAATAAGACAATATTTTCAATAGCTTTCTCTACATGAAACACTGAACTAAAACAAAACTATGATATAATTTAATAAAAATGTAAATATTAAGTATGATTACTAAAATATAGATATTTAATTATTATTAATGAATATTATTAACTACTTTATGAATTATTTATAGAAATAAAATAATGGAAAATTTTAATATGAATTAAATTCAATTAGAATAGCTAAAAAAACTAAGATAATAATTTTATACGTAATTTTGTTTTCAAAAATTGGTTTTTATTATAAGAAAATATGTATATTATGATTATATAATAATAAAATATATTGATAATATGAATAATATACTACTAATAAATTAATTAGTAATTGATAGGAAATAAGAATAATGAATATTTTACATTTTAAAATTTTTTAATATGAATAATTTTCCACTATATTTTAGGATTTTATTTAAATACTGAATCATAAAATTATAGAAATTTAATTTTAAAAAATTAACATCAATTTGGGATTAATCATAAAAATATAATATTAAGATTACATTTTGTGATTTTTCTAAAAATAATGATATTTAAGTGAATAGTTAAAAATACATTTTTTTACAAATAACATGACTTTTATGGAATTATTAGAATATAAGTATGAATTGGAAATTAAAAAATCATTTTTATAAGACAAAATATATATTTTATACGTGAATTAATAATTTTAAAAATGGTTTTTAATTTACAAACCCATATTTTATATTTTAGAACATAGGTAATATTTTCCAATTTTTTCTAACACATTATACATTTTTATTTTAAAATTAATTTTTTCACATTTATAAATTAAATAAAATGTTTTTTTAATTATGAATCAGTAGGTTCAATGTTTTTAATAAGGACCACTTTATTTTTGGGTATATAGGACAAGTTACCTTAGGTAAAAACTATTTACCACAGTAAAAGATAAAATGGTAAGAGTAATAATTCAAGGGGTAAAGGGATTGAAACATGAAACAAACATGTATATAATTGTCTGAACAAGTTTTTATAGACATTATATATTACCCCACTTAATTATTTCTCAATTTTTGGCCACTTTACATCATTAACATGTGGTCCCTTTATATAAAGTTGAATTATTTACAAAAAAATGCCACTATCACAACTTATAAACGGTCCTCTCACCAACCCTTCAAGGGAGTCCTAAAAATTTGGTTTCCTCATAAAAATATTCCCTTTTTCATTTACCTAGAATACTAGTTCACTCTATATAGATTCTATTCACAGGATATTATGCTATTTCATCCATTTCTAAGGGATATTCAAAGTAAATTTCAAAGTGCTCAATGTGAGTAATCATTTTTACTTAAATTCATTATTTTATACCTTTATTTTACATTTTAAATTTAAAAATAACTATGTAATTAAATCGGTATTGGTTACATACTTAAATTTACTATTCTATTATAATTATCATTAATCAAGATTTCCTTTTTCTATTAAGAAAAATGAAACCATCATTTATGCATTGTCTGGACTACCGCCACCCTAACACAACATGTTTCACTTTCATTAACCACCTTGAAAGGTTGATATAAAATCTTAATTTAGTAAATAAATATTTTATTTATATTTTATTTATTATTTTAAAACAATAATCCATATTAATACCTTCTACCATTCTACAGAAAACAAAATCATCAACTATGCGTACATGTAGACCACCGCCTCCATGGAATGATTGATTTTCATTGTCACCTTAAATTGATGGTAAATAATATTTTATTAAATTATAAATATTATTTTTATGATATCATTATGGTTATATTATGAAAATTTAGAGAACCTATTAATGATATTTTCAATAAATGATTATTATTATTTAAATCATTTAAAATGAGCGAACTAAAAAGAAAATGATCTCTTATTTATAAGTAACGACTTAATATAAATTATATTATATTTATAATTAAATAAAATTATGATATATAACAATTATAATAAAAAAATAATATCACTATTCTTCTATTATAAGTATATTACGATTAAACCACCTCATAATCATCCATTAATCATGGTAGGATCATGTTTGGGTTAGTTTAAACACCTATATAAACAATATTATGGATTTATATCATGAATGAATAGGAGAAATTATTTACTGGTATAATATGATATAGATATGTAAATATTTTATTTTTGGTTCTATAAAGTTCTTATCATCATTTAACTCATTAATTGAGAAAACACATTTTTCTCATTAAGAATCATCAAAACATGATCATCACTGATTTCATCTTCATAGTTTGTATCCAAATCTAAAATGGAATGAAATAATAGATTTATAAACTATTAAGTAATATATATTATATTACCTTATATTTTATAAGAATTATTTAATTTAAAAAAGAATAGGTACCAACACCATTTTTATAAAACTAGTTCAAATCGATAAAGAATACTTACACCTTGTGTTGAAAATAGGTAAAAATTAATTATATTTATATGTATAAAATGATTTTAAATAAGTATTATGAATGTTTATAGTTATTAATATGGTTATTGGGTATGTATTTAATGAAATTAATTTAATTATTCAGGATGTTTTGTCTAAGTTCACAATGAATCAGGATCATGGTTAGGGGTTTCATCTAAAATTCCTATCTTTGAAACATATTTATTATCATGAACCCAGTTTCATTTATGTGGTGTATACACTAAATATTTGAGATATAATATCATGAATTATATTTTAATCATAGTATTTTAAGTTAAATTACAAGACCTCACTTTAAAGTGGTTTTGATTAAAATGTTACTCAAGTCACAAGGGTTTTCTTGGTGTCAATTCTGATTCTTTGAGACATGTTACATGTTTTGAACCATGTATCATTTTTATGGTGTTATATTAATTTAATAACCCATTAATGTTATATATTTTATTTCCTTATAATTAATGGTACAAAATATCAATTTATTTTCTTCAAATTTCTTTTGACTCAAGTGTTACCCTAGTTGTAAGAGTTTTTGGTGACTCAGTTTTCATTCATCAAGTTATAATCATTCACTTAAACCTATTTAATATAATTTGGGTAAATTTTAAATTTTGATTTAATTATTTGTAATTATCTCTTTTTTTAATTTTTTAATTACATAAACAATTTTCGATTGTTTCATGCTTCATCGATTAAGTTTCCTATAAGGGAAATTCATAACTCAAATATCATTTCTTTATATTATAATATTTTATCTTGAAAATTTCTTTTCAATTCATAGGTTATCACACACTAATATTTTAATTTATTTTAATTTCTATACATATATAAGGAACAATATATTTTGATACAAAAAAGGTTTTGTTACTCATTTTATAATGTGAGTTTTAAACAAAGGTATTTTAAAAATAATAAAAAGGGGGTTTTCCTTTCATTTTAATATTTTTTCTTCATCTCCTCATTTATCCAACATAAAAATTATGTCTATTCAAGGATAAATTATTTGAGATTATTATTAAAGTAAATATTTTCAAAATATTTCACATCACCATTTCAAAATTTACCTTTTTAAGTGGCATAGAAATTTTTATTTTGTGTCAATGTTTAAAATGTTTTCTAAAAGCGCTTTTAAGTTTCAACTTTAATTCACCTTATCATTTTAAAAACTATTTTCCCTAATGGGGTTTTTGTTTAGTTATTTATATTATAATATATATATGTTATAATTTAGGGTACTGAACTCATGGTACAAAATAGTTCAGTTCTTGATCTATTTTTTGTGATACCATTCAAAGAATTATTTTTTTGAGGGTTTTTTTCATTCATGTCAACACCCTGTTATGATTCCTTATTTTACTGAGGTTATGATCATATAAAACAATAAAAATTTACTCTATGGATTTATTATGCTCATGATTATTCTAGTATTTTATTATCCATATAATAATTTCTCTAAATGGAATGAACATCACATTTTACAAAATTTAGATTTGATAATGTTTACTTAGAAAGAATTTTATTCTATTAACAAGAGGAAAAGTATTAGAATTTTTAATTTTTTTATTCCAATATATATGATTATTGGAAATTTGAATATGTATTGTTTTACCATCCACCTTTTTCCTCCATATGGGTTATGATCATTCTATCCCTTTTATTGACATGGGGAAAAGTATTGGTGTTTCATATATTTTTATTCTAATATAGGGGATTATTGGAATGTTGACTATGTATTTCTTAACCATAAAATTTCTTTCTTAATATGGGTTATGATCTTATTATCCATTTATTGATATGGTAAAAAGTATTGATAGTATTGATGAGTATTGATTGTTATCATAGGTTGATTATGTATTAACATTCCATATCTTTCATTATATGGATCACCATGTTTTATTCAGTAACAAATTCCTTAGGGAATGGTAAGAAAATTCTTATCGACACTTATAGTGAAGGAATTAGACTTAATCAGGTGATGGGTGGAGAACAGAAATATATATCCCTTTGATTCATTAGTAGGTATCATGTGAAAAGACAGGTTGGATTTTGGTGTATGCCTCTTCCCATAAGAGGATAATGTCTTGGAACAAGGCCTTGGTAATAGGTTTTTGATGTCCAAAATTATTTATTCTATCATTATGAGATCCGTGTTATTGATATCCATGTTTTCATTTATCGTAATGGACATATAATTCTATTAGTTTCAATTTGATTATGACTTAATGCTATTTACATATTCCTTCTATAATATTTATGCCATATTTATGCCATGATTTCTTCAGTTTTAGGTTTTCCATTATGAAGCATTTGAGATCACCCTTTATTATGTTTCTATTTACTCAAGTTATAAATAAAAGTAATACACATGCCATGTTTATAAGGATATCACATATGGAAGATTTTTTGGGATATGTTGAAGACTCATTATAGATTAATTAGTTTTTTATATAATATAAAAAATATCTTTTTGATACAAAGAATACAATATTTATTAATTTATGATGTATCTTAATTCTCAAAATATCTAAACATAAAAATATAATTGATATATTATAGTTTAAATTCATAATTATTGATTTTGTAATCATAAAAGGTTATATATAGGGTTTTAAAACTAATATGAAATCACTTATGAAATGTATATGTCTATGAGAACTTGATTCGGGAGTGCAGGTCTGGGGCATCACAGTTGGTATCAAAATAAAGGCATGGATAAATTTAGAGATTAATATGTTTTTTAAGGATAATTTAAGGGTTGATAATTTAAATTTGTTCATAATTTTAAATGTATAGATAACCCTTTGGGATATTATATAATTTAACATTAAGTTAATAATTCTATTTTTGGGGGATTAGGATATGGTAACTTTAGTGAAAACATTAGGGATATGTATAAGTGAGAATTATAATTATATGATAACATCCCAATTTTTTTATAAATTAGATATTATGTGGTTTTCATAGTAGTTATATACCTATCTGGATACTAAAAGTGGATACAGGATCTAACTCATATTTACCTTGGGGTAATAGCCCCAAAAGGGAGTATTGTGTATTAACTTGAATATCACCTAGTTCATAAAAAAGATTCCTAACTACACAATTGGTTTGAAACTCCCAAGGGATATGATTTGGTCAATAAAATTCTATTTATGAACCATTATGAGGTATTTGAATATATTTAGGTTAGACAACCTAATAGGAAAGTGACTATAGACAACCTAGATTAAAACAAAGAGATTAATAAGTTGTGGTACATATTAATTGACATGTGATTTATTTAATAATAGATAAGTTATAGTTGGAGAGAATAAATTTCAATGATTTTTGGTTTTATAATATTTTAAGAAAGTTTATTGTAATTTGGGATCTTTATTTCGAGGATTTGGTTTAAAAGTACGAGAGAAACCATATTAATTTAACATAGGATAAACTGATAATGATATATGTTAAACTAAGAGTGATATAGGTTGAACCAAGTCGGATACAAGTTGAGTTATAATAAATATAGGATATCATGATAGTTTAATAAAGTAAGACAAATTGAATTTAATTTTTTCTATTTTTATTTAAGATATTTATCTTATAGTGATAATTAATCATGTTAACTATTTTGGTTTTAATAATGGAAAAAACCCAAAGGAACCAAGTAAACAATGGGTGAGAGGGAAAATGACAAGATTAGATCAATGAGCAACCCATAATAATGGGATATGGAGTGAGAAACATTGTGATTTGGAAAAACCATCTGTCATGAAATATGATTAACAATGTGAACACAGTTAAAGTCCCAAACACACCAAATAAAAGAAATATAGAGTCTCATGAAAGATCAAGTGATGAAGATGATGAAAAAAATAATATTAAATTTTGTATATGTCAAAAATTTGGGAAGAATCTCAGTGGTAATTTCCTTAAAGGGATTGGTAAATGATATACGTGTGGAGATAGAGGTCATTGGAATCACAAGTTCTAGGGAAAGATAGAAGCTACCAAATTCTACTGCTTTAACTGAAAGAGAGTTGTGCATTGTGTGACTTAATGACCCAAACTAATGGAAAATGGGGAAATGGTCATCATTAACTGTGAGAACAAGAAGAATAATATTCAACTGATACCATTGTATTAGTGGTGATTTTTTACTCTAGAGTTTCTATTTTCTTATTTCATGTATGTTTTCACAAAATACCGAAAATTGGTTTATAAATAAAAACCCCTAGTGATATGACTATCATATAAATATTTTTCAATTTTTGTAAGGAGTTATTAATTTTGGATTTAGATCATATTCCATTAGAATAATTCTATTTGAAATTAGGAATTATTTATCTCTCTTTATAAAGAACTTGTGATAATTCTTTATATTGATAAATCTCGTTCCACATCCTAAATAAACCAATGATCATCTAGAGGTGTATGGTTAATTATGAGTTCCCTATTTAAATTACTATAATATTATGATTCAAATTATGAGGATACAATTTATACAAGTGGGATATAATGTAAAAACCGAAAATTATAATATATTATTACATTTAAGTAAGTTAACATTTTCAATAGCTTTCTCCACACGCAACACCGAACTAAAACAGAACCACAATATACTTTATTAAAAATATAAATATTAAGTATAAACTCTAAAACCTAGTAATTTTATTAGTGGGAATGAATATTAGTATCCTATTGATGAAATATTTATGTAAATAAAATAAAGGATAATTTTAATATGAATTAAATTCAATTAGTATAGTAAAACAACTAAGAAAATCATTATAAGCACAAAAGTATATTTTTCTAAAATTAGCATTTTATTTAAAGAAACTAAGTATATTATGGTTATATAATAATAAAATATAATGATAATTTTAATAATTTATTACTAATAAATTAATTAGTAATTGATAGGAATTAATAATATCGAATAGTTAACATTTTAAAAAGTTATTTTCCAATATACACAATTTCCCACTATATTTTGAGATTTTATTTAAATATTGAATTATAAAATTTTAGAAAATTTAATTTTAAAAAATTATCGTAATTTTTGGATTAATCATTATAATGTAATTTTAAGATGAATTTTTTGTATTTTTCTTAAAATAATGATTTTTGGTGAATAGTGAAAAATATCATTTTTACAAAATAACATAGATTATATGAAATTATTAGTATATAAGTATGGATAGTAAATTCATGATAACTTTTTTGTAAGATAAAGTATTTATTTTATAAGGGACATTATAATGTTAAAAATTCTGGTTTTAACTTAAAATAACATATTTTATATTTTATAACATTAGTAATATTTTCTCAAAAAATGATTTTAATACATTATACATTTTTATTTTAAAATTAAATTTTATGACTTTTATAAATTAAATAAAATGCAACTGATTTTATATTTATGATTAGTGGTTCCAAATAATCTATTAAGTACCACTTTATTTTTGGTCATAGAGGACAAGTTACCTTAGGTAAAAACTAGTTACTGTAATAAAAGATAAAATGGTAAAATTAATAATTCAATGGGTAAATGGATATAAAAATGATAAAAACAAGACTATATAAAGTAAAAATATTTTTAAAAAAAATTAAATTTTAGATACAATTTACATGTTTAACATGTGATCCCTTTATATAAAGTTGAAATATTTACAAAAATGTCATTCTCACCACATAAGAAAGGGGCCTATCACCACACATTAAAGGAACTACTAAAAATTAATTTTCCTCATGAAACCCTACCATTTTTACTTAACCTAGAATACTATTTCACTCTCTTGATCTTATGGTCACAGTAGATTAGCCTATTCCACCACTTCCAAGGGATTTTCCAAGGAAATCACACAGTGATCAACGTGAGTAATCATTTTTACTTAAACTTATTTATTTTCAACATTTTTTTTCAAATTATGAATTTCGAATACCTATGTAATTAAATTTAGTTTTTTATATACTTATTTTTATTATACTATTCTAATAATCATTAATCACCTTTTACATTTTTTTAAGAAAACCAAATCATTCATTCATGCATTGTGCAAACTATCACCTCCACGACACAACATGTTTTGTTTTCCTTAATTACCAAAAAAGTATAGTATAAAAGGGTAATTTAATAAATAATTATGATATTTATATAATTTTTATGATTCTAAAACAATAAACCATATTTCTCATTTCAAACATTCTATGGAAAATGAAATCGTCAACCATGTGTACGTGTGGACTACCACCTCTATGAAACGATTGATTTTTTGTTTTCCATTTTCATAAACAATTTAAATGGATTGTAATTATGATGATATTTATGGATAAATATTATGTTTATGATATCATTATGTTTTTATTATAAAATTTTTATAACCAACTAATGATTTTATCAACAGAAGATTATCTTTAATTCGATTGTTTAAAACGAGTGAACTAAGAGAAAAATGATATCTTTTTTCTAAGTAATGACTTTATATGAATTATATTATCTTTATAATTCATTAAAATTATAGTATATCACAATAATAATAACTAAATAAGTTCATTATTCTTTTTTTATAATTATATTACAACTAAACCACCTCATAATCACTCACTAATCATGGTAGGATCATGTTTGGACCGGTTTAACCACCTACTTGAACAATACTATGAATTTATATCATGAATTACTCTGAATAGTTATTTACTAGTATAACATGTTATAAATTTTTAAATAATATTTTTTGGTACTAGTATGGTTATATCAAAATTCAACTCACTAATTAAGAAAACACCTTTCGTTCGTTAAGAATCACTAAAACTTGATCATTATTGATTTCATATTCATAGTTTATAGAGAAACTACCATGGAATGAAATTATATATATATAAACTATTAATTAAAATATATTACAGTATCTTATATTTTCTAATAATGATATAATTTAATAAAAAATAGGTATCAACAATATTTTTATGAAACTAGTTCAAAGTGATGAAGATTACTAACATCCAATGTTGAAAATAGTTTAAACCAACAAATATAGAGAGAGAGAGTGTTATTGTAAATGAAGAGTGTAAATGGATATAATTAAGAATAATAATCTTGGGTATTAATTTAATGAATTTAATTTAATTATTCAGGATGTTTTGTGCAAGTGCAGATTGAATTAGAACTGAGGTAAGGGTTTTCATCTCAAATTCCTTTATTTGAGAAATTTTTGTTATTATGAACCAAATTTAATTTATGTTATGTATATAATTATTATTTTAGATAACATATGATTTATTATAAATTAATATTGGTATTTTATGTTAAATTATACTCCCTATATTTCAAGGGATTTTTATTAAAATGTTACTTAAGCCGTAAGGCTTTTCTTTGTCACAATTCTGGTTCTTTGAGACATTTTACATGTTATGAAACATGTTTCATTTTTATGATGTTATATTAATTTACTATCCCATAAATGTTCTATACTTTATTTCATTATAATTCATGAGACAAAATGTCATGTTTTTTTCTTCAAATTCCATTTTACTCAAGTGTTACCCCTCTTGTTAGAGTATTTGGAAACTCAATTTTCATTTATTTAGTTATGATCATTCACTTGAACATATTTCATATATGTTTGGTACATTATTCCCATTGATTATATTATTTTTTATTCTCTCATTGTTTAAATCTTTAACACATAAACCCCTTTTCAATTATTTTATGCTTCATAGTGTATGTTTCTCGTAAGGGATATCAATAACTCAAATATCCTTTCTTTGAGTTATAATGTTTTATCTTGAACTTTTATTTCCCATGATTTGGTTCTCCCAAAATAATATTTTAATGTATTTTAATTTTTATACATATATGGGGAATATATATATATTTTTAAAATAAGGTTTTGTTACTCCTTTTATAATGTATGTTTTAAATAAAGGTATTTTGAAAATAATAAAAATAATTTTCTTTTTCTTTTTCCTATGTTTTGTATTCCTCTATGCATATATCCACTATAAAATTTATTTATTTTCAAGACTCTATTATCGTATATTCTTTTTAAAGTAAATGTTTTCAAAATATTTTGTATCACCTTTTTAAAAGTTACCTTTGAAAGTGAAATGTACATTTTTATTTTGTGTCAATGATATTTTTTTCTCAAATCTCTTTTATGTTTTCTATTCCATTTCACTTGTAATTTTCAAAAATATTCACCCTAATGGGGTTTATGTTTCATTATTTATCCTATAATATATATATATGATATCATTTGTAAGATTGAACTCATGGTATCAAACCATTCAATTCTTGATCTCCTCTTTTTGTGATACCATTTAAATCATTATTTTTGTGAGGGTGTTTTTCATTTATGTCAATAGCTTTATATGTTTCCTTGTTGCACTAGGGTTATGTTCATTTTAAACCATTCTCCTTCATAATATCAATATATTATGATCATTAATATTCTAGTATTAGCATAGATTTATAACCATTTATCTATATGGTGTGAACATCACATTTTACCTAATTCATATTGGATGATATTCACCTAGAAATAATGTTATTCTATTGACATGGGAAAAATTATTGGCATTCTGTATGTTTTTATTCCAATATGGATGATTATTGGAATGTTTAATATATATTTTTTAACCATCCACATTCTTCCTCTAGATGGGTTATGATCAGGACATCCATTTTATTGACATGTGGAAAAGTATTGGAATTCCATATATTGTTATTAAAATAAATAAGATTATTGGAAAGTTAAATATATATTATTTGATAATCCACCTTCTTTCTCAAAAATGGGTTATGATCATGGAATACCTTTATTAACACAGGGAAAAGTATCGATATTGTTTATGATTATTTAATACTAATGTAGGGTGATTATGTATTGATATTCTATATATTTCATTATATAGATAGCCATGTTTTATTCAGTAAATAGTTCCTTAATAAATGGTAAGTAATATCTTATTGAATATTATGGTTAATGCATTGGACTTAATCAGGTTATGGGTGGGTTATGGAATTATATATCCCCTTGATTAATTAACATGTCTCATTAGAAAAAATAGGTTGGGTTTTAGTGTATTCCTCTTCCCATAATATGATAGTTTTTTGGAACAAGTCCTTGACAGTAGGTCTTTGATGTCCGATAGTATGCATTACAGTAGTATAATATTACAATTATTTATATCTATGTTTTCATTTATTATCTTGGATATAAAATTCTCCCAGTTTTAATTTTTTTATGATGACTTTTTATTTAACTATTCCTGCAATAAGATTTATTATATGTTTATTCCATGATTATTTCGGTTGTATATTTCCCCTTACCAAGCATTTGATCTCACACTTTTTTATGTATCCATTTTCCCAGGTTATGAAGAAAATTAATACAGAAGAAATGTTTATAAGGATAACAGGTATATAATAATTTATGGGAGACACCAAAGACTCACAATAGATTAATTATTTTATATATAATGGAAAAAATTATGCTTGATAAAAAAATGTATTTTATTAGTTCATGATGTTTCATAATTATCTAAAGATATAAACCTGAAAATATCATTGAGATTTAAGAGATGTAATTAATAATTATTTATTTTGTAATTATATATAGTTATATCCATGTTTTTACAACTGATATTAAATAAATAATGTTTCTATGAGAATGTGAACTCGGAGTGTGGGTCTGGGGTGTTGAAAACCTCTTCAATGTTATTCCTTTTGATTTTAACTATATTGATTCCTTTAAATTATTCATTAATATTAACATACTACTTTAATTTTTATTTTCCATTAGTATTATCCCCAGTTTTCTTCTTCATATATACCTCACTACCATTATAATTTTCATCACTACCACGGTTAGAAGTAATAATGGGTAATTTATCTTTCAAAGGTAAATTAATAGCTTTATTAACTTTCTTATCATTACTTACAATATTTAGATTAAAATATTTGGTGTCTAATATGATTTATTTTGGCACTATAAGACAATCGATAAGGCTTTTGGTAGCATCAATAACTTTTTCAAATGATTTAAAAATTTCACTAACTTGTTTGAATAAATTTTAAAACACAAAGTGAGTGTTCATTACGGAATTACTAGAATCAAAAAATGTCACTTAAAAAAAATTATATTCACATTATTATATATTATATTTATTATTAAAATATCAAAAATCATGTATCTTTCTTTAAGAATTATATTGATATCATCAATATTTTTTGTAAACTATATTTCCATCTCAAGAATGTACTTATATTTTGATTCATCAAGAGATATATATCATTAATAATTCTTAATTTTAAATAACTTATTTTCTTTATGAATATTATTTATTTATTTCAAGATCACAAAAATCTCTATTATAAATTATAATTCCTTTGGTGTCTTCTTATCATTTCCTTTTTTCTTCACTATCTCCATCATCTTTACTAACCCCATATAATTCTCTAAAGGGTTATTTAGATAATTTTTATTTGAGCATAAAATATTTGAACCCTTTATTCTCTAAGTCCTCATCTACTCTTTAATTTTACTCATCAAAATATAATGAAATAGTTTTGAGTGAAATTTAATTTTCATCGAGGTGTTGACCTTTACTTTCCCTTTAAAGGTTTATACTACATTGATTCCTCTTTTCACCATATTTCACCTTGATGATATTTTATATTAATCAACCTTCTCATATTATCTATTCTAATAAGAGGAAATAAATAAAAATAATTCAATATTTTAACAATTGAAACTATGAAAAGGAGGTTTTCATCTATATTTAATTTTTTCTCATTGAATGTTATTATAAAATAATGTTATGAATTCATAAAAATCTATTGAACCATCTTAGGAATTGGTTTCCACCTCATGAGAACTATTCGGTTTAATGTGTTTGTAATCTTTAGAAGTATTATATATTGACTACTGACAATGTAATTTTCATGGGGGATGGAGAAAGTAATTATTTCTCAGGTTAAATTTAGTTTTATTGGTAAACCTAGGGTTTTATCTATAGAGGATTGCTAAAAAATCAATTATCAATTGGTTTGGAGAGAAAAAGTGGGCGTTTTAAAATTGTTTATTTTTTAAAAACAAAGATAATAATTGAAATAAGAAATTTAAAATATAATGATGAAAGTGTAATTGGTTCAGGCTTGATACTCTAATTTTGATACTATCAAAGCCTTTTAAATATTAAACTCTTCCTATTATTTATTGATGAATGAGAGAATTCAGAATCGTTACACCCCTCACCCTTGGAGAAATGGATTTTGGTGAGAATAAACCTTAATGTAATATCATATTTTCTACCCTCCTTCCTATATGTGAAAGTGTTATAATGAACCATAGTTCTCTTAGGAAATACCCAATTAGGTCTTGTTTTTTCTAAGAAATCCTAGAGTGTCTACTACCCCTTCTACAGGTGCCAGTGATTGCCAATTAGTTTTCTACTCAACCCTTGTATATTTTATCATATATAGACTAGGATTGTGTGGAGGGAGATTATAGATCATTGAACAAGACAAAAAAATAATAAACATATTTAAAGCCAAATACAATCACATCTGATATTTATGAAATTCTAGTACATAACGAAATAAGTTAACAAATGAGAAATATTTATTCACAGAATTATGAAGATTCAAGAATTAAAAAAGGAAACCTTACATTCCCCAATAGTAGAAAATTTACCCCTACATTCAAATGGTAATATATATGAATATATAAATACAATACATTAAAAAATTACAAAAAAATAAAGAAAAAATAGTAAATAACAGTAGTATCTAAAACCCAAGAAATCCTCACACAAGCCAAGTCTCTCTCTTCCATCAGCCTCCCATTCCTTTTGTATAGTCACAATTAATTATTTATATTATGATAGAATCCTATGATTTTTTTTAATTTTTATAAAGTTTACCTCTTCTTCAAAGCTTCAATTCTCTATGTAATCCTATCTTCATGAAAATATACAACCCTCTTTCCTTATTCTTGATTGAAATATTTTACAAATTATTATTCATGTAGCCTCCTCTAATTGGTTTCACGAATAAAAAAGTGTAACCCTAAATCCTTTTTTTAAATCACAGGTGTGTCTTCCAAAGTATACTTTTGATCACCATTCAGCTTATTTTCTCAAAGGAAGGACTCATATGCACACAAAAATGGCACATACACAGATGAAGATTCACTCATACATAGAGGAAAATGAAACATATATAATGGTAAATTCATACATACACGAAGAAAATGACTTTGGAATATCTGGAAAATGACACATATGCAGAGATAAAATGAATCACTCACACTAATTCTTTTTCTATTTATTTATACTTTCATGGAGAATATGAATCCCTAAAAATCCTCCCAACATCACCGCATTATTTAATAGTTGTCTTATTAGGAATGAAATACAATGTCACCTTACATTCTCCAAGCCTTCACAACAACAAGATAAATAATAATGATTAGAAATACATTCCAAAAAATAAGTAGGTAAATTAAATAACAGAATTTTTATAATTTTGACAATATTTGCACAATCAAATTATTTGGCACTTTAATTCCAAAAATTATTTGAAATCAGACAATAAATAAATATGATATAATTAAATAAATTTAATATCAAAAAATATTATTTATTTATCGATGATGTAAATTCCTCTAAACACAATACTTGGACTCCCAAACAAATGATCTCTAAAAAGATTAACCAAAAAAATTAAAACACTACCCAATGTGCATTGCTTTTTTGACACAATATTTCATAATATTATCTTACCTTCTTAATGATATTAATTCCAATTTCTTAATTAAGAACATTCAATTAATTTCCACTTTTTTTATCCTCTCATTTACACTTATACCTACCTTTCAAGAAACATTTCATGGGTAGACACGGTGAAAAATGCTCACAGGCGCATACACAGAAAACGACTATTCGACCTCAGACTAGTTTGTGGTGTCAGATGATGCTGAGGTTTCTACGCTTGGATTATTCTGTGTGTTATTAGTTTCCTCTTCCATTTCATCATTTTCCTTCATTTACAACCCTAATTTGGCTATGTTCGATAGATTCCATGATGTTTTGGATGGTTTTTGTGGATTTAAAGGTCAACATTTTTAGGTGCTCTTTTGGTTGGTTGCATTGTTAATTGAGGCTCTGTGATCTCATGGTTCCTCATTTTGGATCTCTATCAATGAATCCCTCACTATTGTTAATCCTACTTCGAAGGATCCTGTGTATATTTACTTTTAGATTACTCTATAACCTGTGCTTTTTGTTCGTGTTTGTTTGGGTTGGTCTAACTAGTGTCTATAATAGTGGATCCCCTTGGGCAAGCTTCCACATCTTGTTTTTATTGTTTGGTTCTCACTTAACCATAAAGTGATTCTTTTGGAAAATACAAAAAAAAATTGTGAGTCATGTATTTTTGAATATCATGTGGTCTTTTCCAAGGGTGTTCTAAGGTTTATGTTTAGTGGGATTTAATAAGAAAAATTGAGGTATATTTAGGATGTTAGGATCTATGTTTGAAGCACAAGGTATGTAAAATCCCAGGTAAATAATGAATAAAACATTTTCATATTTATTAACATTTACGAATTAAATATTAATTTTACTTTAAAAGGGCTGCTATGTTCGATAGCGTACCAGATACGCAAGAAAGATTTTCATTGAAATCTTTCGTTGCACACTAGTAATAAAATAATATTATTTTAAATGGTAGTTAACACATAGCTGTTGTGTTGGCGGGAATGGATAGAAATAAATAAAATATGATTATATATGTTTTATAAATATTTTTACTTTTATCTAATAAAAGATAAAGGCTTAAAATATGGAAAGAATTCAATTTTAGGCGTATATGCCCTAGTTTTTACTAAAGGTTCACTTATCACCTTTTGATGGCGAACCATCATTAAATATAGTTTTGTTCACTATAATAATTTCTATTGGAACAAATAAAACTCTTATTTAGAATTGGGACATCAAAATTTACTTTGTGTAAATTTTTGGTATTTTTCCGATAAAGTTCATTTTTAATGAATAGTGTAAAATGTTGTATTTTAATTCAAAACCTCTTTTTAATCTAATTTATTTATATGATTATATTATCTTCTGAATTGGTTTTAAAGTTAAATTAGAATTTATTTTTACCACTAAATCCAATAGTGGTCGTTGGAATTAATTTCACTTTGAAATCGGACTTAAACTAGTGTCAATCTTTTGATACTTATTGTTTCATAAAAAAACGCTATTTGATTTGACAGCGGGAATTAATTATTAAATTAATTAATTCAACTTATATGTTTTGAATTTTTTAAAATGGACTTCATTTTTGAATTCGGAATATCAAATATAGCTTAGGGTGAAGTTTTGGTATTTTTCTGAAAAACTTCAATTTTTGATGAATAGTGAAACCACTAAGTGGTAGTTAAAGAAACTGATTTTTCATTTAAATGAAACTTTGTCACTTCTGTGATTTGATTTTCAAAAATCCGACATACATGGTTGTCATTAAGAAGTAAAATGTGGTTCAATGAGATTAAAATAATTTTTTTGGTGAATAGTAACTTATTAAGTTTTTAATCGCGATTAGAGGTAATTAGTGTAGTTTAAGGTAAAAATAATGTTTTAATAATATGAGATGAGCTTGAAAAAGGTCCTACCCTCATTGGATGTGTCATGGCCGACCAAGACAATCCATGAGTCAACTTGGGGACCCCATGGAGCCACTTTGGTTGGAAAATGACATAAATACCTTTTTATTTAATGTTAAAGTAAAAATGGCACACACATGAGATGTTTTACTAAAACAATTTTTACATGGGGTTATATAATTCATATTTTTGACTATAAATATTCATTATAAATATAAAAATATTTCCTACATCATGATATTTTTTTTATAATTTTTAGACATTAAATATATTAAATTATTTATGACATCATGATGATACAGCGATTACCTCATTAATAAAGGATTTAAATAAAATGAAAACATAATGTAAAATATATGCCCTACACATGTACAAAACCTATTGGATGGGTATATTTAGAACTCTTATCACCTTATCCTTGAATTATATCAATTTGGGACCTCTTAAATCCGAATCTCATTTTAAAATAAAGTAACTTTTCTTTACTTTCCAAGAGTGCCCCTCCTCTCCTCTTATAAAAGGCCCCCACCTCTACATCTTTACCCACACTTCCAAAGCCTTTGGATCAGCAAACCCCTGCCCATTTTGTCTCTCCACTTCCCTATATTACTCCTTGAAGCCTCACTTTGGGCAGAAGTCTTCCCAAGGAAGCCTTTGAGCTCAAACCAAAGGGAGTTACCCGATTTTAAGGTAATGTCTTCACTTGAGTCCTTTTGTTTTATTTTGCTTCTCCAACCCCCTAAAATATTTTTATTCATTTCTTTTGTAACAAATACAATATATTCAATATACTAGTATTTTTTTATAAGAAGGATTCGAGATACACTTACACACACCTACATCTAATGGTTAAAGAACATACTGTTTCCGTGGATGGAGAATTTCTGCCTCCCGAAACGATGATTGTTCAACATTCTTTTAACACCTTACAAGGTGGCCATTAATATGACACTATATTTATATATGATATATGATATGTTTATGTTTTCTTTAAGCTTCTGTATTTTTCATTTTGGGAATACCTTTATGGTTTCCATTATGGGTAAATGCGATATCTTCATTTAAGGAAGTGCGGACTACCGCCCCCTCAAGGTGATTTGATTCGTTAATACCATATGTGGGACGTATAAAGGATGGAGTTATGATATTATATATGATATTACACTGGAATTATAATATACCCTTATATCATTATGATTCCATTCTATAAAAAATATGACATAGAAATGAAAGTAGCGTTCATGCGTATGTACGACTTACTGTCTCCATGAACGGTGCATTTCATTTCTTATCCCCAAATGTAATGTACTATTATAAGTACATATATATAATGGATATATATGATTTATGTTACATCTAAATGATTAATATAATTCTGTAATTAAAATATACCTACCTCTCATTTAGTTTTAATTCCATTAATATGACATAGAAATAAAAGTACCGTTCATGCATACATACGACTTACCGTCTCCATGAACGGTGCATTTCATTTCTTAACTCTAAATGATTATGTAATATTATAAATGAATTTATATACTGGATATATATGATATATATAATATCTACATCATTAGTTTAACTCTGTATATAATGAATACATGAACAACTTGTAATTATAAAGAGCATATTTTTGACTCAAGTACCAATGATCGTTAAAACGACCGTTAATAACTTAAATAATTACATAGTGTTCATGACATGGTAATAAGTGATATAAAAGGAATAATTAACTTGAAAAGGTTTCTTAATAAAGTAGAAATTAACTTAAGTTTATTATTCAGGAGGTTAAAGAACGATCGAGTCAAGACAGACCCGAGGTAAGGGACTTCGTCTCAATCTCCTTTCATTGAGGCATATTTTGTTTTATACACAACTATCTTTTATACGGTGTATAAACCCCTTTGACTTTTACTTTTATACAAAAGGAATATTTTTCTACGAAGCGTTTTACTAAATGACAAAAAGGAATGTTTCTTTTAACGTACACGGTGACAACGACCTTTTCCGCCGCCGCGAGTATTATTTGGTCTTTGGCTTCCTCAACAAGCCGTAATGTTTTTAAAATAAAATAAACACCATATACTCTTTTATGTATTTTGGTATTGAAAATGGTTTTGATAAAGGATTCTATTATGTCAATATATTTAAATGATATATTGTGATTGAAATGTGGAAATGTTATCATTCCATTATATTGGTTTTATTTTTTATGATTTTATATTGGTACTTGGACATTTGACGGGTGGTTACGTGATAAACCATATGAAGGGTGGTGCCGTGAATACCAGGACGGGTGGTTACGTTATAACCTCCAATGCATTGGGTATGGAAGTCGGCCGTATTGCTATTCTATTAAGTATGTATGAAAGTTGGCCATGTGGCTATTCCATTAAGTGATATGTGTGGAAGTCGACCGTATGGTTATTCCACTTATGTATGTTTATGTCCCAAGTTACCTTTATATGTTATGTGATCTTTTTATGGGTTTTACGGTAATATTTTGGTTACAAAAGGGTATGTAATTATCTTTTATTCAGTGAAGATTTTTTACTACTTCATTAAGGTGAAGGTATTACTTTGATAAAGTATACATGGTTTACTTGATGTTTGAAAAACTAACAGTTTTCATTCTTTGTGTATCCCTTACTGAGATTTTCTATGCTCACCCCAAGTTTTTTTTGAAATGTTTTTCACAGGACTTAATGTGGAATAGGGTCAAGGATGGGATCAAGGGAAAGTCATGATAAATAAAACATGGAACTAGACAAGTTTCTTTTTAATAGTTTTTTTTATTCTATGGAAACTTGGTAGAAGTGTCTACTTTGTAAATCTTTTGAGATGTAATAGTTATGTTCTAATTCTCTAAAACTCTAAACTTGAAAAGATCCTCAATGTGAATTATTCATTTAATTCAATATTAAGTAAGGTTTAAGGCTTAGGCCTTATAGTCGGTATCAGAGGTCAGTTTAGACAACTTTAGGAGTTAGAAAATTGTTAAATTATAAATTAATTTATGGTATGACTGAAATGATATAGCATTTACAGATTACCATATTGCTTCACCTAAGGTATTTCAGTGTTAAGAAAGGTTTTTCGTAGAGGAAACATAGATGTTTTTTTTGGGAAGGCATGTTGAGGGAAATGACCTTCCAAATCAGTATACTGAGCTAGTCATAATCAGAATTGAGCAGTTTACTGCAGTGATGGCTCAGTTGAATCAGGTGATAAATGGTGGTTGTGTTATTGATGATATTTTGGGGTTTTATAAAGGTAAATAGGAGCATGAAAGTCATTTAAGGGTTTTCTTTCAAACCTTAAAAGAAAAGAAACTATATGGAAAATTCAGCAAGTGTGAGTTTTGGTTACAACAAATTTCTTTCCTGGGTCACATTGTTTCAAAAGATGGCATAACTGTTGATCCTGCTAAAACAAAAGTTGTCGAAGAATGGCCAAGACCCAAAAATGTAATTGAGATCCATAGTTTTCTTGGTTTGGTAGGTTACTACTGAAGGTTTGTTGAAATTTTTTCACGGTTATCTAGTCCAATGACTAAGCTAACTCGTAAGGGTGTTAAGTTCATCTGGACAAAAGAATGTGATGATTCTTTTCAGGAGTTGAAAAGAAGATTGGTGAATGCTCCAGTTTTGGCACTTCCTTCCAGGAATGATGAGTTTGTTATATACAGTGATGCTTCATTAAAAGGAATTGGTTGCGTCCTAATGCAGAATGATCAGGTAATTGCTTATGCTTCACGACAGTTGAAAACTCATGAGGTAAATTACCCTACACATGATTTGGAATTAGCTGCTGTTGTTTTTGCTTTAAAAATTTGGAGGCGTCATTTGTATGGAGTAAAGTGTTAAATATATACCGATCACAAAAGTTTAAAGTATATATTCACTCAGAAAGAATTGAACATGAGACATAGGAGACGGCTAGAATTAATCAAGGATTATGATTGTACAATTCACTACCATTCGGGAAAAGCAAATAAAGTGGTCGATGCTTTGAGTCGAAAAAGTAATGCTTCATTAACCATGCTACGTTTGGAACGAGATCCTTTGGTTTTTGATTTGATGAACTTTGGCATAGAAGTTGTTGGTGCAGGAAGTTATTCTGTTTTGTTTCAGGTATCAGTGAGATCATCCCTATTAGACAGAATTAAGCAAGCATAGAGGGAAGACAGTGAGTTGCAGAAAAAGGTATAGCTGGTTCAGAAGGGTAAGTTTCCTGAATTCAACATTGATAATGATTGTGTTTTGAGGTTTGGGAAGAGATTATGTGTGCCTTGTGATTCAAAGTTGAAGAATGAGTTGTTATGTGAGGCTCATAGTTCCCCGTTTTCAGTTCATCCTGGCAGTACTAAGATGTACAGAGATCTGTGGGAGTATTATTGGTGGGATGGAACGAAAAAGGATATTTCTGATTTTACTGTGAAGTGTTTGACTTGTCAGCAGGTTAAAGCAGAGCGGCAGTTACCGAAAGGGATGCTTCAGCCTTTACCAGTGCCAGAGTGGAAATGAGAAAACATATCCATGGACTTTGTTGTGTGATTACCGAGGACATCTCGAGGTAATAATGCAATCTGGGTTATTGTTGATCGCTTGACTAAATCTGCTCATTTCCTTGCTATACAAGATACTTTTTCACTAGATCAACTTTCCCGTTTGTATCTTAAAGAGATAGTTAGGTTACATGGAGTTCCTCTCTCCGTTGTGTCCGATCATGATCCCAGGTTTACTTATAACTTTTGGAAAGGCCTTCAGAAGTCGTTGGGTACTGAATTAAATTTTAGTATAGCTTTTCATCCTCAATCAGATGGGCAGTCAGAACGAACAATTCAGACCTTGGAGGATATGCTACGAGCTTGTTCGATGGATTATCAGGGAAGTTGGGACCGCTATCTTTCTTTGGTTGAGTTTTCTTATAATAACATTTTTCATTCCAGTATATAGATGGCACCATTTGAGGAATTATATGGGAAGCGGTGTCGAACTCCAGCATTTTGGGATGAAGTGGGTGAAAGGAAGCTCATGGGACCAGAATTGGTAGAAGAGATGGCAGAAAAACTTCAGTTGATTCAGAAACACACGAGAACAGTTCAGAGCAGGAAGAAGAGTTATGCGGATAACCGGAGGAAGGATCTATCTTTCGAGGTAGGTGATCATGTTTTTCTCAAGGTTTCTCCATGGAAAAGTGTGATGCGATTTGGTAAGAAAGGAAAGCTGAGTCCAAGGTTCATTGGACCATATGAAATTCTGGAGAGAGTTGTATCAGTTGCATACAGAGTGGCATTACCTCTGAGTTTATCTCAGGTACACAATGTTTTTCATGTTTCGATGCTGATAAAGTATATGCCAGATCCATCTCATGTTTTGAGTCCAGAGGTAGTTGAGTTGGAGGAGAACTTATATTATGAAGAACAACCAGTCCAGATTCTTGACCGAAGAGATCAAGTGTTGTGAAATAAGGTAATTCTACAGGTAAAGGTTTTGTGGAAAAACCATATTATTGAAGAGGCAACGTGGGAATCTGAAAATGCTATGAGGGATAAATACCCCCACTTATTTTGATAAGTGAATAAAATTGCGAGGATGCAATTCCCAAAAGGGGGGAAGGAAGTAACATCCCGGTAAATAATGAATAAAACATTTTCATATTTATTAACATTTACAAATTAAATATTAATTTTACTTTAAAAGGGTTGATATGTTCGATAGCGTACCAGATACGCAACAAAGAGTTGCATTGAAATCTTTCGTTGCACATTAGTAATAAAATAATATTATTTTAAATGGTAGTTAACACATAGTCGTTGTGTTGGCGGGAATGGATAGAAATAAATAAAATATGATTATATATGTTTTATAATTTTTTTTTACCTTTATCTAATAAAAGATAAAGGCTTTAAATACGGAAAGAATTCAATTTTAGGCGTATATGTCCTAGTTTTCACTAAAGGTTCACTTATCGCCTTTTGATGGAGAACCGTCATTAAATATAGTTTTTTTCACTCTAATACATTCTATTGGACCAAATAAAACTCTTATTTAGAATTGGGACATCAAAATTTACTTTGTGTAATTTTTGGTATTTTTCCGATAAAGTTCATTTTTTAATGAATAGTGTAAAATGTTGTATTTTAATTCAAAACCTATTTTTAATCTAATTTATTTATATGATTAGATTATCTTTTGAATTGGTTTTAAAGTGAAATTAGAATATATTTTTACCATTAAATCCAATAGTGGTCGTTGGAATTAATTTCACTTTGAAATCGGACTTAAACTAGTGTCAATCTTTTGATACTTATTGTTTCATAAAAACACGTTATTTGCTCTGAAAGCGGGAATTAATTATTAAATTAATTAATGCAACTTATATGTTTGGAGTTTTTTAAAATGGACTTCATTTTTGAATTAGGAATATCAAATATAGCTTAGGGTGAAATTTTGGTATTTTTCTGAAAAACTTCAATTTTTGATGAATAGTGAAACCACTAAGTGGAAGTTAAAGAAACTGATTTTTAGTTTAAATGAAACTTTGTCACTTTTGTGATTTGATTTTCAAAAATCCAACATACATGGTTTTCATTAAGAAGTAAAATGTGGTTCAATGAGATTAAAATAATTTTTTTGGTGAATAGTAACTTATTAAGTTTTTAATCGCGATTAGAGGTAATTAGTGTAGTTTAAGGTAAAAATAATGTTTTAATAATATGAGATGAGCTTGAAACATGTCCTAACCTCATTTTATGTGTCATGGATGACCAAGAAAATCCATGAGTCAACTTGGGGACCCCATGGATCCACTTTGGTTGGAAAATGACATAAATACCTTTTTATTTAATGTTAAAGTAAAAATGACACACACATGAGATGTTTTACTAAAACAATTTTTAAATGGGGTTATACAATTAATATTTTTGACTATAAATATTCATTAGAAATATAAAAATATTTCCTACATCATGATATTTTTTTTTATAATTTTTAGACATTAAATATATTAAATTATTTATGACATCATGATGATACAACGATTACCTCATTAATAAAGGATTTAAATAAAATGAAAAGATAATGTAAAATCTATGACCTACACATGTTCAAAACCTATTGGATGGATATATTTAGAACCCTTATCACATTATCCTAAAATTATATCAATTTGGGACCTCTTAAATCCGAATCTCATTTTAAAATAAAGTAACTTTTCTTTACTTTCCAAGAGTGCCCCTCCTCTCCTCTTATAAAAGGCCCCCACCTCTACCTCTTTACCCACACTTCCAAAGCCTTTGGATCGGCCAAACTCTGCCCATTTTGTCTCTCCACTTCCCTCTCTTACTCCTTGAAGCCTCACTTTTGGCAGAAGTCTTCCCAAGGAAGCCTTTGAGCTCAAACCAAAGGGAGTTACCCGATTTTAAGGTAATGTTTTCACTTGAGTCCTTTTGTTTTATTTTGCTTCTCCAACCCCCTAAACTCTTTTTATTCATTTCTTTTGTAACAACTACAGTATATTAAATATACTAGGATGTTTTTATAAGAAGGATTCGAGATACACTTACACACACCTACATCTAATGGTTAAAGAACATACTGTTTCCGTGGATGGAAAATTTCGGCCTCCCGAAACGATGATTGTTCAACATTCTTTTAACACCTTCAAAGGTGGCCATTAAGATGACACTATATTTATATATGATATATGATATGTTTATTTTTTCTTTAAGCTTCTGTATTTTTCATTTTGGGCATACCTTTATGGTTTCCATTATGGGTAAACGCGATATCTTCATTTAAGGAAGTGCGGACTACCGCCCCCTCAAAGTGATTTGATTCGTTAATACCATATGTGGGACGTATAAAGGATGGAGTTATGATATTATATATGATATTACACTGGAATTATAATATACCTTTATATCATTATGATTCCATTCTATAAAAAATACGACATAGAAATGAAAGTAGTGTTCATGCGTACATACGGCTTACCGTCTCCATGAACGGTGCATTTCATTTCTTATCCCCAAATGTAATGTACTATTATAAGTACATATATATAATGGATATATATGATGTATGTTACATCTAAATTATTAATATAATTCTTTAATTAAAATATACATACCTCTCATTTAGTTTTAATTCCATTAATATGACATAGACATGAAAGTAGCGTTCATGCGTACGTACGGATTACCGTCTCCATGAACGGTGCATTTCATTTCTTACCTCTAAATTATTATGTAATATTATAAATGAATTTATATACTGGATATATATGATATATATGATATCTATGTCATGAGTTTAACTCTGGATATAATGAATACATGAACAACTTGTAATTATAAAGAGCATATTTTTGACTCAAGTACCCGTGATCGTTAAAACGACCGTTAATAACTTAAATAATTACATAGTGTTCATGACATGGTAATAAGTGATATAAAAGGAATAATTAACTTGAAAAAGTTTCTTAAACAAGTATAAATTAACTTAAGTTTATTATTCAGGAGGTTAAAGAACGATCGAGTCAAGACGGACCCGTGGTAAGGGACTTCGTCTCAATCTCCTTTCATTGAGGCATATTTCGTTTTTTACACAACTATCTTTTATACGGTGTATAAACCCCTTTGACTTTTACTTTTATACAAAAGGAATCTTTTTCTATGAAGATTTTTACTAAACGACAAAAAGGAATGTTTCTTTTAATGTACGCGGTGACAACGACCTTTTCCGCCACCGCGAGTATTATTTGGTCTTTGGCTTCCTCAACAAGCCGTAATGTTTTTAAAATTTAATAAACACCATATACTCTTTTATGTATTTTGGTATTGAAAATGGTTTTGATAAAGTATTCTATTATGTCAATATATTTAAATGATATATTGTGATTGAAATGTGGAAATGTTATCATTCATTTATATTGGTTTTATGTTTTATGATTTTATATTGGTACTTGGACATTTCACGGGTGGTTACGTGATAAACCATATGACGGGTGGTGCCGTGAATACCCGGACGGGTGGTTACGTTATAACCTCCAATACATTGGGTATGGAAGTCGTCCGTATGGATATTCCATTAAGTATGTATGGAAGTTGGCCGTAAGGCTATTCCATTAAGTGATATGTGTGGAAGTCGACCGTATGGTTATTCCACTTAAGTATGTTTATGTCCCAAGTTACCTTTATATGTTATGTGATCTTTTTATGGGTTTTATGTTAATCTTTTGGTTACAAAAGGGTATGTAATGATCTTTTATTCAGTGGAGATTTTTTACTACTTCATGAAGGTGAAGGTATTACTTTGATAAAGTATACATGGTTTACTTGATGTTTGAAAAACTAATAGTTTTCATTCTTTGTGTATCCCTTATTGAGATTTTCTATGCTCACCCCAAGTTTTTTTGAAATGTTTTTCATAGGACTTAATGTGTAATAGGGTCAAGGATGGGATCAAGGGAAAGTCATGCTAAATAAAACATGGAACTAGACATGTTTCTTTTTAAGAGTTTTTTTATTCTATGGAAACTTGGTAGAAGTGTCTACTTTGTAAATATTTTGAGATGTAATAGTTATGTTCTAATTCTCTAAAAATCTAAACCTAAAAATATCATCAATGTGAATTATTCATTTAATTCAATATTAAGTAAGGTTTAAGGCCGATGCCTTATAAGGTATGATTTTTAGTTTCCTTCAAAACAAATACCTCCATTATCTTCCTATTCCATTTATTCCACTTAACCTATTTGATTTTTGATAGTATAATCCACACTTTTAGTATTTATGGTTTAGAAATAATTTCTATTATATGTTTCTAAAAATATTTTATGATTGATGTTTTTTTACTTTGGTTCTTCTCTTAGAGATAAAGAGGTAATTTAAAATTATTTTAGTAGGTGTGAGGTCTAAAATTCCCCAACTTTGGAGGAATTTAAATTCTTTTTATGTGTACCAAGTAATTTATTCAAAAAAAATTAGTGATTTTATTTACAGATCCTCTAGAACAGTCTTTATAAATTCTAGAATTTTCAAAGAATATTTCAGATCATATAAAACTCCAGTTATCCTTCAAACTCTTCTTTACCTTTTTGGACAGTCCATCTTTAATTAACTCCAGTGAAATCAATAATTTATTCCCTCCTTCCTCCTATTTTCAATAGTTATTTAATTTTTTAGATCTATATTTCATTTTAGATTTTTATTTTGGAGAGAAAGAGGAGTAATTTTCAGTTCAACACAATGATAAACTGCCATGAACATATTTATATTATATCCTATCCATTTTTACATACTTCCATTTATAGTTTCCCTAAAAAAAATTCAATAAAAAAGTTAAATAACTCCTCACTTTAACTCAATAAGATTTAGAAAAATAGATTTTTATAGCCAATATTATTCTTTTCTCCGCACTTGAATTCAACCTAGATCATGCATCAATATATAGAGAAAAGAAGATAATGATTTTTTTATTTTAATGTAGATTTTGAACTAGTTAATTCATTTATGTTAAGGGATACAATAATTAAATGTCAAGGTTGGCCTAGAAATTGTGTTCATTATAAAAGGATATTTTCAAATCAAATAATTCCTATATCATGTATAAGAAAAATTCTTTAATAATTTTAATTGTTTTACCAAATTACTCATTAAGTTATGGTTATTCAAAAATATATTATTTCTCTCAAGAAAAAGAGAATGGTAAGTAAAATTATAAATTTGGTTTAAAACCCTCTCATGTGAGTGATTGAAATATTATAAAATATATAATGACATGATATTCAAAAATTAATGGTCTTTTCATGAATTTTTATCACTTATAATTTTAAAATCCGTTATTTTCAGTATTATTCTAAGGTGATTAAAAGGATAATTTTTTCACAAAATTGATCAAGATTAAAAAGTTGAAAGGGCATTCAAATTAAGTTCAACAAGTTTTAAAAACTCACTAAAATTGAAAAATAAACAAAAAGGATGTTTAAAAGAGATACAAAATTTTGAAAAAGAAAAACCTAAATTTTGAAAATAATTTATAAAATAAAAAGGTTCCCTCCTCCACACTTAAATAATAGTGTCCTGAATGCATTCCATGATATTTACTATTTAAATTATATTTTTAAATGGAATCAAAAAAATAAAACAAATGTCAGAGTAGTACAACCTAATGTTTTTTTTGTGATAAACAGATTAGAGGAGTGTGATATATTCTAATAGTTCTTGGGGTATATTTCTATAGAATCTCTTTAGTATATACCCAATAACAGTGAATTGGTTCTTTTATCATTCTTTCATAATTTTTACAACACTAAAAGTATAGATATTAATGACTAAAAATATACCTTCTCATATAGAATGAAGTTTATATGGAATAATATTTAGTCTTGAGTTGTATAACAACACTTTATCCCTTTGATGGATGTATTTACTCTAAATCAACTTATCCTGATCCACTAATGTTATCTCTATAAATAAAATTATTTTCAAAATATAATCTTTTAATTTCCTCTAGTTATTATATATATAATCTCATTTCTTTTCCATCTCTATCATGGTCCAAATTGACCTCCCTCACTCCCCAATAATATTTTTGTTCCAACTCTACAAGAAGGGGATAACTCCTTCCATAAATCAATTTGAATGGGATAATTCTTATGGGTGTATTGTAGTATATCTTTAAACACCATAAAATTTATTCCATCATTTATCTCTATTATTTTTAATTTGATTTAACAATTTTATATAAAATAACTTTGATTTATCTATTTGAAACATCATCTTGAACATTTTTCTATAGATTGTAGGGTATTGATATATTATGACGCACCACATACTTGCTCATCAAATAAACCATGTTCCTATTGATAGATTATTTCCTTTGATCACTTATAATTAATCTTGGATCTCTAAACCTATAAAATATTATGTCTCTAAAAAAATTACACACAATATTAGCATCATTAGTTTTGGTGGTGTTTTCTTCTACTTATTTTAAAACATAATCAACTAAAAGAAAGATATACTAATTTTCAAATGAAATGGAAAATATTCCCGTAAAATCTATTCCCAACACATAAAACATTTCATAAAAAACTAATTGGATTTTGGAGAATTTTTGTTCTCTATGAACTATTTTGAGAAAACAACACAATTTTTGAAAAATCCCTGAGAGTATTTAAACAAAGATAGAAAATATATTCATATCTCTAAGATTTACTTATTTTACTTTGAGTTAAAAAGTGCCTTCTAGAGTTTGAAGTTTGAAAAAACTAAATAATAGATTGAATATCAATATCAGGAGGTCATTTTCTTATCATTTGGTTATTACATATTTTTCAAAGGTATGGATCCTCCAAAATAAAAAATATGGATTCATATTTAAGTATATGGATTTTTTAAGGGTTTAAGTGAGTTGATACATGAAAGGTTACCAAATAATTTTCTATATCAGTATACTAAGACACTTCTCCTTAAATCCAATAGAAATGTTCTTCTAGAATGTGGTTATTCACTAGGTCTTTGGCCTGAATCTCCACTTCATCTGGGTTTGGAAATATGTTCAAGTGATCAACCAATCATTTCTCATCTCTCATTATATCCTTGATCTCTGTATTGAACTCATGAAGTATAATAATTCATATCAAAAGACTAGGATTTACCTATGCCTTCTTCACCAAGTATCTAACAGTTGAAAATTTAGAAAACTTAGTGACTATAGTTCCCAACAAATATGATCTAAATTTTTCTAAAGAAAAAAATCACTAGAAAAACATTTTTAGTGGTTGTTTAGTTTTATTGGTAATAATATAGCGTCCCTTGTTAATATGAAATGGATTTATAATTACCTTAAATATTTTAAGACAAAATTGATCCAATAACTTGGTTGGATGAATCACAAAGTAGCTCAAAGGGATACTCTCAGTTTGGTAGCTGCATCAATGGTGGTATGATTAATATTTTCTTTAACTCATAAAAGTATTACCTATAATAATTATTCCAATGAAAGTTAAATTATTTCAAAATTAACTAAGATAGTGGAATACATATCTTATCAAAGTCTGTGATGATCCTCATGTAGAATCTTGCGTGTCCTTGGAAAGTTCAAACATGTTTCACAAAATTCGGTTAAGGAAATGAATTTATCACTTCAAATTTTGATTTATCAACCTCAATTATTTTCTGTAAAATGAAATACCTAAGGACTATTCCTATTTATACTATGTTGTGTAACCTTTAAAAGTTTAAAACCATGTTTTTTCAACACACATTTTCAAAACTTTTTCTAGGTTTTTCAATCAATGATAAAAAAATCTACAAAAATAGTTAATTCATCCAAAAATACCTCAAGGTATTCCTCAATGTGATAAAAAATATACTTAATCCGCACCTATAAAATTTACCAAGAGAATTACATAATCCAAATAGAATCCTTTTATAACAAAAGGTTTTAAAGGGACATACAAATGTTGTCTTCTCTTAGTCATATAAGGAAATGGGTACCTAGAAATAAGCTAAAAATTCATTTAGAAAAAAATAGTGAGTTCATCCTGTTAATATCACCAGTATTTGGTGAAAAAAGGGAATGAAAAAAAATATCTTTTATAGTGACTTGATTCATCTTCTTATAATCTATACAAAATCTCCAACCATTTAGAATTCTCAAAGGGATTAACTCATTTTGTTCATTATTTACATTGGTCAGCCCAATTTTCTTAGGAACTATATAGATAAGGACAAACCATTGTGAGTTAGTGAAGGGGTAGATGATTTATATTGTTAAAAAATTATCTATCTACTTTTCACTGCCACTATCATGGTGGGATTTAACTTTGTTTTGGGATTTCTAATAGGTATATAATTTTCCTTAAGTAAAATCTTATGCATATAAATTTTAGGATTAATGCATGGAATATCTTCAAAATACAAACACAGTGCTTATAAATTATATTTCAAATGTTCGATAAATTTATGTTCTCAGGTTAAGAGAAAGTTATTATCAATGATCACCAGAATATTTTATCCTTCCATTAGGCACACATATTTCAAATCATTGGTAAGGGGATTTAATTCTAGAATTGAGAGTTGTTCAAGAGATGGAATTGAATTTGGCTTCCTCACTTATAATGGTTGAATTTCATACATATAAGATTATATGTAAGATTATAATTTATGGAATAAACAATATAATCCATCCACTAAATCTTTATTTTTTCATTTTCAGAATAAAGAAACACTTTTTTGGATAAGTGGGAACCTTACAACTTCAAACATGCCAAGAACATACAAAACACATTACACCATACAAAAAGCAGGAGGCGCCAAACCAAAGAGAAAATCACTCATTGAAAAATTCAAAAAATCAAAACAACACACGTCAGCATCATCATAGTGAGACCCTCGAGCAACACACCCTACACGCCAGTCACCATCATGGTCATCCCAAAACCTATCGCCAGTGAAGACCCAAGAAACATCTACGACATCACTGAAAGGATTCAAAAACCTACGGTCCCTTCTTTAACAATGCCTTCAGCAACTTAACTCAATAGAAAAATTCATTTTGAACCACTCGATCAGAAAAATCCAGTCCATACTCCTCTTAAACTCCACCATTTCACCTCCTGTCTCTGCCAGAACACACTTTAGAGGCAATCCTCCTTCGCAAAGAATTGGTCTCCCAGCCGGCATAAAAAACTTAAATAAACACAAATTCACATGTACAAGACCATCATCGATGAACCACGCACCAAGTGACATCAGATCCTCAACCCAACCATGGAATCAATAAGATCTAGACCATACCATCACCAAAACCATGATCTCAACATCAAAACAACAAACCTGCATCCAAAATAAAAATAACAGCAAAAATCGAAGACAGAATACCATCACGAGAATGCCGGAAGGTATCCCCACTGCAAATCCCATCACCGTCAACTAAGAAACCCACCACAAAGAAACTCTTAGTCACAGACCATCATCATGCCACCATGGAACCCTATCTGGTGATGAGGGAACAAGCAATGGTGGGCGATATGGCTGAGAGCGAGGAGGGATGCCGCATCAACCCAAGGTGAAGGAAGCGACGACGATGAGGTGAAAACCTAGTTTTCAGATCCCCTTTCGGGCGCATCTGCATGATGGTTTTTTCCAAACAATATAATCCATCAAAATCTTAGAAGTTACCTCTTCTTTTGATCTATAAACAATTTTTTTTGAATCCTAGACAGATTCATAATATATGAAATTTTTAAGAATTAAATGTTCTCCAAAAGATATAAATTCATAAAACATACTTTTATATGAAATAATTTCATCCTTTATGAGGTGGGAAAGTGTAATTATTGAATTATTGCATGAGGGGTGCCTTATGGAGTCAAAAATATTGAAGGGGACAATGTTGTCTCCATACTCAAGGATGATTGTTTCTTCATGCACATTGATAATTTTCAAGGATTTATTAATAAAATGTATGCCCAAATTTATTGGTGATAAGGTTAGTGTTCTATCTTCTTCTATGTTGATTACATATAAATTTATTGGGAAGATCATATTTTTAACTTGAACCATCACATCCTCCAAGAAACTTTCTGGAAAATTTATAAATATTCTTAAAATTTATACCACCACTATTATTGGATGAAATTATACAATATGTAAAGAAATGAATGTTTAGTGATGCATAACATTTATGGAAGAAAATAAATCACAAAAATCATCATAGAAATTAATGTAAACAGAAGTGAAAGGGGTAGAAAATTTCCTTGGTTCGTAACACATTATGGGAAATTATGGTGTGATCAAAGCTAAGACACTCCTTCACAAGTTTACCCTATCACTCCCTTGAAGAATATTATTCTTATCATAATTATATTTGATGAACTTAACATACCTAGGAAATGTTTTGAGGGATTCAAGAAGGAGTATGTTGATCTCAAGTTTCTAGAGTGTTTCCTGAATTTATTTTTGAATTTATTCCCCATGAATATTTTTAGATTGAATAACTATTGATGGGAAATTTAGTGGAAGGTATTTAATCTCTCTTTGTTTATTATGAAATAGTGTCTATTACTTTTTTATTCTTAGTCCATTTCTCTCATCTTCCTCTTTCTTCTATTTTTCTCAACACTGGTTTTCATGAATCCACAAAAAAAATTATATTAGTTTTCTTCAGGTTTTGGAAGGCTTTTATTAGGTTTATATGTAGATGGTGGTTGAATTTTCCTAAAAATTATTTAATTTATAATAAATATATTCTATTTTAGATTATAAACCATTTATGCTGGAAAGTTTCCTAGATTTTTATAGGATTTCCACAAGACTTATAAGATGATTTTTCAGTTTCTTAACCACATTACTTAGTTCTTATACATTATGTCATTTTTTTGGACATACAAGTGGTTGTGAACAAGTTGAAGGCTGTTAAAAGGGGGATTTTTTTGGAAATTAGTGAGATATTAGTAGGATGGTTGAGTGTAAGGCTACTTGCAGGGCTTTGTAAAGTCCCATGTTTTTGAGTGGGTCAAATTTCCTAGCCCATTTTGAAATTTTTAAGATTGGTGAGTGGGTAAATTATTTTATTGTGCTTTGGAACTTAATTATGAGAGTTTATTTGACCCAAGTACTTATTTATAAATGGGTTTTAAGTCCCTAAAATTACTTTGGAGTTTCATATGGGGTTCGGGCATATCAGATCCTAGAAACCCAACTTTTGAGAATGTGTAGTCATAGGCACATGGTTTGGAAAAACCATGTGGCCTCCTAAGAGAAATTATGGGAAAATCAATATATAATGTCAAAGAATTTGTAAAACTATGAAGGATAGGGTTTATGTCTGTGTGAGTCATATTTAATTTTTAACAGTGGGGATTTAGATGGTCTATGCGTGGTTAGAAAAATAGTGCGCCCAAACATGTGAGGTAGGAGCCATAGATAGTTCCTTCTATATAGGCTACATGCAGTTTGGTAAACCATGCACCTATTCAGAAAGAGAATGATCCCTTCGGACAATTAGTTCACATAGTTTCTATATGGTTAACCAAACCATATGATCTAACCATGTGCACCATTTAAAAGGGGTGAATTACATTTTTACCCTTTCTCTCTATTTCTATTATTCTCCCATTTCTCCTCATATTCACTCATGTGTAGCATGGGGGTTCCCAAAATCCTTCTAACTCTCGTTTTTATCCAATACGTCCATTCAGAATCCAATTTTCAATTCATTAGTGAATACTGATTCATCTCAGTAATACCTTTAATCCGCTAGCTTCATTTTCTCTTTGATCTCTCCATACGGTGTGCTAAATCTATACGAGCTGTTTTAACCTATTTTCATGGAATTTATATAAAAAATATTTATATTAATTTAGCTTGATTTAGTTTCCAATATTAGATGAGTGAGAATCTACTAGTACGAGGTAGGTGGTTCCTTGATTCCTTTATGTTTTTGTAGTTTTTATGGGGTGCACTCTTTAAGAGTTATGAAGGTTGACTGATCAAGACCCAAATTAATTAATATTTTTTCTTTAAATTATTAAATTTATCAAATGAGATACCTTTGGGAATTCTCCTTCTCCTCAACATTAGGTCAATCCAGGTAATGGGCTTAGACCTACTTGGTCATTTCAGGTCGGGAGTATGTTTTAATTAAATTAAATTGTTTATATGAATTTCTTGGTTCCTCGAGGACATGATGAGCTTAGACTAAGGATTGAGGTGATATTGATAACATCGGCTGAGGTGATGTGATTCATGAGGCTGGGATTATCCCCGATACTTGGGGTGATGTTGATGACCAAGTTGAATGACATGATCATCGTTTTTAGGTGATGTGATCATGAGGATAAGAGAAAACCCCATGTGATATTATATTGTGTTAACCATCGGGATGCGCAACATTTATTTAGGGGAAAGAGGTGATGTGATGATGTGTCTTATATTATTTTTGGGTGAATTATGCTCACCTTTTATTGGTTGACATGACATTGGAGTCATGTTCACACAGACAAGGCTCAAATCAAGGTGGTGTTGGCCAATCATGCGGGTGGAGGCCTCAGTTAGATTTATAGATTAGGATGGTATTAACCATAAGTGTGGTTGGAGGTGTTGTTGTATAAATCCACAAGGATGGTGACAGACCATCGATAGATAGTGACGAGACCATCGGTTGGGGTCCATGAATTTCTGATATTCTTAAGGATATTAGGTTAGGATAATGGGAGGATAGACATCATTGTGACTGGGGACGTTGGGATTTGAGACTGTGGTGATTATTATTTGGAGGACAGAAATCGTTGTACCTCAGGATATTGAACTTTGAGCCAAATGGATATTTTGAACAGGGGTCTAAGGGACCAGGTACATATTGTTTGGGTGTGCATTTTTGGATTCTAGTGCATTAATGATAGAATGAGGTGCCGAGTGACACATTTATAGGTTCCCAAGGGTTATCCATATTGTTACTCGTTAGGGGATGCCTTGGGATTTATATGAAGGATCCTCACCACTACATTTATACATATGAAGATATGTGTTTTATTCTATATGTATAAATTGGGGAATGTGGTATTCTAGAGATGGTTTAATCATGTCATCACTTACATATGGATGATGAGAACAAGGAAAGGGGGTTGTTTATTTGTTATTCATGAATTGACTTTTTTTATATATTTAAGACATATTCATTACCAAGATATGATAGGTGCATATTGGTGGTGTACTAATAATATTTATTCTCACACCCTACATGGGACCTTCAATATGCATGTAGAATTTATTCTACTTTGATCTGGTGAGGGGAAAAGTTTAGGATTTGTACCTTTAGGGTTAGGTTGCACCTTTGTCATGGTATGAAAGGAAATGGACCACGGTGGTTCCTATGCATTAGATAGAGTTTACTTTTGAGTTTTTTTTTCATCACATACTTATATATATGTGTACCAGTGGTTGTCCATGGGTGAAAATTTTGGTTTATCTGTTTTTATGACCTAATATGACTTTTTTATGTGTTTTAAAATGATATTATTTCTTTTTGGACTATTTATTATTTTTATATCTATTTATGCTTCCACTATTTCATGTTATTGATTATTCTATGTTATGGTCTTTCGTCCACTATGATATATATACATATTGACCATTATAATTATTATCACCACCTAAGGGTATAATCTCCCCACTATTACCAAATAAAACCCTCATTGTTATTCAGAAGCCTTTGGCATATGGGGAGGTTCACCTACAACCCAGCAGTACTTTGACCTGAACCACATTTTTAAAGTGTCTCTTGGGTCGAAGCACTATAAATGTTATTAGAGAATTTTATTCTTTGGGATTCAGTAGCAGCCTTCAGTTGGATGCAAATGATATCAAATGTTCTTCCTTTTATTTTGGGTCTTACTATTTTGGCTATGGTAGACTAGAGACTAATATGTAGTCAGGACTAGGTATAGAGATTATATTTGGGTTCTTTCATTCTCATACATGAGGGACAAAACAAGTTATCAGGGTTGGGAAATTTTTGTACTTCTTTGATATTTTATAGTTGATTCGATTTCCACCTCGATTAGTGCACTTGGGTGTAATGATTATTATTATATGAATTTTGGACCTTAACCCAGTATGGAAATAGTAGTGTGATTATGTTTTTTATAGGATTTTAAGAACATATGATGTATTTTTTCTTTTGATCATCATTGGGAACTAATATTTCACTAAGATGGGTTGGGTTGTTTAAAGTGGTAATAAAGGAATCTAAATAGTGTTTTTCTTCTTAGTCTCTCTTTGGTGGAATTCTACTCATCTAGCCCAGAAATTTGGTTCCAATTAGATTTTTATGTGATGTGATGTGACTATATACTTGTGATATATGGTCTTGAATCTGATATTAGTAGGAAGGGATGATGATAGGGGGTTGGCTGTTTAAAGTGCCAACAAAGAAGCTAAATATTATTTTCTTGCATAACCTATTTGGTAGAATTTTACTTATCAAATTTAGATTATATGTGATTCCTGAACCTATTATGGGAAGGAGAGGGGTCATGAGGATGGGATATACTTGAAACCTGAACTTTATATGGGTGGGTAAGGGGCCTTGAGGCTGGGTATCATGAGGCAGATTATGGTAGGAGAGGGTAAGGATGGTGAGATGCACTACCTGTTAAAGATTTCCCTATATGTGATATTGTGTGTATATATATATATATAATATTACTTATTTTTAACCATGATATTGGTATTCAGAGGTATTACACCTAGATAGATTCTAGTGGATTGTTAGGAGGGTGATTATGTGGTGCCACATGAGTGTGGATGGGACGAGGCCCTATAGGATCAGGAAGATCGTGATATGTAGGTATAGGCACAAGTATAGGATCTAGTAAAGTTAAAAAACTATAGGATATTAAATATTTTGGTCCATGTATTAATGATAATCTCAGTAAAATCATAATAAATGTCATATAGGGCATTGATAGGGGAGTTCAAGGGGCTGATCCATTGATGGAATACTTCGATCACAAGTTTTAGTCACAACACACACCACTATTTCAGGGTGAGGGTAGACCAAAGGTGGAATAAAACTAGTTCGATGTGATTCATACCATCTTTGACTTACTTGAAACACCCCCATGACTGAGTGTGATGTTGGATACATACATGATCAGAGGAATGACAAAGTGCTGGTGAGATGTATAAGTTTTGGTAGATAGAAATGAAGGACAGGTCTAGAAGGATTTTGATTTTAGGCTTTAGAGCATTTATTTATAGAGACGCTGAGGGTGGATTGAGTTGGGGAGTTCATGAATATCTATTTGGGGGATATTTCTATCATGGACTATGTCATGAATTTTAAATATTTTTCCTGATTTTCACCTGTATGGTGGGTGATGACATCCCTGGGATGCAGTGTTTTGAGGATGGATTGTGGCATGCCCTAAAAGTGTTGGTGAATATTTTCAGGATGACTTACTTTTAAAAGGAAGTTAATCAGGCACTGATAACTAATGGAAATATTATGGACTAGTCATATTAAAACTGGGTGACAATGTTAGGTTATTTTAGTAATGATTCTTTAAGTATCAGGAATCAGAGATGAGAGGAATATTAGTAGGGAAGACATGTTATGTATTCAATTAGAACTTCATGGAGTGGGTATGCATCATTGTTCTTATAGTGTGGGAATACATGACATGTCTGTAGTCAGTACGAGTGGCCTCAAAAGGCTTACCAGAAATGTGTTAAGGTGTTCCATTTATTGATTTTCTGCAATAAGCCTTCTCAGACATCTATGAGCTAGGGACCGGGTTAGACTCAAGCATCTGAGGTAGGATTGGGAGCGGTACCAGGATATGATAGCTAAGATTTAGCTGCACATAGAGGTCATGTAAGAGAAAATAAGACCCAACAGTGGGTTCAGTGGATGATAATTGTTGTAGATCTATAGGGAGGCCAGGCCTCTGGTAGTTGGGTTTTAGGCAAGGTGCACACTGTGGATCTTCCAGGTGAAAAGCAATTTGGGGAGTCGACTATAGTCAGAGGTAAGCTATAATGATGATAATGATTGGGGTTTTCCTTTTTTATTTTGGTTTTGGAATGTTTTGGTGCACAATGTGCACTAATTCATGTTTATTGGATAAACTAGGTGCTAGTTAGTAGGTTGACATTAGTTATGATACATTATATATTGTAGGACAAAAATCCCTCAAGGTAACATTGCATTATTTTTGGTGTTGATTGTGTTTTTTGACAAAGAGGGTTTCCAAATCATGTTGTTGAGATCCATAGATATTTTTTACTAAGCATTATGAGAATGATATGAGATAGAGGAATGGATTTCATGGAAGCGATATAGAAAATTTCATACACAAGGTGATGTTATTTCCCACTATTAGCCAAATTTTTGGGGTCCAAAATTTGAAGTTTTGATAGCATTGAAAAATTCAATTTCCATGAAGGCCTTATGAATATTTGGAAAAGGAATGAGTTTTATGAATATGGGATTCATGAAGGTTGTTTCATGAAGGATTAAAGAATTTTGATGGTGATATCTGCAAGTATGATGAGCATCATGAATGAAAAAGGTAGGAGAATCATGAGTAGAGCGTCAAAACAACGTAAAGAGTTTGACAATGATATTCATGATTACAACAAGTATCGCGAATGGTAAATTTATGTGGAACTTTGTGAAAAAGGGATCATCATGGATGAAAAGTGGGAGCATCGTGAAATGATGATAATGTGGCTGAAATGTTATAAAATAAATGAAACACCTATAAATAGGCCTCTACCCCCTTCAGAAAAGTAGATAGACTTGATGAAGTTCTTAAGTCTCCAGAATTGAGAAGGTGGTTAGTGAAGGAGTTTCATGTGAATAAGTTCATGAAGGATATAAAATCCAAATGAATGTTCTAAGAATCATGAAAGTAAGGTAATTTTCAAAGGATATGTAACCTTCTTAAAAGAATAGATCTTTGCGAAGGCCGGTTGAGCTTCGTGAAAAAGGCGTGCTTCACAAAAGGTAAGTGAACTTCGTGAAAGGTAGGATATTCACGAAGGCTTTTTGATCGTCATGAATGAGGATCTTTGTAAAGGCAATGAGAATCATGAAATTTATTCAGAAGACACTGACTAGTAAATTTGTGATAAAGTGGTATTTATTATTTGTATGAAAGTGTAACTTTAATAGAGAATCTACCTACAATTGAGGATTCATTAATTCTTGAAAATGAAGGGACCTACAAGTCCATAAACTATGTTTGAATCCCTTTCAAGAGCAGTGAGAAAAGGAAGAGGAATAAAATGATCCTTTCCACCAGTAGTGAGATAGATAAAGATACATAGGGATGGAACCTTGGGAAAGTAGCGAGCTAACCCTCAACATCGTAAATTCAGTGAGCCTGGGTATAAATGAGATGTAGCTCGAACCACCATTATTGGTAGTGAGCCTTTTTGGATTTGGTAAAATTAGCACAATTTTATTTTATACTCCTTGAATGTATCCCTATGATGGTGAACCAATTAAAAATTGTTTTTGTCTTGTGAATGATTTAATTTCAACTCATACATTTCTACATAAAAGAGAGAGAGAGAGAGAGATGTGTGCTTTTGTTTAACGATGAAACAAGATCTGAAGTGGTAGTTATTTTAATCTATCATACCCTGATTCACCCCTCCTCTTAGAGTATTTATCCTAGTTGGTCTAACACACACACACACACAGATATATATATATATATATATATAGAGAGAGAGAGAGAGAGAGTTGGTGTGTTGGCTCCAGGATTTGTTATGGGCATCAATGTAAAGAAATATCTATATGAGGTGCATAGGAATCTAGGCATCGACAAGATGTGGGTTATGTATGAGGTGTGTGGAACTGATACTTCATATAGGAAATTGATGAGATGTTGGGCCTAATAGGTATCATGTGGAAAATGAGCACAAGGTGGGCATATTGTGAGATGCAGAACATTATTGGTGTAATATGTGGCACAAGTATGATTTGAGAACCGGATGAGGTGAAAGGGTGACGATGTGTTTTGAGAGGACTTTTGAGTCTGAGAATTTTTTAAGGATCATCCATTTTTTTGGTTTAGGTAGTGATCAGTTAGGTAACACCTAATGTGGGGAGTGCCTTGAGGGGATTTGACCTATGAATTGATGACCGGGGTAGAAAAAGATGACTCAAATGATATGGGTATGCTTTGTATCATCTTTGGGAAATTATTTATAGCTAGATGACTAGGTATGTTAAGAGGAGGGACTATAAAATCTTGGGTTTTTGAGAAAATCCAATTTCCACACCTGTTTTGAGATTTTTCAGATTAGTGAGAAGGACAATTCTTTTCTTGATCATTGGAACTTAATTCTGATAGTTTCTTTGACCCAAATCCATGTTTTTAGATGGGGTTTAAGGACAGATAAGTACCATAGGGTTTTATATGGGTTTTGTGTGCATAAGAGCCAAAAAAATCAACTTTTTCAAATGCTCAATTAGAGGTGCATATTTTGGACAAACCATGCAGCCTCCTAGGAGAAACCGTGCGACCCTCCAGATGTACTGAGCGTGATTTTTTAAATCATGTAGGCTGGGGTACAAAGTTTTTCAAGACCTTTGAAATTTTTGTTAGTGGGGATTCACTTGTTCAGTGTCTTCTTCATGGGATATGCATGGTTTGGTAAACTGTGTGCCTAGCTGTGCGAGGGGGAGAACCATTTGGACAGTGAGTGTGCACAGTTAGTGAATGGTCAGTCAAACTGTGCGAGTTAACCATGTTCTTAATTTAAAAGTTGGTAATTACATTTTTTATCTTTCTCTATATTTCTCTTATTATCTCATTTCTTCTATTATTAACTTGTTCATAGTAGGGGGTTCCCAAAATCCTTCTCTATCAGGCTTTGAGCCAATCTGTCCAGTTGGACTTTGATCTTCAATCCATTGGTGGCTACATATTTGTATCAGTACGACCTTTAATCTAATAAATTCTTATTCTCTTTTATCTCTCCATATGGTGTGATAAATACATGTGATCCATTTTACCCTATTTTTAGGGTTTTTATTTAAAATTATTACTTATCTCAATTCGGATTGAGTTAGAGGATGATATCAGATGAGTGAGTGTCTACCAATACATGGTAAGTGGTGTCTAAATTTATTCATGTATTTTCAGTTGTTTTAGGGGTACACTCATTGAATATTATGAGGGATGACTGAGAGGTACCAAAATTAATTATGTACTTCTATTTAAATTATTAAATTTATTATATTAGATGACTTTGGGCATGATCTTTCACTTGTACATAAGGTCAAGTAGGGTAAGGGGCTTGGAAAATCTTGGTCAGTTTAGGTCAGGAGTGTTTTAATTAAATTGAATTGTTTATATGAATTTCTTGGTTCCATAGGGACTTAACAGGATTAGCCCAAGTATTGTGGTCATACTGATCACCTGGATTGTGGTGATGTGATTCTTCGGGTTGGGCTTTGCCTGAATAGTAGGAGTGATGTTGAACACAAGGTTGGACTATGTAGTCATTAATTTTAGGCAATGTGATCATAAGGATGAGATCAATACCCATGTGATAT
Source organism: Viscum album (assembly GCA_963277665.1). Classification (NCBI taxonomy): domain Eukaryota; kingdom Viridiplantae; phylum Streptophyta; class Magnoliopsida; order Santalales; family Viscaceae; genus Viscum; species Viscum album. Next base: position 1,083,067,812 of record OY728137.1, on the reverse strand, counting down.
TTGATGGTGTTGACCATGGGTATGAGAAACATGGTCGTAAGAGCATGAGGTGCCATGATGATGTGGTTTAGGATTATTTTGTGGGATTTCAGCTCATTGTTTGTTGGACGACATGCTATGGGAGTCGTGTGCACACATATAGGACTCAGATTGCAGTCATTTTAACCACTCGTGTGGTTATGATCCTCCATTATATTTTCATATTAGGATGGTTTTGACCATCATTGAGGTTAGAGGTGATTTCCATAGAAAGCCACATGGATGGTGATGTACCATTAGTTGATGGTTATGAGACTGTCAGTGGGGGTTGAGGCTCTCTGATATTCATGAGGTTTTGGGTTGAGATATTGGGTTGATAGGCATTGTTTTGGATTGGGATATTGGGATTGACGTCTATGGTGATTATTATTTAGAGGATAGACAATGTTGTGCCTTGGGACATTGAGCTTCAAGACAACAAGATATTTTGAGTAGGGGTCTGAAGGACCTAAAACTTATTATTTGGCCATGTCTTTATGGACATCGATGTAGGATTGATGGAACAAGGTGTCGGGTGAATCTTTTATAGGTGTCTAAGGGGTTTTCATTAAATTACTCATCAGGGGATTCCTTGAGATATATGATAAGGATCCTCTCCACTAAATTTATATATATGTAGAAACTTCTTTCATTCCATATTTATAACTGGAGGCACATGGTATTCCAGCCTTGGTAGTAGTAGGTGATCACTTCATTATGGTTGTTGGAAACAAGGGAACTTGGTTATTTATTTATTATTAAGGAAATAATTTTTTATTTATATTTAGAATACCTGTATTACCTGGGATATAAGATAGAAACATGTTGGTGGTGGCCTACTTAGATTTATTCTCAAACCCTACATGGGCCCTTCAAGACACATGTAGACTTTATGATTCTATAATTAGGTAAGGGGCCAGGCTCATGAGCAATAACTTAGTGGTCAGGTTGGAAATTTGGAATGGGGTCGATGGTAGTAGACCATAATGTTTCCTCTGCATCAGCTGGAGTTTACTCTTGAGTTATTTTTTTCATCAACATGCTTATATATATATATATGTGTGTGTGTGTGTGTGTACTTGTGTTAATCCATGGGAGACCCTTTCTGTTTATCTATTTTGTATTACCTGATACGAATATTTGTTTGTGTATGAAAATGGTATTATTTCCTTTAAGATTATTTTTTATTCTGTTGTCTATTTATGCTTCTGCTATTGCGTGTTATTTATTCTGTTGTGTTATGTTTGTTCTTCTATTGTGATATATGTACATATGGACCATTATTATTATAACCACTTGAGGGTAAAGTCTCCCCACTATCACCAAATTAGATCCTCACTACTAGTCATAAGCCTTTGGCATATAGGGAGGTGCACCTAAGGCCCAGTGGTACTCCGTCCAGAAGCACTATTTTAAAGTGGCTCCTTGTTCAGGGTGCTACAAGCTGTTAGAAGGGTGGTGGATAATGGAAAATATGATTTTATTATTGTAATGTGGGTTTTTTTGGTACTGGTTTTGGTATGGTGGTTTTGAATTATTTTTTGGTTTATAAATATATATTATACTTGAGAATTTACTCTCCATCAATGGGCATGGTGTTTGTATTTCCATGGTCAGAAGGTTTCTGAACAGTTCTCAATCCCCTGCATCTCAAAATACTAGTAATTAGAATGGTGAGTGGATAAGCATAATCCATATACTTTGGATTATTCTTTTTTTTTCACTATTTTTCTTTAAATTTATTGTTTCAAGATTGGTTATCTCTTCATGTTTAGTAGAATAACAACAGAGATGATTCATAAGTTCTTACCTCATGAATACCTATGATACCAATACCTCTTATGAAAAACTATTGTGAGTTTTGGGAAACATACTCAATCAGTCCCTTGGTTTATATTGGTAATTTTTGTATAAAATATACTCTAGATAATGCATCCAAAATATTTATATCATTTCAAAGAAAGACATGATAAAATAATACAAGAATGCGGGTCTCCTATATGGAATGATGTGGGAAATTCGAACATAACTTCTTTAACCTCTCATAATACTCAAATTTATTCTCTCTAGAATATTTTATGATGGCATAAAAATCTACTCTAATGGATGTAATTCTTGATGTAGGGAAGAATTTGGGAAGAAAGGATCTTTTCAGGTTATCCCAATTATAGAAATAATATATTTTTGGGTTGTATATATTTTCCTTAGTGTCTCCTTATATTGAAAAGGGTAATTCCATCCACTTGAATTAATCATCTACCACTCCTACTTGTTTGAGAGTGGAGCATACTTGTGAGAACTACTTTATGTACTTATTTGGGTATGCACATAAAAGACCATAGAACATTGTTAACACTTTTATTAGACTAGTTTTAATTTTAAAATCATTCTACAAATAGGCATATAAATTTGAATATTTGTATTGATGAATTGAGGTTCACATAGGTCTCTATATGAAAACCAATATCTTTAATACACTTTATTTTATGATTTATTACATAAATATACACTTAATAAAACCCCAAATGACCATGATGCCTAGTGTGTTTGTGTAATTAGGTACATAACATAACGCCTTGAAAAAAAAATAAAACAAAAGTATTTAAAAGCTCAAAAACATGCCCTTATATTATTTGGATTTTTTAAAATGGCATGGGTTAACCTAGGGACGTATATAAGAAAGGGGTTATCTATAAATATCAGTAAGGAAATAAAAAATAACAACATAAGGTAAAGTAGTATATGTGATCCAAGAGGCATATCAAGGTGAAATAATAAGGGTGATAATAATAATATTTAACAATGAGGTTTAATATAACATTATAACATAAATGCAACATATGAATGTGGAAAGAGCATAAAACATGAAATCATAATCATAAGTCAAGGATAAACACCAAGAAAACATAATAAATTGTTCTTAGTATAACCTCCCATGAACCTTAAATGGAATATAATTAGATAAAAACATTACCCAATGCATTAGAGGGCTATATAATTCTGGGTGCAACCATAACTTTCATATCATGTACATGAATAAGTGTGCCACATAGATCATAGATCATAAGGATGTATTTTATCAATTTTAACCCATCTATTAGGGAGTGTAGGTTTAATAAATGTAAATAATAAATCAATTAATTATAGGTAAATCTAGGTGAATACCCTTAAGTTTAATTGGAGATGATTATTCCCTACATAATTGTTTAGTATTGAAAATCACAGGATAATTTTGGCTGCAAAAAAGATGTACATAAAGGATTATAGAAAGGGTGAATGAGAGAGAAAGGGGTATTTCATTATATTAGAATCACATATATATTAATATAAATATATTAAAAAAAATACAAACTTGAATAGTTGGAAATCAAAATGCATGACATAAAGAAGGTGTTTGAATACAAAAGAGGAGAGGATCCCTTACCTTGAGAGGAGGGTATAAAAGCTTAGGAGGATCTTCTTAAGAGATTAAGGGAAACTTGAGAGGCATATATAGAGGGAAGTAAAGAGTAACTTCATGTTCCAAGATTTTTTAGTAAAGATGAATGGGAGGTTTGGTGGTTATGTATAAAATAATAGAGGATAATTTCTTATTAATTTTGATAACATAGCTTTTGGACTCTATATAATAAAGTAATAAAAACCAAAAAAATTCACATTGTTTTGAAATTTTTTTCTACCAAATATGAGTTGTTTTAATTATTTTATAATTATAATAACTAAACACATTAAAATAATTCCCTTGGGGATGTGTAAGTGAGTCGTGTTTATAAAGAATTGATTTTAAAACCTTAAAATATAATATGGGTTTTTGGAGGATTCATTAAGGGTTTATAAAATTAATAAAATATCTTAAAAACTATTTTAAAATATAAAAATAATTTTGGTTATGGATACTATTTATAGTATTTATTAGATCACTTTTGGTCTTTTATATTGTCATACTACATATTATATAATTTTACCATATTTAATTTTTACAAAAAATAAATCAATTGTCTCAGAAAATTATGAAAGATTAACCATTGGATAATTTAAATGTTCTTATTTCAAAAATAATTTTTATTTTATCAAAATATTTTTAAAAATATGATAATTTACACTTTTAAATAAAAAAATACTCATTTATTGAAAAATACAGGTTTTTTGATAATAATAGTTTCTTGGCCCATATAGAAATTAAATTTGAATTCATAAATTATATTATGATTTATATTTAATAAATATTATATAATAATAATATTTTATTAAGTTATAGTTTATTTCAAAAATTATTGAATTCATCAAACAAAGTGTCTTGATTGAAATAATATATTTCCCAAAAATACAATTTTTGTTTTATTGTATCAAAATATTTTTTTTATCAAACTCATAATATACTAATTTAAAAATTAATAATAAAAATAAATAAATATAATCAATATTTTATTAAAATAAAATATAAAAATACAAACTTTTAGGGTCTAGATACATAGCTGATTATTTCACCAATGAATTCCCTAATGGTAAGGTGTGTGATGGTGAGATTTTCATAGAGTGGTATCATGAAGATGGTTTGGGATGTGATGTCAGTGAGATTGAAATTATATTGTAAATTTTTTAACTCATGATTTAATCATTGAATCTCATCTTAGGATTAGTCAAGGAAAAATACCAGTGATTCTATCTCCCTCGAATGCTATGATAATTGTGCTTCATAGGGTATGATCCTATTAGTCGAGTCTGTCGATTCCTTTATGTCAAATAGAATTTATCATAACCCTTAATATACTAATATTAATGGTCCCTTTAAAATTAATATATTATCAATGATTATGCTTACTATTTATCTTTTAAATTTGATAGACCGTATAACGGTCCTAAACAACCAATGTAGTGCATGTGTTTTTTATAACTTCATTTATTAATAAGGAATTTACTGAATTAAATAAGTAATTTTCTTTTTAAAAATTTAAGTTATCACATTATGCTCCCATTCTGAAATTTCTCCATCAATATTTTCATTTCATACACTAATTTAGATGGGGTAATTATATCTCATTCCATATTTTAGTTCCGATATCACTTCCTCAAACTTGTGTTTCCACCAAAACACTTTTACCTGATGAATTTTTTTATTTAATAGAACTTTGTCTCTACAATATAATATCTTCACCGACTACTCCTCATATAAAAGATAATTCTCCAATGGTACCACCTTTGAATTCAGTACTTTTGATGGGTCTGGTATGTACTTCTTCAAGAGGGATACATGGAACACATCATGTACTTGAGTTAAGTTAGGTGGGATTCCTAGTTAATAGGCCACCACTAATATGCAATAAATTATATAAAAGGGGATGATGTATCTAGTAATAAAATTTCCCTTCTTCACAAACCTAAAAATTTCTTCCACAGTGATATATAAAGGAACACTTTATCTTCAACCTCAAACTGCGTGTCTCATTATTGATTGTTTTAATATATTTTATGTCAACTTTGTGAAGAATTTATTTGGTGATAAATGGTTTGAACCTTATCCATTTTTTATTAGATAATATAAGGTCACATCACTTTCTTCTCTCCAACTCCATCCCAACATGTTAGAGTTTGACACCACTTCCCATACAGAGAGTCATAAGGTTTCTTTTGAATGTTGTAATGGAAACTATTTTTATATGAGAACTCTACTATGGTAATGTGTTGGTCCCAATATCATTTTAAATACATTGAACACGATCTCAACATATCCTCCAGAGTTTGAATGATCCTTTCTGAATGTTCATTTTTCTGAGGGTGGTAAAAAGTGATGAAGCTTAATTCTATATACAATTCTTGCTAAAGGATTCTCTAAAACCTCATGGTAATCCTTAGATCTTGATAAGATAAAATAGAGAGTGGAACTTCAGTGAGACTTATCACTCCCCTTATGTATATATTGGTGAGTTGGTTAAGAGAAAAATATTTCTTGATATCAATGAAAAGTTCTGAAATTTTAAGGCCATCGACTACTTCCTAAATGGAATTATTAACTTTAGGTGTCCTAGGGAGTTCTATGATAAAATACATGGTTATGTTTTTTCATTTTCATACTTTTATTGGAAATGGTTGAATCATACCCTCATACTTATATTATTCCTCCTTTATTTCATAGAATACCAAGCATAAAAAAATTCACAATCTACCTCTTTATATATCCCACCATTTTTTGCTTCAAATATCTATACATCTTAGTGATTCATGGATAAATATAGAAGGATGATCAATACACACCATCCAAAAGTTCCCTATTCTATTTTTGTTTTGATGGGACACATTTCTGAGTTCCTAAACATATAAATCTATATTTATAAAAGTTAAACTCTGAAATATTTTCTACCTTATTATGTAGAATCTCATCATCTTTCTAAGCCTCCTTGATCCTATTAGGAATATATGGTTGATAAATTATTTGATAAAGGTAGGATGAAGCTCATTTTATTATTCCCATATCCATACTTTTCATGTATAAGATTATTTAATCCCTTTCAATACTCATCATAGATAGGGTTGTAAGATTCTTTATACTTAAAGAATATGCCAGTTTGTTTGCATTAAAAGGATGGTAATGGATTGAACAATCATAATTCTTGATCATCCATAACCTCCTTCATTGGTTCATATTAATCATATTTTGTGTGAATATATACTTATGGATTTTATGATCCATATATATGTCATAATTTTCTCTGTAGAGATAATGTTTCCAAATATTCAATATGAATATCACTACTTCAATTATTGATCATGTGTTGGGCAGTTTTTCTCATAGATATTTTTTTGGTGGGAGGAATAGGAAATCAATTAATCATATTTCATGAGTATACAACCCAAGCCCTTTTTTGATGCATTATTTTATATCACAAATCCTTACCTGTTGGTTGGTAATGTGAGTACAGGTGACGTGATTATCCCCTTATTAAAATCTTAAAATGTCTCACTACATTCATCAATCTATAAAAACTTAATTTCAATCTGATTTAGCTTGGTTTGTGGGCTTAAAAATTGTGATAAGTTTATTACCAATTTATTATAGTAAACATCTAATCCAATGAAACTATGTATTTATATCATAGATGTTGGTCCTGACCATCCTTTAATTTCCGTAGTTTTTAAAGGATCCACAAATATCCTTTTTATGGTGATAAAATTTTCTAAGAAAGTTACTTTCTCTAAAAAAATCACATTTAATGTAATTTTCATATAAATTTTCATTCTACAATGTCATTAGTATAATATTTAAATCCTATTCTTGTTCCTCCTTATTTTTGGTGTCGATAATAATATCATATATAAATAATACCGAAAATATTTTGAGGTAATCCATAAAGGATATAATCATCATGTTAATTAAGATTGTTGGAGAATAAGTGAGTCCAAATGGAATCACTATAAACTCATAGTTCCTATACCTTGTATGAAAATAAATATTGGGGATATCCTCTTTCTTCATAATTAATTAGTTATATCCCAACCAAATATCCACCTTAGAGAAGTATTGGGATTTATGTAGCAGATCATATAAATCATAAATCTGTGTAATATGATAATTATTTATTATAATGACCTTATTGATCTCACAATAATTAATGAAGAGGTGCACTGACCCATCCTTCTTTTTGAAAAAAAGGACTGATGCACCCCATGGTAAAGCACTTGGGAATATAAACCATTAATCTAAATTATCCTATAGTTTATTATTCAACTCCTCAAGTACAATAATGGGCATTATCTATGGAGTCTTGGATACTATAAAAGATCTAGGTATAAGGTTGATTGAGAACTTAACCTCTTGTCTAGGAGGAAGACCAGACAATTCTTTAGGAATCACACCAGTGAATTCCCTCATAATAGATATGAATTAAAGGATGTTTTTTCCTTGGTATCAGTCATTTTATAAAGATACACTTCCACATAAGGAAATAATATTCTTGTTTGAGATGATAATACTAAAGGATATTTATCCTCCTCCATTCACTTATATATAATATAAGGAAAATTCATGATACATAGGTTTATTTCCTTCTTTCAGAAATTTATGTTGGCCCTAAATATAAGGAAAGCCAATCCATGTCTAGAATGACATCAAATTCCACTAAATGGGGTATCACAAAGTTCACTAGGAAATTTATCCTAAAAATATGGATAGAGGAGGAGTTATATATTTGGGATACAATAATTTTAACCATTTTCATTCTTCACCGATAACTTGACATCCATGTTTTGTGTGGTGTTTGAATAGTTCTACTAAACTTGTGGGATATGAAAGAATGCATAAAATCATGGATGATAATCCTTCCTTTCACTATTTTATTTTGGTTCAAATCATTTAGTTAATCTAAAATAGACTTAGGGATAATAATTTTAAAAGGATTAACTATATAAAGGTAAACTATGTATATTGAAGGGATAAATACTAAATGACATATATTCCTTAACCTGTGAATTTATAGGTTTCAATCTAAGTTATCCATGGTCTATTTTTTTAACATATAATTTTATAGGAATTTTTGTTCCCTTCAGAATAGTTTTTAGAGAGTTATTAATTTACTAATGAATATTCACCAGGAGTATCAAACCAAGAATTAAACAAGGCCTATTTCTTGGTGATGATTGAGTCCATCTCAATGCACCCTTTTTAGGGTTATTTCCCCTAGGTACAAATATTCTAATTCCACATCCACTTATATTATAAAAATAGGGATTTATTTTCTTGGAAACCACTTAATATATACTTTACCAAAATTTAAGGAGATTTTATGATGTTTATTCTTCTCCCTAAGGCTTCCACTAGATTTTTCAAATCTTAATCCCCAAAATTAACTAGGATTTTCATTGATACCAAATATGAAAAACCATATCTTTTATACACTTTATTTCATGATTTATCATATAATGGTACAATTTTTAAAACTCTATAAGATCATGAGGCCTAGTTTTTTTGTTAAATTAGGTATATGACATAATAACTTAAAACATGATTATTAAAACATTATTTAAAATCTCTAAAACTTCCTTTATATTCCTTAAATCCTCTAAAATTACATGGGATAACCTAGGGATGTACATATGAAAGAAGTGAGATATAAATCCCACCAAGGGAATAAAAAAATAGCATAAGGTAAATTAGTACATGTGAGCCAAGAGGAATATCAAGGTGACATAAGAGGGGTGATAATTTTAATCTTGAATAATGAGGCATGATATAACATAATAAAATAAAGTCAATATAGGAATGTGAAAAAAATATAAAAAATGACATAATAAACATAATTAAAGGATAACTGATAATACAACATAACATAGAATTCTTAGGATAACCTCTTATGCACCATACATGGAATATCATGAGATAAAAACATTACCCAATGCAATGGAGGGCTATATACTTTCGGTCTCACCCATCACTTTCATATCATGTAGATGCATAAGTGTGCCCCATAGATTATACAGAATAAGGATGTATTTCATCAATTTAAACCCTGTTATTAAGGAGTTCATGTTATAGGCATGTAATTACTTAATAAATTAAGGATATTAACATCTATTCGAATACCCTTGATTGAAAATTGGTATGGGTATTCACTACAAAAATGTTTTTCGTGGAGAATCACAAGATAATTTTAGTAACATAACAGGTGTACATAAAGGTTTATAGATGGGTGAATGAGAGATAATTAGGTCTATTAATAATTATTAATTATAAGGATATTAAGAGGTATGTATAAAAACAAATCCCAATGCGAACAATTGGAAATAAAAAGACATGACATAAAGAAGGTTCTTGAATAAAGAGGAGAATGAGAGGATCCCTTACCTTGATAGGGTGCTTATAAAATCTTTGGAGGAGCTTCTTAAGAAATTTGGGGAAGATTGGGAGGGATATATAAAGGTAATGGAAAATTAAATTCATGCTCCAAGAGTTTTTAGAGAAGAGGAATCAAAGTTTGGGTGGGTTTATATAAAAAGAGAGAGGATAATTCATTATTAATTTCCAAACTTAAATTTTGGACTCTATGTGATAAATTAATAAAAAAACCTTCACATGGTTTTTTACCATGGTTTATACCAAATAGGAGTGTATTTTAATATTTTATAAGGATAATTACTTAAAAATTAAAGTAATTCCCTTGGTGATGTGGAAGTGATTCATGTTTATAAATAATTGGTTTTAAAACCTTAAAATATAATATTGGTTTTAAAGGATTCATTAAGGGTTTATAAAATTAATAAAAAAGCTCAAAATTTTATTATGAAGGTTAAAAATAATTTTAGCCATGGATACTATTTATAGTATTTATTACATCACTATTTTTCATTAATAATGTCATAATACATACCGCATAATTATACCGAATTTAATTTTTACCCAAAAAATAAACTATCTCAGAAAATTATTAAAAAATCATAATTGGATAATTTTTGTGTTATGATTTCAAAAATAATTTTTATTTTATCAAAATAAATATATAAATATGATATTTTAACCTTTTAAATAAAAAATCACTATTTATTGAAAAATACTAGGTTATTTGACAATAACTGTTTTTTGACCATTATAGAAATTACATTTGACTTCATAAAATTATATTATCATTAATATTTAATAAATTTTATTTAACAATATTATTTTAGTAAAATATCATTTATTTTAAAAATAATTTAATTCATAAAAAAGATATTCTTGATTGAAATGATATATTTTCCAAAAACAATAATTTTCATTTCATCGTATCAAAATCTAATTTTTATCAAACTCAATATCTAATCATTTAAAATTAATAATAAAAATGACTAGATAAATCATTATTTTATAGAAATAAAATATAAAAACTCATATTGTTAAGGTCTACATTCATATCCCTTTATTTCACCACTGAATACCCCAAGGGTAAGGCGTGTGATGATGATATTTTCACGAGGTGGTTTAACGAACATGGTTTGGGTTGTAAACTTGATGAGATTTAAATTCTCTCATAAATGGTTTCTATCATACTTTATTTGTTGAATATTGACTTTGTTTGGGTCAAAGAAAAATCCTAGTGATGTTATCTCCGTCAAAATCTTTGATAAATGGGCTTCATAGGGTATGATCCTATTGGTCGAGGCCATGGATTACTTTATCTATGTCAAACAAAATTTATTATAAAACCTAATATATTAATCTCAATGGTTATTTTAAAATGACTATATTATCAATAGTTATGATTCTTAATGGTATTTTTTATTTAAGAGACCATATAATGGTCCAAAATAACCAAATAGGTGCATGTTTTTTCTATAACTTCATTTCTTAATTAAGAGTTAACTCTTTTAAAGAGGGAATTTCATTTATAAAATTTTGGGACATTACACTCTTCGGGTTTGGTTTGGGTTGGCTACCTAGGTGGTAGGATGAAGGTGAACACTATAAGTTTCACTTAAGTATGTCAATGAAATTTCCTAAAATGCTAGGTTTAAATTTAAATCTCTTAATTTAGTTAGTAGAGTTATTTTAGTATCTGAGTAAAAATGAAAAAGTTTCTCAATAGAAGATTTGGTCATGTAATTGTATAATTCATATTTTTTTCACTTACTCCCTTATAAAAACAATAATTTTTTAAAATAAAACTATCATGGGGTTTGGAAAAATTAATTATTTCACTGATTAAATATAGTAGTTGTGGTAACCATTGATTTATCTCTAGAGAGGAGTGATAAAAAATCTATTGTCACTTGGGTTAGAGAGAAAATGCGGTGTTTTGAAATTATTTGATTTTTAAAAATAAATATAGGCAACGAAATAATATATTAAAGATAGAATGATGAATATTAATTGTTTAAGGTTTGGTAATCAAATTAAAATTGTATCCTATTATTTTAACTATTCAATCCTTATGCTTATTAACTAGTGAGTGAGAAGATTCATTATCATTTCACCCATCACCCTTGGTAGAATGGATTTTGGTGATAATATCCCTAACTGAAATCTCAGCTTGGTATATTATCATTTCTATGTGTGCAAGTGTTATAGTCAATCACCCCTTGTTTTTAGGCAATACCCAATTAGGTCTTGTTTTTTCAAATCAATACAAGAGTGTCCTCTGCCCCTTCCACATGTGTCAGTGATCACCAAGCACTTTACTACTATAAAATTTCCTATTCCATAATATATATACCTGTGTTTAGTGGATTTAGATTATGGATCATCAACCAAGTCAATAAACAATTAAAAAATTTAAAACCAAATACAATTGCATCTAATATTTAATAATTGCTACTACATACAAAAATTTGTTAACAAAATATAAACTTTATTAACTAAAGTATGAATACCTAAAAATTAAAAAAGTAAAACCTTTCCTTACCTAATAACTATTAATTTACCACTCAATTTTTATAGTAGATGATATTACTTGATAATAAGAATACATTACAAAATTATAATAAAATAAATAAAAAACAGTAAATTAAAATAATAGAATAATAATGAGAAATACTCACAGGAGCTATGTCTCTATCTTCCTTTATCCTCCCATTATTTTTTTAGATCTATAACTTCCTTATCCTTCCATTGATAAAATCCCCTTAAATATTTTTGACTTGAATTTTTATAAAGTTTCCTTCTTCTTTATAGCTTTAAATCTCCACACGTTCATACCTTCTTGGAAAATCCATAACTTTCTATCATTGTTGTTGGTAAAAATATTTTTCATATAATGATCCTTGTAAAATTATCTGATTGGTTTTGTGAATACTAAAATGGAACCCCAAATCCCTAGCTTGAAGCATAAGATAGTCCCCCAAATGCTATATTTGATCACCCTTCAAACAATTTTATTAACGGAATGACACATACGAACTGAAAAATGACATATATGCATGTGAAAAAAACACATACACATAGGCAGATTCACTCAAACATTGGGTTAAATGCCACATAGAGGTATATTCAAACCTATATAGAGGAATTTACTCATATGTAAGTATAAAATGACACATACATAGAGATAAAATTATTTAAATAAACTAATTCCATTTCTATTTCTTCACACTCTCTTGAGGAAGGTGAATCCATAATAACTTTTCAAGCATCACAAATTTCTTTTAAAACTATATTATAAATCATGGTATCCAATGTAACATTCTATACATCAATAATTCATAATAATAATATAAATAAAAATAAACATAAATACACTAAAATTTTAAGTATGTAAATTACATACCTAATTTGGACATTTTAAGAAATATCCACAAAATCAAATGATATGAAAATTTAAATCCAAAACTTATTAGAATTCAATAAATAAATAAATTATAGGGTATAAAATTAAGTGAATATCAAAAATATATAATGGATTTATATACTTTATCAACTCCTCATATTTCCCTTTTCTCATTAAGGATAACTCTCTCCTTATCTCATAGGCTATCAATACATTTTTAGGTGTATGAATTGTTCACTTATATAAGGATTTATTCTAAAAGGAGTAAATAATTTCATATAATTTATGTTGTAGAATCCTTATTAGATTATTCACCATGGTATAATTATAAGGAATATCTCCATAAATCTGAATTAAGCTAACAATTTTAGTCACCTAAAAAAAATAATCCATCCATTGAATCTTCTTATCCCTTTTAAATATCCTCAAATAAATCCTGAAATGTTTATAGTCATGACTTATTAACATTCTTTCTTACCTCATTAATATTATGGAATCTATTAATTCCATTCACTATTCTTGTACCCATTAACTGTGTTAACTAATATCCAAGATGGATGAGACTAATTAATTACACACCCTCCCATCAGCTACAATATTCTTATTTCTTGTCAATGTGTAAGCTATCCTGTATTTGGGAATATATACACCATTCTAGGTTATACCAATAAATATTAATCTGAGAGATAAAAGGTGAAAAACCATAATCTCCTTCCATAGATGGAATCCCTTCACATAAAACATGGAATCTATTTTTTATTAAAACTATTCATAATTTCAATAGATCCCACTGATTAAAAAAATAAACTAATAATAAAAAACAAATTAAAATCCTAGTTAAAATGATTAGAACTGATAATCTTGATTAAAACCTATGATATATAAAAATTGATAAAAAAGAAATTATTTCTTCAAGAACAACCATTCTTTAATACCATGTGATTATCCAAGGTAAGGGTACCATTAAGAGTGAGGGGTGAATCAATGTTTACAAAAACAAAAAATCTCAAAAAAAAATTCCATCTCTAGTTAGTGTGAAGAATCTCAAATGAAATGATGAAATCACTAGAAATATAGAGAGTGAGATAAAACACATGACCCAAGGTTTTTACATGGTTCACTCTCTCTTGTTATCAAGTAACTAATCCTTGTTATTCAACGATTTTGATTATGCTTTACACATTATTATATTATTATCAAAAATGAAAAAGGGTTTAGTATAATGAATATGATCTTGAAATCCTATTATAAAAAATATCTAGATGATAATCAGTAAGCCGATTGATCTCTTATAGTCTCCTCAAGTGACTCTAAATTTTGGATAAAGTGTGCACCCTTGTTATTATCTTCAATCATAACTAAGATATCCTTGAAATTCTCCCAGTAATGTGTGGTAATTTATCTCAAAGTTGTGTCCCTTTTTTTAGCATAATTTTATCCTAGAATAACTCATCATATTTATATAACCTATACACATCGCGGTGTGGTGAGGTGTATTATGGAATGATGAACAGATATAAAAGATATGGGTTATATCTCTTTATAAATTCTCATCTATATCAAAAATATTGATCCTTTTTTGAGGTCTAGACTGATTCATTATAGTGTAGACTTTGTATATACTTATATAAGTAGAAGACTTATTATGGTGTGACCCTTAGCCATATATCATGAGAAGTTTTTACTTCCAAATAGGCTTTAGAAATAGTTTAAATGCATCCATACATATGAAATGAACACCTCAACCATGGAATGATGTATCTATTTGTGGAAAGATGGTATTAATATCCCATGTATAGTTCAAAACTAATTTTTTATGACACCACATTTTTTCATGGTCCTGACCCTGTTACTCGTTAGATAAAACTCTTCATAACACAACTTATGGGGTTTCATATTGTTCTCCTGTATAATGGTAAAAATCTTGTTCTTTTCCACTTTATTATAGTTTGAAAAGTACATAATGTTGATATTTACTTTAGATCAATAAATATCCATTATGTTACAATTTAATTAGCTCCAAATAACTTCTAATTCATCCATGAGTATACTATTAATAAACACAACATGAAAACACCCTTAAATATTATGAACTAATTGTCTCAAGAAACAAGTCATAGTATACTACTAATATATAAGTTATCTAAACACTACATAATATGATATAGTGATGTTTTTTTGAGATATATAACCCTTGGTGTAAAGATAAATTCAATATTGACCATGTCTCAATTGATATCATCTCATATATCCCCCATTTTCAATTCATTTCAGGAGGGATCTTCAATTCCAAGACTCATCAACTCCCCAATCATAAAAGGATATTTAATCTACCCTAGGGGAACTTTAACAATATATCCTAGAAATATGACTATAAAACAACCTATGTTAAGGCTACATAAAGATTTCATAATAACATAAACATATGTTCAAAATAATTCATATGAAAAAGAAACCCGCCAATGCTATGATATCATAACGAGCTCCTATGAAAAGGCCACCCTCTAATGAAAAATTATCATAATCATGCCCTATATATTTTATCCCTATAGATGAAACTTTACCCAATGAATTAGGGGATAAATACTTATTTTCCCACTCATCATATAATTTTTTTAGTATATAGTGAGAAACATGAAATAAACTTTAAAAAAATTTCATAACATTAAACATTCATCATAAGAGAATAATCATTAAGACTGGACCAAAAACAAGAGAAATGGGTGTATAATTTATAAAAATATCTAATAAAAGATTTATATAATATAGAAGATTATAATTTCATTAATATGGATTTATAATAATGATAATTATAGAGAAATAAAATATCATGATTTAATGGATTCCTATGAAAGGATTACCAAAGTGGTTATGAATAATCAAATGTTAGTAAAGACATTAATTGAAATGTTATCTTTATAAATGTATAATTTTTTACAAGGGAATATAACTAGGAAATAAAAAATACTTGATGGATAAATGACCTATAAAATTGAGATTTTATAACACAAATATTTTATTCTCATTGGGGATAAAAAGTACATGAAGAAAGAATTCCCAATACTATCAACATCGACACCAAAAGATCACTTACTCCAAAATGAAGAATATTCCCATTCAGGTAACTATAAAAGATAAAATAAATATATATCATATTTCCTAAATAAAATCTATCCTCTTGAAAATTCAATATACAAAATACTAAAAATACATTACACACTTGTGGAATTAGAAATAATTCCTAAAAGAGTTATACTAGAATGATGATAGATTATTTTAGTAACATTAGGGACTCATGAAGGGAATTTCAAGAAAGATTTTGAAAAAAATCATAAATAGTAATTTAAAATAATATTACCGTACAATATATAGAGGAATTACTAAGAAACTAAAATTAAAATAAATTTTTACAAAAAGCGAAGTAATGTATAGATATAATGAAGGAGTTTAAATCTTTACCTTACATGAAGTTTTACTAGAACTCAAGAGAGATAAATTAGAGCCTAAGGATCTTCTTGAAGATAAAATTGAGAAATAAATGGTAGGAGATCCAATTTAATAATATATATAATGAATATATATGTGTGAATAAGGTTACATTTATAGTGAAACATGAATAATAATTTAATAACAATTGGTTAGAACCATATAATCTTGGTAAAAAAAATTATTTAAAATTTCACAAACGGATTCCCAAATATATATTTTTGACTACAACACCATGATATTTATTAAAATATTTTTTTTCTTAAATTTAAAAACATTAAAAATCAAGATACCTTCTACATAATAAATAATACATAAGAATAAATTAAAAGAGTTTTTAATGGAACAAAATATTTTTTACAACTTTATGTATTTAAAATTATTTATATCAAGATACTATAGTATTTTTAAATCATAATATACTCACATAGTATTATAGTTACATATATTATATTTTAATATTCAACATAAAATTCATTTATCTCTAAAAAATACCCAAATTTAACCTTTGCATAATTTTTTTGTGGCGATTACAAATTTTATACTCATTTTTATTTAAATCCACTTTAAATATGAGAAATTAAATTATTAAAAACATAATTAAGAGAAAAATTTAAATATAATGAATATTATTCATAAAGATTGAATTATTATTCTAATAACCACATTAATTTTCTAATAATAACCTTATCCATTTTCAACAACTGTTTAATGGATACCTACCCATATGAATTCTTATAAATTCAATACATTACCAACATTCTTCTCATTCTCACATTTATTTTCATTCTAAAAAAATGAATATTCCATAGATTAAACTATTTTTATTTTGTACTATACATATTATATATAAGATGTTCGTTGGAGAATATAATCCATATGAGTTATTTTTTTGTTATGAAATTTATTTGTATTTAATTTCGACTCTTACTTTTATAGGTTTTGTGTAATATTTATCTTCTATTTTGTACATTTTAATATAATGATGAAATAATTATTATGTATTTATATTATTTTTTTTCTTATTTATTATTATAATCACTTTCTATGTTTTTTAAAAGAAAATATATTTAACCATTGAGCTTATAATAAGGATAAAAATGGATATTTAAATTTTCAGTTTGTACATTCCACCTATAAAGAAATTCTTCCCTTGAAATTTTATCCATTCTTGACTAGAAAATAACTATTGGTACTTCTTATTAATTAATTCATGTGGATCCCAAGTTGTTTTCTCAAACTTGAAGTTCCCCCATAGTACTTTCACTAATTGATCTATCCAAATATGTAACACCTGGTTACTCTATTCAGTAAATTCAATAATTTTTTATTTATAAGGTAAATCTATATTTTTTCAACTTTTTAAATGTCGAGTAAATGTTATTGGTTTGACATATACTTACTTATTTGATAAAGATAAAAACATCATTAACCTGTAAAATTTTGGCTGATGGAGTCAACCAATTATTGTAATTTTGGTGACTAATTAGTTTGATGGAGTTGGTATTTTTTTAGGAGCCTATATTGAATAACATTCCAATATGATACTAAATTTATTTTTCCTTATTATTTGTCTCTTGAATAAAATTTCAAATTAATAAATTTCGCTCACTAACTTCATATAAAAAATACTGAGTTCAAAATTTATTTCCATACATGTCCTCATAGGGCGCCATCTAAATTTTGAAATGATATATGTTATTATATGAGAATTACACTAGAGAAATATGTTAATAATAATTTACTTAAAAATAATTTGAGAAATCCCTTAACATATCCTCTAATATTTAGATAGTCCTTTTAGACCATCCTTTAATTTAGAGGTGATAAAAAGAGTTGAGATACAACTTATTGTTTAACTACTATTAAATACTCTTCTAGAAGTTCAATGTGAACCTTGGATCATGATTGAATACAATATATAGGGGTTCATCTAAAACCTTCATTATTCCCCTTATATATAGATTAATAAGTTACTAAATGGATAAATCTTTATGAATAACTATAACATAATTTTACATTATAAGATGATCAACCATTATTACCCTTTTATTTCCTAGGAATTTTTGTGATGAAATCTATTATAATATCATCCCACTTTTATATTTCCATAAAAAATGGTTACATCATCCCATTTAGAAACTTACACTTTGATTTTACTTTCTAGTACACTAGAAAGTTATATTTTTAATCAACTATGTCACACCCCAATTATTTGTTTTTTATAAAATTATTATTTAATGTTATTTTTGGATTAAAATTCTGATCTTAAAGGGTTAGGATGAAGAGGAAATTATTTTCATAGTCACTATGATTGGTCTAAAATATCTTTCAAGGTGACTATACAACCCATAATTATGAATCAACACCAAAATTTTCACATATTTATTTCCCAAGATATGTTATATTTAAATATTAGATTATTACTATATTATTTTTTAGTGTTTAGAATATTCATGTGAATTATTTAATAATATTTTAAGTATTTAATTTATACCTCTAATAAAATATATGTAATATTAAGTGATGGTATATTTTTTATTATTAAAAATACCAAACAAATATTTTTATTAAAATTATATTAACATGAATTTTTTTTATTATTTTGTGATTAAAATGACTAATTGATAAATGATATTTTGTCTTTAAGATATATTTATAGAATTTTTTATTTTTTATTTCATATTTATAATAATAAAAAAAATTAAGTTAATTCCATGTAAAATGGGATAAACTATTCCCTTACTCTCTATTTACTCAACATGTATAAAATTAGGGAAATAAGGGAGATCTATCCTTTATCTTATCCATCCTCCAACCCTTCCCCTCGCCATGAAAATCCAAGGTATTAATTCCTCCAAATATACTATTATTTTATTCTTATTACTAACCTCTTTTTATTTTCCCTATCATGATCTTATCATATTTAGGGGACTTGTATTTTGGGGGTGTAATAACCCTATATTTTTTAAAAATAAAACTATGTTTAATAACATATATGACTTACAACACCGATCCTAAATGAACCATGCAATATTTACATATGACCATAATAACCCAAACTATAAATTGGTGGAAATGAATATATTTCATGAAATATAAATAAATTTCCTACTCAATATAATTTTATTGATACATTATTAAGTAAATAATCACTCAATTTTTAATAAAGTCATTTTATTCTTAGAAAAATGTTTTCATCAAAAATACCTTTCATTGCATTTCATGAGAAATAAGTATAATGAAAATGATAGAAATTTTATTTTATAAAAAATATATAATTTTTTAAATAACATATCATAATTATCTAATGATTAATTTTTTTTATTTTTTAAAAAGTTTGATTTTAAATTAAATAGTGAAAAATATCAATTTTTGTAAAACATCCATTTATCTTCAATAAATCAAGTAATTTATAGTATGCTTATATTTTATATTTGGTCTTAATGTTAAATATGATCCATTTTGTTTATAATAATATAATTAATTTCATTTTAATCACCAATTTTCATGATTTTGGTATAAATATATTTTTATTCTTAAAGAATAATATTTTATGGAATGTATTTTTAAGTGCATATTGTTATTCTATTTTAATTAATTAAAATAAATCCTAATAAGGGATTATTTAAATAAAATTTATATCATATATATATATATATGAATTGAAATTTATATAATGAATATTACTAGTCATAGATTTAATACATAATCATCTTTTCCTTGAAAAATGTATTTTTCTGAAAAACCACTTTTCATTTTCCTTTGCGAGTATAATATTAAATTAAATTCTAAAACTTATGTGAATTGAATATTGAAAATATATTAAATATTTATAATTATGGGGTCAATTTTTTTTAAATATTCCCTTTTTATTTTTATTCATTATGAATAGTAACTATAGTAAATAATTATCATCATAGTAAGGGTAAATCTGGTAATTAAGGATAAAAAATACAATAAGAAAAATTATTAACCCTAAAACTTTTCTTTATCATATTTTATGAGTTTAATTTAGTAATTTCCATCAAAACCAAGAATATATGTCCACTTGGTTCTATATTTCTTTGATTTTGACTTTTATAAGAATTGAGTAATAAATAAAGACAAAAATTTCACTTTTTTGCTTTTAATATCTATAATATTTTGTGATAGGAAAGAGAAAATATATGTTTGGTTGTAAATATTCACTTGAAAGATAAATTATTTTACTGAATTTTAATTTGTTTATAATTTTTAGGGATGAATTAATTTCCTTAAACACTTGGGAAATGCCGACACAACATTTATTTTAATAATAGAAAAATAAAACAAATGGTTTTTAAAATATTAAAAGTAATATAATTTGATAGAATTATTATGTTACACAAAATTTTAGATAAATATAACATTTTATATATGTTTTAATTATATTTATTCTAATTACCAAACTTTCATGTTGTTTTCAAAGTGAAATTATATAAATAGTTCCAAAAAATGACATTAATATTATTTTATAATAAATAATATTTTAGTAAATGATTTAAAATTCCTAAAAATAATATATTCCACCAGTTTATTGTTATATGATAAAAATATCAAATATTTTCCATTCATGGATCAATCTTCCATTTATAGTAACTATATTTACCCTTAAAGAGTAAAAAAATCTATTGTGATAATTCTCAAAGAGGGTTAACATTGATTAAAACCAAAAGATAAGGGTAAAAAAATCAACTAAAATTTCAAAAACATTATTTTATAAGATTATTTCAACCCATAATAACCTTATATTTTTATTATATCACTATGAATCTATTTTTCTTTGAAAATTAAATTATATGAATTTAATATTTTAAGAAATTAAAAGATTGTCTCTCACCTCACTTATAAAAGGAAATCTACTCTTATCTTTTCTTCACACTACAAAAACATTTTTATCCATAAAATACCTACTCATATACCTTTATTACTTACATTAAAATATCCTATATTCCTTGGTTTGATTATAAAACCCCCTTAGGAAGGCTTTTGGTGTAAAACTAATGAGGTTATCTAAAAAATATGTATCATTCTTAACTGAGGGATTTTATTTTATTTATTCTTCCACCTTCTTAAAATATTATTCAATAATGATGATATAATAACATAAATATATCCCATATAATGATATGTTATTATTTTAATGAAATAACCTACATTCATCTCCTCTTCCATCAAATGAGAAACAAAACCATCGTTCATGTGTACGACGGACTACAGCCTCACGAACCGATGTAATTCATTTTTTATTGACACTTCTCATGAATATTTAATATTATTGATTTAATATATATATATATTATTAATTAAATATTTATCATTTTTTAAAATTATTATATCATATATTTTCTTACCTTTCCATTCATTGAAAGACGATGACATTATTCGTGCATACGTATGGATTACCACCTCCACGAAGCGATGTTTTTTTCATTACGAAATCTCGTGGATTGTATATATAAGTGTATTTAATAAAATAATATGATATATATTATATAATTATAATTATGGAAATATAAAATAAAACTTACCTTCTTTCTATCACGATTGTTGAAAAATGGAATCGTTACTCATTCGTACGTCCGACATACTGTCTCCATAATTGTAACATTGTTCATTTTTCATAACCATATTTTATGGTTTATTTTAAAAGTATAATTGATATATAAAAACTATAATTATTTTATTATTATTATTTTTGATATGTTGAAATGATGATCTCATTTACCATAGACAACCAGCTGAAGTCATTTTTGACTTATGAGCTGAATATCCTCAAAGCATCTAACCTAAACATAAATGATTAAGTAATTAAATATAACATGATAAAAAATAAAATAAAAGATATAATAAAATTTAAATAAGTTATTATGAAATTATATAATTAATATAACTTTATTATTTTAGAAGATAAAGAATGTATGTGATGATTTGGAATTCAGGTACAAGACATTCTTTTAAAAAATCCTCTTTTAAAGTTTCCCTTCCAAATATTTTTCTTCCATGCCCATGTTCTTATAAATGTTTCAAGAAAATTTTTATTTATGATTAAATGGATTAAAATTTTAATTTTTAACCATATTTTAATTTCTTTACATTGTTTTTAAAAAATAATCTTTTTAAGGTTTTATGTGAGGGACACTTTACTTTAAAAACCTTGTTTTAAAGGTTTTAAAGATTCATTATATAAATATTTATTTTAAATGTACATATTCATAAAATTATTTTATTAAGGTATTTATATGAACATAAAATTTTCAATTTTTAATTTATTTCAATGATTTTTAGAAGGAATGTTTTTATTTATTTTATATGGAATGTCTTGACATTATTTATAAAATAAAAAAGGAATATTTTATTTTAAAGTGTACGACATCAAAAAAAAGTTCCACTATCACAACCATTATTTGATATTTATATTTACTTATAATATTCCTTATTTTATTCAAAGAAAAAACCAATTTCCCTTTGTTTTAATTATTTTGAAAAATATCTTCAAAAGGAATGGATATTTTGTTATCAGGAAATGTTTTGTTTATGGGTGTGAGTGATATCTCTACACCACCAATTTTTTCATCTTATGACCATTATCCCTCTAACTCGCTTTATAACTCTCTATAATGTTATATAATGATTCTAGTATATATATATATATATCACATATATACCTAGTTTGTTCTCTCTTCCTTTGTGGGGGTAATACATGGATTATGATCATTTCTCAAATACATTATCTAAGAAATATCTGTTGATTGTGATGTGATGTAGGATTATAAAACCCATTTTCCTTCCATGTGTAATTATTTTAATTATTTATTTATGATAGATTTCCTTTTTTTGGAACACATAATCATGAAAATTTTATGATGGGTGTACCGAAATATCAGTCTAATGCAATGGGTAAAGCTTTTGTCTCATGAGTCATTATGTAAGGGATTAGGGAGTAAACCTAATCCATTATGGGACTTTTTTCACTTTGTAATGTTTTCTTAATTGTTATCCTTGAATTATGTTTATGTCATGTTATATATTTATACCACATTTCCTATGTTTATATGATATTATTATACCATGTAATTTATATTATTCTTTTATATTATTACACTTGAGCCTTATCTTTTATGATATCATGTTATACCTTTGACTCACATGTTATATTTTATTTATCATTTTTATTCCATCACTGAGATTTATAGATCACCACACATTTTATTTATTCCCTAGGTTATCCTATATATTTTTAGGAGATTAAAGGGATTTAGGATCTCACTAAGGAGAATAAAAATAAAGATGTTATGTTTTAGTTTTTTTTGACATTTTAGATACCTAGTCTTCTAAAGACACTCAGTCTCATGATCTTTGGGATTTATTTATTAAATATTTATTTTAAAAATAATGTAATAACATGTGTGAAAGGCTTGGGTCACTATAGGGGGTTTCTACATGCCAAGGAGAAACATGAAAAAATCATATATCTTTTTATATCAACTGATATAAGGGATATTTCCATGCCCATAACAACTGTTTAGAAGTTTTATTTCCTATCATAACTCATAGGTATGTGTTTTCTATTATAGGGTCCCTCTAAATTTTCTGATTCATCTCATTTTGGGTCATTAATTTTTTTATTGATTTCTAATATTTATATGGGTGGTATTTGATGGATAATGCATATTGTAAATTATTAAAGCATCCCAAAAAGGTCGGTGACTCTATGTGATTTCTCATAATTTATGAACCTTGAGTGTTTTTTATTTTTAAATTTCTTTTAATATGAATATATAATACTTTGATTCCATTGAGGGATGCTTATAATTATTGTTTTATGCTTGTGTGATTTCCCAAATAATTTATTAAATAAATGGTTTAAATAATACATAATAGCATTTGTTTTTTTAAGATACACACAAGGTGTCAGATGAAATGCCTCTATGAGATTTTTAATTAATTTTTTTGGATTTTTTTTCTTGAGATGTTACATTATAATTTATAATGTTTTATAAAATAGGTTTTATGAATGAATCCATGGGATAAAGTGTTGTTTTTCTTATTAAATTGTTTTTACTTAATGTACCATATTTATGTCAAAGAAAAATACCCATGTGAATTGAAAATTCTTATGTGTGACATTGATTTGATAAAAGGTGGGTGTTTTTATTTATAAAAGAGTGGTTTTGTGAGTGTTTTTTGAACCATTATACCCCTTGATTTTAGTGATACCACATGGGATACCTTTTATACTTAAAAAGGGACCTAGAATGAGTTTCATAAGATGTTACACACCATTGGTTACTTATTATGGGGCAAGGAACTCTATTAATTACTTATTATGGGACATGAAACTACCTTCGACACATATTTTTGAGACATGGAACTCCCATAATTAGTTCTTCAATTACACATAGTGATCCCCTAGGAACCTAATTCATGAATATAATTTTTATTTGAAACATAGTTCTTGGGGTTTCTTGACATTCAGTCCTAAGGTTATATCCCATAATTCTTAGTTTAATTTTTACTAAAGAATTATTTCACATCACTAGTGCAAAAAAAGTTTTCACATTGCTTTTTTTTCAATTTTAACATCGAGTTTTAACCAATATTTATAAATGCGATGTTATAAAAAAGGGTTTCAACATTGGTTTTCAAAAAACTGATTCCAAAAATTTGTTTTTTTAATTTAGGTTCTATTTTGGTATTTGTTTATAGTAGAAATGAAACTAGAAGGTCATCATTTTTTTTAATTTTCAACGTTGGTTTTGGTTAAAACGACACTAAATTTTTTTTGGGATTGTTTTTGGCATCAGTTTATAGAAAAAAACCAAAACTAAAAACCATTAGTATAATTTTGAAGTTTTTGAAGTTTTTTTTAACTGATAATTAAATATATTTTTTTAGAAAATTATAAATATCACACCACCTAAAATATCAGAATTGTTGTAATATAAATAAATATACATCAATCAAAAATCATGTATCATAGACTAAAAATCTATGAAAACAAACATAATTCAGAAACCTATCAAAAAAAAATATATGTAATTAAATTTTAAATTATAATTAAGAAACACATGACTGATAATTATAACATAATAATTCACGGTTGTTGTTGAAGCATTATTTTGAGATCATTAGGTTCAAAAACCTATTATAAAAAGTGAATTAATTTTTGAATACTTTTTATTAGGAAAATTTAATATTAATCATAAACATTAAAAGATACACACCTTAAATCATAATCATACATAAAAATTAGTTTGAAAACAAATATCGAGGATTGGTAAGTTCATTATTCGTATCTGGCTCGACATCATTGAATGTATAAAATAACATTTAATGTTATAAGATTAAAAAACAGAATACTATGACATAAAATATAAAATATTTAATAAAACTAACCTTACCAAATTTATTCATTACCCTATTTGTGATTATCTCATATATGAATAGTAAAACATAATAACCACATTTGGCATTTCCTTATTGACAATGACACTGTGATTATAAAACATTTACTTGATAAAAAACCAACACATATATATATATATAAAATCATAATAATATCTAATATAAAAAATATTTACCGTTACTTCCACGATTTGGATTTGATTTGGGTTCTTTATCAACAAGTGATCTTTGTTAAACTTTTTCCATGACCTACATTTTCATATATATCAACTAAAAATACAAGTATAAACAATAATAATTAAAAATAATGAACTTATAAAAAAGAAGAAAACTTACTTGGCTAATAAGGTTCTAATTTCTTTACAAACACCACCTAATAAAGAGAAAAACCAATATAATGTGCATTCACTTAAGAAGAATACGCCTAACATTCAATACCCACTCAAATACAAAAAAGTTCCCAATTAATGACATTATAATGAATTTTAGTTAATAATTATCTTAGTGTTATTACATGTCAACGAATAGAAAAAACCAACACAGAATCTTCATCTTTGATAATCTCTCACATAAATATGTAACTCTATCAGCAATCATCAAATATTTCATAGTTATTGAAATAAATTCTAGATCTATAAAACCTTAAATTCATGTGGTCTCATTTTGAATAGGAAGAATGTTTAGATACCTAATTAAATAAGTAATATAGTAAGTCACTTAAAAATATCATTAATTAATAAAATAAAAATTGAAACATAAATTTATTTATATGGAAAACGATTGCAACTTAGGTACACTAAGCTCATCAAAACTAATCAGATCCATGATATATTTTATGAATATTCTAAATGGATAGTCTCTTCCACATAAACCTAACATAATATTAAACTCATATAAATTATCCACGGAGGAAGAATCATGAGATAATATTTTTATCCCATAAAAATATCAAAATTATCTAAAGGTTTTTGTTCTAGGACATTTTTTTCATTTGTTCCAATTATTTTGATTTTAGATACTCTTATATAAATTAAATGTTAGAAAAAATTATAAGTAATTTTCAATCAAAAGTAATTAGTATTAAAAAGAATTTATACCTCTTATAAAAGATAACGAAGAAGGATAGCTAGTAAAAGTAAAAATTTACCCATACAATCATCAACTCTAGTAACCTCAGTAGAAAATGGTAGTATCACATTAAGATTAATAATATCACGCACTGATACTCTAATCTTAAGCATCTACATAGGCTGGTGATGTACAAAATCCCTATAAATATGTATGACTCCATATTCTACAACACATATTTGAAGATCTCTATCATATAACTCACAATATAAGGTTGGGTCCAAATGAGGAGGTAGAGGATCTAAGTCGGAAGGCTGGGCATGCCGGTCAAGTTGGATGGACTATACAGGCTATAAAACTAGCTAGGAAGGCTAAGAAGGCTATATAGACTATGACTCTCTCATCGATTGTTCTAACATAGCATGCACAACTGATTGAATTTGATATCCCATGGACCATTTCATATTTTTCAGTTTATATTTTTAAGGATAATATTTATGGGTATTTGATTTATTACGTTGATAACCAAAAACATTATGAATACTAACACCCATGTCATATCCTCTTATAAAACTGGAGTGTTTTGGTTTTCCTAAAGTAGTGGATAGGATTTTCACCCTTCCTTCAAGGGTAAAAGTTCCCTATGTCAATTTCTTCTAAAAGTCATACTGACAAGAAACATAAAAATGGTATATTAGTGTTGTAAATTTATAAAATACAAAAAATCATGAAAAATAAAATTATTTACATAAAATTCTTTCAAAAAATTCCTTTTCTTTATCTTTAAGATAATTTTCATTTTTTGTTCTTGTAACTCTTTTCCATTTTTCTTGGTGGTTGGGGGGTGATAAAGTACCTAACTTAACCTCATCAAAACCAATAGAAGACTGATATCCTAATGTTTTAAAATTTTCTTCAATCATTTTTTCTCTAATAAATGATACCCTCCACGTGATAAAGTATGAGGGTTTACATTCTACAACTAGATATCTGGATGAGATTTCTTGGAGGCTTGTTATATAAAAATAAACTAATAAGTAATTATATAAATATATAATAAAATTTACAATGTAAAATAATTATCATACCATAAATTCTTTATCATGTCAACTGGAAACAAATTTCTTCCATGTAGTTACATCTAAAAACTCAAACTTGAGGAATGGGTTTTCATTTTCTTTCATTACAAAAACAAATTTTTTTTGTTAATTCTGTTTTGAAATAACTCCATCAAACCATCACTAAAGGAATAAATCTTTTCATAATTTTTTTTATTTCTTAAATATTGAATGTCATCTCTAATTCAATAAATTAAATATTTTTTATTTAAAATACATATTATTCAAAAAATGAGATAAAATAAATCAATTGAAATAAGAACTCCCAAACACTACTATAAATTCCTTCTATACCAATACTTCTATCCCAAAATTTTAGAAAAATTGTTGGGATAGGTTTCCTATACCAACAGTTTGTTGAAATCTGTTGTTATAGTAATTTTTGGAGTGTTTTTCCCCAATGATTTGGAAAACCATTGGGATTGGACCAGGTAGAGACACCTTTACCAACAGTTATATATAACTGTTGGTATAGGTGGTTGTTTTTCCAACGGTTTCAAAAAACCATTGGGATATGTGATAGTTTTCCCCCCTTATTCCAATGGTTCATGGAAACCATTGGTATAGGTTTGATAATATTTACCAGTGATTTTAAAAAACTGTTGGGATAGAATGTCACAAATGTAGCCCCCAATTCAGATCATGATCTTCCCACATTGCGCCCAAAACGGGAGATCCCATTGTTCCAGTGTGCAAACCCTTCTTCCCAGCAATCGATTGTTTGTTCTTCCACATCAAAATCTATAAGTTATAATTGAGTTTTATGTTCTAAATATATTTATTCTATTTTTCATACTGATTTCATTGAATACAAGGTTGTTTTTTTTGTTTTGATTATCCATAAAGGACAACTCCCCTATTCTTTGCAAAACCTTCTTCCCAAACTGCTATCCATCATTGATTCAAGTAAGTGTTTGTTCTTCCACCTCAAATAGAGTCACATGTCATGTTCTATTTAAGTGTTCTATTACAACCCTTTTGATTAGAAGCATGGTTCATGTCTTATAGTGATATTTTAGTGATGTCCTATTATATTGATCCAACATGGTTGTGAGTTCTTAAATGGTATGGAGACATACTATGGGTCTCCATTTCATAATTTATTTTTTGAGGAAATGGGAGGGGTGTTGTGTAGTGGGAGTGGGTTGGCTATGGGGGGGGGGGGGGGCTGTGGAGTGGGTGGGGGGTTGGATGTAGGGGGTTGTGCTATGGGAGGGGGTTGTTGGGGTGAAGTGGGAATGGGGGGGGTGCAGTGGGATGGGGGTTGGTTGGGCTACAGGGGGCTGTGCAGTGGGAGGTTGGGGTTGTATCTGTATCTGTCATTGAAATAGGTAAATGTAATAAATTTTTTTGTACCTTTATATTATTAGATGAGTGAATAATTATAAAAGAGGAAAAAATACATTTAATTAAAAAAAGTGGCACACATATGTATGTTTTTAAAAAAAATAATGATTTTATGATTCTTAAAAAAAATATGGAAGCTAAACTATTAAATATAAACATTACTTATAAAACGATATAAACATTTATAAATTTAAATATCAATGTTATAAAAAATTGTTTTCATATGCATAAATTTAACCAAAATATAATAATTTAAATTGTGTATTTCAATGAAAAAATGCTTGACCATAACTATTGAATATATAATTTAACACAAAAAATCATATAAATAATAAAATATATATAATTAAACTTCTAATAGTTATTAAAAAACAGTTTTTACACATGTATATTTCAAAAAATAAATATAATATTAATATTTACCAGATTAATTAAGAGAATAATTTAGTGTTTTCCTATATCCATTCAGCATGATCATTTTATATTGAATTCACTGTATCATTGTTATAATCATTGTTATCCATAAATCACATTATAGAACAATAAGCTTCATATAAATCAATAACATCCTCATCATCCTGATCACCCAAATGAATTCTTTTATCTTGAAAAACGAAATACCATGGATCATTAAATGGATCAATGGCATAAAGTATTTTCTTTTCCTATGTCACCACGATAAATGAATCCTCATTGAAACTAAATATTTTCAAATAAACTAGTTTAAACCCATATTTATCATGTTTCAAACAACTATTATTAGAAACCCAATTAAACATAAACATGGTGCCTCTAAATTTAGTATAATCAATTTCCCATATGTCTTCAAGAACTTGAAAATATGTCATTAATCCCAAAATTGGATTTTTAACTTTTTGAACTCGAAAATGCGGTGCTTCGATGATGACCATTACACCACTATTTTGAAGGATACACTTATCATACAACTTTTTTTTGCATAAAATGTGTATCCATTAATATAAAAACTAGATCATATGATCATATTAATAGATGGTACCCCTAACAACTATTTCAATGTTTCTGATGAATAAATATCTGTGATAAATTTCTCTTTAAACCATGAGACAAATGTATTTTTATGCTCAATAATCAGCCACATTTCATTTCTTTTCATATATCATACCTTTAATTATGCAATATTTGATGATATATCTAATTGAACCCCATAATTGTTGTTCATAATGTATAAATGTGACCATATCACTTTATTAAATAGAATTAACTTTACCTTTAAGTGCTTAATCCCTCTACTTTTCCTATCAACTATCATATTTCAAGATACATGGAGACCAATATGCTCCACATTATACAAATAATCGGTAAATAACTCAATCACCTCTTTCGATACATATTTTTGAACAATAGTGGCCTCTGATTGATAAGGTTTTTTAACACATCACTTTAAAATTTTCATATATCTTTTAAAAGGATACATCCATTATAAATAAATAGGCCCATATATTCTTATTTAACACACAAAATGAATCACCTAATAAACCATTATACCAAAAATGTAGGTGGGAAATAAATTTATTGTTGAAAAGTATAATATCATCTTCATTCTCCCACACATATAAAAAATTAGGATCAATGAATTTTCTACCAATGGATTTGAAAAAATTACATAACCTAATGATAATATTTCTGACAGATTTCAGCAATATACCATGTAGTGTGACTGGTAGAATTTACTACATCAATATATTAAATTCATGAGATTTCATACCTATTAATTTAAAATATTTCAATAAAACCACATTTTACACATTTCAATAATATCAACTCAGTACTTTAAGACCATGAAGACACTAACAAAAATTTATCCTCTCAATCTTTCTTAATGTGTTACAAGATAAAGGTAAATATATTTTATTTCCTCTCATAGTAGTAGATAACTATAAATGTATTCCCATTGATATCAAGTCCAATCTAGCATGAAATCCATATTTTATATTTCATTTTATGTTTAAAAAAATTTCAATCAAACTGTTACATATGTTTTTATCAACATGCATCACATAAATGTTATGTTTTATCTCTAAAAATATTTAATAAGGCAGTTTGAAAAAGATAGACTATTTCTTCTAGATATTTTTTGAAGACCATAATTTCTTTTCTTTCCAAATGTCAAATCAATATTTTTCCCCCCATCATAATATTTTTTAATTGAAAATGGTTGTTGGGGAATATTTTATTCTTGAAAACTGTTAAATGATTTTTTCCAATCTACGATAAGGATGATAAATCTGCAAAAATGTTCGATGTCCCATGTACACTGTCTTTTTTCCAATCCGCAATTGATAATATGAAGTAACTTATTCACATATTGGACATGATTTATATCCTTTAACACTATATCCAGATAAGTTTCTATATTTAGAAAATCTGTTTATAATGAACATTATCATAATACACAAAATAAAATACTCTTTCTTGTATGCATCAAAAAATTTAACACCTTTCACCCATAGAAGTTTCAAATCATTAATAAATGGTGAAAGATACACATCAATATCATTTTCCCGCTATTTTGGTCCAAAAATCATCAATCTCAAACTAAATTTTGTTATTCATACATATATGTGGGGACAAGTTTTAAACTACCAAAAAATAGTCCATGAACTATGTTGGATACTTTGGCTCCGATATAGATTCATTCCATTAGTATACAATTTCATTCTGAGATTTTTAACTTCACTTCCAAATTCAGAATTTTTTTTATCAAATATCTTTCACTATGGTGAATTAGTAGTGTGACATAAGTTACCATTAGAGATGTACTCATTCGAATTCCATCTTATCCATTTTGTATCTATTGAATTTTCAAATAGATGGATAAAACGGGGAATTATTGGAAGGTAAAAAATTGAATTAGAAGGATATTTGATTTTGGTACCTAAGAATGAATCAGAGTTGAATTATTATTATTATATGAAGGAATTATTTGATGGAATTATTAGAAAGTACCAAATTGATTTATCACGAGGTTAGATGCCAATACTTGAGAATAAATCTAAGTTTTATTTTTATCCATATTATACCATGATGTCCCACATATAGGAAATTTTGATAAATGTTAATATTATTTCATATACAACACATAATAATTGTAGAAATCATGTATAATTTTATACCCCAATCCCATTGTGCATAATATTTTCTTTACCTCATAATTTGAATCTAAAAGTTCATTTAATTTTGGATGTATCACTTTAAAAGTTGAATAAATTTGGAGAAACTTTTATCACTCCACCCATTTATTGATTTCAAGTTAAATAGTATCAAAATTGATGATAACACTGTATATTTAGTGCTACCAAGTAATATTGGTTTCTCAGAATCGCCATACAATTATTCAACAATTTTTTTCAGTAGTTTCGACACATAAATCATGAATTAATTCTTCAATGTGATCCTCTATATTATTATGAATATTTTCATCAACATAACATATTGAATTTTTAGTTCTTTCATTATTCCAGATCCAACGTGTATAATTAAGGATAAAACCATAACAATTGATATGCTCATTGATTTCTATGGAATTTAACTTTCTCATATTCAAACAATTATCACATGGATATAAAATCAAATCTATGTTTTAAATATTTCATTTATAAAATTCCACGAAATCATCAACTCCTTTTTTATATTACCTAGTGGTTCTTTGTAAATTTATCTAATTATGATTCATTCAATACCTGAGATCACAATATAAAAGGTGAATATATTAAAACATATAAAAACATAGATATATATATATAATAGATAAATTTTAAACATAAAAACATACAATAAAAATGATTGGTGATCAGGTGGGAAATATCAACAATTATTAGGAATTAAATAAAAAATAAATTACTCTAGGTATTTATTTTATTTAAATAAATAAATATATATTATGTTTGATGACCCTAGAAAAGGAATAGGGATACTTTTATCAAGTTTAGATATATTTTTTAAATGACTATCACACAACACCACTTCCATTCTACCAAGATCCTTTAAGAAAGACATTATATTACTCATTAGTTAACAGATAATAAATAAAGTTAAACAAAATTTAAAATTTTCATTATCAACAACATAGGTAAATTTTATAAGGGAAAAATATATTTCAAAGGACACGTTGACTATAATAAGAATAAAATAGAAAAAAAATCATTAATTTAAATCCCAAAACACAAATAACATGGGTTAAAAGTAATGTATGCATTTGATAAACATAATCTCTTAAATTACCATTTATAGGATGAATATAAAAAATGAGGGTGGTTATTTATCATTATCATAAAATATTTATTTTGGTTGAAATAAATGAAAAAATGTTGTGTATTAAGAGAGAAAAAATTATTGATATTACGAAATATATAACTCTATATTTTCTTTATATGTGTTATGATGATCCCAAAATATATAATTTAGTTAAAATTAAAAATTAAAAAGATCATATATATTAATTTCAACTGATATATATATATACATATATACAAACACACACAGAGACATAGAGAGAGAGAGACACACACACACACAAACACACACACACATATATATATATATGTATATTATTGTTTGAAAAACAATTTAATAATTACAATAAATAAAAAAAATTAAATTAAACAAACTTTAAAAAAAATTCAATTAACAATAAAATGCATACAAAAAAATGAATTAATGACTCAAAAATTATAAATAATGATAAATAATGTATCTTTAAAATTTAAAAAATAACTTACAAAATTCAGATTTCAACAATATAAAATTAACCTGAAATCCAGATTTTCTCCCTGAAATTATTTGGAAAGATCAACACTGCAAGATATAACAAAATAGTTTGTAGAAACGAACAATAAACTAGAAGAAAAAATAAAACTTTGGTTTATTGTTAGATGAAATAGGGTTTTTGAAGACAAAATATCTACATGGATGGTGAAACAAAGATAGGGTATAGAAGAATAAGGACCATTGATCTTGAAATGATGATTGAAATCAATGAAAACTAGGAAAAATTACCATCGAGGTTCCTTAGGTAGGCATCAATAGCATCGTTCATTTAGAGGAACTGAGTTTTGAATATCCAAAATGAGGGTTTCAGGGGTTAGAGGTTTTTTAAGAGGGTTTTGGCATCTGTTTTTATAGAAACTGATGCCATTTTTTTAATTCTTAGAATCCGTTTTTGTAAAAAATAACATAATTTTTTTTCTTTTTTTTACTTCTAGCAGAAGTTTTTTCTGAAAGTAACACCAAAAGTATTTTAATTTATGTTTTAGCATCTGTTTTTTCCAAAACCAATGCCAAAAATATAAATGAATTCCTTTTTATGTTAGTTTAGGAAAATCCATATGCCAAAAAATCTATGTGGACCTTTTTTTGCATTAGTTTGTAAGAAGATGGTGTCATATGTCTGACATCGAAGACACTTTTTATACTAGTTCATATTAATTTGTATACTTTCATTTTCATAATTAATTAATAATTTCATAAGTTTATTTATTTTAATGTTATGTTTTAAATATTATATTTCCATGTGATTTTTTAAATAAAATGGAAATCCTAATTTTATATTTTTAGTTTAAACTAGCAATTTATGGTCTAGTTTATAATGGTTTCACATAGAATATTTGGTTGGATCCTATTGGGCTTGTTTTTCTCACACCCTACATACACCCTTTGGGTGTATATATACCTTTTTCTCTTCTTTTGATCTATTTTTCCTGTGTGGATAAGAAATTTTATTCCCTATGCATTGCATTATTGGATCAGTTATGGATAATTGGAGGTGGTGGAATGCGATGGTGTCCATGTGTCACATGGAGTTAGTAGTGTATTTATTTTATTTTATTTTATTCCGTGTACCTCTTTTAATTCTTATACAGTCCTTGTGTTCCAATTTTAGCACTTGATGTTGTTTTCTATGTGAGTTTTTATTGGATATCATATCATTTTGTTCTCTTGTTATTCTTTATTCCTTTTAGTATTTATAGATGAAATTATTCCCATTGTTAATATTTGATACCCATGGAACTTTTTTCCAGACCAGAGTGATTGGGAACACACCTTGGGTCTTATGTGTGGCAACCCAAACTTATATATATATATATATATATAATTTGACTTTTGAAAAAATAATTTTTCTAATAAATAGGTATATAGTACAATATTGAAGCTTGAAACACATAGTAAAAACCAATAAAAATTTATTTATTAAATTTGGAACAATATATTTAGATAATAAATATATCCAGGAGAATGGTAAAATATTATAATGGGACAATAAAAAAACAAGAACTCAAAAATGTGGATCATGTTGATCTCCTAGAATTTACACTACAAAAAAGTCTTTGAGAAGATATTAAGTATCTTCAAGTTTAGTACAGGAGATAGTTTGTGTGTTAAATACGAGTAAGCACACACACTGATAAAAAATGTAATAAAAATAAATAGAATCAATAAATCTATAAGTTTAAAGTTTAGAAGTGCTTGGTCCATTACAATACAACTTCTGACTCTTGAGTTGAATCAGCAATGAAGCTTGAGTCAGGTTCTTTCAAAATATTCCTAGAAAATAGAGTGTTTAAAACTTTTGTTTTTTGACTAGAGGAAAGAACTAGATGTGATGATTCTATGATTTCCTCAGTCAAGTTTTCTCAGCATGTGATCTCTACATGTTTCCAAAAAGGTTCAACTCTTCATCTCTTAGATATTCAGTGAATCTCGAGCTATTTTTTTACACATATCTTTTATTCTATAGACCATTTTTTATCTTTTCTGCACATTGGTCTCTAAATATACATGTGGGAGTGTTCTCAACTTTTTATTTGTAGCATCAGGAAAATCTGAATCAACTACTTCCTCATACTGCTCATTCTGACATGCCTTATGTTGTAAATTTAAAGTACAATCATTAAATTCAAAGTTAGTACTAAATTCAATGAATACAATTGTTAGAGTAATTTAATTCAAAATAATTAAAATAATAAAAACTGTGATAGTGTCTTAGGATCTGTCAATGTTAGGATCTAGCAGTATGTTGCTCAGAAAGTACGACACTGGTGGGTTGACACTGGGGGTGTCTTAGACATAGAAAAATTTTCATTACTCTAGAGGTGTCTCAACTATCATTGTATGGTCAGATGGTGTATGCTCTGACATTATCTCAAACTTAGGTAAATTTTCTATGTTGGATGTATGAGTCTTGTGGGGTGACATCTGGTGGTATTTTATTCTTAGCCAAATTTATGTTCTATTTACATGACATCCCAGTGATGCGTCGACCGATGGTGTCTCATACTTTGTCAATTCTTCAGTCTAGTAGTATGATAGTCTAATGGAGTGATATCCTGGCGGTTTCTTAGACTTATATATTTTTAATCTGGTAGTGTTTGATGGAAAACTGTGTTTATCTCAACTTTGTCTCATACTTAGACAAATTTATCACCTATTCTCATAATACAAATTACTTACAGAAAAACATGAAATTAATCTGTATTATTAAAAACATGTTTTTTGAGTATTAAAACTAGGAGGTCAATAATATCCCCCTTCTTGATGATAAAAAATCATGGCCTCAAAAGAATAATATAAATGTAAAATAGTTTTAACATGATATCCAAGGTAATATCCAAATATAAATCAACACTTATCATTCATAGTATGTGTAGATTTATTACATAAAATAATAGGATAATAGTAAGTATCAAAAGTAAGTATCAAAGGTAAGAACATGTTTCAAAGATATTAAAATTAAAAATAGATAGTATCAAAGATAATATGTTTAGAAAATATATAAACATAATGCCATAAAATTATTTAAAACACATATGCCAAAACAATTCTCCATAAAATAATGTATTCCACAATAAAATCATGTATTCCATAAGAATTATCCCCCTTTTTAGATTATCAAAAAGGTAAAGAATATCAATAAAGATAGGAAGAATAAAATGATTAAGAGATATGAAATACATTCAAAAGTAAATAGGCATAATAAGGGGTAAGAAAGACGGTCAAAATTATGATCATGAAGTTATGAGAAGACAAATTCCATCAAATACATTATAGTCTAATCCAACAAAGTAAAAAGGTTATGGTTTGGTAGAGGGGTCCATTGGTTATTTTCCTTTATCTTTAGATTTCTCTTGTTCCTTATCCTAGGTAGTACGATCAGTAGTAGGAA
This sequence comes from Viscum album, assembly GCA_963277665.1. Classification (NCBI taxonomy): domain Eukaryota; kingdom Viridiplantae; phylum Streptophyta; class Magnoliopsida; order Santalales; family Viscaceae; genus Viscum; species Viscum album. Next base: position 1,083,029,920 of record OY728137.1, on the reverse strand, counting down.
AAAGAGGAGGAACACCAGAGGATATTCTAGCTACAATCCAAGGATGGTCTTCCAGAATAAAAAATAGCCATAGGTGTCTCAAAGCTTGAGCATGAGACATTGGGAAAGGATGAAAATGAACAGGAAAAGGTGCTAAAGGGTCCTGGGAAACACCAAGTCTAAGAGATAACTGAGGAGTAATAGGAAAAATTTCATGATCATCCACTACTTGGCCATGGAAACGAAGAAAATTATTCATGATATTGATGAAATACATTATAATTTTTCCACCCATTTCCATTGCACTAAATAAATCATCCTTTTCTTCCATGAAATGATTTAAGACTAGGGTCATCTCCTTGAGATGTATAACTCTCTCTTTGAATGCTTGAGTCATATAATATATACTCAAATTCTCAAAAAAGAATTTAAATTTGGAATCCATTGAATTCTTGGTATAGATATGAGATAGATGAAACTTTATGGATCTGGTTATAGTTTATCTATCAACTTTAATATCACATGAATATTTGGAAACCATCATGAGAAAATGGTCAGAATTATATTGATTTTTTTCAAAGTCTCTTGGGGTTGATCTGTGACACTACCTCAAACACTGGTAGATTTAGATCTAAGTTCATCTCTTACAACTAATCTCAACTAATCAACATAAAAAACTAGAGGAGGAGGTGTAGTAGCAATAGAAGTATCTGAAGATTTATCATCTTTACTTTTAAGGATACTTTCCAAGGAAGATATAAACTCAGATTTCATTTCATTTAACGTAGAATTGGGATTTTCTAATTCACCACTTATCCAATTATTGTCAATCTCTATCTCCTAAACGTGATGCATCATCTTAGGTTAGATATGATGAATAATAAACTAAAATATGTACCTTGCATCATTTTCACTGATATTTTTCAAAAGAGTGGATTGATTCATTACACATTTTTGAAACACATACATAATATTTTCACATAGACATTTAATTCATCTTGAGTGAGTATATCCATTGGAACAACTGGAGGATCCAGAGCAGGTTCAGGTACATGAGGTCTCACAAAACTGAACTTTTCAAGAAAACCTTCAAGATCAAACCGGGCTATTAAGGATCCCTTAGGATAACCTACATCACTAACTTCAGGTTTATCACTCTTTGGAGGGATTATTACAACATTATAGAACTTTCCCCACTCCCCTTATATAGGATCCAAAAAATTGTCTAAAAAATAGCTAATATAGGTGCAACGACATGAGGTAATGAAACATCCATATTCCTTTAACCTTTTGAATATGGAGTAGCCACTATTTTTTCAACACTGGCTGGCTCGAGTTTCAACTATGTATCAACAGTTGGTGCATCTTACATCTCAACATCCTTTTTGGAATCAACATCAGTGGACTCACCTTCTACATTTTCATCCATATGATACTTATGAACATTTCAAACAACTAACTATTCATTTCCAAATTCTTCCTCAATAAGTTCTTTCTTTTCTTGTTCAGAAACATGTTATTCCAAAAAAACTATAACTCTCATATATTTAGTCCTAAAAAAATATGAAATATCTTGACCTATAGAAACTGAACTAGCCTCAACATCATCAATAGCTATAGCTTCATGAAAAATCTCCACTCATAGGGAGTGATCCCCATCAACAAATAAATCCTTAATATCTAGATTCATTTCCACGTCCTTATTCTTGATTCTCCCACTATCATCATCAGGTTCAGAATTACTTTCATAATAAATTCCATCATCTGTAGAATCATTTTCATTACGATTATTACATTTTTAATTCTCATCATCTTCTTCCCTTTCTTCTTCCATATCATCATCATTAACATCAGTGGATTTGGAATTTTTATATTGATCCTCTCCAAATACCTATTTCTATTATTTATCATTATTAACCAACTTACCTCTCTTTAGAAACCTCATAAGTAGACTAAGATCTACAAAGGTAATTGGAGAGGCTTTTGGAGAAAGGTCAGGGTAACTCCCTACATTAATAGATTATTCCTTTACCACTTATTCACCAACAACTTCTTCTTCATCTGAGTAATACACAACTTTATCAGGCTCCAAGTCTATATCAACTTCATCCTTAGGTCTGTGGATTATATTCAGTATAAAACTTTTCATTATCACCAACCCATTGTCTCTTCCATGGGTTCCATCTTATCTTCATTATTGAACACGTGGCACTAGTTATGAAAAAACCACCATAGTTTATAATAGATTCTTCATTATCAAGTATTAATTACTTGGCCTCTAACATGGAAGAAACCATATTTGGGTAGATCAATGAATTTTATCTGGAGGACGAGTTGATAATCTCACACATACATACCATGATATATCTACAGAGATTAATCTTGTGGACTTATATCATAAGAAATAGTATATAAAAATATTGATACATTATGTTTTAAAAATATATTTTTCTTGGATATAGCATATACAGTACAAACATAAACTTCAACCTACATTCTATATCCAACTCTGAGACAATATTCCTTCTTGTTTCACCATCTAATGTTAGCATAACAAGGGAATACTCATACATGAACAGATCACTGACTTATGGAATAATTCCTTGGTAATAATCAAATACTCCATCATGTGGTACATTTAAACACTTATCCCCTTTTATTAATTAAAAACCAAACACTTGTCCTTTTACATGACTTTTAATCCAATCTGCACCATTTTTATTAAACACAAACTATATTTTATAATAAAACTCATATACAAGTTTTGGGTAGAAATACCTCTTATTTGAAGAAAACCACTCCAAACAACCTTGGTTGTGGAGAACCTTAAATACTAGATACTTACTCGACAATAACCACTCATTTTCAACAAAAACAACCCATTTGAAAATATCCAAATTAACTAAAGCAATAAGAGCAGGTGAACTCAGATATTTCTTATTATTCTTAGGATATTTTTTACTTAGAAGGATAAATATCAAAACAATGCTTCAGTATCGACATTCTAATCAGCTTAGAAAGCTCAGTTTATGTTAAGGAGAAGGTTTAAATATCAAGAGATGAAAGTGTTGCACTTGGATCAAGAGGGAGATGTGTTAGTATTGTGCAGGGATCAAGGTATACTGGGAATAGAAATTGTTATACTTTAATATCATTTGAGATATTTGGTATTATAAAATCAAAATGATACTTGAAATCAAATTTAAAATCAAGACCAAAACATGAATAAAGTTTCAGTAAATAGAATAAAATAGTAAATAGACCAGCATTTCGAAATAATGAGAGATAGAAAAAATTTGCAAGGGCATGAAAAGCAACAGTGTGATAAGTCGATGGTACAAAAAATAAACGGAATGACTAACCAATGGTATGAAAATCCAATGACATGACATGAAAATGGTGTTTCTTACACAATGGTATGTTATACAAAATGATATTTCATCATAATGGTGTGTCACCTAAAATAGTATGTAATTAAACTTAACCAAAATTTACCATTCCTAATCCATGTTTGATATAATTCATTTTCTCAAAATTCAAAGTCTTGGTGAATATATCAGTTAACTAATGTTCTATGAAAATAAATTCAAGAGTGATATGTCACTTTTGAAAATTATCACTCAAAATGTGATGTCTTATATCAATGTGTTTTGTTCTCGAATGAGAAATATGATTCTTAGATATGTTTATTGCACTTGTATTGTCAACATTTATGGGGAAATTCCATAATTGATATCCATAGTCTATTAGAGTGTGGTTCATCCACAAAATTTGTACAACATTATACAAATTCAAAATAAACATAACAGTATACAATGCAACTACCTGCAACTATGTATTTAGTTTCAATAGTATACAATGCAATATAATTTTTCTTTTTACTACAACATGAAACTTGATATTTTCCTAAAAAGTGACATGTTATAGAGGTTTTTTTATATATAAATTGCATCCCCCAAAATCAGCATCCTAATAACTCACTAAATCAAATGCTTATACACTAGGGTAAAAACAATCCTAAATTGGCAGTATATTTTAGGTATTTTAAAAAAATCAATAACAACAAGATGTAACTCTTTTGGGTTTTATTGAAAAAGAGAAAACATACACACATTAAACATAATATCTGGTAGACTAATAGTCCAATAAAGAAGACTTCCAATCATATCTTTTTAATTGGATTGATCAACTGGTTTCCTAGCTTCATCAATATCCAATTTACAGGTGGTACTCATATAATTATCACTACTTTTAGTGATATCCAAGTTAAAAAAATTTAGAAGATATTTATTATATTTAATTTTGTTTAAAATAATTCCTTCTTTGTTTTAAAAAATATGAAATCCAAGAAAGAATTTGAGTTTAACCATTAAACTCATTTCAAATTCATTTTGCATAATTTTAGAAAAATGAGTACATAAATAATTTTTTAAATATCTAAAAATTATATCATCAACATAGATTTTTACTACTAATACATATTTTGAAATTTGTTTTATGAAAAGGGAAGGATTAACTATTCATTTTTAAAATCATTTTGTAATTATAAAATTAGTGATCCCACCATACCAATATCTAGGATATTTTTTTTAAACCTTATAAATCTAAAGTTAATTTAAAAATTGAATTTGGAAAGTGGGGTTTTGAAAACTATGTGCTTATTCTGTAAAAACATCCTCAATTATAAAACCATTTAAGAATGAACTCTTGACATCAATTTGATAAATATTGAAATCAATATGAGCTATATAAGAAAGCATAATTATTATGGAATTAGGTTTGGCTACAGGTACAAAGGTTTCCTCATAGTCAATTCCTTTTTCTTGACTATAACACTGTATAACTAGTCTCACCTTGTTTCTTACTATATTTCCCGACTCCTAAACTTTATTCCTAGACACCTATTTAGTTCTAATATTCTAGGTTTCCATGATTATATCTACAAGTAACCATTGTTTGTTAATTTCAAACTGATTTAACTCTTCTTTCATTTCTATTACCCAGAATTCATCATTAATAGCTTTATTGATGTTTTTTGGAAAAAGATGAGACAAAAAACTTGATTTTTAAATCTAATTTATACTAGAATATCTAGTTTGATTTAATCTATTTAGATCAAATAAAACATCATATAAAGGGTTGTACTTAATAGTTCGAAAATCCTTAGAGAAAGAGTGACTAGTCACTTCTATATTTTCAGGTTTAGGTTCTAGGGTTTTGAAAACTCTTCAGAACTGGATGATTTTTTTTATTTTAAACCAAAATCTAAAGGTTTTGAATTTAAGTTCAGTGAAGATAAATCATCCTCAAAGGTTTCTAAGGAGTTTTTTTGTCTCATGTGGATTAGTTTCATCAAATTTTATATGAACTGATTCTTTCAATGTTTTTGTATTCTTATTGAACACTTTATAGGAACTTCTAGAAAATGAGTAACCAAGTAAAATTCCTTAATCACTTTTGGAAGAAACATTTTCAAATATATATTTAGTATTACGAATAAAGACTTTGAAATAAAAAAATATAATGTAATTAACCTTAGGTTTCCTATTATTACACAACTCATAAGGGGTATTCTTAATAATGGGTCTAATCGAAACTCCATTGATAAGATAACAATCGGTATTAACAACTTCTTCCCAAAATTATGTAGGTAGTATTACTCATTTGACATAGTCTGAGTTATCTATTATAAGGTTTTATTTCTTATTTCAACAACTCCATTATTCTAGGGTGTCCTAGGATCAAATAAGCTATGAGTGTAGCCCTTTTTGAGAAAAAATATTCAAAATCTTTATTCTCAAACTCACAACCATAGTCACTTCTTAATATTTTAATCCTAATTCCACTAAGATTTTCTACAGAATTAGCGTACTTGGAAATATAAGAGCTGGATTCACTTTTTTTATCTAGAAAATATACCCAAGTATACCTAGAAAAATAATCTACAAGAACATAAACATAGTGTTTCACATTAAGACTTGAAACCCTAGAAGGCCCAAACAAATCCATGTGAACCAGCTCAAGAGGTTTAGAAGTTGACACTTATTTCTTTAGTTTAATTTTTTTTATAATGGCTCCCTTTTTGACTGGGGTTATAGACTTTATCATTTGGTAACTCAAGTTTAGGTAGATCATCAATTAACTATTTTCTATTTATCTTTCTAAATGAGTAAATTTTGCAATTTCCTAGTATCCTATGCCAAATCCAATATTCCTTATGAAATGCACTCAAGAATGAAACATTATAAGAAACTAAAGAAGTTCAATATACAACATAAACACTTTCATTAATCAAAGAAATAAAAATTAAATCATTTTTGGAATCAAAAAAAATGAAAGCATCATTATCAAACATAACATAAAAACCATCATCACATAACTAAGAAATGAAAAGAAAATTATATTTTAAAACATCAATATACAAAACTTTAGAAATCATAACTGAGTTTTTGTTAATAATCTTTCCTAGGATGATGATTTTTCCTTTTTCATTTTTACCAAATGTGACATGGCCACCATAAAACTTGATAAGGATCTTGAATAAAGAGTAGTATCCTATCATATGTCTTGAAAAACCACTATCCAAGTACCATATAATTTCATTGGAGGTCATCTAGTATTTTTCATGTAAACAAGTTTTAAACAAGGAAAGATTTTGGTACCCAAACTTGTTTGGGTATAAAAATATTAGTAATCAATGCTTTGGGATCACACATTTTCCTTATGGGTTTCTGATAAATATATTTTAGTCTCTTAGAAATAAAATAATTTTTTTGTGCTTTTAATAAAATTTTAGGTTTAGAGATTTTAGGTCTGGATTTAGGGACAAAATTATTATTAGTTACTCTTTCTAGGTTCATATCCTAATCCTGTGATATATTTTGGAAAAAAAATCTTTTCCAAGACTTGTTTCAGTTTTTCTCAACCATTTATAAAATTTTAAAGGTCTTTCTTCAATTTCTCATTGTAAATTTTACATTTATTTTTTTATTTGAGCAGTTGAACAATTTTATCCTTTTCTATAGACATCTCATATTTACAATTTACAATTAGAGAATGTTGTATGTTCAAAATATTCTATTTATCCTTTGGTTTATTAAATGTTTCCTCTAAAATATTTTAGTAGTCAAATAATTCTTCATTTGACATATTATTATCATTGTGTTTCTCATTGTCAGAATTATCAGACACATGCATAGGCGGAATACCAGAAACAATAGGTAAGGCAGATACATCACTGAATTTGGTCATAAAGCACATATTTTCTCTATCCTTCTTTTCTTTAGGTGAATAATCTGAGTCACTAGAACTATCCTCAGATGCACTCTAGGTGGATTTAATGGCCTTCTTTTATCTTTTTTCCTATCTTCATATATATATATTTATTTTAATTTTGGACATCTAGATTTTATGTGACCTTTTTTTTATTCATGGCATACAAATTCCATTGGATCATCATCACTTTTATTCCAATTTTCTATGTTATTATACTTGCCTTTATAGTTTTGTTTTCTGAAAAAAAAATATTTATATATAATTTCTTAAACCCTCTTGCTATGTGATCCATTTCTTCATCACTATCAGAAGAAGATTCACTAGCACATGAATCTATAGTTTGAACTTTTTCTTTTTCCTTTTGTTTTCTAGGGGAAGTAGTCTTGAAATCTAATGAACTTCCTTTGGGTTCCTCATATTTCTCATGATTTAATTTTATCTCTTCTCCATACATAATAAACTTTCCAATGAACTCTTTCACAGAAATTTTACAAATATTTCATGATTCTATGATTAAAATTGAATTGCCTATCCAACTTTCTAGTAGGAATCTTAACAATCTCATTATCTAATTGTTACTAGATATAGGATTTACCAGTAATCTCGTGGTAATGAAAATCTCATTAACCCTGAGGTACATATCCCAAATGGGATAATTAGGTTTCATTTTAAAATTATCATATTTAATAGTATTGTTATTAAACTTCGTTTATTTAACATTTTAAGTTCCTTCATAAGAAATAGATAGAGTGTCCCAAATATAAAAAAAAATTTCAAGAAGGAATTCTATTAAACTCTTCATCATCGTGGGCATAATATAAAGCATTCATAACTTTAAATTTACTATTGTATGATAATTTTGTTTCATTATCCTAAGATCTTTTAGAAGTATCATGCATCACATATTCATCTTTTATTATATACCAAATATTGAAACACATTCTCTCTATGTTCATTTTTATGTAAATTTTCTATTGAAAATAATTTGTACCATTGAAGAAAAGAAGGTATTTTGGTAGAATAACCTTCGTAACAATTATCTAGATTAAAGAACTAAATTTAAAACTAACAAAAATTTAAGATCGTTAATGTATAACTAAAATCATAATTAATTTTTTTGGAAAAAATTAATACCAAAGAATGAAAACTCCTACGATACCAAATTTTTTATGATTCAGTATCTCAAGAGGGGGTGAATTGAGTAACCAAAAAATATTTTTGTTAAAAAATATTATTTTAAAATCCCCCAAATGTTTAAATACATTCAAGTTTATCAAAATAAGTAGTATGATATATATCTTAATCTTTATAAATATTTCTCTAAATATTGATTATTTCTTAGATAAATCATATATATAATTTTATTGAATCCTTTGAAATAAATTTACTTGATCAAAATACTATATGTAAATGAATTAAGAAAAACCACAAAAGTATATATATTTTGTTTATAGCTAAAATTGGTTTTAGTTTTAAAGAAAAAATAATGTAAAATTAAATTAAAACACACAACAGAAATATTGAATACAAGAATTTCATTCTCAAGTAGAGACATATTCATATCCACTTGGTGATCACCCACCACTAATCAGTTTATATAGAATAAAATAGATGATCCACAATCTGGATCAGGTTTATACAATAGCTAACATTTTCCATGTCACACATAACCTCTTCCACATTTATGTGTGGGAGTAAAAATAAACAGGCCACATATGGAACTATACCACTCTTATTCGTGATAGAAAAAAAAAATAATTTTTTTTTGATAAGATATCGAGTATCTTTCAGTTCAATGTAGGAGATAGTGGGTGTGGGGTAAAGAAGAGTAAGCATGAACACTAATAAAAAATGTAATAAAAATAAAAAAAATCAAGAAATCTAGAAGTGTAGAGTTTAGAAGTTCTCGGTCTATTGAAATGCATAGTGTAACTCTTAAGTTGAATCATCAATGAATCTTGAGTCATTTTCTTTAAAAATATTCAGGAAAAACTAAGAGTTGAAAACACCTGTTTTCTAAATGGAGGAAATCACTGGATGTGTTGATGCTTTGGCTTCCTTAGTCAAGTGTTCTCAGCATGTAAGCTCTGCATGTTTTCAAAAAGGTTCATCTCTTCAACTCTCAGCTATTTTTTTGACCATGTCTCTTTTCTTCTCTATATAATTTTTTTAATATTTTATGAATGTAGGTCTCTATATCTACATGAGTGTCGACGCCAAATTTCAGATAAGACCAGGATTGGGATGATAAATAACAAAAAAGGTATTTTGAGGGGAAGAAGAAGATTCCACGACTCGAGAGGAAAGAGCACACAATATTTTGGGGATGTGTGCAAGAGTCCCTCTAGCAGGAAAAATCTTGTGCGCCCAATGTGACGTCAAAGGCAGGCTTCCGCGACAACCCACCTGAAACTGCCAAAGGTGATGGTGCGCAAGCACCAAGGGTTTCACGTGACACTTCTTCTGGCATGAAAAATATTTCACACCTAATGGGACGTCAAAGGGACCCTTTCACGATGGCATGATCGAAAAATCAGTTAAGGCTCGGGCGTGAAGGGACAATGTTCGTGCAGGGTACCCAATGGTGTGCAAACTCTTCTGCGCCCAATGCGACATCAAACACTCCATGCGCACAACTCCACTTGTGCATATCCACCAGGGATTTAGGCTATAAATTGAAACATACCCCTGAACCTTCAGGAATGTTAGAGAAGATGAAACGATGTTATGTTGTGAGAAAGACACCTCTTCTGCAACCGCATGAAAAACACTATGGCATCAAGGTATTGGATCTTATGTGACAGGCCTTTCAGGGCCCCTCCTTCAGGTGGGCCCACTTGGGTTTGAACCTAGATGATTTCCTTTTAACCCCAAGGCATTTATGTGCCAACAACCCATCCCGCGTGAAATATTCTTTTTACCCAAGAGCACGTCTTGCACACAACATTCCCATCTTGCACACAACTACCCCGTCTTGCGCACATCTTTCTGGTTTGAGCACAACTATTCCATCTTGCATGCCCCCTCATCTTGTGTGTAGCCCTCCTTCTTCACTCCATGTGCCATCCTTACCCTAATGAATTTCATGTTCTGAACTCCTCTTACGTGCAATATATCTATGTCACACACCTTTCTACCATACGTCCCTCCAGGCTTGTACGAAGGGGTTTCAAGGTTCCTTGGGTGGTGATTTATGTGGAGTTTCTTAGCCTTATGCCTCTTCACATAGGCACACTAATGAATATTTCTTCTTCGCATAATCATGCTAATGTTGAACTCTTAGTAGATCACTCCACGAAACCCCATCACCATGGCATTTCTGATGCCTTCCCTTTCTCAAGGGTAGGTGGGTATCAGTTATGTAAGTCCTAAGGGGTGCTGAGTGAACTCGCCTCATCTGAGCTGCAGGACGTTAAATTTCTAGGTACCATTGTACTTTTCACATGAAATTAAACTGTGGCCTCTCCCCATGCATCACACATGGGGTACCCCACCTCGGACATTCTCCATGCCCGCTTGTCTCCACAGGAGTAAAATATTCCTCACATGGAATGAGATCCTTTTTGCTGGAATGGTATCTGTCTGCAGGGAAAGGGAAACCATCTTGGTGTAAGCCCCTATCCTTTCTTGCGGGAGGCAACATACATTATCCTCCTATCTTCTTCTTGGCCAAAGACTAGAGGGGGGGGGGGTTATGGGCACCAAAAACCTCCTCTCTTATGTGACAAATCCATCTCATGTTGGGATTTTTCACCACTCAGGAATCCATCCTAGAGTAAGTCCCAATATCCATCTTCCTGGGCTGCTAACCACACATAATCCCTTGTTTCCTCTTTGAGCTGCTAACCACACGTAATCCCTTGTTTCCTCTTTGGGCTGCTAACCACGTGTAAGCCCCACTTCACTTCCCATGGACACACCTTTCGCAACATGATTGTCAGGTATTTTCTACCTATTTTTTCTCACATCGAGCATGAGTCATGTGAGATTATAGTAAGAATTGATCAAAACACTCTCCTTTGGAATCTTAGAGTGTAATTCTCACACCCATTATGAACTACGTGTACTTTGATCCTTTATAAGGCAAGGTATGTAAGACACCTCTCTGAGGTTCAAGACTGACAACCGCTAGTCTTGACCTCTTCAAGTAGGTTCTCCAACACCCATCTCGAACTAAACGACAAGGTACATAAGACACCTCCTTGAGGTTCAATCCCAACAACCGTTGGTCCCAACCCCTTCACGTCGGTTTGCCAACACCCATTTAAAACTATGTGGACTTTGATATTTTCCAAGGCAGGGTATGTAAGATACCTCCCTGAGGTTCAAACCCAACTACCATTGGTCCTGACTACTTCACGTTGGTCCAACCCCATCCTACATGACGTCTAAATGTATGCCCCTTTTTTCCCACATGACACTAAACTGTTCCCCAATCAGCGACAAGCCTTTTTCAACCCTAATCAATAGTAAGCCATAATGTTCCCCAATCGACGATAAGTCGTTGTAGTCCCTTTATTATGACCCACATCTCTTGTCATCTCTCAAGTGTTAGACCAACCTTAGGCTTCTAACCACGTGTAAGCCCCAAAATGACGTCGGGTCGCTGTCCTATGCGTACACCCCGATTCCATGTCCCATAATGAACTATGTGGACTTTGATTCCATGCCACAAGGATACGTAGGAAGTCTCTTCGAGGCTCAATCTGAACACTATCATCACCTTCATGATGGTTCCATCTCATTCCCCCACCACTTCATTCAAATTTCCATCACCCATCCTGACTCTTACCCGGGCCGCCACATCCTGGTGAGATCATGCCATTCACCTCTACATCCCCCCTAATATCACTCAAGCTACCAGCCATGCACTAGCCCCAGTATAAGTGTTCCCTCTAGGGGTTTCACCTATCTAATCCATTCCTGTCAGTGTTTTGATCAGTTTGATTCATCTCCGCTAGATGTTAAACTCACAGAATAAAATGTGTCAAACATGGAAGCTGAGGAAAACCTTAGAGACGTGCTCATGGAATATAATTCCTTACATTTGATTTGGGATTCCTCGGTCTTCCATGCCCTCGAGAAGCCCTATCATAAGGGGAAGAAACCAGACGCACTAGTGTTCCATAATCCAGACATGCAAGTGATGTCCAACATAACTACCCCCCTAACCGAAGGTTTCTGTCCTGACTTGACCCCATGGGATTTCCTGAAATAATTAGTGTAATTAATCGATTTTCATGAAGATATGGCACCGGGAAGAGTTTCAAAAACAATGTCTTATTCTTTAAGGGAGACCTAGACTAGGTGAAAAGTTCCAAGGAGGAATCCATGAAATGAAGAACTGACAACCCATCATCCCATTTCAATCTAGGAGAAAACATCCCTAAATAAGTGACGGATGCCGCCTACCTTTGGGAAGCAGGAATGCGGGGAAACAATCAGTGTTTCAAACTACAAAATAGATGGATACATGCCCTGACGAAATCATTGAAAATAGAAATGGTGAACCTGATGTGAATTTCTTATCCTCAATGTGGAGATTAGTATCATTCAAGACATTAGTGGACTAGTGTGTCACTAGATCTAGTTATTCGGTGCCAGGTCCCACCATGAAAATAGTGGGCCTGACACAAAACTCACCAGAAGTTGGGGCAATTGAATGTTGGACATCTTGGTCTGCAAAGTTGTCAGGGTGGATCCTTTTTACCAACCATGGAAGACGGAATGGCACTGGGGCACTGGACGTCGATTTCCTCTCTACTGCACTAATGGTTTAATCTCCCTACCTTTTAGGACCCAAGCTGCCATAATAGGAAATCGATAATTTCCCACCCACCGATGCAGGGGAAGGGGAAACATAAACGTGGAAACCCTACGTGGCTCCACTGCTTCTGCAACAGCTTCCACACCTGCAGCAGCTGGGTGCCCACACCCTATCTCTCCTTATGAAACCATTCAAAGAAGGGTGATAAATGAACTTATCTGGTGATACAAGGAGGAAAGGCTCATCCAAACTCAGGATATTACCTACCAGGATTTAGAGGCATCTGCACCTCATCACCACCGCATCCCCCAATGGTCGCGCATAGAGCCACTACTCCCCACTCTAACGCACAACCATTTCAGTAGCCTCTCATTGGAACTCTTCGATGAATCCCTCTCCTATGACGACGAGGATGGGGATTTTTGGGCTAGACCAGATAGGATCCCATTCTAGGGGCTCCCCAGGAGGTCCCCCACTTGGTCGCGCCAGCATCGCCACCCCGCCTCACGAGTCAAGGAGCAGGTAAGCTATGTGCCTGCACTGCCGGACCCAGTCCAGCTGACCCAACACTAGCGTTAGGTGCATGCCGAGGAGGATTCCCCTGAAGGGGCGTCAAAGTAAATGACTACTGTGGCCCGTGCCACCACTAATGTATAACATAAGTACCCTATATATATTGAGAAGGGCCACTCATATAATCGAACCGAATCAAGGCCCCAACCGCCCCATGGGTAGGCTGGGTCGACTCTCCTGGTTGTCAACGCAAGTAGTGGTTGTCACGGACTGACCCACGACAACGACACCCAGTATAGAGTTCCTCCTTGTACCACCACTATGGAGAACAAAGATCCTCCCCACTTCCAAGCTCAGCATGGAGGTCCGCCCCATGCCACCTTCAATCTAAATGAGGGTCCTCCCCATGGCAGTGACACTCAGTATAAAAAGCCTCTTCCATGCTCATGACATCGGGTATGGAGTCATTCCTGCTACCAGAGGCCACCGGTGTGAAGATGTTACACATCCGACCAATCTTCAGTGTGGGGGCCTCCCCTATGTTCATACAATGTCCATCGTAGGTCCTACTTACCCAAAAAATTAGAGGAGTGAAAGTCACCTTTGCTTCATCGACACCCAGCACGGAGGTCCTACCAATTTTCGGCTTGATCAGTACAAGGACCCTCCTCGCACTGAGGCTTCTAAGGGAAATAAGCATGGAGGCCCGACCCATGCACCTACCAGCTCCGACGGAGGTCCTACCTACTCAAGAACTTCCTGCGGAGATTCCCTCTACACATCAGCCAGTGGAAACGGAGGCCTTCCCCATATTCCATTTTACATCTGTCCAGGTGCTACTCATACCCCGGATCACTCAGGAGGAAGCCCTCTCCACCCCAGCACCAGTGCGACTGAAGGTCCTCCTCACTCCAGAAATCTACCCTATCTCGAAGAGCTATCCCGAGGTAGGAAGGTAGGTTGTCTCCGCCATAAAAGGAATGCCGAGAATATTTAGACCGAGATTAAACCAGTATGCTTCTCATATTCTAAGGAAAAATACGACTTATAAATGGAACCCTCACCTTGATCCTCTGTGTCAAGTTCTGGGGCAGGAACGAGGCGCATCATCCTCGTACTTCCAAGATGCGAGGTCCACTAGATCCCTACCTCCCTCCGTAGATACATCCAGGAAAATGAAAATTTGGTGCCTCCCTAGAGTTCGATTGTGAAATCACCACCATCATCACCAAAATCACTCTCTACCTTAATCGGAGATCACATGGAGTTATTATGGGGACCTATGGAGAATGAGAAATAACATGTTCCACCACCAGCATCCATAGTCCCTACACAAGAAACTGCAGTCACCAGCCCGTCTTATTGCAATGTGGTGGTCAAGTCACTGAACTCTTCAGAGGATAGCCTGAGATGCAGTGGCTTGTCAGCCCACTCATTGTATTCTCCACCAGCCACCCTACCATCTTAAAGGTCTTCTTCAGTACCACTACTGGTTACCTAGATGCCTACAGTTAACGAGTGGGGAAATAAAGGGTCAGACCCTAAGTCTGGACCGAGTAGCTTGTGGGAAATTCTCGCAGCAGACCGTTTCCTGGAGATGTTTTGGCCTATTGCAGCACCAAATTTCAGTGCATCAGAACCACTCACTCAGGAGGAGGTTGGATTATTTCTCCAAACCCTATAGATGACTCACTTTCATATTCATCATCGATGAGTGGCCTACCGCAAGAGTCAGGCGCACTTTGAAGACATTGGTCAACAATGTTGTTTGGTTTATTTGACCTCACTCCCTGTGGCCCAACACCCTAAGTCACCAGGTAACCATAGGACCCTCCAATAATGATGTGTTCAATGATTTAAAGTTCTCCACATGATAATCATAGAGGCTTCTCCCCACATGTAAGTCCGTGGTTTGGGGAAGTATGTGGCCCTCCTTTTTTGTTCTATCAGGTTCCAACCCAATTTTTCGGGTGACATAGAGGTTATGCCTCTAGACAGGGTCCTGGTAAACATGGACGACCTTCTGGGGGTAGAGAATGAGCTAGATATTTTTGGATAGGACCTACCCCCCAAGGGAGTATCACACCAATTGGATCCGTTGGGAAGGATTAATTATCAATAGGTAAATCTGCTGGGTCTTCCCATGCCCACTAAGGAATTGGTCCTCAGCCAAAATTCCAACAAGGGTAAGGATCACCTCAGAGCCGTCAAACCCTTCGACCCATCTGGCTAAGTGTATAATGTGGAATACAATCTCGAAAAGGCCGTGATGTGTTAGCAACTCACAGAACACAAAAATATGGTCAACGACCTCCATGTTGAACGTGTTGTGGCGCGAAGACCAGACTATGGTGATCCTCGATTGGAGCAACAAGGGCAGTCACAACTTACCCCTAGCAAATTGCCTCTAGGTTATGCTGACCATCCTGCCCACATTGACAAGGTAGAGGCTTGAATTTATGGTAAGAGGGCATGATTTGCATCACCAAATCCACCTGCACAACGTGACAATCCCCAGGACCCAGCTCAGGTTCACCCAGCAGCTCCACAGGTCATCCCACTAGCTGGTCCATGAGTCGCTGGGCCTATTGATCGTGTTGAAGAACCTATCAATGCGTTGTTGGTTCGGGATCCCTGTCAAGACAAGAACCACCACCTGGATGATCCAATGGAGGAACTCATCTCCTACCTCGAAGCTTTAGAAACTCAACAGGTGGCAATCCCGCCTGATGGAACGCCATATCCGGTATGGGTGGATGATATTCCAACACCCCCAGGTTTCGAAAATCCCACTTTTCCCCCTTAAATAGGATGGGTGATCCGCTGCAGCATCTGGACCAATTCATCTCAAGGTGTAGACCCATGATGGGGACTCCAGTGCAACAAGAGGCTTCCAAACTTTGATGCTTCACGTAAACATTGGAAGGACCTGTGTTTTTATAGTACAACCAGCTACCCATCGGGTCAGTAACTAGATGGGAAGATCTTCGTAGGAAATTTCATTATCATTTAAGTTCCACCACTCAGAAGAAGAGTATTGCAGACCTCTTCAATTTAAAAAAGAGGCCTGATGAGCACGTCGCAGACTTTGTTTCCCAATGGAAAGTGCTCACAAACTCCCTTGACATGATACTAAATCAGGATCAACTGCTAATGATGTGTGTGGGGAATGTCAAGACAGAACTATTCCTCTCTCTGATCACCCAAAATTACCTCACAGGATTTTTAGACTTCTTTGATAAGGACCAGTGCCTAGAAGAAGTTTTACAGTAGGCCAAATTGGTACAGTCATTTCCTCCTAAAATTCTTGTAAGAAGGGCCGCTAAGGATAAGCTCATTGTGGTGGCACATATAGAAGCCTACCAAAAAAATTCAGTTGTTACTAAAGGATCTACCTCCACAGCCTCGCAGAGGCCCTCCACCTTAGGTGCATCCTATGGCCCAGCATCACCCACCTCATAACTAGCAGGTGCCCCTACACAATGTGTCGCCACCACCTAGGCGAGATAACCAAGATCCGCCTCCTCGACAAGGTCCTCCAGCCCCTTGTCAGGGATAGGATCCCATAACCCCTTTCCTAGACAAGACAAATTGGACCCACTCATTCAATGAGGCTCAAGTCCCCAGTTATTTCTATAGTTCCTTGGAACAGGGAATTGTTCGTTTGCCTGAATGTAGGAGACTAGAAGAGACGGGTCTCACTGATCTCCCTAACTACTGCCCATATCACCAGATCCTAGGGAACACCCTCAAACAATTCTATGTGTTTAAATACTGGGTTCAATACTAGGTCGACAATAACATAGTCAGGTTGTGCCCATCTCTAGCACATGTAGCATGTGTGTTCGTGAATCGCCATAGCAGTAGTGACAGCGAAGGCGAGTGGCATCAAGTTTCTCACCGTGGCACTCAGAAGTTCGATGACTAGATGGCTCATAAGGGAGTCACCTGTGCCCATGGTATTATTCGTGCATGTATAAATCAACCTGAACCTTGATAAGATTCTTCATCACCCGCAGCCAGTACCTCTGCGTCAACAGCTCAGTCATCCTCTTCCCAGAAGAGAAATAATCGGTAGCGCAAGGGAAGACAAATTCCCCCACCAATACCATCGTCATCTCGTACTATTGGTGACTTCATTCCCCTATATAAGGAGATTCCCCATAGGATCAATCCACTAGTGGATGATTCTTCAAGTGACAATCAAGGATACGCCTCGGTTAACACTATAGAGCAGGTAAACAACTACATGATTTTTGACGGTAAGGGGCACTAGATGGATCCTCCCAATGTTCCCAGTCATCATCAGCATCGATGGAGACGTGGCAATATGGGTCGTCAGAGTGCCTTGGTTAGTATTTCCAGATAGGTTGTGTATGCTACTGAAACTAGGCAGAAGGCCAAGCATAGAGCTCAGCACATGAAACCTTCTCCTCTAGTGTCATCAGATTCTCTTTTGCCGCCGTTTTTTCTACTTGGTCAGGCGGAGCCACCTCGACCATGTAGTGATCAGACACGCTTTTCTATAGACCGGTCTCAGTCATATGGACCTCATCCGATGGTCACTATATAGGATTCGAATAGTGAGTAAAGGGATATTCCCAGCACCAGTCAGCTTCCAGTCTAGCCGGCAGGGCCTTCCATACCTCATTTCATGGAGTGACCTCATGTAAATAGGATCTCATGCCTAGAATGGAGGTGTGATGTCCTAAAACATCTTTTTAGCATTACAACAAGGCTCTCCATCCTTGAGGTCCTTCTCCTATCATTAGATATGTGTGAGGCCCTTGTCGAGTCCTTAAGAAGCCCCCTCCAGTTCAAGACAGAGGTAGTAGCCGCATAAGCCTTCCATGATGAGGCGGTTGAGCACGTTTAATGCTAGTCCATCATCTCATTATCTGGAGAAGATTAAGGCTCTCCCATACAGGGGAACATTCAACCTTTGTACATCACTGACTAGTTTAATGGTGTGGAGATTTGTCACTGTCTTTTCATCACAGGCTCTGGGATCAACCTAATCCTGACTCGGACACTGCAAAAACTGGGGTTCTATGAGGATTATATGAGTCCCTCTAACATGAAAATTTAAGTTTATGATATGATGTAATAGACACCGGTCGGAAAGATCTTTCTGAAAACCTAGTTCGGTGGTCTGATAGCCAGCACCAAGTTCATGGTTGTCTCCCAAGACACCACCTATAATGCATTGATGAGTAAGACATGGATCCACCTGCATGCAGTGATCCCATCATCATATCACCAGTTCCTTAAGTAATCCCTTAATGGTCGAGTGGGCATACTCCAAGGTGATGCATCTCCCTTTTCCTCTTGTGAAGCCTACTACCAGGATGCCGACTATTACAATATCATGGACAAGTAGATTCAGGCTAATGAGGTTGAGCATGCTATGACTATGACCGACCTATAGACATATGTAGATGATGCCTACATATTTTCAATCCACTAATTAGAGGCTAAAACCCCAGACATGGGACAATGCTTCGTTGTTTCTGGAATGAGGGGGAACACATTCCCAGGTCTAAGTGACAATGGAAGATCACCTCATACTCCTACACAAATCAAGCTCAGGTGATCCCGACGCTCCCTACTCCTATAAGGTATCGGGATGTCCGCCCCATGATGACAACAATACATCATACTTTCTTGTTATTCTGGGTTGGGATAAACTGGCTCAAGCCGATGTGCCAAAATTTCTTTGATATCATCAAGTGTGTCCACTTGGGCCGAAGACCAGATGGGATCGAATTTATAGTTTTCATCACCATGGTTTCGATAGAACAAGAGTCCCTTGATGTAGTGTCCACCGTCACTTAGGCTGGAACCAGTCTCCCATCGAGATCTTTTGACTCAGAGGAAACTCCTCCTGCCGAGGATCCCTCCTCCATAGGTGAAGAAGAGGATTTAGAGGATGGTATTCTCTCCTTTGAAGATGGAATCTCTACCACAATTGATGAATTAGTACAGGTGAACCTTGGTAGAGAGTCGAATCTAAAACCCACATTGATTAATGCCGCTATGCCTCTTGAGGAGAGACAATAGTATGTGGAATTCCTCAAGAATAACTGTGATGTATTCGCTTGGAGTTACGATGAGATGCCGAGACTAGATCCTTATGTATCCATCCACCACCTCGGTCTCCTGGAAAATCATCGCGGGTTCAACCAGCCTCCTAGAAAGATGCACCCTTCCCATGGTGCCATGGTCGAGGCCAAAGTTGATAAGCTCTTCAGAGCCAAATTTGTTAAAGATGTCTAGTACCCCAAGTGTATGGCCAATATTGTTCCTGCCAGGAAGAAGAATAGACATATCAGAGTCTACATAGACTTCTGAGATCTCAACCTTTAGTGTCAGAATGATGATTTTCCACTTTCTGTAACGAAATTTTTGATCGATGCTACAACTAGGTTCTATGCCCTCTCTTTCATGGATGGGTACTCCGAGTATAACCAGATCTGAATGGCTCCCGAGGATGGGGAGTGTACGACATTCAATGCACCACAAGGTACTTTCTGTTACCAAGTCATTCCCTTCGGTCTAAAGAATGAAGGTGCCACCTACTAACGAGCTATGCATAGCGTATTTAATCTGATCCTCCAGAAACTGGTGGGATGCTATGTGGATGAACTGGTGGTCAAATATCTCCAGAATCAAGACCATCTCAAAAACCTTTAGAAAGTGTTCGGCTTCCTTCATTCTCGCCACTTGAAGATGAACCCAATGAAGTGTGCCTTCGAGGTCACCTATGGAAAGTTTCTCAGCTTCATTGTCAGATACAGGGGCATCAAAATCAACATGGGGATAATTAAGGCCATTATCCAAACGTCTCCCCAAAGCAACCTCTGGGATATTTGAGGTTTCTAAGGCCACTCTGCATGCATACGCCGATTCATTGCCAATTTGGCCGACAAGTGTAATCCATTTTCTCAGCTTATGAAGAAAGGCACTTTCTATCAGTGGGATAAAGAATTTCATACTTATTTTGAGGAAATCAAGTAGTACCTACTCTAGCCTTTGGTCTTAATGCCATCTGTCTCTGGAAATCCGCTGGTCCTTTATGTGACTGCCCTGGAATGATCTCCTGGCACCCTTCTCACCCAAAAAACAACGAGGGGATAGAGAACAATCTCTATTATCTCAGTCACATTATCCTTGATATAGAGACCAGATACTACCCTATCAAGAAGATATGACTTGCACTGGTATTTTTAGTCCAGAAATCACGACATTAATTACAACATGATGAGGTACAATTGGTTTCCCGGGTGGATTCACTAAAGTACGTCCTAAAATGCTCATTATTGACAGGTCGCCTGGCTCGGTGGGCGGTGATCCTCCAGAAGTTCAACATCAGGTTTGTCCCTTATAAGGCTATTAAGGAGAATGCATTGGCAGATTTCATTTCTGTCCATCCATCTCCTGTGGACCAGTCCATGGACCTTGATTTTCTTGATGAGTCAATAATCTCAGTGGACCAAGCCATCCTGTGCTGGAAAATTCACTTTGATGGCACTTCTCGGAGCCCTACCGGTAGAAGGCTCAATGACCCCAAGCTCAACAGAGTAGTCATGGGTATTTTCTTCATCACTCCAACACAAGTTGTGTTGCTATATTAATTTTTTCTGTCAGAAGGATACACCAATAATGAGGAAGAGTATTCGTCTCTCATTATTGGCCTCGAGCTAGCCCTCAATATTTATGTTCCCCACTTGCAAGTGAAAGGGAACTCTGAACTAGCCATCAAGAAGACCAATGGTGACTATGTCATCAGAATGCCAGAGCTTGTACCACTGTTGAAACGCACTCTCCAACTAATGAACCAGTTCCCATCTCGGCTAGAAGTCAATCATGTCCCTCAATCCTAGAACGTTCGAGCTGACTTCTTGGGCAGCCTAGCTGGATCATTTGCAGAGCCTATATAAGATGATTTAATTATCCATGTGGCACACCGGAGAGTCATCACTCCTGTCACTTCATGTGACAATAACACCCCGCAGGTAAACCACCTTACCACCGAAACCTCTACGTCAGGACCTCCAAGTCCACCAGATGCAATGATTGAGGTGACTCCTGAATATAGAACCTCCTTTGTCGAGTACCTCCAAAATTGTAATCTCCTGGCAGATTGGGCCGAGTGCGAGTGAATTCGACGCTGCACACTACATTTTACCCTCTAGAGTGGTCCTGGTCTTGAGAATATACTTTATAGGCATGAGTTTTATGGGGTTCTCCTCCATTGAATTCAAGGAGTCAAGATTTATCAGGTCATGCAGAAGGTTCATGTCGGTTCTTGCAGGGCTCATCAGACCATGCCGAAACTATCTCACCAGATCTAGGGACTAGGGTATTTTTGTCCCTCCATGATCTGCGACTACATCGAGTTTACCAAAAGGTGCCATGCGTGCCAAATTCATTCCAACTTCATGCGTTAGCCTCCATAGCCTCTCCACACCACTAAGTACTCTTGGCCATTTGGAGTCTGGGGACTCGATGTCGTGGTACCATATCCACCGGTGACAGCTCTCCAGTGTAGGTTTATCCTGACCGCTATGGATTTGTTCTCCAAGTGGGCAGAGGCAGTTCTACTCATGGAGGTCAAGGCCCATTCCATTGTCAACATTGTGAGCTCCAACATCCTCTTCTAATTTGGAGTCCCTCATGTCATCCTCACTGATAATGGCATGAACTTTTGGGTAGCTAAAATGAAGAAATTGTAAGCCAAGTACAACATCCGTTCTAACCATAAATCCCGCTACCATGTGCAAGTGAATGGGTAGATTGAGGTGTTCAACAAAATCCTCTCTAACATTCTATAGAAAATATTTGGTCAGAACAAGAAGAGTTTTCTGGACAATCTCCCCAATACCCTCTGGGTTTATCAGACGACGACCCGTAATTCCACACAGGTGACCCCATACTCCCTGCTGTATGGAACAGAGGATTTCCTACCCATCAGGATCTAGTTACCTTCATTACACATAGTTTTCTATGATCAGAAAGAATCAGATAAAGTAGTTGAAGTTCATCTGGATGAATTGAAATCCCTCGAGGAGAATAGGATTCATGCCCTGCACAATTTGGAAAGGCATCAGAACAAGATAACTAGAGATTTTAGAAATAAATTTCACCTCCACTCTTTCTTGAAAGGTGACATGGTGTTGGACTTAAAGACACTAATGATACCTGGAAAGAATCCATCAAAATTGGAGCCCAAATGGGAAAGACCTTAAATCATTCATAAGGTTTACCCTAATGGTGCATACTCGCTAGTTACCATGTATGGTGAGCATATAACTCCTCCCACCAATTAAAAGTTCTTCAAGTAGTACTTTTCTTGAGAGAAAGTGGTCCTACATGACCTTAAACTGTAGAGGGTCCTACATGACTTTAAACTGTCTGGTCCTACATGACCTTAAACTATTATGTTCCACATGACATTAAATTGTATGTCAACCTACAGGACGTTAAATTGTATTCGATCCAGCATGACTTTAAACTGTTATGTCCTGCATGAAATTAAACTATATGTCGTCCCAAATGACGTTAAACTATATAGGGTCCTACATGACGTTAAACTATTAGGTCCCGCTTGATGTTAAACTGAACTCTCAGAACTACACATGGCTTGATTGCCATCCTTATGGAATCTGTAGTAATGCTCAGAAATTTTTTCTGTCGGCCCATCCCCAACTTTAAAATCTCTACTCGAGATGGAAAACATGGTGTGGTGCTGGCTTTTTCCCTCCATTACATCATATTCATCATGACTACACCGTATATCCCCTTCTCTAGAGATATCCACCTCTTTCATCATCCTTTTTGATGTTAAATTGCACTGGCACATTTATGCTCCACAAACTCCCGGTACTTTGGAATATATCATCATTCAAATCCAAAAGGGCCCCCGAATGGTACATATACTTAGTATAAGGGATCTCCTATTATTTCAGGCCAACTCCCTCAAGGACCTCGAACAACAAATTGATAAAAGTCCCACGTTGCGAATATGGTCAGTGACCGATGCTTTTTTGTTGATTCCCATTTCATTTCACATGATATGAATGCTGTGTTTCAAACTTGGTCAACAAATATCATTTTTCATTTTCACCACCCCCATCTGTCCCAAATATTGGTTGTAGTGGTTCATTCTGTCCCACTATCTCTTCAAGCATTAGTCTGCCTCAGGTAGGAGTGTAAGTCCAGCTATCGTACCGCTATATGTTGGGGAGAGCCTGGTCCTACTCCTTGCTTCCCACAGTAAGAATTTCTCATGTGGGATTAGGAGCTGTGGTATAGCAATACCCGCATAAGGGGTTATGTGGCTACAGTTGGCTCAGACTCCCATCTTTAGGTCCCTCTACCCTTTCGTCCCCCTAGCCCACATTATCATTTAGGATTGTGTGGTGTGGTTTGGACTCATGTCCTCATTCACTCCAAACTATTTTTCCATGCCACACATATCCTCTTGAGACATCCCTCCTTCATCTATCATCCTTTCTGCGAGCACAAGCCCCACCACCCTTCACATGCCCCATCATTTGGTTTTTCATCAACATTCATATCCAAAGGACCCCTGAATGGTATGGATGCCCAGACCAAGGGCTCTCCTACCATTTTAGGCCAACGTCCTTGAGGATTTTTAGAAACAAGTTGATACAAGTCCTGTGTTTCAAATTAGGTCAATGGTCAATGCTCAATTTTCCCCCCAAACTCCGGTCATAGAAATATGGATATTGTTTCACAAACATGGTCAACAGTTATCCTCTATAGTTGTTGTAGTTTCATGGTTTTCCACATGCATGATGATTCACACACTCTACTTAGCTATCCCTTGTATATGACATTAAAAGAGGCATCTACGGTCTGAGCCCTATGACCTTAAACTAAGAGAACCATTGTCCTCACCGCAATATGTTAAACTGCAAACTAGTTGGGACTTCATGTTTCAAGTCCCTCAAACTTTTCATCCCCTTGGACCATATGTTCATTCAGGATTGTATCATGTGGTATGAGCTTATGCCCTCATTCACCTTAGGCTACTTTCCATTCCATACACATCCCCCATTGGGGTACCTTCCCCCTATTTGCATCCTTACTGCATGAGGTTAAGCTGCACAACATCCTTCCTTAGAACTATGTGTGGCTTGATTCCCATCCTTATGGGATATGTAGGATCACCCAAACATCTAGTCTTCAGGTCCTTGCCCATCTCTTCGAATCCTCCTTATCATTCTGTCCTCTCGTCCTGAGTCCTTCCAGGGGAGGGGTATGCAGTGTGGTATGGGCTTATGTCCCCATTCACATCAGGTTTGTAACAACCATGCCATATACCTCTCTCTCCTAAGAACCTTTCTCTCCGTTTCCCTACACTCATCATTTCAAGTCAGCTGCTCTTAATTTGGGTCACTTGACCCTCTTTGGTGATGCACCAATGTGCCCAGGAGTACTCTGGTTCAGAACCTAGAACGTCAGATACTACCTGGACATGCTCTTATCCATTTTTCAGGAATTGTGTTCCCCTTCATTTGGGATTTCATTATCTGTCACATCTAAAGGGACCCCCAAATGGAATGGATGCTTGGTACAAGGGCTCTCCTACCATCACAATCCAATGTCCTCAAGGGTTTCGAACAAAAAATTGATAGAAGTCCGGCATTGCGAATATGGTGAGTGGTTAACGCTCGTTTGTTGTTCCCATTTTAGGCAACATGATATGGATGCAGCATTTCGAACACGATCAACAGTTATCCTCCATTGTTACACCAATTCCATCAAGCCCTAAATATCATTTTCAGGATTCACATCATTCTCCACCCCATTATTCCCAAGTGGAATTTTGACACTCTTGGTACTGCCCCTCAGTGTGCGTTTGTATGTTAGGAAGGTAAATCTGCAATAAGGTT
Source organism: Viscum album (assembly GCA_963277665.1). Lineage (NCBI taxonomy): Eukaryota > Viridiplantae > Streptophyta > Magnoliopsida > Santalales > Viscaceae > Viscum > Viscum album. The sequence goes on along the minus strand of OY728137.1, from coordinate 1,083,004,465 downwards.
TCATTTGGGGCTCCACACCAATTTCCATGTCACGTGTATTCCATGTATTGAAAAGACCCTTTCCACCCTTATTTCCCATACAGAGTTTAACTCATGTTGTCTTAGAGATCAGATCGAGGTCTGCACTCGCTTGAAAGAGTTTATCTTCTTCATGGTCCTAGCTATAAGACCTTAAACTAAGATCTCCTTATACATCCTCTCCTTATAATTACGTATAGATTGATTATCATGATCATGGGATACATAGAAATGCCAGGACATCCTGCCTTTGGGTCCAGATCAAGTTACACTAATTATCTCTTATGTTCAACCTTTTAGGCCTCGACTCATATAAGATTGTGTGGTGTGGCATGTGTGGGCTTATGTACTCATTCAAATCATGTTTTCAATAGTCGAACCACGTACTCCCCTTCTAGGAGCTAGTCCCTCCAACCTTCTGTCTCACATGACATTAAAATGTATGTCGTCCTGCATGATGTTAAACAATATAGGGTCCTACATGAACTTAAATAGTTAAATCCTGCATGACGTTAAAATGAACTCTCAGAACTATGTATGGCTTGATTCCCATCCTCATGGGATATGTAGAAACACCTAGACTTTTTTTCCACAGGTCCATCCCCATATTTTATGACCTTTGCTGGCCCCTCGGCCCGAGGTTTCTTCCTTAGAATCACGTGTGGTGTGATGTGGACCTCCTCCTCATTCACGTAAGGTATGATTTATCATGTCATAAATATTACCCCCATAGTCTCACATGACTTTAAACAATTGTGTCTTTATTGTGTGACTTGGTCCTATCACACGACCCTAAACTGTGACATTATCATCCTGGCTGCACGACAAAAAATGGAATTGCATCGTGGTGTCCCCACTCAAGGGGACATCATGTTGGGTATTGGTCATCCAACATACAATTTTCCAATTCCTAAATATAGTTTGATTCCTATAGAAATACCAGGATTCATTGTAATAGTTTTATCACTTCACAAAAAAATATACATCTATCCTAAAAGACAAACAAGATCTGTCAAATACCACTTCTTTTCATGCGTGGACTATATCCACTTGACCTTATCATCCCTGGAACTGGAACCTTACTAGGCCACTCTTAGAACTACGTGTGTCTTCATTCCCATTCTTATGGGGTACGTAGGAACGCCCACACACTCTGCCTCAGGCCCAGCCTAACATTCATTTTCGGTCCCTCGACTTAAAATCTCCCTAGGGAACATGTGGTGTGGCGAGTACCTCATGGGTTCTCATCTACATTGGGTTTAATAATTACCATGCCGCATTTCTCCCTCCCTTATTTCTATCTATGGTCTAAGCTCTAAGACCCTAAAACTAATATCTCTCCGTGCCCTTTCCATATGATGTTAACATGCACGATATATTCTAGAACTACTTATGGATTGATTACCATCTTAATGGGATACATTGGAATTCCCAGACATTTCAGCTATGGGTATAGCCCTAGGAATCCTAAATCCTACCCCCCTCATTTTTGGCCCCTTGGCCCAAACTCTTTTGGGAACATGTGGTTTGGCGTGTACCTCTTGGGTTCTTATTCACGTCGGGTTTTGGAACAACCGCACCATGTGCCTCCCTTTTCTTTTCCCAATTTTCTCCAAGTTCTATGACCCTAAAATAAGATCTCTATATGGAAACTATACATTGGGTTTGGGTACTTTTCCACCCTGTGCACAGTCCATTAAATCAAGTACCCCCTTAATGATCCACCCTACGACCTTAAGCTGGAAGCGTGAGACCCCAGGACCCTTGTCCTTGGAAAGGTAATCGACTCCCTATATCTGATACATCTCATTGTCGTACTCAAAAGCATTGTGACAAAGATCTTGAAGTGTGGAATTTTCATAGGGATATTCCCTCATTACATGTCCAAGATTCATGAGCCTGTTATCTTGATCCTCATCTTATCCCATGTCTGAAGGTACCCCCTTTACAGCCCAGTCCCATGCCACATTGGATCACCTGTCGTCTTGGTCCAATTCCCCTGAAGACCTCAGACAACATTCGTGACATGTCCCATGTTTAAAACATGGTCAACGATTGACCCTCATTTGTCTGTCCCCATTCTAGGCTAAAGCAAAATAGATACTATGTTTTGAACATGGTCATCTGTTATCCTTTCTCGCCACATCACTATCATTGTAGTCCAAATATCGAGCCACATGATTCACATCTTTCCACTCCCTTATCTTCAAGTGGAATTCCAACATACTCTGCATTACCCCTTCATGCATCTAGTTTCATCAAGTAGGCAGGTTAGTATTATTGGGACGTCATTCACCTAGTGTCCTATATCCCCTAATGTGTGCCTCCCAGTACTAAGAAATTCCTATCACTACTCCTTGTTTCCCACATCGACCATGACTCACATGGGATTAGTAATTTTGGTAGGATGTGTACTGGAACAGCCGTGGCACACATGCCTTTCATCCCGCATGACATTAAACCGCACCCTCAAAACTATGGGTGGATTGATTCCTATACTCATGGGGTATGCAGGAACTCCCAGAAAAGCTGTCTCAAGCCCAGCCTAGTTTTTGTTTTTGGTCCCTCGACCTAAAACCTCCCCATAGAACACATGGTGATCTGGACACCAGGTCCTCATTCACGTTGGGTTTTATAATTACATCACCATGTGTCTCCCTCATTCTTTACCATCTCTACTCTGAGATCTAAGACCTTAAACTAAGATATCTCTATGTCTTATATTCAATGTGTAAAGACAACACCCAAAACTACATGTGGCTTGATTAAAATCCTCATGGGATGTGTAGGAACACCCAAACATTTAGTTTTCAGGTCTAGCCCCAGGAATCTTAAATCCTTTTCCCCTTTTCCAGCCTCTTTAGCCCAAACTCTTTTGGAAATATGCGGTGTAATGAGTGCACCTTGATCTCTCATCCACATTGAGATATGTACTGCACTGCACATTCCCATTCTGGGTACCACATTCTCAACGCATGACTTTAAACTACAACTGTACCCTGAACAAGCTTGGGATGCCCTATGATAATTATGGGATGCATTAGCTTCCTCTCGAGAGAGGTCCTTTATGGAAGTAGGAATGACCCCTGATCAGACCATGTGCTCCCCTAACATGTTTCTACCACGATGGTGTAATATCAAGGGTGTTGGAAACCATTCGAGCAACCAATCACTCTACCATCCACGCTTTCCGTACCCTTTATTTGGATCCTCATCCTCTTTCATGTTTAAAGGAACCCCCTAATAGTATGGATGCTCGGCCTACGGATCACCTACTATCTTGGACCAACATTTTAGAAAACCAAAGGATGACATTTTGATTTAGACTCATGTTTTAAACATGGTTAGTGGTCAACCCTCATTTGTTATCCCCATATCAGGATAACACAATAGGGATGATTTTTTTTTAACACGGTCAATAGTTACCCTTCCTTATCACGCCACCCCCATAGTTTTCCGAATTCTTGGTATCGTGATTCACACTTTCCACTCCTCTATGTTTTAATTGATTCTAACACCTCTGGCATTATCCCACTCGTGCACTAGAGAACATTGGGAAAATGATAATTCTGCTGTTTTGAGGAATTTATTCTTCATTTAGGTCTCCCCCTTTCTTCTCAGAATCCCAGATGGGTCGTTTCTACCCAGGATGTCTGAAGTTTGGTTGGAACCCCACATTCAAACAAATTAATAATGAAAACATCCCTTGTTTCTCACATCAGGCACGTCCCACGTGATCTTAGGGATAGATTTCTAATTATTTCATGATTGTGGTCGAAATGAATTAAAATAAACAAACAAGTGAATAATTTGTTCATGCATGCTATTTAGACTAAACTGAAGCAAAGAAGAATAAGTTTATGAGTTCGGCCAAAAAATGTCCCTTAAGGATTGATGTTTTGGATAGATTTCTCCAGTGTTTCCACCCTCTGAATTGAGGCCTCCAGTATTGCTTCCCGCCCCCTGAGATCCTTCTCTTCATCAGTATTTGTAGAGTGTAACTCATTAGCCTTGGACCATGCATATGATTATTTAGTTTGAAGCTTGATCATTTGGAAATTCGCCTACATTATCTTCTCTTGATCATCAGCCAGCTGGGCCCTCAATTTCTCAAAAATCTTGGAGTGGTTCGCAATGAATGCCTCCCTTTCTTTCACTTTCTCTTCAAGGCGTCATACCTCCTGCTTTGACTTCAGGAATTCTTGAGTATTCTCTAAATCTTTCTAGAATCAGGTAATGTTGGAATGTTGGATATTCTCCCATATCTTCTCTACCATATAATCACAGATCATTACATGAAGATGGTAATCATTTACCCCTCCAGCACAGAGAAATCATATCCAGGTATGGAGCGATCACATCCAGCTTATCCATTCTGCCTGTGGATGGATGAGAAAGTGTTTTATGCACTTCCACGCCTTGTGTCGTGTCATATGTCTCTCATCAGTAGTGTCCAAGTTGGAATCATAAATCTCCTTAGGGTCCGCTGGCCTATACTAGGGGAAAGCAGTCAGGAGTTCAGCGGTAGGGTCCTCTTTTAGAATTCTTTCTTCTTCAATGACTTCACCCTCGTTGAATTGGAGCTCCACCCCCGGAAGCATTTACGCCCATTATCGCAACCTCGATATCATCAAGTACTGGGGCGGGGACACCTTGAACAGTTGCTTCTACAAGAGCTTATGTTGTCACTAGTAGGGCTCCTATGGATGTTCCAGACCTGATGGTCTGTCAAGCCTCCAACCTTACAATCACTGTATTAGGGATCAATGTCTTGGTTAACTGAACCATCCGAAAAAGAATAGATCCATCAATTATAAAGTGTTATGGTATCCAAGTGTGGTAGAGTCCAACACCTGTGTCATAGCGGGGTCTTCCCCCATAGGAGATCATTTGGCACTTGTTAACTCGATCATTGGCACTGACTCCTCCTGGATCTTGGGGACAGTGATAAGCTCAGAGGCTGTCATTTTGTCTCTTCATTTAGGCTCATCACCACCTATTATAGCCATATTCGGTTCCCCACTGTTTTTTAGTTCTAAGGAAAGGTTCATGAGAATATTCCCTTATATCCATAGGTGCGTCCTCATCCACTACGGGGAAGGCTTCCTGGGCACCCTCACCCATGTGTACCTAAACAGGATAGATTTCAGTTTATAGATTGATATTATGAGAAGATAAAGGCTAGTAGAGATAAGAGTTAAACACACCTCAAGCTGCTCAGCTAGTTCTATGTTAGAGCCTACCATTTCTCCACTCTTTTGAGATCTTTGCTGGTGAGTAGGAGCTTCTGAGGGCCCCTCATCTCCAGGACCTTCAACATGGTCCTCCCCTTATTCTTCTTCATCTCCACCTTCTACCACTTATTCCTCTTCTTCCTATCCTTCCTCTTCTTATTCTTCCTCCTCTATGCTTTCATCCTCAGATGGTAGCTTCTCTGGGTCATTTTCCTAGCCAAGCATCACTTTCAGTAGGAGATGCAGTTCTTCATACCGCCCCTGCTGGCATGTGTGCATATCCATAGATGTCAGGTATGCATGTCGGTGATGAAATTTTACCATATCCATCATTTGGATGTGCCCTATGTTTGGAATATTGATCCTGGTACATACCAACCTCCACCACAACTCTTCGGTGGACATAGACTTTCACAACATTCTCCATGCAGACCACAGAGAGGGGAAGATAGAATCAATAGTTGTCTTTTGAAGGTGCTTGAGTTGCTTTCCCGGAAGTTCCCTAACTGGCATGTGAGGCCACACATGGGACCACCCCCCCCCCCCTTGAAAGGTGGATGCATGTTCTCAGCTTGCGATTCTTCTGCCGATGAAGATCCGACCTATTCCATGCTAGACACCTGACCCATTATTTGTCTCACCTCTCCTGTGGAACTTCATCTACCTCCCTGTTCTTCAGGCTCCACACTGGTTTTCTTGATTTGATGGATGCGTTTCCATAGAATCTCCTTGGGATACATTTTTGTCCAGTGTTCGGCATACTCTATTGACAGGGCTGCACTAACGTTGGTAGGGGGGAGAGTGATGATTTCCCCCAAGCCTACCATCATAAACATAAACCACAATTGGCATAGAATACAAGGATTTCATTCTTCCCGAACCTCTGTATATACTTTTTTTGGGATCTGTTGCATGTACCCGAACTGCCTTGAAAACCTGTTCGGTGCATACGGTTCACAAAATATTTTACCGTCAATTAGGGATACTAGTACACCACCCCAGATGATTTGCAGGTACTCCCTCAGCTCTAATAGAACCCACCCATCAATTACCATTTGACCAACTGGGGTCCGGAATTGGTGGAATTTAAATTGGTATGGATGTCGATCTTGAGCTTGATCCCTTCTTCTTTGAGCATCAGTAGGTGGATTCTGGTAATGTTCAAGAGGGATGGTTTCATGTCTTTACCAAGGGGATAATGGCATTCGAGAAGTCATACCCATCATAGTGGGCTGCGACCCAGCCATGAAGAATCTGGAACGATCCGCATATCCTCCTGGGTGTACTTCCACTCAAGATACGCCCCAGGATACTGTATATCATGGCCAACACTGGCACCCCCATGTTAACCTTGTTCTTCATTTCCATAATCTCATCCATTACTAGAGTCCCTAGGCTGACTCCCATCCATGTGTCCCTCACTGTAAATAGACACCTGCTAAATAAAGTAGCAATAAACCTGACATATCATACATTTGGGGTCTTGAATTTCATTTATGAAAAAGCCCCATGATCGGTACTCTCCTACCTCCAAAACCCTCTAATATGATCCCACTTTTCCCCTATGAGATGCGTTCAGGAATTACTTCCCTCGGCCTAGAATCTTCACAGTCGTGTCATGCATTATGAAAAGACTAAACCATCCTGAATAAGATATGTCCTTCGGAATATATTTTATTTTTATCTCCTCTTTAGAAAGCTCCATCAGGTGCCATGAAAGGATGGGGATACACATCCTATCCCACCAGACATTCCCCGTTGGGAGGAACTCATCATACTGGTAACCCTTTAATGGGATTCCCCCAATGTAGTGGATATCCCACAAATTGATTCCCACCTCCCCATGGTGAAGGTGGATGGTGTAGGTGTTGGGAGACCAATGAAAAAACACTATTTTTTTGAATATTTTATTGATAATAAATGATATAATTTCCTCACATTGTGATAAATATATTCATTTATGAAATATTTGGGATTAGATCATTCATTTGAATATTTGATGAAAATTCCAGTTTTACCCTTTATAGTTCACTGTAGTATTTCGAAGATAAATATTATTATATTTATTATTTAAATTTTAAATTATGTAACAGTGTTCCTAACTTAATTATGTACAACTTTTATTCAGGACACTAGTGCTAAAGAGTGCATTTGGTTGTTGAAAATGGGCCATGAAGTCAAAGTTGGGATGGACTCGCCAGAATGGAGAAGCTTCTGTATTTCGACCATAACTCCTCCATCTGGGCCTGGATTGATCCCAAATATGGAGAGGAGATATAAGACTCATATACGCACATTTTATTCTTCTGGAAGGCCAGATAATTCACGCGTTTTGGTGGTCAAATGGGCGGTGAAATTTGGCATAAAATATTTGTCCGAGATTCCCCATTCACACTTGAAACCACTTTGAACCTAGCCTCCCCACCACTCTATAAATTGGTGTTTTTCTCATTTGGTGGGGTTGGTACGTGCATTGGAAAGTTTATGGCAGAGGATAAGTGGATCAACTCCAATTATCCAACCATTTCAATAAGGGTAGCTCTTGAAGAAAGGATCCCTTCGACGAAGCCTTCTTCTTATCCTTCATGTTGTAATGATTTTGTTTGTGTAATAAACTTCTTTGTTCTTCTTTTATTTATTATATTTTATGCTGTTTTGTTTAAATTTCTTCTTCTCTTAATCTTCATCTTTGGGCTGGAATTCTTGAGTAGAAGCGTTATTGGGTTATACCCATTATAAACCTTTTCACATGCAAAACGCTTCTACGATGATTACGCCACCCATGGAAGATTAGTTCTTTTTAGTAATAGATCGACCTCTATCCTTATTCATTCATTTATTTTGAATCAATGAGATACTGTAATTCAAATATTATGATCTATTAATTGAGTTTTTAATTTAAATGAAACTAAGCAAGCAATTGAATAGTTAACACAAAACACGCGAGGTCGGGAATTCTGTGAACTGTGAGAGCGCAGCCTTAACCGGTAATTCAAAACCACACGGGATCAATTTGTAGAGTTCAAATATAATACCTAAAATCAATTAATCCTCATTTCCAGTGTGGTTATGTGCCTTAATTTACCACTGACCATAAGCTAATTTTAGAACATCAATCAAAGCAGGGTGTTGCGATTGCATGTTCCGAAGTTAGCCTAAGGTTAAATTCACTTCATCTTCGTGGTAAAGTTAATTCTCATAGGGTTTGAGATTTAACAAATTAAGGGATCATAATTAAGTGAAAATTAATTTAAATTATAATGATTAATAAATGATTGAAGAGGTATAGTTAGATCGACTATGCCTTTAAAAATATTTTCTAAAAAAACATCTTTTTGTTGTGTCATTTTAATCGAACTTCATTTCAAAACTAAAAACAAAAAAAATAAAATCTTCTTACAGCAAAATTCTTCTAGATTAATAAACTACAAACAACCCCCATCCTTTAAAATATTGTTATTATTATCTTTTATTTTATTTTTAGAATATCTTTAAAGAGTTGTTTTAAATCTACTTCCTCCTTTGAGAGACGACCTTAGTCAGCCACTCTGCTGCACCTAAGTACCCCAAAATCACACTAATCATTTGAGGGCGCCCACGACAGCGCTCTTTCAAATTGTCACCATTGCCGGGGAGGCAAGTAATTATTTCAACCAATTAGAGGTATTTATTTTTATTTACATTTTATTATCTTCCTCCCTTCTTTCTTCCTTCTTTACCCAATCTGATTTTTCTTCTTCTTCTTTTATTTTCTTCTACTTATTTTTGGACCATCAACTCAAAATTCTCATTTTTATTTTACAATGGTCCACTTTCTTTCTTTTCATTTTTATTTGATTTATGACATGAAATAATCCCAAAGATCTCTTAGATCTTGACCCTGAGATTGAACGTAGCCTTAGGGAACGAATCACACATTCTCAATCTACGAGAAGTTCTAATATTCAACCAGTTGGTGAATTCCTCTCTTCTGGAAACATTGAAATTGGAAGAAATTAAAATTCAAACATAATAGAGGAACCAATGGCTGGAAATAATGGAAATGAACTTAATAGAACCATTCTAGAATTGGCTACACCAGATATTAACTATCAACCAAATTGTATTGCATACCCGAATCTCAAATCAGACTTTGAGTTAAAATCTGGATTAATTCACCTTCTTCCAAAGTTTCATGGCTTATCTGGTGAGGATCCCAACAAAAACCTTAAATAATTTAATGTGGTTTCTTCAACCTTAAAACCAAGAAATGTTTCTGAAGATCAAATCAAATTAGGATCATTCCCATTCTCACTTGATGGAGCTACAAAGGATTGGATGTACTATTTACAACCTGAAGATGTAACATGTTGGAACGATTTAAAACGTCTTTTCTTGCAGAGATTTTTTCCAGCATCAAGGACCACTTCCATTCGTAAGAAGATCTAGGGGATCAAGAAAGCACAAGGGGAGTCAATGTATGAGTACTGGGAGTGATTCAAGAAGTTGTGTGCAATCTGCCCACATCACCAAATCAGTGATCAATTACTCATCCAGTACTTCTATGAAGGACTCACACCTATGGAGAGAAGCATGGTAGATGTTGCGGCTGGAGGAGCTGTGGTGGACAAGACACCAGTAGCTGCACGTGCGTTGATCGACAAGATGGTCCAAAACTCCCAACAATTTGGCGATAGAGGTACACCACATATCTGCGGAGTACATCAGGTAAGTCCTTCTTCTCTTGAAAGTCATTTGATTGATATCAAGTTGGAAGAACTGACCACTATGGTGAGGAAAATTGCTTTGGCTCAAAAGACATCCCAACCCCATCCTTCAAGGCCTTGTGGCATTTTCACTGAGACAAGCCACCCAACTGACTGTTGCCCACAACTACAAGAGACAGAGGATTGTGCAGCAGTATTCCTTGGGATACCATTTCAGCAGCAACAACAACCATATCCCCAAAAGAAGTTTGATTCATTTTCTCCAAAATACAACCAAGGGTGGAAAGATCAGTCGGACATGAGGTATGGCTCTAGACAACAACAAAGGCCCCCTTTTCAACCAATCTTCCAACAACCTCCACCTTACCAACAGGGTTTCCAACAACCCCAAAGGAGATTGGAAGCTCAAACATCAACGAGTCAGCAACAAGGGAACCTCCAACAAAAGTTAGACTCTAACACTGATGATATTTTGAAACAAATTGTTCTTAATCAACAGAATGAGCTAAAGAGTCAAAGTTCAGAGCTGAGGGAGTTAAAGACTCAAATGAGCCAGATTGCCACCGCCCTCCATGAACTTGTAAGTAAGAATTCCGAAAATCTACCTTCCCAACCCACTCCAAATCCAAAGGGAAATGTTAGTGCCATCACATTGAGAAGTGGGAAGCAAATGAACGATACATCTATACCTACCATTCCACCGGGATTCACCTCTACTCCAGAGAAGCCGCATTCCATACCAACTGATGAGAAATCCATGGAGAAAGATAAAGGTAAGAAAAATATTGATGATGTTCCTCCTAAACCCCTTCTTTTTCTAAACAGGGTTGTTCAAACCAAGAAGTTGCCTGAAGAAGCAATGAAAAAGGAGGTTTTGGACACATTCAAGCGTGTGGAGATCAACATTCCTCTACTTGAAGCCATTAAGAAAATCCCATGGTATACCAAATTCTTAAAAGAACTCTGCACCAATCGAAGAGGGATCAAGAGTAATGAGAGGATCAAACTTGGAAGGAATGTCTCGGCACTCATTACACTAAATCTAGCAATGCCAACAAAGTGCAAGGATCCCGGGACATTCACCATCCCATGTACCATAGGGGAGTTTCACTTCTCTGATGCTCTTTGTGATTTAGGAGCTTCAATAAATGTGATGACTCACTATGTATTCTCTTCCTTGAAGGTTGGTGAGTTGAATCCAACAAGAGTAGTGGTGAAATTGGTGAATAGAGCTACGACATATCCAGTAGGAGTCCTTGAGGATGTACTTGTCCGGGTAAGAGACATGATCTTTCCAGCAGACTTCTATGTGCTTAACATGGAGGATGATCAGGTAAGTTCTCATGCCCCCATTATCTTAGGTATGCCCTTCCTCAAAACTGCAAAAACTATCATAAATATCAATTAGGGTACACTTTCCATGGAATTTAGAGATGAAGTTGTGATATTTAATGTCATGGATTCCATGAAGTACCCCTCAGAGGACCATTATGCTTTTCTTATCTCCCATTTTGAACCACCAAGTAAAAACACCGTGGAATTTGATTGTCCTATGCTTAGGGAGATTATGAGTATTGGCTCTAGTTTGATGTCTAAGAGTACTTCTACACCCGTTTTTAAGGAACAAGACTCTCTAAGATTTGATTGTGAAATGGAATCATATTCTGATTTTGATCATGTAAACTCTGATTACGACATGGCTATTGAGTATACCGATGGATTTGGTGCTTTATTCTTTGATTGTGATGATTTTTATTTTGATACTGATTTTCATTAGCAGATATGTCTGTTGCATCAATTTCTCCATCCATACATCACCCCCCTACATTGGAACTCAAGTCTTTTCCCCCAAATCTTAAATATGCATACTTGCTAAGTGGTGATAGATTATCTGTTATCATTTATTACAATCCCTCTTTTGAACATGAAGAAAAACTTTTGAATATATTGAGAGATAACATTAGGGAAATTGGTTGGACATTGGATGACATATCAGGTATTAGCCCCTCCATTTGCATGCATAGTATTCTCTTGGAGGATGGGTCTAAACAGGTGAGGCAACCACAAAGGAGACTCAATCCAACACTTTTGTAAGTTGATAAAAAATAAGATGAAAAATTGCTCGAGGCAGGTATAATCTATCCTGTTTCAGATTCTCAATGGGTAAGTCCAATTCAGGTTGTGCCTAAGAAAACTGGTTTCACTGTTGTTAAAAATGAGAAAGATGAGTTAGTTCCAATGAGGGTACAAAACAGTTGGCATGTGTGTATTGATTATAGGAAACTAAATCATTCCATGTGCAAGGACCATTTCCCCCTCCCGTTTATTGATCAGATGCTTGAGAGACTGGCTGGGAATACACACTATTGTTTCTTGGATGGATTTTCTTGATATTTTCAGGTTCTTATAGCTCCAGAGGATCAGGAAAAGACTACATTCACCTGTCCCTTTGGCACATTTGCCTACTGGAGGATGCCATTTGGACTTTGCAACTCTCCAGGTACCTTCCAAAGATGCATGGTGAGTATTTTTTTGATTTTATTGAGACCTACATGGAGGTATTTATGGATGATTTTACAGTTTATGGATCCTCATTTGATGAATGTATCTCTAGTTTGGGTGATGTGTTTCATCGTTGTATTGAGAAGAATCTGGTCTTAAATTTTGAAAAATGTCATTTCATCGTTGAAAATGGAATTGTCTTAGGTCATATAGTCTCACAACGTGGCATTGAAGTTGATAAATCTAAGGTAGACATTATTTCATCCCTTCCATATCCTACATGTGTGCGTGATGTTCTATCATTCCTTGGCCATGCTGGATTTTATCGACCCTTCATCAGAGATTTTAGTAAGATCACTCGACCATTATCTCAATTACTTCAAAAAGATATTGAATTCAATTTTTATGATTCGTGCAGGGTATCATTTGATGATATAAAGAAGTTTATGACCACTCCACCGATCATATAGCCCCCATAGTGGGTGGTTCCTTTTGAGCTTATGTGTGATGCCTCCAACTTTGCGGTTGGAGCTGTCTTATCTCAGATGGTGGAGGGACGTTCACATGTGATTTACTATGAATCTAGGACACTGGATTCATCCCAATCAAACTACACTACCACGGAAAAGGAGTTTCTTGCAGTCATATTTGCTTTAGATAAATTCCGTTCATATTTATTGGGCTCTAAAGTAGTTGTTTTTTCTGACCATGCTGCTTTGAGGTACCTCCTAAAGAATCCAGATGCAAAGCCCAGGATGATTTGATGGATGCTCCTTCAGTAATTTGATATTGAGATAAAGTACAAGAAGGGTTCAGAGAATTTGTTGGCAGACCACATGAGTAGGCTTACTCACACACTAGAGGATTACACCTTGGACCAGGTACCACTTCGGGACAATTTCCATGATGAGAATATTTATTCCATCTCAGGTATGCATCCTCGGTATGCAGATTTAGTTAACTACATTGTTGCCTCTGAAATCCCTGCAAATTTAAAGAAACATCAAGTCCAAAAATTAAAAAGTGAGTCTAGGTTTTATGTGTGAGATTATCCTTACCTCTGGCGCATGTGTAGTGACCAAGTCATTAGGAGGTGTGTTCCTGATCATGAGTTTGAGTCTGTTTTGCATTTCTGTCATACACTTGCTTGTGGTGGATACTTTGGACCCCAATGGACAGCTATTAAGGTTTTGGACTCTGGATTATATTGGCCTAGCTTGTTCCATGATGCCCATGTGTTTTGTAAGTCATGCTCTCGTTTCCAACACACTGGGAATATTTCTAGGAGACATGAGATGCCCCAACAACCCATACTATTCTATGAGATTTTTGATGTATGGGGCATCGACTTTATGGGTCCTTTTCCTAGTTCATTTGGATTTTTGTATATTTTGGTTGTTGTTGATTATGTGAGTAAATGGGTGGAGGCTAAGGCCACTAGGACTGATGATTCTAATGTTTTTGTGGACTTTTTCAAAGCACAGATTTTTTGCAGGTTTGGAGTACCAAAGGCCATCATTAGTGACCAAGGGACACACTTTTGCAATAGTAATTTTTCTTCCCTCCTTATAAAGTATGGGGTGACACACAAAACATCAACACTACACCACCCCCAAACAAATGGCCAGGTTGAGGTATCAAATCGCGAGTTGAAACAAATTTTGGAGAAAACTGTGCAGCCAAATAGGAAGGATTGGAGAAAGCACTTGGATGATGCATTGTGGGCTTATAGGACAGCATAAAAGACCCCCATTGGTATGTCCCCATTTCTTATTGTGTTTGGGAAAACATGTCATCTCCCAGTGGAAGTCGAGCATCGGGCATATTGGGCTATAAAGAAATGCAACATGGAATTGGCCCAAGTTGGAATTCAAAGGAAGTTGCAAATTCAAGAGCTTGAGGAGATTCGAATGTCATCATATGAGAACTCAAGGTTCTACAAGGAAAGATCAAAATCATCTCATGACAAAATGATCCGACAAAGGGATTTTCATGTTGGAGAGAAAGTCCTTCTCTACAGTTCACAACTGAAGTTGATGACTGGTAAGTTGTGTTCCAGATGGATAGGTACTTATATTGTATCTAATGTTTTTTCATATGGTGCAGTGGAGATCACACAAGAGGACACTGGAAGGAGCTTTACAGTTAATGGGCAACGTTTGAAGAGATACATTGAGGGACTTCCTATTGATGCAGTGGATTTTATCACACTGCATGACCCCATCATCACTTGATCGCATCAGGTTGTTCCTAACCTTTCACTTTTATATTATTTGTCCTATTTAAAAATTCTGAATTTCATGTTCATATATCATCTCATGGGTTCACATTGAGGACAATGCAATATTTTAAGTGTGGGGGAGGGAACCTTTTAGTTTAGTAATTTCAATTGTTTTCCTGTTTAAAAAAAACAAACCAAAAAAAATTGTGTGTTTTTCAAATTTTGTGTGTTTATTTTTCAATTTTCATTGTGTTTTTGAAATTTTTGAGCTGAGATGATTCTCATCACAATTTTGAAATTCATATCAATGAGTGAAAAAATTTATCCCTTAAAACTAAGCTTAAATGAAGGCTGAAATGACTTTGTTTCAAGTTCAAATATTTAGTAATTTCATGGACAGTACACTGAATTTTGAATCCCATTCCACATATCACTTTCTTTATATTTGAAATCACTTTCCTGTGAGGCTTCTAAACCATTATTTTCATATTCTTTACATTCACCTCACTTCTTGAGAGAACTAGACCATGCTTGATTTAACCAGAATTTGATCTATTCCTGTCAAAACTTGAGGGTTTGAGGTACTTATTTTTAAATTATTGAGGCATTTGTTTGGTATTAAAGCCCCTATTTCAAAGAATCCTTTTTTATAATGGCCTACCTTGAACATTTAATCCTTATATCCCTTAGAAGCCATGCACAGCCTGTTAGGTTAGCCACATTACAAGCCAATTTTCCCTATCTAACCAACTCTTGAAGTGAAATTGCATAATCTAGTTGAACTTAAGTGTGGGGGAATCTATCTTGTGTTGTGCCACCAAATTTTGTGATACTTTGGGTGGAAAATTAATTTCTGAAGAGATGTGTTTTCTTCTGAAGAAAGTCATTATATTTAAAGTTGTGCCTATCTGGAGCTTTCATGACAAGTGAAGCTGTGCCTTTTCTGGAGCTTCTAATTGAGGTGGAAAGCTGTGCCCATCTGGAGCTTTCAAGAAAATCATGTTTGAGAAGATTGAATTTTTTTATGCTGAAATGATGAATGGTGTAAACCTTTCATGACTTTTCATGATGATAGAGCTTAATTGATACTATGGGGATTGAGGAGAAGACCATATTTAAGTGAAAATTAGATTAATGCAATTTTGCTTCAAAAAGAGTCAAGCCCTCCTCATTTAACCTCATAATTTTTCACATCTAAATCCTACCAACCGAAAGCCACATAACAAACCTGAAAAGTCCTCATGATAAACATATGTCCTTGACTCACATCATTCAGCGATATAAGAATTTATCAAGCCTATGGTGACCCTTGTATGAGTTTGGATGAGAAAGACATTGCAAAAAATTTGACATTTGTGTGATAAGAGAAAATTCAAGAGAGGTAAGTGTTTTGTGCATGGGAGGATAAATGAAGTGGAAATATATTGAATGATATAAATTAAGAACTTAAAATAATGGTTTTTTATGAGTCATGATATCTTTTGTTTCTTGGTGTGTAATTGTTTGATCTCAAGGATATGTGTTTTAAAATTGGTTTTGATTTGATATTGATGTTTACTTGATATGAGATTTTGCTCAGGAGTGCAAAAGGGTAAGTGTGGGGGAGTTGATAAAACACTATTTTGTTGAATATTTTATTTATAATAAATGAAATAATTTCCTCACATTGTGCTAAATATATTCTTTTATGAAATATTTGGGATTAGATCATTCATTTGAATATTTGATGAAAATTGCAGTTTTACCCTTTATAGTTCACTGTAGTATTTCAAAAATAAATATTTTTATATTTATTATTTGAATTTGAAATTTTGTAACAGTGTTCCTAAATTAATTATATACAACTTTTATTCAGGACACTAGTGCTAAAGAGTGCATTTGTTTGTTGAAAATTGGCCATGAAGTTAAAGTTGGGCTGGACTCGCTAGAATGGAAAAGATTTTGTATTTCGACCATAACTCCTTCATCTGGTCCTGGATTGAGCCCAAATGTTGAGATGAGATAGAGGACCCATATAATCATATGTGATCCTTCTGGAAGGTCGGATAATTCACACGTTTTAGTGGCCAAATGGGCGGTTCAATGTGGAATAAAATATTTGGCCGAGATTCCCCATTCACACTTAAAACCACTTTGAACCTAGCCTCCCCACCACTCTATAAATTGGTGTTTTTCTCATTTGGTGGGGTTGGAAAATGCATTGGGAAGTTTAGGGAAGAGGAGAAGTGGATCAACTCCAATTATACAACCATTTCAATAAGGGTATCTCTTGAAGCAAGGATCCCTTCGACGAAGCCTTCTTCTTGTCCTTCATGTTGTAATGATTTTGTTTGTGTAATAAACTTCTTTGTTCTTATTTTATTTATTATCTTTTCTTCTGTTTTGTTTAAATTTATTCTTCTCTTAGTATTCCTCTTTGGTCTGGAATTCTATAGTAGAAGCGTTATTGGGTTATACCCATTATAAACCTTTGCACATGCAAAATGCTTCTACGATGATTACGCCACCCATGGAAGAGTAGTTATTTTTAGTAATCGATCGAACTCTATCCTTCTTCATTAATTTATTTTGTATCAATGAGATAATTTAATTCACATATTATGATATATTAATTGAGTTTTTAATTTAAATGAAACTAATCAAGCAATTGAATAGTTAACACAAAACACGCGAGGTCGGGAATTGTGTGAACTGTGAGAGCGCAACCTTAACCGGTAATTCAAAACCACACGGGATCAATTTGTAGAGTTAAAATATAATACCTAAACTCAATTAATCCTCATTTATAGAGTGGTTATGTGCCTTAATTTACCATTTACCATAAGCTAATTTTAGAACATCAATCAAAGCAGGGTGTTGCGATTGCATGTTTTGAAGATAGCCTAAGGTTAAATTCACTTCATCTTCGTGGTAAAGTTAATTCTCGTAGGGTTCGGGATTAAAAAATTAAGGGATCATAATTAAGTGAAAATTAATTTAAATTATAATGATTAATAAATTATTGAAGAGGTAGAGTTAGATCGATTACGCCTTTTAAAATATTTTCTAAAAAACATCTTTTTGTTGTGTCATTTTAATCGAACTTCATTTCAAAACTAAAAACAAAAAATACAATCTTCTTCCAGAAAACTTCTTCTAGATTCATAAACTATAACCAACCCCCATCCTTTAAAATAGTGTTATTATTATATTTTATTTTATTTTAAGAATATCTTTAAAAAGTTGTTTTAAATCTACTTCCTCCTTTGAGAGACGACCTTGGTCAGCCACTCTGCTGCACCTAAGTACCCCAAAATCACACTAATCATTTGAGGGTGCCCACGACAACGCTATTTCAACCAACAACTGAACAATTTTGGAACAAGGTCCTACTGGAAATATAAGTGAAATTGGGATGTCCAGACAGCTTCAAAGAGCTCGATAGATTTCAGCTCTGGCCTGAACTCCTCGCATGTCTGGCATAACTAGTACGCCCATGCCCATTCACTGGTGAAGTTGCCTCCAGATCTAAAATTTCATTCCTTCCAACCCTTCATCTCGTAAGTAATACTGCTTTTAAAAGTACTTGAATAAAGAGCAGGAGATTCCTCAGGAACAAGGTCGCTCTCTACAACAGTCTTGGTCTTCATATTTAGGACATATATGGTTGTGTTCTATGTTTCCCTATCGGGATGACCATTGTTCAAGATATGGAACAAAGAGAGACTATACCCATGGGTCACCCATGACTGCGACGTATCTGTCTCGAAGTCGGGCATCAACACCTCCTCCAGAAGGCCAAAGTTCCATAACAATAGGCTATCACTCAGGACATAATATTTTTGAACTTGCATAAGAATGCCAAAAAGCATATGATTATCGGACACAACCCTCATCACATGAAGAATTTGGGGGTTCATGATCATCTGAGTCCTCCTTGCAGCCGCGATGGCCTACCTCTTAACATTATTCTATTAGGAATCCATTTTTGAAATACCAAGGGGTGTGTTCGAATGAACGGGGATTCAGCATGCAAAATGGATTGTGGCACGAAACAGTGTCGATCTGCGCATAAAAAAACTGGGCAGTGTGAAAAACCCCGAGTCGATCGCGGAAACTTGCGAATATATCGGGACCGTTTTCGCAGACGATAGTAAATTTCCTGTCGTGCAGAAAAAGTCAAAGTAGGGACCTAGGGGGGCCTTATCATAATTATAGGCTCATTGTGTGTCTTCTGTGCGTGAAAAATAGGTTTGCGTGCCTAAGTGCTGTTTTTGCGTGCACCATGCAGGAGCTTCCCTACTTTGCAGCGTGACCCTCAGAATCTGGCCTTTAGGTCTCCCTTCACCTCTAATTATAAGGGGGGGGGGATTTGTTGATGCCGAATTTCAGATAAGATGAGGATTGGGATGATAAACAAAAACAAAATTATTTGGAGGGGAAGAAGAAAATTCCGCGACCTAAGAGG
This sequence comes from Viscum album, assembly GCA_963277665.1. Taxonomy (NCBI): domain Eukaryota; kingdom Viridiplantae; phylum Streptophyta; class Magnoliopsida; order Santalales; family Viscaceae; genus Viscum; species Viscum album. The sequence continues at coordinate 1,082,985,337 of OY728137.1, read as the reverse complement.
CAGGAACACGCAAGATTTAGGGGATGCATGTAGGAGTCCCTCCAACACGCAAAATATTGTATGCCCAATGCGATGTCAATGGTATAATTCTGTGATGACCCACCAGAAACCGCCAAAGGTGCTGGCGTACAACCGCTAGGGGTTGTGCACAACACACCTTTTGGCATGCAAAATCTTGCATGCCCAATGCGACATCAAATGGACCCTTTCGCGACATCATGCTTGAAAAATTGGTTATGGCCCGAGCATAAAGGGACGATGTGTGTGCAGGGTACCCGATGATTCACAAACTCTTTCGCACCCAATGCAACGTTAAACCCCCCCCCCTCCCCCTTTTCATGTAGATCATCTTACGTGTATCCTCTGGGTGTTTTGACTATAAATTGAAATAGACCCTGACCCTTCGGGATGGTTAGAGAAGACGAAACGATGCTCTGCTATGTGAAAGATACCTCTTCCATGATCATGTAAAAACACCATGGCATCAATGTATTGGATCTTGCATGAAATGCCTCCCATGGGCCCTCCTTTGGGTGGAACCACTTGGGTTTGACCCTCACTGATTTCCTTTTAATTCCAAGGCATTTGTGCACAAACGACCCATCCTGTGCACAAGATTCTTCTTACCTAGGAGTGTATCTTGTGTGAAATGTTCCCTTCTTGCCCGCAAATTCCCCATCTTGCGCACATCTTTCCGGTTTGCATGCAACCATTCCATCTTGCATGTGCTCCCTCATCTTGTGCATGACACTCCTCCTGCGCTCCATGTTCCTTCCTTACCCTAAGGCACCATGTCCGAACCCCTCTTACGTGAGACATATCTATGTCATGCACCTTTCTCCCGTACGACCCTCTAAGCTTGTACAAAGTGATTTCAAGGTTCCTTGGGAGGTGCTTTATGTGGTGTTTCATAGCCTTATGCTTCTTCACATAGGCATGACAATGGCTATTTTTTCTTCACATATCCACACTAACATGGACCCCTCAGTGGATCACCCCACCACACCCCATTACCATCACATTGTTGATGCCTTCCCTTCCTCAAGGGTTGGTGGGTATCAGTTATGTATGTCCTAGGGGGTTCAAAGTGAACTCACCTAGTCCAAGATGTAGGACGTTAAACTGTCAAGCACCATTGTCAATAGCACATGATGTTAAACTATGGCCTATCCCTATGTATCACATGTGGGGTACCCTAACTCGGACATTCTCCATGCCTGCTCGTCTCCACAGGAGTGAAATCTTCCTCACATGGAATGACATCCTCTTTTTCTGGAGCAGTGTCTATCCATGGGGAAAGGAAAATCACCTTGGTGTAAACCCCTAGCCTTTCTTGTGAGAGGCAACATCCCTGCTCCTCCTATCTTCTTCCTGGCTAAAGACCCGAGGAGGGGATAAGAACCGGAACCCTCATCTCTTCTGTGCCAAATCCCTCTCCCATTGGGCTTTGTCACCACTCGAGCCTCCATCCTAGAGTAAGTCACAATCTCCATCTCCCTGGGCTGCTAACCACGTATATGCCCCTGTTTCCTCATTGTTCTACTAAACACACATAAGACCCTATTTACTCTTTGGGATACTAACCATGTGTAATCATCACTCCACTTCCCACAGACACACCTTTCACGGTGTGATCGTCAGGTCTTTAATACCCCTTGTTTCTCACACCGAGCATAACTCGTGTGGTCTTAGAGTAAGCATTGATCATGACACTTTCCTTGGGTAGCTTAGAGTGTAAGCCCCACACCCATTACGAATTACATGGACTTTGATCCTTGCAAAGGAAAGGTACGTAGGACACCTCCCTGAGGTTCAAGACCAAAAACCGTTGGTCCCGAACCCTTCACATTGGTTCGCCAAAACCTATCCCGAACTATGTGGACTTTGATCCTTACCAATGCAAGGTACATAGGACACCTCCCTAAGGTTCAATCCCAACAACTGTTGGTCCTAACCACTTCACGTTGGTTCAAAAACACCCATTCCAAACTATGTGGACTTTGATCTTTTATGAGGTAGGGTACGTAGGATGCCTCCTCGAGGTTCAAGCTCAAATCCCATCGGTCTTGACTACTTCATGTCAGTCCACCCCTATCCTGCATAACGTTAAACTATACGTCCCTTTTTGTCCCACATGAAACTAAACTATTCCCCAATCAGTGGTAAGTCATTGTCAACCCCAATAAAAGTTAAGTTGTTTTATTCCCCAATTGACAGTAAGTTGCTATAGTCCCCTTTGTTGGGACCCACATCTTTGCTCATCCTTCAAACGTTAGACCAACCTCGGGCTTCTAATCATGCGTAATCCCTAGAATGTTGTTGGGTCACTGTCATCTGCGCACACCCTAATTCCATGACCCATCTTGAACTACGTGGACTTTGATTCCCTTCCAAAGGGATACATAGGAAGTCTATTTGAGGATCAAGCCCAACACTACCATCACCTTCATGATGATTCCATCTCATTCCCCAACAACTTCATCCATCATTCCATCACCCATCCTGACTCTTACTCGAGCTGCCACATCTCTGTGAGATCATGCCATTCACCTCTACATCCACCCTAGTAGCACTCGGGCTACCGGCCATTCACTAGCCATAGTATTAGTGTTCCCTCTAGGGGTTTCGCCTATCTGATTGACTCTCGTCAGTGTTCTGATCATTCTGATCGATATCCACTAGACATTAAACTCACGGAATACCCTATGACAAACATGGGAAGCTGAGAAAAACCTCAATGACATTCCCATGACATATAATTCCCCACATTCGATGTGGTATGCCTTGGGATTCCACACCCTCGAGAAGCCCTATCATAAAGGGAAGAAACCAGACACACCATTGTTCCAATGTCTAGACATTCTAGTGATGTTCAATGTGACTACTCCCCCGACTGAAGGTTGATTCCCTGAATTGACCCCTTAGAATGTCCTGAAAGAAGCAGTGTAATTAACCAACATCCATGAAGACATGGCATCGATAAGAGTTTCATGAACAACATCTTAATATTTAAGAGAGACCCAGACTAGGTGACGAGATTCGAGAAGGAATCCGCATAAGGAGGAACCGACATCCCATCATCCTGTTTCGATCAAGGAGAAACTGTCCCTGAATAAGTGATGGATGCCACCCGCATTTAGAAAGCAGGAATGCAGGGAAACAATCAGCATGTCCCCCTCCGAAATAGACATATGCGCACCTTAGTGAAAGTGTAGGAAACAATGAGGTAGTGTGCTCTACTTTTTATCAACAGTAACAGGAACATCTAAATTAGTTGCTTCCTCATACTATATGTTTTGATATGATTTCTATTAGAAAATTAATGTATAATCATTAAAATATTAAATAGCAATAAATTAATTGAATATATCCATCAGAGTAATGTAACTAGAAATAAGTAAAGTAATAAAAATAGTGACGGTGTCTTAGGATATAGTGGTGTTAATCTCTAATGGTATATTGCTCTGGAGATATGTTTCTTTGAAGGCATGACACTAGCGGTATGAGACTATATGTGTCTTAAACTTATCCAAATTTTCATTATTCTATAGGTGTCTCAACTAGCAGTGTATGGTCTGATGGTGTATGCTCTGACGGTGTCACAGGCTTAGGAAACTTTTCAGTGTTGGTGGTATGAGTCTGGCGGTGTGGCACATGGTGATATTTCATAATTAGCCAAATTTATGTTCTAGAGACATGAAATACTGGTGTTTTTTCAACCAATGGAATCTCATACTTTTTCAATTCTTCAGACAAGTGGTATGATAGTCTGACAATTTGATATCCTAATGGTGTCTTAGACTTAGATATTTTTAAGCTGGTGGTGTGTCATGGAAAACGGTGTCGGTCTCAAAGGTGTCTAATACTTCGAGAGATTTATCACCTATTCTCAGAATACATATTACTTACAAGAAAACATTTAATTAATAAGTCTTATTAAAAACATGATTTTGTGATCATTAAAACTAGGAGGTTAACAAAATTGTTTTTAATGTATATTGAAAAAATAATAATTTTTATGTTCATAATTAAAATTACCTATGTTAGATATTTATTTTGATAAAAATATTATCATTTTAATAATTATCATGTTAAAATTATATAAAGGTTATTTTTTGGTAATTTTTGAAAAAACAACAATTTTAAGTGAATAGTAAAAATAGAGTTTTTATGTAACTAGTATGTTTTAAATTACATCATTCAACATGTAATAATTAACCGATCAATTATAAAATTTTAGTATCACCCAGAAAAATATTTACTAACTTAAATAATTCATTAAATTTAAATTTCAAATCTAAAAACTATTTTCCAAAGTCTAAAGTCTAAAGTATTCTATTTAAAAGCACATTTTTTCATTTTTACACTTTAGTTTTTAATAAAATAATTAATTTGGGTTTTAAATAATTTTAAAGTCTAAAAAATATTTTTTAATAAAAAATATTTTTTAATATAAAAAATATCACTATTATAGGGTTTACCTTGTAAATTATATTTTATTCAAATTTTTTTCTAAAAACACCCCTCTCCTCAAGTATAAATATACCCTCCTCCCCCTTGAAAAACAACTTTACTTACACTTATTAAAGCCAAAACTATACCCAAATTCCATATATTAAGCCTCTTAAAATTATTAATGAAATTTTGGATTCATAAAAATATAATATTTGAAGAAGTTGATGGTTATATAGAGGGAATAACTTCAAGAAATAGGCATTTTCCTTTCACCTTTTTATTTTATTTTCCTTTCAAAATTCCCTATCCATCAAATCCTTTCTAATAAAAACATTATTAAAAAAATTAAATAGTATTAAAAAATTATATCTATAATTTTAATTTCCTATAAAAAGTTTTATTTATAATATAATCATATATTATATATCTCTCACCTCCTCTTTTGACAATGTTTTGTTAACGATCCATTAACCATCCATGTGGTCATTGTTAACTCTCTAAATATCACTACCTTTATGGATGTTTATAACAAATTATTTACAATATATAAATGTACAAATATATTTATTTATAATATTATATATTTAATATTTTAGATATATAATTAATAATTAAAATATTATGAAATCAAATCATGGAGTGATATTTTAAAGAAAATATAATATCAAAACATTTCACCTTTAACAATGAAAATTAAGAAATAGAATCCTATGATTATAATTTATCAAGAATGAAAAAATAAACCTAATGTACTTTAGGTTTCATAAATTAATAATAATAATTTTATTCTATAGGGGCTAAAAGGTGACAAAATAAATCAAGATCTAAGGTGAGGGGAATCTTGATCCTAACTCCTTATTTTTTAGGTTTATCACTTATTTCTCATTATTTTTAATACGAAATATTCTTAATTACATTAAATAATTCTTTTAACTATTATTTACTTCTTATTGTTGGTTATATACATGTTTATAACTTTTCTAAATGATTTCTAAGCCAACTATAAATATTTTTTAAAGAGATTTTATTTTACAAAACATTTCACTGACCCCTCTTGAGTTGTTTCTTCTTCACTCAATAATGATGATATTTTTTTCCAAAATATGATATCCTTTATTCATTTATAAAAACCAAATATTTTTCATTGAAGCATGCTTTATGAAATCTTTTTGAAACCCATTTCATTCCATGGGTTTATTTCATGATTCTAATAGTTATATATGTTTTTTTATGCGGAATGCATGATTATGATCACTTTATGATGTGAAGAGTGGACCCAAAGTTATATATCCCTCCAATGCATGGGTAATGTGATATATCTCATGAGATTATGTTTATTATGTTTAAAAATGATATTATATTTAATTATAATTATGATGTTATGATTTATGCACATATTTTATGTGTGAACATGATACAATCTTTGTTCACAACTATGTGTTTTTTCTTCTTAAAATTGAGGTCGAAGTATCATTTTATTATGAAAGAAATTACCTATTTATTTTTGGATATATGGAGACCCATTACAAATCCTATAGGCCTAAGACCAAATGGCCCATGAACATAGACCGAAGGCCCAATGCAGTGTCATTCCTATATCAACCAGCCTGCATCACCAGACATGCATCATGAATATACCATATCCCATTATTTTTCCAAATTATTATCTTATACTTATAATTATTATCCTATTTTTATAATGATCGTAATGATGAATATTCTCACCCACATAATATTGATTCATGTCCCTTATTTCATCCATGTTATTCCTCCCCTTATCGTTCTTTTAGATCACCCATATATTTTATGTATATCCTTGGGTTAATACATGTAATAAGGATAATATGAGATATTTTAGGAAGAGTATGATAAAATATTTAAATAAGGTTTATGTTTTATTATGTATAAGTGATACATTAGCCTAATTTACCCAAGATATTAAACCTTTCTATTCCTGAATGTATTACTCTTATTTTTTCTCTTAAAAATTATGTAATAGTCATTTAAGAAAAAGTTGGTCACTATATTGTGTGTAGTCGAACTAAGTACCAGGTTGAGGTTGATTGGGTTGATTATTGACAACCCACCTCCTACTTCATGTTATTATTCTAGATAATTCTCTTGAAGATCATTTTATATCTTTTGGGTTCTTGGGATGTAAAATAAAGGTCGAGATATAAGCTTTAGTTATTAATTCTATATTCTACTAGGGATTAAATAGAATAAATAATCCCTTTCCAAATCACAAAATTCTATCAATCAATTTTAAACCTAGGAAAATTTATATTTTGAATTACTTTAATTCTCTTTCACAATGCAACATCTTCCCATTGCTTCCCATTGACCTTCTCTATAATGATGTCTAAACAACCATATAGGAAAGATATGATGTCATTCCTTACCTTATGATTCCCTTGTATAACTCTAATATATCATTTATCAATGAATCATGTTTAATTATCATTAAATATAGATTTTCTTTATCCTTTTTACTCAAAACATCATACACCTTTTTTACCTTTACAGAATGATAATTGATGGTGCGGTCGTAATCATTCAATAGTTTCAACCATCACATATGCCTTATATTCAAATCCTTCCACATGGATATATATTTAAGACTTTTATGGTTAGTAATTATATTTAACCATACAACATAGAGAGAATGATTCCATATATTCAAGGAAAATATAATAAATTCTATATCTAAGTCATGAGTATGATAATTTTCCTCATGACGCTTCAATTAAAACAATGTATATGTTATCACTTCATTATTCTGAATCAATAATTGAATAAGATCCTTATTTAATGCATCAATATAAATAATAAAACTTTATCCTCTAGATGGTAAGGTTGGAATAAATTTAATAACTAACCTCCTCTTAATTTCTTAAAAACTTTCCTCACACTCTTTTGTCTATTTAAACTCAACCACATTCATGTTAGCTTGGTTAGTGGGATGAATAATCATGAATAAATTCATACATATAATTAATAATACCCATCTTTGATTTAAAAAATATGAATCAACACCACTATTTATGGATATAACCATTCTTAAATTAACTCATTCATTGATGTATTGAAAAAAATATGTTCACTAGAGAAACATGCCTAAAAAGACCACTTGATATAATAATAATCCATGTTCACTGAACTTTTCATAACTTCTTCCTTCTCATAGTTTTTAAAATAACCCATACATGATCTCCATGCTCTGATTGGATTTTAGAATATATAATAATATCATCTATGAATACTACCAAAATCATATGTGGGGTAATATTTAAATACTATATTCATTAAATACAAAAATACAATAGGTTAATTCATCAAAACATAGGCAATTGACTCAAACACTTAGATCTTATACCTTGTTTGAAATGTACTATTTGATATATCTTTAATAAATACCTTTATATGATAATATAAAGATCAAATATTAAACATAGAAAAACACTAATAATTATAAAGTTAGTAAAAAATCCTTAAATGAAGGTAAATTATTATTTTTCTTAGTAATTATGGTATTGATAACTCAATAATCAATACGTATTCTCATTATATCATCATTCTCCTTTATAAATAATAAAAGACCTCCCAAATGTGATATAATATGGTTAAATAACTCATTTTATAAAATATTTTATTAATTTTCTTTAGTTTATTCAACTTAACTAGTGGTATTTGATACATTATCATCAATCTAGGTTGAGTTATAGAGATGAGTTCAATGTATAACTAAACTTCTCAACCTAGATGGGTCTATGAAAATATTCTAGAAAAATATCCAGAAAATATTTTTCAATGGTACCATAATCTATCTTTATTCCTTTAGCTCTATTATTTGAAGGAGGTATCCATACTCATCCCCAATTAATAATATTTCTGTATAACAAGAAGATGACAACAAACGAATTTAATTCCTTACGTTATATATATATAATAATAATTTGGTTTGAATAAAAAGATCAAATACACTAACTTTTTCATGAAAAATAATATTATCCCTATAATATGATATCCAATCTATGTATAAAATGGAATCAAATTCCATTAAGGGGAGAATCGTTAAATTTTTAGGTAATACTTTCTCATAAATAATGAAAGGACTTGATTTGAATATTTTAATGGAAACTAATTCTCCATTAAAAGTTTTCACTATCAAATAATCCTCAAAACCATTAAATGGGGAATTCATATACACTATGATTTTTCAAGATATAAATGAATGCATTGATCCATATTTGAAAAAAAACATGTTCTATTCTTAAACAAATAAATATAAGTCTTGTGAAAAAATCTTTGGGTTAGTCCAACTAGTTTTTCACATTATCATATGTATGAGATTGACCTTAAGACTTTATTGGTTAAGAATATTAATTCCAATCATGCATCCTTTTATTATAAAAGTGATTAACATAACTCCATACTTCATTAAATCCAAAGCATCACACCACCAATTGAGGATTTTGAAAAAATTTCTTTTATTCCACTTAAATATGATCATGGATACTCACGTAACCCTAAAACCATATTTATTCACATTATTGATTTAGATAACCACTATTTATGTATTTAAATTTCCTCATACCCTCTTTCTAGTAATTATCAATGTGTCTCTTTCCCTACCTATGACTTGTAGGATGTTGGGCCATCACTATTTCTTTATCTCTACCAGTTCAAATTATATATTGATGTTCCATTTTTAATTTTTATCATATAATCATTGATATCATGATAAGTTTAGTTTTATATGATGTATATGTGTTAGTCATCTACTTTTTTATTCCATGTATTTACCTAACTGTATTTTTTACTACATTATTGGTACTTTGTTTTTTTTAATGTTGTTTTTTTATAGATAGGTTTGAATTTAATGAAAATGAAATTTTCATTTTCATATAGTTTATTATTTTATTAGAGGGAAAATAATTATCAAATGGTTATGTTGTATTATTGGGGACTAGTTTCCATATATTGGAGATCAAATAATGTTCTTAAGGGCATGTTCTATTCTTGTTCAGGTCTCAAGTTTTAGGGGTTTCAGGTTAGGGTGTTATAAAATAGTATTAAAGAATGGTTCAAAGTTGAGTTTTGGGAAGTCTATAATGTATTGATACTAGGATGATCATAATTCATGAGGTGACCATATAAAGGAATATCCTATTCATGTTGATTTTTTTTGTTAGGGAGTTTGGGTATAACAACTGATAGGAGGATATCTTTTAGGATATTGTTCCTCACACGTGTCTATGACTAAAATAGGTTGATATGGTGAATGTATTCATCAATCATGATGGACATGTGTATAAATTAAATAAATGTATATTGGATTTGTAAAAATTATTTCATTAATTTATTTTTTTTAAAAATGTTTTAAATTGTTTTAAAAACTGTTTGGTTGAAATTTTTCATGATTTATTTATGTATAACTTAAATTGTGAGTAGAACGAATCATGTGAAAGTGAATAGAGCCACTTATATGTACATAAAATTCCATTTTTAGAGTTTTTAGGACTATTTTGATATGTTAAAATAGATAATATATATATTGTATCCATTAATTTTAAATTTTTATGGAGTATTATAAATTTCTCAGTATAGAGAGCCTATTCATGAGTAAAAAACTATGAACGTAGAATGTATTTCATGGGTTCATTAGTCTAATAAATTCAGATTCTTGGGAGAGGAACCAAAAAATAATAACCTAAATAATTTAATCAAGTTTAAAATTTCTAGAATCAGAATCATCCATGACTTTATAGGTGATGGTGGTGTATAGGAAGTCGAAGATTATTTGGAAAGAATCAACAAAATATTTTAATTTCTTTATACTTTTAAAAAATCAATGGTATAATTTTATAATTTTATATTATAGGGGTATCTCAAAAATGGTTGGGGTGTTTGTGTATGAAAATATGTATAAGTATATAACATGTTTCAAATTTTATAATATGTTCAAACAAATGTTCTACTCAAAGACTTTGAAGTTGAGGAAAGATTTAGAATTTTTCAGTTGTATTAAGGGAATTTGTTGGTGCTCGAGTACATAAATAATTTTTAGAGATAGTTTAATTTGTAGTAGAGTTGAATAAAAATTATAATCTTAATGTTAGGATATTAAAATTATTTATTCAACTTGAAATTGGGTAAAAAAAGTTATCTTGTTGGATCTACCCAGTTATTCAATAATGCTGAATAAAGTTGTTATAGAGGAAGTGACCATGATGGATTCTTAGGGTATGAGTAACTTTATTACATGACCTAGTAGAAGTATACATTTTTATATAAGTAAAAAAATTAAATAAGATAAATTCAAATAGGGAGGAAGTCAGAATAAATTGGTGAGATCAAATTCATATAAGGGGAAGAGATAAATTGGGAATCATCAGTGTGGTGGAATGACACATTTGAAGAAATATTATCCTAATAAGACTAGGGAATTTAATTAATGTAGATATATTTGAAAATTTAGGATGTTTTATAAGGAATATAGTATTGTATATTCTAACTAGATTTAGGGATTGAGTATTCCAATTTAGATACCAAAGAAAGTAGGAGTTGGGACACATGTGAAAACAGGTGTTAACACTCGACATGAAAAAGATCAAAAGATATTAGGGTAGTTTTTTATTACAGAGCATCTGATAAAAGATTTAGTGAATTATAATAGCACATAATAACTTAATAGTACTATAAAAAAGGGATCACATAACCCTAGATACACCTCCTCATATTCCAGAGTATGCCGACAAATAGTGAGGGTCTGGTGAACCATGTGGGGAGACTATACCCTCTAGTATCATCACAATAATAACAACCAATAATAGAACAACCATAAAATTTATAACATCAAATTCTAGAATATATAATTAAATTAGAAATAAAACTACAATAACAAAAACATATACATTTTATAACAAAATAAAACTCATGTAGTCACACATTCATATAATAGGTACAAGGTCTCTAATTAGCTAAACATAAATAGTATAGCACAACTAAATGTAAAAGACACATAGACCTGAACACTATCCTTGGTATATCCTCAAGCATATCTTCATCAAACTATACCCATTCGATCACCCCACAATGGATTCTAAGAATAACATATGTACATGCACCAATGGAACCATACAAGGTTTGAGCATAAAAATCAATAGATAACCACCAAAATAATCTCTAATAAAAACTATTATATATGTGCATACATGTAATGAATTTAAATAAGTTGTAAAAATTATATTCATACACCCATCACACCATTGGGTACTCACAGATTCATTCTAATGGTCAACTCATACCTCATGTGGTTAGGGATAGAATTGGATGATATGACCATAGTCTAAACATAAAGTGAGTGTGAAAAATCTATCACCACTTATATAATAGTTCATGGAGAATGAAATATCACCATATCATAACATAAGTGGTGAGAAATTCATCACCCATACACTATTCAAGGTTAATGAAATATCACTGAATCATACCTAAGTTGAATGATATATCACCATACTCATCAATAAGGTGACTAAATCACAACTAGGTGAACGATGCATCACCATTTCCAAAATAAATGTAAATAATGTATCAACATGTGAATTACATATCACTAAACAATAATATGATGAATGATGTATCTATAGGATAATTATATATGACCAATAAATAATAGGGTGAATGATGTATTTCCAGGTGAATGATATATCATCAAAAAACAACATGGAAAATGATATATCACTTGGTTAATGATATATCACTAAACAATAAAAAAGAGAATGATGTATCACTGGATAAATGGTATATTGTGAAAAAAACATTCATGTGTACAATCTACCACCGTATCAATCACTAAGTTGAATGATGTATCATTGATCACAACCCTGGGTGGACAATATACCACCAGCTAATAACCATGGTGAATTATATATTGGTAGTGAATGAGGTATCATCACTCAATGACAAGGTAAACGATGCGTATTCTGGTAAAGGATGTATCACCAATCTTTAATATTTAAGGTGAATGATATATCACCAAGAATATCTAAGGTGAATGATCTATAACCAATTCACAAGTATCAAGGTAGATGATTTACCACTAATACCACACATAAGGTGATGTTATATCACCACAATCACACACTTAAATGAAAAACTAATCACTATGAACACAATATATTGGCACATTCCATAGCCATGGTGAATGAGTTATCACCCTATACATTAGTTCTATTAATCCATTCCCTCACTAGGATTCTCATACCTATTAATTAATACACCAAAAACACAGGAATCAATATAATATTCTCATGATATGGATTATATTCTCATACTACTACCCATTTAACAAAATCCATGCCATAGTGAAACTTATTAGACCAATGTCTTCTTATAATGTCTAGCTCACCCCTTAGCATAACCAACATCTAAGTTCCCTTCATTAAGGAACACTCATGAATGTTATACTGGCTCATAACATAAGATAGGAATAAGGAAACCCCTCATAGTTCCATTCCCTAAGTGTATCACCAGTTCCTAAGGAATCACAATAATAAAGGTCCACATGTTCAATAAATAAGGTTTGAGATATCTACCATGATATAGGTATGCCAAAACATCACTCAAGTGATAAGGGAATCACATTTAGATCCATCCCAAGAGATTTTCATATACTAACTCAAGACTATATCTCATAAAATCAATTCTATAATAACCAAGAAGACTCATTTCTAGGCACAATACTAGGTGATAATCATTTACCACTACACAAGCCTCCTAAGTCATGAGTTACATTGATTAAGGAAACAGTCTCCAATCACAATTCCATCTATTTCCAATTAATCCTCTCAAATAGGATAATTACCATCAATGGATAAAATATAAATATATAACTACTAAGTTCATTTAAACAGTCTAACCAAACTTATTTTCCTTCCCTTTCTTAGGAAAACCCACTCATAGTTCTATATCGGGTCACTCAAACCCTCTTTCCCATGCCTATTATCCATCTAATATTGGAAAACACATCTAAAAAAGTAATATAAGTCACCACCTACATCAATCATGGAGTCATCCCCTCAAGAAACACTCAACCACCATTTCACAAGCTCTTCCAAGCCCATATTGGCGACCAACCATCCCCATGAGGCCCTATCTCTAACAAAAAACGTCTTTAATTAATTACAAAACAATTATATTTAATTAACGTAGTTAATCCACATCAATTTCACTACAAATAAATGATGCGAGACTCAATTGGTGATGTATTCTCATAGATACCTTATCGAATAGGTTTGAATCCACTTTTAGGGGATCCTCAAGCATAATTTCATAAAAATACCAAATAATTTATTCTAAAATATTGATAATTCTAATCTCAAATTAGTGTAAAACTAAAGAATAACTAGGTTCATGTCTTAACTCAAGAAAAAATTCATGAAACCATATATGTTTTTCCTTTTGGATCCTCCTTTGGAAAATACATACTAAATTTACATCATTTCGGCATAATTCCACCATAATCCAATAGAATCAGCACTAAAGACCTACTTTCAACCCACTAAAATCAGATGGGTTTAGAAAATAAGGAAATAGGGTGAACATAATGGAGAAAAATCAGCTTGATCAATGAGTAAACATAGTCCAACCAACTTGTATTCAAGTGGATCACCAAAGAGGAAGAAGGGGATGTGGGGGTTGACCTTCCATAATGTCTGGTATCTGAGAAATAAGAACCTTAAAGGGGGTTTAAATATTTTTTAAACCCCTAATTACTATTCCCCCCATAAAAAAATCATGTTAACTAATAGGTACTCGTTAAACCTACAACATCCACTCAATTGACTCATATATGGAGAATCTCCCCTAGTCCTTCCACCGAGTACTCGATGGCTCATTGTAACCATCAACCTATATTTTTATGGCTCTAAAAACAAAAAAAAACTCATTTTAGGAATCATCCACTCAATATAACACCTCAATAATTTCATCTAAAACATTTAAAGTGCATAAAATTCTGAAAATTTATAATCCAAATCAAAAAATTAAAACTAGACTCAACTTCACCCTCATTGGTACCTGACTTTCCATCAACTTAATTGACATGAATTGGTGAAGGTGTTTACAAACTACCTACCATAGAACTTATCATCCAAGATAAGTATCTATGTGCATATCTTGTTAATTGATATGGTCAATAAAACCTAATTCATGGTATAAATTTATATCTTCTATTGGTTACAATTGTAATGATACTACACCCAAACCATAAAAAGACTTGAATCCTGAATGCCTCTTAATTCAAACCATCATAAATGTTTTTGATAAAATAAATGATGAAAGTTGATCAGTACCTAATCCATAATTATCAGTAACACATGAAATGATCAAGATTATACCCCACTCCCATACTTTCTCTAACAACCCAATGGACCATGCATCATTCCATTGACTAATACCATCAACACCCTAATGATTTCCCACTCCTGATGAAATTTAAGAGTTTCTAATTCTTTTAAATTTACATCATTGGTATAAAACAAACCATCATTTTCTCAATTATATAGCTAAGAATCTACCAAATATTATTATTAGAAACTATATCCTCACACATAAAACTACACTCATAACATAAAGATATCATTCATAGAACTTTCCACTATAATTCCTCAGAAGAACATACATTCCACATACCCGATCACCCTACCAATCTATTTATTAAAATTTATTCCCATTCTTTCCACCAAACCATAACCCACTACTCATTCATAATAGTTACTAAATGTATTGACTCTATCTATTCATCATCAATCAATACCCATATCAGGTTATTCTCCATTTACTAAATATACCCCAACCACTTGAATTCAAGTACCAACACAAAACTACAATCATCCCAGGGGTTCCTCTACCAAAAAATCACCTAAAATTTTTACCAAGATTCTCTTGAAATTATTTCTACACACTTGAAACATAAATGGTGTGATCTACACCACAAAATTTCTCTTTGTCCCCATCAACAAGAACAATTCTGCTAGAAATCTGCTATCAGTCAAGAACTGAATCAAATGATCTTAGATTTTTATATTCTGAATGACCTATATAATAATACCCACTCTATTGTATATGAAATCATTTAACTCTATTCCCCACTACTTTATTTCCTTAATGATCTAACTCTGCAACAAATATTCTTGATTGACTCATAATCATTCGACTCTCACATTCCAACTAGCTATGGACCACATGCTGACCTTTCTAGAATTTAACTATATATTTAGTTCCCAAATCATCATAGATGAGGAACTATCTAAATTAATAAATAATAACATCAATAAACTTATCCCCTTGGTGTCTCATAAGACCCAATAGTCACCACATTGCATCATGTGTTCCATAAATGGCCACAGTTTATCACTCATATGAGTAGAACATTCTGGAATGGTAATAATTCCCAGAACCCCTTGATCATTTCACCATATCACTATAAAAACTAAATCTTACACACTAGTCATATTATAATAAATTGGTTCTCACTATTCAATCACACTTGACCATCCCCTGAGTAACCCTTACTTTGACCAATGCATGGTACTGTGTCGAGGCCCAATACCCTTACCCATTCCTTAGCTAAGTCAATATGTCTTACACCTTTCTACCATTTCATCATACTTTATCACAAACCAATTGAGATCACTCAATAAATTTCATTGGAACCTTATGACCCAACTCCAAGTAGTTGTGGATAAATAAGGATTCATAATCCCCATCACAATATATAACCACCTCTCCGGGCCTTACATCCCATACAAGTCTCAAGGGACTAAACACAAATCCCATATTTGTTGGAATCATATGCCATGAAGTCCCACTAGAAACCATAAACATAAACGAACATCATTGTGAATTATCCCCCAAAGTCACATGACATCCATGTCCAAATATTTATCTCTCAAAAATTTTACAAAATATTTTCAATCAACATGCCACACATGACATCAAAGGCCAATAATGTTTAACTAATTAATAAGATCACCATCCAAGGAAGAGATTAGATCAAACTATTCCATCTATTATTTGGATAGTATCATTATCACTCTCTTGTACCAATGGTAGGAGAGTACCCAATGAAGAACTCTCACAATAGGACACAACAACCAATGTTTTAATTCAAAACGCATAACCAAGTAAGTGTGTACCCTAGTGTTATCCTACCATACTCCAAAACATATGCTACTATCAGTCGTAATCTATTAATCCTAGGTTCACACGACTAATCAAATGCCTATTAACACAAATCTTGTCAATCACCTTTTAGTTTGAAGCACCAAATATGCTTTAAAATCTACACTTTTCCAAGGTATCCCTAATTCTTAGACATAAACACAATCAAACCTTACTTATGTTCCATTCCCTCTATACAAAGCATCAAACCACACTTACTATATGCAAGGAAACCATGTCCTTGGGCTTTCCCCACTTTCTCAAGGGATACTCTCTCAATTCATAACCCAACTCACATAGTAACAAGAAACCTCCCTCATACTCAACCATACCACTTGAATCACCAATATCCTAATTCATACATAACTGACACTGGGATCTCCCACCTAGTCTATAGACCATGTCCCTCATAGGTCACATCCCTTCAAGCAATTCCCTTGCTTTTATCTCTAAACATTAAGGAAACTCATGTGTCGTCACCCATCCTAGAGATCTAATCAATATCATGCATTCACATACCCAAACTACCCACTCTATTATTTTTATCACACATGTAGTAAAATCAACATTGTTACCTCTAAGTAGTGTGCCTCATTACTCTATATGCACCCAACGATATACGGGTATCATATCACTCGAGAATGACTCTAGCCCAACATACCCACTCTTGAGGACGGGATTAAAATGCACATAGATCCACATTAATAGTCATTTTATATTAAACAATAGACAATAACCATTGTCCAATAGAGTATACTTCGACCATGAAGTTGTATTGAAAGACACTACATAAGTTATTGCAGACACTTTACACAACTAAACCTTTACATTCAACCATATCAATCATATATAAGCATATAAATGTCACATGAATCCTATGTATTGAATATTATGCATGAAAACAAACATATTTCCACCCCAATAAAAGATAAACTCTATAAATCAATAAACCAAAACATCATACTTGGAAAAAATAACTCAACTATAATAGTGAAAATAATGGGTAACTTGGACTTCAGTTTATATAGGTGTTGGACATTCATAATCATAGTGCCTATCCCAATTAACATACACACATATCTCTATATAAGATAACATAATAGTAATATAAATATAAATAAATCTATGATGATACTTTATAACTATTGGGATTTAGAATCTTTGATAACCAGAAGAAAAAATCTCAAGAAGCTTCAAATGAGGATAAAAAATTTAAAACTTATATGACCATATTAACCTAATGAAAATTATGTACTAGAACTTAGAAGTCAAACTAAACCTAAGTCACTACACCAAGAGGATTCCATCGTACACTCAAACAAACACAATTCATGAAAAAAACATTCAAGTAAAATAAAACAAATAAGAATTGATATTGAATACTTATATGGTTCAAACATTAGTCCTATATCGATGGGATAACACTTCTACTTACTTTAATTTCACAAAAGTTAAAAGATTATAATCTCAATTGAAAAATTATCCAATACTAGACTACTAATAAATCAACACATATAAAAGTGGTACCACCCCACCTTACTAGTGGGGACCAAATGGTTTATAGGTTTCCCCACCTTTGAACATTTATGGGAGGGGGGAACCGTAGGTCACTATAACCTATGGTATACTATATATTGTCTTTCCAAAACTATTTAATCTTAGTGGATATGAAATTTATTCTTATGTATCATTCTGAAAAAACATTACATAATTTCATTTCTAAAAACCATTAAAAAAACCTTATGTAACCCCAATAAAAAACTTAACATGAAAGATAAATTCTACACATTATCATCTAGTCATTGAAACCTCACTTAACTTTTGGAATGAAATATATGAATCACTGTCTCTAGTATACTTTCATTGTTTCCAACCTTTATCATGTTCCAAAACCCAAGTTATAGAGTTCCTTCTTCTAAATATAGAGAACTAAAAACATGAAAGATACTTTACATTTCCTAAAAACCCCCACATGAAGACTAATTTTAAGGAAAATATGGTAGCCACTAACACTTAGGAAAATTCTTGACCATCCTTACTTATTTAGTGATAAAAATGTCTCAATTCCACCTTCTAGTTACCCTAGTCTCACTAAGGCACAATGTTTCCTCAAACATTCACAAACTAAAACCTTTATGAACATGCCAGCTAGATTCTAACTTTTTCCAATATTTCAAAACTCTAATAGATAATCCTCTAAAATTTTGTAGATGAAATAATATTTTATCTTAATGTGGTTTTTCTCTGAGTGAAATAATAGATTCTTAGAAAAAAAACTTCACTATGACTATCAGATAATAGAAATCCATTACCCAGAATTATTTTCGACTCTTATAATAAACACTTAATATATATTAGTTATTTCCCTTATTATATCATGAACACATATTTAGATTCCATTGAGAAGAGTTATTTTACTATGTAATGACCCATATCCTTACAGGTTGGTGAATTTCAGAAGAAATTCATTTTTATCTTTGGTAGGGTTAATTCTAAGAATTGGGATCCATGTTAAGAATAAGTGAATTTAAAAATCTTTGAGAAATGTTTTTGGAGGTGGAACGAGGATTTAATGGGTTTTTTGGTGCATGGGTAAGTATGGAAGAAAAGTTGGGGTGGCCTTACTACTAAATTTTTAGTTGTTGGAAACCATCATTTAATAGGGAAAGGCATTATTGTATGGCGGTCCATGAAAAATGAGGACACAATGAAATAACAAGGGTTGTGTCATGGGTGGGATCCTATAATAGGATTCTATGTTTCATGTCCCTTAGGGGACACACTGTTAGAGGGGGAGACCCTCAGGGTTAGGTACTCTTCCCCCTTATAGGTGGTTTCACTACAAACCAAAGTCCATGCCACAACATGGACCTGATCTATAGAGACCATGTCATGGATCTGAAGGGATACGTTGTAGAAAGGGGCTATTGGGGTCACCCCCCCCCCCCATTGGGCCACTATGTTGTGGTTGGGTTGGCCCTGCTACATCATGGATAGGTGCTAAAGCTCTATAATGTGGTCCTCTTGGTAGTGTCATATAACCCAAGGTAAACTGATAATTTACCAATCACCCCCTCCACTTTATAGAGTGGGTGGAATGCGGGGAGGGCCATTTTGGCCAGGCCTATACCACACCCTCTTCCATGTTCAATACGCCTATGTTTTGATATATTCTCGGTGAGTTTCTACTATGAATATGATGTATGTTCTTCATTCCTTTATTCATGTCCCCCCTTTATATACCTCTAATTTTTTGGGGTTTCAATGTAGAGACCCGTATATTGACGTACATGGACATTACATTACATTTGCGTAATACTTAGTACATAACAAAAAACACACACACAAGGATCGTAATAGTTTAGTGTCTTTGGAAACTCGGAACGTAATCTTCTAATCATGGTGAAAGATCTTCAATATCTCCCATAAAGATCTTCCCTTTCTTTTTTTTACCTAAAACCTTTCTTTATATCCTGGGGAAAAGAAAACATAAAAGGGTGAGCTCAAATGCTCAGTAAGGGTAAACAAAAGAAAAATCAATCACATCATATTCATAAGAACATAACTTTTGGAAATATTAACCTGCAAAAGAGAGCATAATTTCATAACATGGGATAAATCATAGTAGTGAAATGAAATCCCAATAATCATAACTTAAAACATGAAACTTTGTGGCATACACACATAATCATAGAGAATCATTTCTTGTTAGTCAAGACTCATTGCCAAGACTATCTTAGTGGACAAAGTCCCTTTCTGAATCGAGTCACCCTCGTTTCAGTCCTGTTTCACTGAACCGGTATAACCTACCATTCCAGCCATGTCTATCTCATGAGATATGAAATCTTTACCCAATGCATTGGAGGGAGATATAGGTCCCACCCATCTCATAATGATACCATTCTTATGTGTGCCACAAAATCATAAATCATACATCATTTCATAACCCATGTAATAAAAATGGGAATCTTAAACATCGTGACATCATAAAACATTTCATATAAGATAAAGGAATTCATAAAAATAATTCCATCACAACATGATCAAATCAATGTAATAATAGGGATAAAAACAGAACCCTTTATTATCTTAGATGGAAAATAATTTTGATAAAACACTTGAACTCCATTCTTGAGGAAAATATCCTTTCTTCTTCAAAAACATTTTTCCTTTCATAACATGTCATACGACTTTAAAATAAAAGAAGTTGATTAAAAATAAACTTTAAAACTTGTAAAGGAATCTTCTTGGAAATAATGTTTTAAAAATCCATTCATGCCGTATAAGTTAAAAAAACATTCTTCGTACTTTTGTCGGAAAAGTCAAAAAGTACCTCGTACGAAAAACGACAAAAGATTCCTTTAATATCCTTTAATAAAAACTCACCGAAGGGTAGAATTGTATTTAAATAATTTTAGGTGGATGGAAATAACATTACATATTGAGGAAACATGGATGTGGATGATAAAATACACCCCAGTAAATTTCAAAGAATAAACAATCTCGGATAAAAATGAGATTGTGATATTTCCCTTACCATAGGTCCGACTTGCTTTGTAAGTGTCCGAACCTCCTGTATAATGATTTAAATAATGTTATTGACTTTTTACAGAATCATACTTATTTTTATGATATCATATATGGTCATATTCTTAGCTTCTTAGTAGTAATATTTCATTGCTACTTGTTATTCGGGTGTTTATAACTTTTTGTTCTTATGCGTGTTTTGTCGAATAAATTCTTATTATTTTCTTTAGGTTATAGATACCTCATTTACATAATGGTATTAGTGTAATATATATCATATTCATTCATTCAATTCATTTATATAATCAGTATGAAATGAAGATCCTGTAGAACGAGTCGCATCACATCGTGGAGACGGTATTCCGTACGTACGCACGAGTGATGATATCGTTCCTATGATCGTGGAATTGTATTGGAGTATATGTATACTATTTCAGAATCAACATAACTTTATAATAGTCATATATAGTCATTATTTACACCATTATACCCATCCAATTAAGGTGGTGGTGGAAAACAGATT
Source organism: Viscum album (assembly GCA_963277665.1). Classification (NCBI taxonomy): domain Eukaryota; kingdom Viridiplantae; phylum Streptophyta; class Magnoliopsida; order Santalales; family Viscaceae; genus Viscum; species Viscum album. The sequence continues at coordinate 1,082,963,604 of OY728137.1, read as the reverse complement.
ACACCACGGCGTGGAGACGGTATTCCGTACGTACGCACGCGCGGTGATTTCTTTTTCCGTAGGATGGATAGATGGTGAAATAGGTTTGTTTCATACTTATAATAAAATATCAGTATATGAGTGATATTGATGTTATTACTTCATAATGAAACAACTAAATAAGAAGAAGTGGAAGAAGAAATAAAGATGAAAGAATCGGTAACGGACATTACCTCTTCTTTGAAGTGCTTCTTTGAGACCTTCTTTTAGGGCACTAAATTTGGTCTTTGAGGAAGACCAGAACCTCTAGGATGTTGATAGGGAAGTGTATAGGAGAATTGGGCAGGGTTTGGCCGAGCTTGAAGGCTCAAAGTTGTGTGTGGAAGAGAGGGAGGAGGTGCCCTTTTATAACGGAGGAGAGGGGCACCTTTGGAAATACAAAAAATATTATTTTATTATAAAGTCAAGTTCGGTTTTAAATAGCTCCAAATTGATTTATTTCGAGGCTAAGGTGGGGATGGGTCGAAATACTCTTATCCAATATAATTTAGACAAGTTTAAGTTCCTATTTTAACCTTATCATTTAGATTTAACATTAAGTTAAATAATTGTACTTTTACCGTGTCTTCTTGTGTTCTTACACTATAAGGTTAATAAACATACTATATGAAGACAAACGAACCCCAGGTTGTTTATTATTAATATATATAACCATATATAAGTCATTTGTCCGAACCTTAGATTTTTAGGAATAAAATAACAATTAATAATATAATATTTGTTTTAAAAACTATTTTATGTCAATTTTGACACTATTTAGTAATTGATTTTTGTGAAAATCATAACAGAATGATAAGTTCAAAAAAGGTTAATTAAATCAATACTAACATGTCATAGTAACCTATAAAATTAGTGTAATTCATAAAAAGTCTTAAATTACATTTATTTTGGTATTTATAACATCAATTATGTCAATATTTCATTAATAAGATAATTACTGCATCATCATTGTGTCATATATAAATTAAATTATTTGATGTCTAAAAATTACAAATAAAATACCATTATGTAGGAAATCTTTTTATCTTTCTAATTAATATTTATAGTCGAATTTAGCTTATGTATAACCCCATATTAAAAATTATTTACTTATTATACTTTGATTTTAACTATTTTAACCCTTCTTTAAATAAATTAATAATAAATGTCCTAATCTAATCCAAGTGGGCCTAAATGGTCATATTTTATTCCTATGTTTGTTTTTGGTCGAATTAAACTTTTCCAATGGAATTAGGACATGTGTTAGGGTAATCATAATATCATTTCTACCCTTAATTACCCTATTTACTTTTTACCGTGGTAAAAAAAAGTAAAAAGTTACTATTCACCAAAAATTATTTTCATCTCATTAAACCACATTTTAGTCCTTGATATTAACCGTGTCTCTCGGATTTTCGAAATTCCACTCACAGAAGCAGTAAAATTAAGTTTTATGAAAAATTCATTTTTTTTAACTACCACTTAGTGGTTTCACTATTCATCAAAAATTGAAAGTTTTCAGAAAAATACCAAAATTTTACCCTAGGCTAATTTCGATATTCCGAATCCAAAAATGAAGTCCATTTTGAAAAATAAAATTTATAAAATTTCAAAAAGTGGTTATTACTATTCATAACGGCTAGTTTTAATAATATTTTAATAGCATATTGTTGTTTAGTGAAACTCGTTATTGCGTACTACACACGCTATCGAGGAAGGTCGAGATTGCGTGTAATGCAAGGCAATTCAAGGATGCGTGTTGTTCAATATCCTTTTGGTGTAGCGTACAACACAGGACATTAGTGAAATTAAAAAGAATATTTTTCATAAAATCTTGGGCTGTTACATTCTACCCCCCTTAAAATGAATTTCGCCCTCGAAATTCATCGGGGTTATAAATGGTTTACTATTAGAAAGTTTCTTTAATAGAAACCCACATCGTAAAAAGGAATACCAAAACCAATCTTTAAAAATGAAAGTATGAAACGTAACGGTTACCCAAATAAACTAATCACTAGGTTTCCACATAGGTGAAAATATGGATATGGAAGAAAAATCTAACCATCATGTTCTGATGGAGAGTGGTAGAGAACATGGCTATGGAAAAGCCAACAATCACAAATCCATAAATTTGTGACGATATAAGGTACCATCTGATTAATTAGATATAAGAGCACTAGGACAACATTTTTGGTTTTCAAGATCATTTCCCTAAAGTTAAAGAATTTGAATTAGAATAAATACTTACTTTATTTTGGTACAATCTCACTGTTGTTCATGCCTTTAACAATTTCTACTTCATCTCTTAAATAAATGAAGTTGAATTTGTTATTCGTGAAGTGTTAGCAGATCATGTGATAGAATGACGGGTCATTCCATCTGTCTCAAACAAAAGGTTAGCAAAAATATTATATACATAAGTCGATATATAGTGATATTAATAATATATGGTTCCTAAAATGGACTTATACATCATATGTCATATAGATTAATATAATAAAACTAGTTTATACTAAACAGGGACTTCCTGTAGGCCAGTGGTAGGCGATAAAGGCCAGTCGCACTTCGGTTGTGGGTTCGATTTCCACAGCCTTGTCCGACGCGATGGGCTGTCGCCCGTCCTGCAGGTTGTCCTTTTTTCTAAAACTATATTACTATAACATCCCATCAATAATATCGAAAAAAACTTTTATCCTTAAACAATACTAACTTATGTCCAACATAATCCATTTCAATCTTTAGGCTTATCCATAATACTTCATTCCACTCTCATAATATAGTGAAAACGATTACCAGAGATTTAATACCATTGTTGATCCCCATATATCATAAGATATGTTTTGTTGGTCACATTCCAAACATTCAAAGTCATTAATCATGTATTCTCTTGAATACCCATTGAGCCTTAGTGAAAACATGAATGTAGTTAAAAGTTAAAACTTTCCACATACCAAAATCCTCAAAATTCTATATACTCAAACCATGATATCACTTAGTCCTTATATCAATCATGAGCTCATGAATACTGTCAAGCATTTCATTTTCTCGTTTTCCCTTCATTATGCGCATATCATCTTATTTCCAAAAATATATCAATCACTTGGAATACCACATTAGACCAATACATAAATATTCCAATACTCCATGATACAACATTATTTTGGAATCCCATTACATAAACACTTAATCATTCCACCACATCGTTTTCATATTAAACATCGCCAATAGTGATCGCATGTGACTTCCCTTTGTCCTTTGCCTTAAGTGGTTGCTCATGTTGATCATCACTAACCCTTGGATTAGGGCATTTATTAGCATAATGCCCCATTTCCTTGCACTTGAAGCATTGAAGTGTTGGTGGTTCGTTCTCTGCAGTGTTTGCTTTATTCACATCATTAGAAACCCTTTTTCCATTACTTCGACACTCAGCTGCTCGATGACCTTCTTTTCCACACTTAACATTTTCTATTCCCTTTAAGACAATCTCCACCATGCTTTTTTCCACACTTTGTGCATAAGGAAACATTCATCTTCTTTTCACCATTATTTTGAGATTTATCCTTGAACTCCATCTTTCGTTTCTTGTCAAAACCATGAGATGGATATGTAACACCAACTTCCATTTCTACCTTGATAGCACAACGCACAATTTCTTCATAGCTACTGAAGTCTCTTATAGCTAATGCCCTTCGAAGACTTGGTTTTAAGCCACTGAAAAATTGATCAACTTTACTTTCAGGTTGGATGATAATGCCAGATGCATACCTTGCAAGTCCTGTAAAATTTGCTTCGTATATACCAACAGATTCATCATCCTTCTGCTTCATCTCAAGGAACTCCTTTTCCATCTTTGTTCGAAGAATACGAGGGAAGTACTTATTGAAAAATAAGTTCTTGAACTCGTCCCATTCCATGGACTCAATTTCATCTCTTGGCCTCATATTCTTGATAAGATTCCACCATTGATCAGCTTCACCTTCCAAACGATATACTACTAAGATGACTTTATCATGTTCAGAACATTGAAGAACTGAAAATATCTTTTCAGTGGTACTAATCCATTATTCAGCAACAAGTGGATCAGAAGACCCATTGAAAGAAGGTGGACGTTGCCTCATGAAGGACTCAATAGAATATTGTTCCCTTCTCTGCTCATTTGGAAGTCCAGAATGATTCATAGCTTGTGTAAGTATAGAAATAATATTTTGCACTCCATCTCCCATAACATTTGTTTGTTCAGGAGGACAATCATTTCATTGTCCATTGCATTGATCAACACGGTTCCTTCGGGTTCCAGCCATCGTCTAAAACCCAAAAAGAATAGTGTGAGAAGCAAAAATCATGCTAGGGAAAACAACATAATAAAGGGGAAGTACCTTCAATATCTAACATCTTAGGTTTAATTCTATGATCGTTAGCGTAATTCTTGTACTATAACCTATATGTATACTTAACCTTATGGACATCCCTAGACATACCTTAGAAATATCTCTAGGGATCTTACTAACGTTTTCGCATCCTAGTTTCCAAAGGTTGACTAAACCTTTCCTCTGATACCAACTGTAGAGACCCGTATCTTGACGTACATGGACATTACATTACATTTGCGGAATACTTAGTACATAACAAAAACACACACACAAGGATCGTAATAGTTTAGTGTCTTTGGAAACTCAGAACGTAATCTTCTAATCGTGGTGAAAGATCTTCAATATCTCCCATAAAGATCTTCCCTTTCTTTTTTTTACCTAAAACCTTTCTTTATATCCTGGGGAAAAGAAAACATAAAAGGGTGAGCTCAAATGCTCAGTAAGGGTAAACAAAAGAAAAATCAATCACATCATATTCATAAGAACATAACTTTTGGAAATCTTAACCTGCAAAAGAGAGCATAATTTCATAACATGGGATAAATCATAGTAGTGAAATGAAATCCCAATAATCATAACTTAAAACATGAAACTTTTTGGCATACACACATAATCATAGAGAATCATTTATTTTTAGTCAAGACTCATTGCCAAGACTATCTTAGTGGAAAAAGTCCCTTTCTGAATCGAGTCACCCTCGTTTCAGTCCTGTTTCACTGAACCGGTATAACCTACCATTCCAGCCATGTATATCTCATGAGATATGAAATCTTTACCCAATGCATTGGAGGGAGATATAGGTCCCACCCATCTCATAATTATACCATTCTTATGTGTGCCACAAAATCATAAATCATACATCATTGCATAACCCATGTAATAAAAATGGGAATCTTGAACATCGTGACATCATTAAAACATTTCATATAAGATAAAGGAATTCATAAAAATAATTCCATCACAACATGATCAAATCAATGTAATAATAGGGATAAAAACATAACCCTTTATTATCTTAGATGGAAAATAATTTTGATAAAACACTTGAACTCCATTCTTGAGGAAAATATCCTTTATTCTTCAAAAACATTTTTCCTTTCATAACATGTCATACGACTTTAAAATAAAAGAAGTTGATTAAAAATAAACTTTAAAACTTGTAAAGGAATCTTCTTGGAAATAATGTTTTAAAAATCCATTCATGCCGTATAAGTTAAAAAAACATTCTTCGTACTTTTGTCGGAAAAGTCAAAAAGTACCTCGTACGAAAAACGACAAAAGATTCCTTTCATATCCTTTAATAAAAACTCACCGAAAGGTAGAATTTGATTTAAACAATTTTAGGTGGATGGAAATAACATTACATATTGAGGAAACATGGATGTGGATGATAAAATACACCCTAGTAAATTTCAAAGAATAAACAATCTCGGATAAAAATGAGATTGTGATATTTCCCTTACCTTAGGTCCGACTTGCTTTGTAAGTGTCCGAACCTCCTGTATAATGATTTAAATAATGTTATTGACTTTTTCCAGAATCATACTTATTTTTATGATATCATATATGGTCATATTCTTAGCTTCTTAGTAGTAATATTTCATTGCTACTTGTTATTCGGGTGTTTATAACTTTTTGTTCTTATGCGTGTTTTGTCGAATAAATTCATATTCTTTTCTTTAGGTTATAGATACCTCATTTCCATAATGGTATTAGTGTAATATATATCATATTCATTCATTCAATTCATTTATATAATCATTATGAAATGAAGATCATGTAGAACGAGTCGCATCACATCGTGGAGACGGTATTCCGTACGTACACACGAGTGATGATATCGTTCCTATGATCGTGGAATTGTATTGGAGTATATGTATACTATTTCCGAATCAATATCACTTTATAATAGTCATATATAGTCATTATGTACACCATTATACCCATCCAAGTAAGGTGGTGGTGGAAAACAGATTACACCACGGCATGGAGACGGTATTCCGTACGTACGCACGCGCGGTGATTTCTTTTTCCGTAGGATGGATAGATGGTGAAATAGGTTTGTTTCATACTTATAATAACATATCAGTATATGATTGATACTGATGTTATTACTTCATAATGAAACAACTAAAGAAGAATAAGTGGAAGAAGAAATAAAGATGAAAGAATCGGTAACGGACATTACCTCTTCTTTGAAGTGCTTCTTTGAGACCTTCTTTTAGGGCACTAAAATTGGTCTTTGAGGAAGACCAGAACCTCTAGGATGTTGATAGGGAAGTGTAGAGGAGAATTGGGCAGGGTTTGGAAGATCTTGAAGGCTCAAAGTTGTGTGTAGAAGAGAGGGAGGAGGTCCCCTTTTATAAGGGAGGATAGGGGCACCTTTGGAATAACTAAAAATATTATTTTATTATAATGTCAAGTTTGGTTTTAAATAGCTACAAATTGATTTATTTTGAGGCTAAGGTGGGGATGGGTCTAAATACTCTCATCCAATAGAATTTAGACATGTTTAGGTTCCTATTTTAACCTTATCATTTAGATTTAACATTAAGTTAAATAATTGTCCTTTTACCGTGTCTTCTTGTGTTCTTACACTATAAGGTTAATAAACTTATTATAAGAAGCCAAACGAACCCCAGGTTGTTTATTATTAATATATATAACCTTATATAATTCATTTTTCCGAACCTTAGATTTTTAGGAATAAAATAACAATTAATAATATAATATTTGTTTTAAAAACTATTTTATGTCAATTTTGACACTATTTAGTAATTGATTTTTTTAAAAATCATAACAGAATGATAAGTTCAAAAAAAGTTAATTAAATAAATACTAACATGTCATATTAACCTATAAAATTAGTGGAATTCATAAAAAGTCTTAAATTACATTTATTTTGGTATTTATAACATCAATTATGTCAATATTTTATTAATAAGATAATTACTGCATCATCTTTGTGTCATATATAAATTAAATTATTTGATGTCTAAAAATTACAAATAAAATACCATTATGTAGGAAATCTTTTTATCTTTCTAATTAATATTTATAGTCGAATTTATCTTATGTATAACCCCATATTAAAAATTATTTACTTATTATACTTTGATTTTAACTATTTTAACCGTTCTTTAAATAAATTAATAATAAATGTCCTAATCTAATCCAAGTGGGCCTAAATGGTCATATTTTATTCCTATGTTTGTTTTTGGTCGAATTACACTTTTCCAATGGAATTAGGACATTTGTTATGGTAATCATTATATCATTTCTACCCTTACTTACCCTATTTACTTTTTACCGTGAAAAAAAAAGTTAAAAGTTACTATTTACCAAAAAATATTTTCATCTCATTGAACCACATTTTAGTCCTTGATATTAACCGTGTCTCTCGGATTTTCAAAATTCCACTCACAGAAGCGGTAAAATTAAGTTTTATGAAAAATTCAGTTTTTTTAACTACCACTTAGTGGTTTCACTATTCATCAAAAATTGAAAGTTTTCATAAAAATACCAAAATTTCACCCTAGGCTAAGTTCGATATTCCGAATCCAAAAATGAAGTCCATTTTGAAAAATAAAATTTATAAAATTTCAAAAAGTGGTTATTACTATTCATAACGGCTAGTTTTAATAATATTTTAATAGCATATTGTTGTTTAGTGAAACTCGTTATTGCATACTACACACGCTATCGAGGAAGGCCGCGATTGCGTATAATGCAAGGCAAGTCAAGGATGCATGTTGTTCAATATCCTTTTGGTGTAGCGTACAACACAAGACATTAGTGAAATTAAAAAGAATATTTTTCATAAAATCTTGGGCTGTTACATTCAAGTAGGGTTTATTAGCATTTTTCACCAGATCATACTGGAAATCATCTATGATGATGGGGATTTCATGTGAAATGTCAAAAGGAGGTCTCGAGAGGATTATTGAACACTATATTTCTCTATTTTGAATGGGATAAGATAAGGCCATTATTTAATTAGTTTTTATTTATTAAATTGGATGATATTGGAAATTGACCATGTGTCAATGGATATAGATTTTTCTTGAGATAGTGATGGGAGTACATCATGGACCTTTTAGGTGTAGTTGGTCAAAGTTCCAGTGACATGACAATGAATGATGAATTTTTTAGACTTTATACCCCATTGTATTAAATTTAATAATTATTTATAAATTATTGTAATTATTTATTTATGTATTAAGATGTGATACATGATCCCATTTGGAGGTATGAGCTTGGATGTGTCATGGAAGGACTTGTTCAACCCTAAAAAAAGCTTAGAATTAATGGTAACTCTATTTTAAAGGTATCTAGTCCCTTTAATACAAGATCATACGTCATTTTTGTTGATTGGATCCTTAATACAATTTATTTTTTGATGATTACAACGATTTATTTGTTTTATTCCCTCTAAAATATGTAATAATTTTAATAGTCTAAATATAATTTTTATCTTATGTATTGATTAATGTATACTTAACCTTAATTATGTCATATATTTCTTCGATTAAAATATCTTTAGATCTCTTGTTTTTATTTTTCAAAACATGTTATGAAAGTTTCATGAAGTATTACTAGGATAAATAAGACATTTTGGAACTTTAAATTTAATTTATATAATATTTTTACTATTCCCACACAACCAATTTATCATTTCGCATGTATCTGAATGATTAAACATGTATCCAAATGAAAAACTACAAGGCCAAATTATGAACATTGTAGAAAAATTGATATATTCAATTATCTTATGTATTTTTTTCAAAACATAGGTTAAATAACTATAAATTTAGTGATTCTTATTTAATTAGAAATATAAGAAAATTATTTACATTTAATTAGAATAAATAAAATTATAAATATATTCTTATCATGTCTGAAATTAGGCACAAGAGCCTCAACTCGGTTGGTGAGGAATAAAAAAGTGAATCCAATAGATCAAAGAGAAAATCTGGGTAGAGAAATTTTTTTGGGTTAATATAGTAGTACTGTAGAAGGTACTGTTCAGTACTCTGGCAGTCAGAACTATTCATTCATTTGGGCTTTTGGCCCACAAGTTTGATCCTTGAGTCCTTCAAGGCCTTCGAGCCACCCAAGGCCTTCAGGATAGTAAGGCTTTTGGGAACCTCAAGGCCTTCAGGACTGTAGAGACACACAACTTGACGTACATGGACATTACATTTCTTTTTCAGAATACTTAATACATAACAAAAATAGACACCAAAGAACTGTAATAGTTTAGTGTCTTTGGAAACTTGGAATATAAACTTTTAATCATGTTGAAAGATCTTCAACATCTCCCATAAATATCTTCCCCTTTTCATTTCCTTACCTAAAACCTTTCTTTATATCCCGGGGAAAAGAAAACATAAAAAAGGGTGAGCTCAAATGCTCAGTAAGGGAAAACATAGAGAATATAAAACAATCCATAAACATTTGAAAGCAAAACTTTGAACATGAAATTTAAACATCAAAATCTTGAGCAAAGACATAAATCGTGGAAGTACATAAGGCATATATCATAATGGAACATCAACCATTATAAAATATAATGGGAATAAAACATGTAATTGTAAAAACCATTCAGCACATGTTATGATTTTCATAGTAGCCAAGGCATTGCTTCCAAGACCATCTTAGTGAACAAAGTCCCTTTCTGAATTGAGTTCACTCATCGTTTCAGTCCTGTAACAATGAACCAGATTAACTTACCAATCCAGCGATGTATATCTCATGAGATATAAATCTTTACCCAATGCATTGGAGGGATATATAGGTCCCACCCATCTCATAATTAAATCATTCTTACTTGTGCCACAAAATAAACTTAAAACATTCATCATTACCCAAAGAATAAAATGTGTTTCATAAACATCATCCCTTCATCACATAATCCATATAAAAAAAATGGATATTTCATCATAAGAAAAGTGAAACCATGTAAATCATAGAGACATTATACTTGAAAAATACACATATGAAATAATATCATCTTAGATGGAAAATGGTTTTGATAAAACACATGAAATGAATTTTTAAGGAAAATATCATTTCTTCTTCAAAATCATTTTCTTTTCACAAAATTCCATGAAATTTTAAAAGAAAATTATTTTGTTGAAAATATTCATAAAATCTTGTAGAGTAAGCTTCATGAAAATGAGGCGTTATGACACTGTAAAAAGCTGTTCACACCGTATAAGTTAAAAATAACATTCTTCTCGTACTTTTGTCTGAAAAGTAAAAAAGTTCCCTGTGTGGTAAAAAAAAGTATGATTCCTTTAATAACATGTGGTAAATTTAAAAAATGGGTAAAAAGGACTTTAAACATACAAAAAAAAACTTTTATAAAACATGGACATGGATGATAAAAATAACCCTAGTAAATACTTACAAATAAACAATCTCAGATAAGAATGAGATTGGAATAATTATCCCTTACCTTAGGTCTGATATGCTTCGTACGTATATGAACCTCTTGTATAATGACTTAAATAATGTCATTGAATTATTACAAAATCATATTCATTGTTATGATATCATATATGGTTCACTTATGACTTTATACTACCTGTTCTTTCTTAAATTCATGTTAAAGTAGCGTTTTGGGTAAAATCATTTCATTTATCGTCCGTGTTTTGACTTGTAATTATTAATATGATTACTTAGATCATGATTACTTAATTAGAGAATTTAAAACATGATTTATATATAATATATATTCATAATATACATATATATAATAGATTGATAAAGGGAGATAAATACACCGTTCATGGAGACGGTAGGTCGTACGTACGCATGAACGTTGTTTTCATTTCGTTATTGAATTGAATGGAATTAAGTAGATGACATACATATATATATATATATACATAAATTCAGTAGAATTATTATGTCATATATTTCATGATTACTTATTATATATACTTTATAATCATTCTTGAATTGTTATCATGGAAAATGAATCTCATCGCGTCGTGGAGACGGAAATCTGTACGTACGCACGAGTGATGATACCGTTACCATATTTATTTAATGGAATTGGAGTGGATGATATAATATCTTAGAGTCATTATGATTTTATAATAACCATATATAGTTATTATTTACACCATTATACACATCCATGTAAGGTGGTGGTGGATAAACATATTACACCACGACGTGGAGACGGTATTCCGTACGTACGCACGCGCAGTGATTTCATTTTTTGTAGGATGGATAGAAGGTGAAATAGGGTTGTTTCATATTTATAATAACATATCAGTATATAAGTAATACTGATTTTATTACTTTATAATGAAAAAACTAATGAAGATGAAGTAGAAGAAGAAAGAAACTTTAAAGAATCGGTAACAGATATTACCTCTTCTTTGACACGCCTCTTTGAAACCTCCTCTTAGGGAACTTAAATTGGTCTTTGAAGAATACCAGTACCTCTAGTATGTTTCTAAGGAGGTTGATAAGGGAAATGTATATGGTTTGGCCGATATTGAATGCTCAAAATTGTGTAAAGATGAGAGGGAGGAGGTTCCCTTTTATAAGGGAGGAGAGGGGCACCTTTGGAATCCTAAAAAATATTAGTTTAATATAAATTCAAACCCAACATAAAAACCTCAAAAAATGACTCAATTTGAATATTAGATGGTATAGGGTTGTAATCACATCAACCAATCAAATTTTTACATGTTTTTATTTTATTTTAAACCTTATCATTTTGATTTATCCATATTTAATCTATTTAATTTTATTTGTGGTAATAAAATTCTAAATTTTAAATGGTTATAAATCATCACTTATGTGTTGTTAATTTTCCATAATTGGATAATTTATGAAATTTTAGACTATATAAATTTCAATTTATAATTTTTAAATATTTTTTGTTATTTTTAAACAATTTAATAATATGTTATTTTTATAAAATAACAATAGTGTCAATTTTGACACTATTCATTTATTTGAATTTAAATAAAATCCGCATAGAGGATATATTCAAAATAATATATTTAATAGGATCATAACATTTCATATTAATCTATAAAATTAGTGGATAACATTAAATAGTTCATATAATATTTATTTTACTATTTGTAAAACCATTTATTTGATACTTCTCATAATAAAATAATTTCTACAACATTTTTGTATAATTATTAAATATACTTATTTGTTGCATAAAAATTTAAAATTAAAATTCTAGGATGAAGATAAATTTTATATATTTCATAAGAATACTTTTAGTCAGATTTATATTCTAAAACACAAAACTTTTAAAATGTTATATTTATTAAATTATGAAGGTGACAACTCTGACATCATTTAAAATAAAATAATATAAGTGTCATAATCACTTTTATAAGACTCCAAACTATCATATATTCGGTAATTGTATGATTATGGTGTATATATACACTACCAATAAGTTTTCTTCAGGTTTTTGAGCCTTTTAATGGGTATTATTATTTCAATAAAAACTATATTACTTATTTTTTACTAAATAAATAATTTCTGCATCATTAATGTATAAGCTATTAAAGTAATTAAATATCTCTTAAAATTTATAAATAAATTACCATGAAAAATAAAAACATTTTATCATTCAAATGAGTTTTTATAACCGAATTTATATTCTGTATAGACTTATATTAAAAATACTTTAATTATGAAAGCTGAGTGAGACATATTTCACTTTCATTTAAATAAAATAAATAAAGGTCTTAATCACTGCCAAGTGGGTTCCAATGGATTCCATTTCAACCCAAATATGGATTAGGACGAAATATATGCATCCAATTATATTAAGATAAGTGTTAGGGTAATTTTATAATATTATATTTACCCTTAATTACCCGATTTACCTTTTACTATGGTAAATAAAATTTACCGTAGTTACTATTCATAATGCCCAAAAAAAAATTAGCCTATTAACATAATTTGGACCCACTGATTCCAAATATGGAATCCATTTTTCTAAATTCAATACACAAATGTTGCAGAAATTAATTTGAAATTAATCCCGTTGTTAAGAAAACGAGTTTTAAAAGTTAAAACATTGTAAAATATTGAAATGATTTTACCTAATAATTCAATGTAAAATCAATGCTAATGACATAAATTATATTAAATGGTAAAAATATATTCTATTTATACTTTAAAATCATTCAATATTATAATTTAACCATATAAATTATTACAATGAAAAAAATTGTTTTTAATTAAAATATAGCGTGTTTTTACTATTAATTAAAATATGAAAGTTATCAGAATAATATGAAAAATTTATCCAAAGTAAATTTTTATATCCTGATTCCAAATAAGAATTTTATTTTGTCATATTTAACCTATAAACATGTCAAAAACTATATTTAAAGTGGGTGCGCCATCAAAAGGCGGCAAAACTGCATTTTTTGGAAAATACTCATTTTACCCGAAAAATTTATTTTGTTCACAAACCATGTTCTAGAAAATGTGTAAGTTGAAATAATAATGTTATAACATTAAAAATTTAGTTAATACTATTAATAAAGGCTATTTCATAATATTATAATCATATATCGTTGTTTAGTGAAACCCGATATTGCATACAACACACGCTATCGAGGAAGGTCGTGATTGTGTGTAATGTAAGCCAAGTTAGGGTTGTGTATACTGCAAGCTAATACGGTGTTGCATATAATGCAATAAAATCTTGGTGTAGCGTACAATAGAAGAAATCAATGAAATTAAAAAGACTATTTTTCATAAAATCTCAGGGTGTTACATTCTAACCCCCTTAAAATGAATTTCGCCCTCGAAATTTGTCGGGGTTATAAATTGTTTACTACATGAAAGTTTTGTTCGTAAAAACCAACATCATAAAAGGAATACTAAAACTTAATTTTAAAAAGTTAAGTATGAAAAATAATGGTTACCCAAATTAACTCATCACTGGGTTTCCACGTAGGAGAATATAAGTGAAAATATGGATATGGAAGAGAAATCTAACCATAAAGTTCTGATGGAGAGCGGTAGAGAACATGGCTATGAAAAATCCAATAATCACAAAGCCATAAATTTGTGATGATCTAAGGTAGCATCTGATTCATCAGATATAAGAGCACTAGGACAACATTTTTGGTTTTCAAGATCATTTCCCTAAACTTGAAGAATTTAAATTAGAAGAAATACCTACTTTATTTAAATATAATCTCACCGTTGTTCATGCCTTGAACAATTTACACTTCAACTCTTAATGAAATAAAGTTGAATTTGTGATTCGTGAAGTGTTAGCAGATCATGTGATAGAATTATGGGTCATTCCATCTGTCTCAAACAAAAGGTTAGCAATAGTTATATACATAAGTCAATCTATCGTGTATCATTCCAAAAATAGACTTATACTTCATCTATCATACCACTTTATAAAATAAAACTAGTTTATACTAACCAGGGAATTCTTGTAGGCCAGTGGTAGGCGATAAAGGCCTGTCGCACTTCGGTTGTGGGTTCGATTCCCGCAAACTTGTCCGACATGACGGGTTGTCACCCGTCCTGCAGGTTGTCCTTTTTCTAAAACTATACTATCATAACACTTCAGAAATAAAAACAAAAAGTTATATACTTAAGAAATACTATATGATTTCCATTTCAACCTTTAGGCTTATTGAAAATACTTCTATCTGATTACTAGATATTTCATCTACCGAGCATGTGAATTCCTTCATTTCTCCCCCATATATCATAAGATATATCTTGTTGTTAGTCACATTCCAAATATGTGAATACCTTAATCATGTATTCTCTTGAAACATGAATTACCATAGAACCTTAGTGAAAACATGAGTATTGTCAAAAGTTAAATCTTTCCACATACCAAAATCCCAAAAATTCTATATACTCAAACTCCGATATCACTTAGTCTATATATCAATCATGATCTCATCAAGACTATCAAACAATTTATTTTCTCCTTATACCTTTATTATGCACATATCATCTTCTTTACAAATTATTACTTTTCATGGTTACCGGTACCATACAAAATATACTTTCAAAAACATAAGTAAAAACAATAATGTAACAATCCTTAGATGTCTCAATATTCCATAGTACCATGAGATTACTTATACAACATTACTCTTGATAAAAAAATGTAATCATTCCACTACCTCTTTGTCATACTCAACATTGCCAATAGTGATCGCATGTGACTTCCCTTTTTTCCTTTGACTTAAGAGGTTTCTCACGTCGATCATCATTAACCCTTGGATTAGGGCATTGATTAGAATAATGCCCCATTTCCTTGCACTTGAATCATTGAAGTGTTGGTGGAGCGTTCGCTGTAGTCTTTTCTCTATTCACATCATTAGCTACCTTTTTCCCATACTTCGACACTCAACTGCTCGATGACCATCTTTTCTACACTTGAAACATTTTCTAGTACCTTTTAGACAATCCCCACCATGCGTCTTTCCACACTTTGATCATAAAGTAACATTCATCTTCTTTTCACCATTGTTCTGAGATTTTTTCTTGAACTCCATCTTTCGTTTCTTGTCAAAACCATGAGATGGATATGTAACACCAATTTCCAGTTCTACCTTGATAGCACAACGCACAATTTATTCATAGCTACTGAAGTCTCTTATAGGTAATGCCCTTCGAAGACTTGGTTTTAATCCATTGAAGAATCGATCAACTTTACTTTCAGGTTGAATGATAAATCCATATGCATACCTTGCAAGCCTTGTAAAATTCGACTCGTATATACCAACAGATTCATCATCCTTTTTCATAAGTTCAAGAAACTCCTTCTCCATCTTTTTTTGAAGAATAATAAGGAAGTACTTATTAAAAAATTAGTTCTTGAACTCGTCTCATTCTATGTACTCAATTTCATCTCTTTGCCTCATATTCTTGATAAGATTACACCATTGATCAGTATCACCTTCCAAACGATATACTACTAAGATGACTTTATCATGCTCAGAACATTGTAGAACTGAAAATATATTTTCAGTGGTACTGATCCATTGTTCATCCACTAATGGATCAGAAGACCCGCTGAATGAAGGTGGACGTTGCCTCATGAAGAATTCAACAGAATGTTTCTCCTTTCTCTGCTCATTTGGAAGTCCAGAATGATTTATATCTTGTGTAAGTATAGAAATAAGATTGTGCACTTCATCTCCCATAACATTGGTTTGTTCAGGAGGAAAATCATTACATCGTCCATTACATTGATCAACACGGTTCCTTTGGGTTCCATCCATCATCTAAAACCCAAAAAGAATAGTGTGAGGCAAACATCATGATATGGAAAACAACATAATAAAGGGGGAGTACCTTCCATATCTAACATCCTAGGTTTAATTCTAATATCGTTACCATAATTCTAGGACTATAATCTATACTTATACTTAACCTTAGTGACATCCCTAGACATACATTAAAAATATCTCTATGGATCTCACTAAAGTTCTCGCATCCTAGTTTCCAAAGGTTGACTAAACCTTTACTCTGATACCAACTGTAGAGACACAAAGCTTGACGTACATGGACATTACATTACTTTTTCGGAATACTTAATACATAACAAAAATATACACCAAAGGACCGTAATAGTTTAGTGTCTTTGGAAACTTGGAATATAAACTTATAATCATGTTGAAAGATCTTCAACATCTCCCATAACAATCTTCCCCTTTTTGTTTCCTTACCTAAAACCTTTATTTATATCCTGGGGAAAAGAAAACATAAAAAAGGGTGAGCTCAAATACTCAGTAAGGTCAAGCATAGAGAACATAAAACAATCCATAAACATTTGAAAGCAAAAACTTGAACATGAAATTTAAACATCAAAATCTTGAGTAAAGACATAAATCATGGAAGTACGTAAGGCATATATCATAATGGAACATCAACCATTATAAAATATAATAGGAATAAAACATGTAATCTTGGAAAACATTCAGAACATGTTATTATTTCCATAGTATCCAAGGCATTGCTACCAAGACCATCTTAGTAGACAAAGTCCCTTTCTGAATCAATTCACTCCTCGTTTCAGTCCTGTAACACTGAACCAGATTAACTTACCATTCTAGCCATGTCTATCTCATGAGATATAAATATTTACCCAATGAATTTGAGGGAGATATAGGTCCCACCCATCTCATAATGAAATCATTCTTACTTGTGCCACAAAATAAACTTAAAACATTTATCATAACCCAAAGAATAAAATGGGTTTCATAAACATCATCCCATCATCACATAATCCTTATAAAACAAATGGATATTTCATCATAATAAAATTGAAACCATTTATATCATAGAGACATTATACTTGAAACATAGCCATATGAAATAATGTCATCTTAGATGGAAAATGGTTTTGATAAAACACTTGAAATGAATTCTTGAGGAAAATATCCTTTCTTATTCAAAATCATTTTCTTTTCACAAAATTCCATGAAATTTTAAAAGAAAATTATTTTGTTGAAAATAGTCATAAAATCTTGTAGAGTAAGCTTCATGAAAATGAGGCGTTATGAAACCGTAAAAATCCGTTCATGCCGTATAAGTTAAAAATAACATTCTTCTCGTAATTTTGTCTGAAAAGTAAAAAAGTTATTTGTGTGGTAAAAAAAATTAATATTCATTTCATAACATGTGGTAAATTTATAAAATGGGTAAAAAGGACTTTAAACATAAATAAAAATACTTTTATAAAACATGTACATGGATGATAGCAATAACCCCAGTAAATACTTACGAATAAACAATCTCGGATAAGAACGTGATTGGAATAATTATCCCTTACCTTAGGTCCAATATGCTTTGTACGTATCCGAACATCTTGTATAATGATTTAAATAATGTAATTTAATTATTAATGAATCATATTCATTATTGTGATATCATATATGGTTCACTTATGACTTTATATTACCCGTTCTTTTGTAAATTCATGTTAAAGTAGCGTTTTGGGTAAAATTGTTTCATTTATCGTCCGTGTTTTGACTTGTAATTATTAATTTGATTACTTAATTCCTGAATTTAAAACATTATTTATATATAATATATATTCAGAATATACATATATATAATAGATTGATAAAGGGAGAGAAATACACCGTTCATGGAGAATGTAGGTCGTACGTACGCATGAACGCTGTTTTCGTTTCCTTATTGAATTGAATGGAATTAAGTAGATGACATACATATATATATATATATAAATAAATCTAGTAGAATTATTATGTGATATATTTCATGATTACTTATTATATATACTTTGTAATCATTCTTTAATTGTTATCATGGAAAATGAATCTCATCGCTTTGTGGAGACAGTAATCTGTACGTACGCATGAGCGATTATATCGTTCCCATGTTTATTGAATGGAATTGGAGTGGATGATATAATATCTTAGAATCATTATTATTTTATAATAACCCTATATAGTTATTCTTTACACCATTATACCCATCCAAGTAAGGTGGTGGTGGAAAAACAGATTACACCACGACGTGGAGACGGTATTCCGTGCGTACACACGCGTTGTGATTTCGTTTTCCGTAGGATGGATAGAAGGTGAAATAGGGTTGTTTCATATTTATAATAACATATCAGTATATAAGTAATACTTATTTTATTACTTTATAATGAAACAACTAATGAAGAGGAAGTAGAAGAAGAAATAAACTTGAAAGAATCAGTAACAGATATTGCCTCTTCTTCGACACGCCTCTTTGAAACCTCTTCTTAGGGAACTAAAATTGGTCTTTTAAAAAGACCAGGAGCTCTAGTATGTTTATAATGAGGTTTATAAGAGAAATGGGTAGGGTTTGGCCGAGCTTGAAGGCTCAAAGTTGTGTAAATATGAGAGGGAGGAGGTGCCCTTTTTTAAGGGAGGAGAGGGGCACCTTTGGAATCCTAAAAAATATTAGTTTAATATAAATTCAAACCCCACATAAAAACCTCCAAAAATGACTCAATTAGAGTATTAGATGAGAGAGGGATGTAATATATTCAACCAATCAAATTTATACATGTTTTGAGTTTATTTTAAACCTTATCATTTTGATTTATCCTTATTTAATCTATTTAATTTTATTTGTGGTAATAAAATTCTAAATTTTAAATGGTTATAAATAATCACTTATGTGTTGTTAATTTTCCATAATTGGATACTTTCTGACATTTTAGACTATATAAATTTAAATTTATATTTTTTAAATATTTTTGTGATTTTTAAACAATTTAATAATATGTTATTTTTATAAAATAACAATAGTGTTAATTTTGACACTATTCATTTATTTGAATTTAAATAAAATCCACACAGAGGATATATTAAAAATAATATATTTAATAGGTTTATAAAATATCATATTCATCTAGAAAATTTGTGGAGCACATTAGATAGTTCATATAATATTTATTTTACTATTTGTAAAACCATTTATTTGATACTTCTCTTAATAAAATAATTTCTACAACATTTTTGTATAATTATTAAATATACTTATTTGTTGCATAAAAATTAAAATTTAAATACTGGGATGAAGATAAATCTTATATATTTCATAATAATACTTTTAGTAATATTTATATTCTAAAACACCCAACTTTTAAAATGTTATATTTATTAAATTATGAAGTTGAAAACTTCGACATCATTTAAAATACAATAATATAAGTGTCATAATCAGTTTTATAAGACTCCAAATGGTCATATATTCGGTCATTGTATGATTATGGTGTATATATACACTAAAAATATGTTTTGGTCAGGTTTTTTAGCCTTTTAATGGATATTATTATTTCAATAAAAACTATATTACTTATTTTTTTACTAAATAAATAATTTCTGCATCATTAATGTATAAGCTATTAAAGTAATTAAATATCTCTTAAAAATTATAAATAAATTACCATGATAAAGAAAAACATTTTATCTTTCAAATGAGTCTTTATAACCGAATTTATATTCTGTATAATCTTATATTAAAAATACTTTAATTATTAAAGTTGAGTGAGACATATTTCACTTTCCTTTAAATAAATTAAACTAAAGGTCTTAATCATCTCTAAGTGGGTTCCAATGGATTCCATTTCGACCTAAATGCGCCATAGGACTAAATATAAGCATCCAATTATATTAATACAAGTGTTAGGGTAATTTTATAATATTATATTTACCCTTAATTACTTGATTTACCTTTTACTATGGTAAATAAAATTTACCGTAGTTACTATTCATAATGCCCAAAAATAAAAAGTAGCCTATTAAAATAATTTGTACCCACTAATTCCAACTATGGAATCCATTTTTCTAAATTCAATACACAAAATTTTCATAAATTAATTTAAAATTAATCATGTTGTTAAGAAAACGAGTTTTAAAAGTTAAAACATTGCAAAAGATTGAAATGATTTTACCTATGAATTCAACGTAAAATAAATGATAATGACATAAATTATATTAAATGGTAAAAATATATTCTATTTATACTTTAAAATCATTCAATATTATAATTTAACCATATAAATTATTATGATGAAAAAAGTTGTTTTTAATTAAAATATAGCGTATTTTTACTATTCATTAAAATATGAAAGTTATCAGAATAATATGAAAAATTTATCCAAAGTAAATTTTTATATCCTAATTCCAAATAAGAATTTTATTTTGCCAAATTGAATCTATAAACATGTCAATAAATATATTTAAAGTGGGTGCGCCATTAAAAGGCGGCAAAACTGCATTTTTTGAAAAATACTCATTTTACCCGAAAACTTTATTTTGTTCACATACCATGATCTAGAAAATG
Source organism: Viscum album (assembly GCA_963277665.1). Classification (NCBI taxonomy): domain Eukaryota; kingdom Viridiplantae; phylum Streptophyta; class Magnoliopsida; order Santalales; family Viscaceae; genus Viscum; species Viscum album. The sequence goes on along the minus strand of OY728137.1, from coordinate 1,082,942,374 downwards.
TATAAGATGAAATAATAATGTTATAACATTCAAAATGTATTTAATACTATTCATAACGGCTATTTCATAATATTATAACCATATATCGTTTTTTAGTGAAACCCGATATTGCGTACAACACACACTATCAGGAAGGTTGCGATTGTGTGTAATGCAAGCCAATCAGGGTTGCGTATACTGCAAGCTAATACGGTGTTGCGTATGACATAAGAAAATCTTGGTTTATTGTACAAAAGAAGACATCAATTAAATTAAAAAGAATATTTTTCATAAAATCTCAGGGTGTTACAAGGACAACTGAAGGCCTTCAGGCCACCTCAAGGCCTTTGAGCCACATGAAATTGTGCTTAAATGGACTAGGAAGAATCCACAAGGAGTAGGCTCTAGATGAGGATTCAAATAGGCGCATTCAAAAGATCAAAGCGAATGTATTTGGAAGAATGAGAGGTTTTGAAGATTTCCATCAGGAACAGCATGTGCATGCATATGAAGCCTATCTAAATAGCCATGAGAAGGTGGAGAGATGACATCATGATGTAGATATTGGGGAGGGGTAGTTTCGAGTAGTTATAGTCTAGATGAATTCCTCTAAGTCCTTCTGGTCATGTAGTGTCACGAAGCCTACAGACCATGTTAGGGTTCCCCATCAACCCTTAAAAGCAGGATTATCAAAAATGAATAAAAATATATGGCCTTAAGGCTATTAGAATATGTCTAAAATTAGGTAAGAAATCATTAAATGTTTTTAGTATGAATTGTGAATTTTTTCAGAACTATTTTCCTACTATATTTTAATGATAACGTGTGATATAGAATTATGATTAAAGTGATTCATGATTATTTGGAAATATAATGGAATCTTTTAAATATAATTAAGCTAAACACAAATTTTATTTTCCTATTTTAAGGTATTATTTAGGTTTTAATTTTGATTAGTTAAGGAGTTTAAAGATTTTAGAATTTTGGATACTTGAATTGGGCTACATGATTAGTTTGGATATGTGTCAAATATTGGATACATGAATTAGAATATATAAAATATTGGATATTTGAATTCAGCTATGTTCAATATTGGATACATGAATTCAGGGACATGGCTATTTTTCTTTGATAAATTTATTTACTTAAAAATCTTTTACATGGGCGGATTTGATTACATGGTGAAATTCACGTATGTGGTATATCCAAATACATAAATTTTTGTTATGTAGTTATTTTGGTTATTTAGATATTTCACCTATGTGATCAAATCAAATACATGAAAATCACCTATATAGTCAAATTCACTTATGTGGTAATGTGATTTTCAATAGGTTGTTCTAAATCTGGAAATATTATCTATTTTTTAGAGGTTTCATATCCCTATTTGTTTAAATTTTATGTTGAACATTTTTAATTTTTTATTTCTTCTAAAATTAGTCATTAATTATTTAAAATCCATGTGAAAATGTTTTAAATTGTTTTATGATGAATTAAATAAGATTCACACAGGATTAAGAAATTATGGATATTAAAGTTGAAATTTTTGAACTTGAGATATTCAAATTCAAACAGGTTAAAATATTAAGAGCTAGTCTCATGTATTTTTTGGGAGTTTTCCAATAACATTAATACTCATTATTATGAAATTATTTTTTATAGTATTAAATGTCTAAAAATTTCTATTATATAGTTTTTATTAGGTATGATAGGGTAATGTAAAATGGTATAGATGGTGATGAATATACCAGATTAAAAAATTTAATCGAATATATTAATTAATTATTAAAGTTAATTATTATGGTAAATTAGCAATGAAAAAATTAAATGACACAGGGATGTTTTTTATAGTAGTTTTATCGAAAATGGGTCTACTCTACTCTTATACCTCTCTACTCAGTGAGAGATACATGTGCAAAAAATGATTTTTGAGGGGGAATCATAACCCAATTACAGAATCCTTTTCTATTGGAGGGATAACCATGAAACTAAATTTTGTATGGGGAGTCACAACCTTACAACTTAACATTATACAGTGGGATCCACAACCTGATTAATCATGACTTTAGATATAGGGATTCATAACCCTTAGATCCTGAATTTATAATTTGTGAGTCACAACCTAGGGAAGAGAAGAAGAAATAACGATTTTGTGTTTAAAAGAATAAAAAAATAGAGTGTGTGTGAGATATGGTAAATAGTGTTACAGACTCAAGAAACCGGATGAAGTAGAAGACAAACAATTAAATAACAGGTACTGGTTCTTTATAATTGCAATGAAACATCTCATCAAGGTAGTATAAGTCAAAGTAGAAGTAATCTGAAACTTGAGATAATTTTCAGGTGATGAAATAGGGTATCTTAGGACTTTTCAAATGTGTACAGTAGGTTGAAATTTCATAGCTTTTTTCCGAAGGAAAAATAGAGTATCAAAGAAGATGTTAGCCAATGTAATCCATAAAGTGTCCTAAAACCTTTAAATGTGATTTTAAAATCAAAACTAACAAACTAATCTTTGGGTAAAGAGATTCAAATTAAATATGATTGAATTATTCAAGAGAGAGAGAAAATTATTGTATAGAATAATCAAAATAAATAAATGTTTGAATTAAAACCAAAGACTGATTAAAATAAATTTTAATTACCTGATAAATGATAATAATAATTCAAATTCAATCCCATAAAATTCTTAATATTGTTTAAAACAAATATTATAAACAATTTAATTTAAAGCAATGTGTAATTTAAAAAAATAATTATACTACTTTAAATGGCATAAAATGTGTTTGAATATATTCAATGTCATTAAATAATAATTAATAAAAGTGTCAGTTAGATAAATTAACTCAAAATATTAAGAAATACATATTCTATAATACATACTGCAAAAGTAACATAATAATAATAAATAATTTTAATAATATTTTAAAACTCATTAAAATAATATAAAAATACATTTCATGTATCAAATATAATAAATTTTAATTTTGGAAATCAATAAAATACATAAAACAAATAATATATGTATAAAGTTCATCAAAATATAAAAATATTGAAAAATAGAGTATGATTCATCATTGATAAAAGAGAGTCACCGCTGATAAATTGATTCACTACTATGTTTAAGTCATCGTTGAGTTTATGACACCATTGGAATTTGTAAATTTTTTGGATAATGTAAAAATCAAACTACCATTAGGTTTGATAAAAATAAAAAAGGCAAACAATTTAACCCACTATTGATAGGAGAATGAAAAAAAATCAAAGTAAAAAATTACCTATCGTTGGGAGGAGAATGAAAAAAAAAAAGAAAAGAAAATATTACCTACTATTGAGAGGAGAATGCAAAAAAATGGAAAAGGAAATATTACCTACCATTGAGAATGAATGAAATAATAATACCTTTAGAAAGAATTCAATAAACCACTTCTGGAAGTAGAGGATCCAACCCAGAATTGGAAGCAAAGAGAGATGCTGTTGGAGGGTGTCCACTTTAGGAAGAAACATCCATGGGCTATTATTCAAGATGGATATGAGCTGATGTTATAGGAGAAATACATCCATCACTGAGTTATAAAATCTAATCAAAAAGGTAGTGGATTCTTGGGAGAATAAATTAGCTTCCATTAATGAATAATAAGAATCTTTAAGAGCTTTCATGGAAGAAATAAGCTGAAGGTAAGAGATAATGAATAATGTTTCATCATTTTATGTTCATACTAAATATATAAATATTGACGAAATTTTAGGTTATCCAAATTATTGAATTTGAAGTTGGCCGAGAATACTTATTTTTAGAAAAATTTCAATATATTTCCAATGAATCATGAATTTATTAATTCCAATAATTATTGAAATAGATTGGATCAAAATACAGTAAGAACATGTTTTGAAAATTACAGAATGGATTTCAATACTTCTGACTAAATTTGAGGTATGCCAATGATATTTTTAGAGTTTTATATAGATTAATGAAAATAATAAAAACTTATTAGATTTCTAACCCAAGAAATTACAAGTTATTACAATTAAAAATGAATGATATATCAAAGAAACAAATAATATTTTGAATTATAGAAAATCCAGATTTTCATTATTTTTGTAAGATCTTCAGATAATCGGATCACCCCTTAAAACAGAATTGTCCTTCCATTTAAACTAATTAACTGAAGATAAATGAGATATATTTCAAATGGTATAGGTTTTAAAATAATGATATCAGTATATTACAATATATAAAATAAATACAAAATAAAACTCTAAAATAGTTTAAACATAATGTTTATCTAGAAATAAAAAACACGATTCATGTTCAAGATTAGATGAAAATATACTAGAAAAACATTTTTACAAAATTATAGTTTAATAAAAGTATGATAAAATTTTTATATTTCATATGAAATAAGAATTATAAAATCCAGGTCAATATAACAAAAGTTAAAATGAAAATATATAAAGGCTGTAAAAATAGATTTTCACATAGAATAATAAAAGTGTTTTTGATATTTATAAATATAAACTAATATGTAATAAAAAAATTATAAATACATACAGGCACATGAAAAAAATATCACCCTTTTTTTATTAAAAACTAGAACATTAAAAACCATTTTATCCCCCTTTTTATATATAAACAAAAAGGGAAAACAAACCCCCTAAAAATGAAATAATAAAATAATTAAATTTCCAACATTCCAAGTTTAAATTTAATATTTTCAAATGAAGTAGAGTATGAAGGATTAGTAAATATGTCTTCTATATAATTTTTATTAGGGTCAAACTCTAAAATAATATCACACTTATTCACATGATATCTAAAAAAATGAAATTTTATATCGATATGCTTTGTTCTAAAATGTTGTAAGGGGTTTTTAGTAATAGAAATTGCAGAAGTGTTATCACAATAAATTAAAATTTTATCAAGACAAATACCAAAATCACATAAGTTTTTCTTATCCCATAAACTTTGAGCATGAATACCAAAAGAAGATATATTCTCATCTTATTTATTAGATATAAAAACTAATTATTGATTCTTATAAGACCAAGAAATTTAACTTTTTCCCAAAAAATGACACATACCAGATTTGATTTTTTTTCAATTCTACATCCTCTAAAATCAGAGTCAGAATAAGATATTAATTCAAAATAAAATATTTTGGATAAAATAAAATAGAATCAATAGTTCCTTTAAAATGTCTAATTATTCTTTTTTACATATTTAAAAAGAATTTCTCTAGGTTAATCTTTATATATATCACATAAACGAACACTAAACATGATATTAGGTCTAAATGTAGTTAAATATGGTAAGATATCAATCATGACTTTATAAACTTCAATATTAACATATTTACCAGATGCATAAACATCTAATTTAAAATTAGCACCCATAAGAGTTTTTATATATTTAGATTAATTAAGACCAAAAATTTTAACCAAATATTTAGCATACTTAAATTGATTAGGAAAAATTCTTCATTTCCTTTGAAAAAAGTGAAGTATAAGAAATAAATTTAATTCTCCCATTAAAATCATATAAAACTCAAAATAAATTACAATAAAAAATCATTGTATAGTATTTCACTAGATGAACCAAAAAAACTATCATCAATGTAAATTTGCACAATTAAAATATCTTTTGAAGTAATTTATATAAAAATTTTATGTTCAACATTTCCTTTCATGAAAGAATTATTTAATAAAAACAAAGAAAATATTTCATATATAGTATGAGGTGCTTTTTTAAGACCTTATGAAGCTTTAGATAATTTAAAAACATTATCAAGAAATTTTTCATTTTCAAAACCTTGAAGTTGAGAAATATAAAATTCATTAGTTATAAAACCATTTAAGAAAGAACTTTTTACATCCATTTGATATAATTTTAAACCGTGAAAATAAGAAAAATACAACAAGATTATAATATAAAATAACCTGTAAATACATGAAAATTAATCTTCAAAGTCTATACCTTTTTCCTATAAATATCATTGAGTAATAATTTTGGCTTTATTTTTGAAAATCTATATAGATTCATCCATCTTGTTTCAAAATATCCATTTATTTCTGAATACATGTTTATCCTCTGATAATTATACTAAAGACCAAACATTATTTATAATAAATTTATTAAACTCATCTTACGTAGAAACAATCCATTTATAATTTTTAAAGCATAATTACTATTATTATGGAAAAAATTAGAAATAAAAGTATAATTTTCAAAAAAAACTAAAAAATAATTTCTAGTTTTTACACCAAAATCAACATTTCCAATTAAATTTTCAATAGGACTATCTTTAAGAATATTCTATGATCTTAGATCATTTTGAGAAGGAGTATACTCCCCATCAATTTATTCATCCTTATCCTGAATTTTTTATTCTATAAAATAAAAATCTCTAAACTCTTCATAAAAAAACTAGAATCATAATTTAAACTAACATTATTTTTATCTATCATAACATGAAAAAATTATTCAATTACCACAATTATTTTCTTATAAACTATAAAAGTTTTACTATTATTATAATATCCAAGAAAAATACCTTCATCAATTTTTAACATCAAATTTATCTAAATTATATGTTTAATTTAAAATAAAAACTTTAAAACTAAAACTTTAAAAAAACTAACTTTAGGTTTTTTATTTTTTAGTAATATATAATGAGTTTTATTTAACAAAGGTCTAATAAATAATTATATTATAAATATAAAAAGTAATAAGAACGAACTCATCCCAAAAATAACTAGTCAAATTATATTCCCTTAATATATTTATATCCATTACAATAAGAGTTCTATTTTTAATCTACAACACCATTTTGTTGCGGTGTTCTATGAGCATAAAAATTATAAAAATAATAAATCTTTTCACAAAATTTTTAAAACTATAAATTATAAAATTAACCTTCTTTATCACTATGAATATACACAACAATACAACCTTTTTCATTTTGAACTAAATTAAAAAAATAGTAAATCTTGATAAAATATCATTTTCATGTTCAAGAAAGTATACCCATGTAAATATTCTATAATTATAAAATAAAACTAAAGTATATTTCTTTCAATCAAGACTAGAAATTTTAGTAGGTCTAAAATTATCAATATGTACTAACTATAATAGTATATTAGCACTTGTCTGATTAATAGGTCTAAAATAAATTTTATGTTGCTTCCCTTTCATGCATGTGTCACAAAAATTAAGATGTTATTTCTTCATGGAAGACATCTTTAACAAATTCCATGTTTTGAGAGCATATGTGATATTCTGAAATAAATATGACCAAAATTTTAATGGTAAATGATATATTTTTTACAACATTCAAACAATTAAAATATTGAATAATTATTTTATAAAGATCAATAGTATAAATATTTGTATTTTATATTATCAGAAAACAATAATTAATCACTTTTAAAAACTAAAAAATTATCATTTTGAAATGTAATTTCAATTCCATCATTATATAATTATGATATACTAATTAAATTATTTTTTAAACCTTAAATATATATAACATTATAAATAAAAGTAGAATTTGAAATTCCAACTTTACAAAAAAACCTTTTACTTTACCTTTTGGAATTATATCTAAAAGTGACACTACATCCATCACATGTATTATAACTAGTAAAATTTGACGGGCCTTTGATCATATTCCTAGAGAATCTATTGTCCATATACTATATGTCATTCTTGATAAATCCAAGGATTTTTTCCTACAAAAACCAATTACTTGACAATTTTGGTACACAAGCTACATTGGGTTCAATATGACTAGTAATACAATTAATATGTACCCATACAGAATTTAAACATGTATTTCATGGTACTCTAAATAAAAAGTATTTAAAATATTATTTTTTGTATATCCCAAAGATTTTTTTGAATATAATAGAACAATATTTTCATAGTGACCTTTCATTCCACATTTGAAAAAAGTAATAGTAGAAGTATAACCATTTTTAATTTTAACAAAAAAAGGTTTAAAACATTTGAGGTAATATGTTATCATAACAAAAAATATCCTTATTTTTATTTATTTTTTTAAAAAACATCATTTTAGGATATTTTTCATGACCTTGAATAAAAGCATATAATTTTTTTTATTACTCTCAAATTCATTTTTTAATTTTTTATTCAAATCTTGAGAAAATTTCAAATTTTCATAAACCATGGAATGAAAAGAAAATGCCGTTTTTCTTAATTTTTTATAATCTTACAAAATTATTTTATTTTCAGAAATATGTTTCACATTATTTTCATTAATATTGTTATATAAACCATCATATTTGAAAATATCTTTTTTGAATCATTAAACTCCTATATTTAATTCAAAAACATTTGTGTTTTCATAATCATAGTCAGAATTAGATCATCCAGAATAAAAACCAAAATTACTAACCTTATCTAGTGATTTCATGAAGCACAAGTTAGCCATTTATTTTTTATTTCAAGAAGGTTTATATGAATCATATTCTTCTATATAAATATAACTTATTGTCAATACATTTTTATCCTTCTTATATTATTTGTATTTATTCTTATGTTTAGGATAGTAAATCTTGATATGCCCTTTCTTCATGTACTCATAACAGGTTACATATGAAGCATTATAATTTGAACTATTTTTCTTATCTCCCTTGTGTTTTTATTTTTTAGGGGTTCTTCTAAAATGGTTCTTGAATCCTTTATTTTTCATTGTTTTTTAAACTACAATCATAATATGAGCCATGTATTCCTTTTCACAATCCTATAAATTTGAATCATAAGAGTAAGAATAAAAAATATTCACTGATTTAAAAGCTACACCTTTTATTTTTATTTTCCCCTCATCAACTATGTTCTTCAGTTCTAATTGATACTGATGTAGTGATCCAATAAATTCATCTAGGTATTACTCTTTAATGTTCTTACTTTCATCAATGGAAACCTTCTTAGAATACCATTTCTTTGATAAGGATTGTAGGACTCATTCAACACGTACTAGGTTTTCCATAGCTTATCCAAGTAAATTCATTCCATTCAAAATGATTTTGAATTTGTGGAATATTTGGTTTACTATTTCATCTTCACCCATCTTGAAGTCTTTTTAATTAGAACACATAATGTTAATTTTGGTTCAGAATAATTTTTCAGATCCAAGGGGAGTGACTTGTAGAATGTTCCAAATTTCTTGAGTTGTATTATAATAAGTCACATGACTAAAACAACATTTGTTAATAGTAAAATATAAAATATTAAAAACATTGAATTTTTAAAAGTATATAGTAGCATCATTTATAGTAAGTATATTTAGGCCATCTTCAGGAAGTGTGTACTATTTGGACATGACATATCAGTGTTCAAGGCTCAACTATATGATTTATGCCTCTATTCGGGTTCTCTAATAGCCATAATTGTTTTCATCAAAGTGTGGTGGATTCTGAGGAATCCAAGCATCATTCTGGTTCAATCCTTCCATCTTATAAGATCTTTTCCTTGGACTCTAAGGTCTAGGAATATGTTAGTATAATTAAATGTAAAATAAGACTCTATAAAAGGGTGTGGATAAATTATATAGGGAACAATATTTTATACCAAAATATTGGTATTTGGAAAGAGAATAAAAGATGTAAACTATTATTAATAATGTTATCTTATGATACCAATTGTTAGGTTGGATAGAGTAATGGAATATGGTCTAGAGGGGATGAGTAGACCATATTAAAAAATTAAATCAAATATATTGATCAGTTAAATTAATTATTAAAGTTAATTATCATGGTTAATTTTTAGTGGAAAAATTAAATAACACAAGGAAATTTTTTATATTAGTTATGTCCAAAGTGGGTATACTCTAATCTTATAACTATTTACTTGGTTTGATATTCATGTGCGCTAAAATTTATTTTTAGGGGGAATAATAAACCAATTATATAATCATTTTCTAGTGGAGGGATAACTATGACATTGATTTTTGTATGGGGACTCATAACGCCTAAAACATGACTTTAGATAGTGGGAGTCATAACCTGAATAGTCCCAAATTTAGATATAGGGAGTCAAATCCCTTAGATCCTGAATTTAGAATCATGTAGTCATAGTTTGAATAAGATATGAAGAAATAATTCTTATGTGTGTAAAATGATAAAAAAATAGATTGTGTTTGAGAGATGGTAAATAGTGTTACAAACTCAAGAAACCAGAAAAATGAGAAGATAAATAATTGAAGCATAGGTACTTGTTTTTTAGAATCGGAATAAACTTTCTTGTCAAGGCAGTAGAAGTCGAAGTATAAGTAATTCATCACTTGAGATAATGGTTAGGTGATGAAATAGGGTATCATAGGAATTTGAAATTTTTTAAAGTAGGTTGAAATATCACAACTTTGTTCTCAAGAAAAAATAAAGAATCTAAAAAGAAATTAGTCGATGTAATCCTTGAAGTGTCCTCACAAATTTAAATAGGGAATCTAAATCAAAACTAACAAACCAATCTTAGGGTAAAAAAATTCATATTCAAAAATGATTTAATTATTCAAGAGAGATAGAGAATATTTGTACATAATAATCGCAAAAAATAATTTTATAAATTAAAACCAAAGACCAATTCAAAAAAAATTTGAATTCCCTGATAAATGATAATAATATGTCAAATGTAATCTCATAAAAATCATAGAACTATTTAAAAAATATATTAGAAATAATTTAATTTAAAGGATCATGTAATTTAAAAAATAATTATACACCTTTAAATATCTTAAAAAGTATTTGAATATATTCAATTACATTAAATAATAATTAATAAAAGAGTTATTCAAATAAATTAACTCAAAATATTAAAACATATATATTCCAGAATACATGCTGCAAAATTCATGGAACAATAATAAATAAATCCAATAACATGTTAAAACTCATTAAAATATAATAAAAATACTTTTCATGGATCATATATAATATATATTAATTATAAAAATCAATAAAATAATTAAAATAATTAATATAAGTATGAGGTTCATCAAAATATAAAAATATAAAAAAAACAGAGTATGATTCATCGATGATAAAAGAAGTCATCATTGAAAAATTGAGCCACTGTTGAGTTTAAGTAATTTTTGAGTTTAAGTCAATTTTGAGTTCAAGTCTCCATTTAGTTTAAGTCACAGTTGGAATTTGAGAATAATTTATAAATAGAAAACAATTAACCTGTCACTGGGATTGAGAAAACATGGAAAATAAAAAAAAATTATATCCCACCATTAAGAGGATAATGAAAAAATGGCCAAGTAAAAAAATTACCTATCGTTAAGTAGAGAATGAAAAAAGGAAATATTACCTACCGTTGAGAGTAAAATGAAAAAAATGAAAAAGGAAATGTTACCTATGGTTGATAAATAATAGAAGAGTAATGCCTTTGGGAAGAGGTTAAGTAACCCCTACTAGAAGTAGAGGATCCAACCCATAGTTGGAAAATGCAAAGAGAGCTATTGTTGGAGGGTGTCCACTTCAGGAAGAAACATCTATGGGATGCTGTCCAAGATGGAGATTAGAAGTTGTTGGAGGAGAAATACATCCAAAATTGAGTTGGATAATTCAATAAAGAAGGTAATGTATTCATTATTGAAGAAATAATCTTACATTCATGAAGAACAATAATCTTGAAAAGCTTCCATGGAGGAAATAGGTTGGAGGTAGGAGACGAGGAATAATGTTTCATCATTTTATGTTCAAACTGAACATATAAATTTTTAAGAATATTTAATAAATCTAAATGAATAAATTTGAAGTTGTTATATAATACTTATTTGTATATAATTTCAATATATATTAAATGAATCAATAATTTCTTAATTCTTATAAGTATTGAAAGAGATACGATCAAAATGTAGTAAGAAAAAGTTTTAAACACTACAGAATGGATTGTAGCACTTACGACTAAATTTTAGGTATGTAAATGAAATTTTAAGAGTTTCATGTAGTTTAATGAAATTAATAAAACTTCATATACTTATAAAAAAAATCTCTGAGTGATTATGATTATAAATGAATGATATATCAAATAAAAAAATATATTTTGATTTCTAGAAAATCCAGCTTTTCAAAATTGTTGTAAGATCTTTGGATAATTGGTGCACCCCTTAAAAATAATTAACCTTCATTTTAAACTAATGAAATGAATATAAATTATTTTTATTTTAAATAGGATTGGTTTTTCAAAAAACAAGATAATTATAGTACAAGTTATAAAATAAATACAAAAGAAAACTATAAAGAAGTTTGAACTAAAAGTTTTCCTATAATTTAAAAACATGATTAATGTTTGAGATTAAATGAGAACATTATAGAGAAAGATTTATACAACATTTTAGTTTAATAAAATTTAGATAAAATTATTTTCTTCCATTTTAAAAAATAATTATAAAATTTATATCACTACGACACAATTTATAATTAAAATACATCAAGGTTTTAAAAACATATTTTCACCGAGAATAATAAAGGGTTTTGGATATTTAAAAACAAAAACTAATATGTAATAAAAAAATATAAATACATACATGAACATGAAAAAATAGTTTTTAATGAATATAAAGAGAAAGATGACAGGAATATTAATTATCTCACTTTTATGAAAAATACACATGAAATATATATCTCTGAAATAAGAATGAGTAGTACAAATTCATGGAAAGGGAAATGTTCAAATTAGAATTGTTTTTGAATATAAATAGTTATTATTGTATGAGTTATGGGAGTATAATAAGTAATAATTGATAAAGTTTCATAGATTTATTTACTACTATATTAATTTTATTTTTGTTGTTCTAATAATTTTTTGTGTAGAGCATGGTTTTCATTTTTATAGTATATCAAAGCTAATTATAAGTTGCTTCCATGTAAAGATATTATTATTGAAATTTATGAAGGGGAATCATGGATCTTAAAGTGAAAAATAAATCCATTACAATTTTTTGTATAAAGATACTTAGGTATTCAGTGAACATACTTAGACGTGACCCATATTTACTCTTATATGGTGCATAGTTTGAAACCAAATCCTATGGCATCATCATTCAACTACTCGCTTATGTAAACTTTTGGTTTCCCAAGATTCATTGTTTTAATATCCTAAAGGGATAGAGCAATGCCTAATACAAACACTAATAACTTTATCAAAAATCATTCACTAGGTTAATTTTTTAATTATTTCTTTGTGTTTTAACTATTTATATTGTATGGTCGCCCTTAGTGTATATTTCTTGGGGTTATACTACCCTAACAAAAGACATGTCTGGGTTTTAGTTTTTTCAATTATAATAATGGGTTGAGTCTATCCCCACAAAAAATTGGGTTCCCTATAAACCTAAAAAAGGGAATGAGTATTTTATTGAGGTTTCAACATTCTAGGTTAAGTGTTCTCCAATATAAGCTTGGGTTTCTGTCTGAACCCATAAATGAAAAAGGAATTGTGTTAAGCCTCTAGGTGTGAAAAATACATATGTAAAGAGTTATCACTCTACTTTAAATGTGTTATAACTTATCTAGAACCATACACTAGGTTGGTGTGTATATATTAGAGTGGGATCATTAAGATAAAAACTACTATAAAATTAGTATGTTTATATTTTACTTTCTTTCATTTTATTTTATCTCCCTTCTCTTATATTAGTGTGGTTGAATTTTTTAAAATTTTAACTTATAACTTTCCAATAATAAATTCTAAACTCTAATTAGTTTTTAAATAAAAACAATTAACCCCCTCTTATCCTTTGACATCACCCCTTTAGGGCTTGACATTTGGTGTCTGAGTGATACCCTTAGAGGACAAGTTAGTTTGTCACTTTTTTACACCTCAAAATTGGTATTATAGGTTGGGACTTTTAATATATATTTTGGTTCATTTGATGATTTATATTAATTATGAAATTTTCTTTATCCTAATATTTAATAATACTAAAGTAAAGATCATTTTTAGTGATGCCCAACATAAGGAATAAAAATGGTTTAAATATGAAATTTTAACCACATTTCACTTATAGTAAGTATAATAAATAGATGAACAATATTAAATACTATATAAAGAAGATTGATATTAAATTTTTGGATATTGTGATTATATATTAAGATTTTTCTAAATATTATATTGTTTATTTTAAAGGAGGATATTCTATTAAATATGATCTTAATTATAATTTCATTAATATTATTTATTATTATTTTATTGGAAATATTTTTTCCAAAATTTTTAGTTGAGGCACTACTCATGAAATTTGGAAACAACTTGAAACAACTACCTTTGAAGTATGAGTTTCCAAGAAAACTATTCACTTCAATTATATAAATTCTAGACACAACAAATGGGGTGTACAAAAAAAATGAAAAACGCCATTTTTTTAAAAGAGACATCACTCAAGGAAATTTAAAATTGAATTTATATTTTTCAAATATTATTTTTTATTGTTATAGTAAGAGAGGAAATATTAAAATTATAAATAAACTAACCCTAATAACCCAGAGTTGGTCATTACTTTATTACATTGTCATAAAATATAATCAATCACATCCCAAAATACCAAATATTTTAGTATTCTGGTAAACTAGATACATACTTGGGTCTCACATTATATTTGAAAACATAAATTATAAAAAAGTGAAAGAAAATATTTTGTATTCTTAAACTCATTTTAGTAAGGGTTATGTATAATTAAATATATCATGACTCTGTAAGGAATAAACAATATGTCAAGGTAAATAAATAAAAACTCATTCCATTTAATTAATAACTCAAGCATGAGGAATAGTATAGAAGGAATAAATAATGGTCAAATAATTCCATATAACTAATCACATGATTATGGAGATAATAAATGAATAATATCAATGTAGTAATCTCATGGATATTAATAATTTAATTCTAAATGAAGAAAAAGATTAATATCAGATTCCATGATCTTAAACATCATGATTTCTATATCGTCAAGACCTTAATTTAACTCCAACTTATATATTTTTCTCAGGAAATCTATGAATGCATCAATGGACTATATAATTCTAAGCCCCACCCATCACTACATATCCAAATCATTCCTCGTATATCAAATAATTGATTTAATTAATAAATAATATTCCTTAACAACAAATATCTATATTGAGTAAATAATACATATTTATTAATATTTCCCTATTTAATCAAATAACTTTCAAATTAAACACCATATGTAAAAATGGTATATGGTTTTGGGAATAATCATATCCATTATAAAAATAATTTGGATATTTAAAATAAATTTATTATCTATTGAAAAATAATTACAATAAATTTATTGTCTCAAGATAAAGTTAACAATTACAAAATTAATCAAGAGGTGAGAGGTGACTATCTGTTTATCAGGAATATAGGTTTTTCAATAAAATATTTTCCTTTATAAGAATAAATGTAAAGGAAGTAAAATATTAAAATAAAATTTCATAAAATATTTTTATTTGTAAATCCATTTAAAACTTGTAGAATAATCAAAATTTTGTAAAATGGTTATGGTGGTGGCGAAGTTTGTTATCGTTGTATATGTTACAAAATTGATTTTGATTTTTTATAATTAAATTTGAAAACATATCTTAAAAACAATATAAATATTCCATTAAACCCCTTTTTTAATTAAATTATAACTTAAAATTATCTTAATAAACCACTTGAATAAATAAAAATACTTTTTCAAATTAATTTTGTAAATCATAGACATGGGAGAAAAATATATCCAATTTAATAAGAGAGAAAAAATTAGTTTTTCTTTTTAACATTTCTTGGCTTGATTGAATTAAAAAATACATAAAAGGTTGTAATAAAATATATAAACCCCTTAAAATTCCAGTGTATAAGAAAATTAATTAATATTATGTGGGATAAATGATAATATTCATTCAATGAAAATAAAAGCAATCCCAAAATAATTTCAAATTATAAAATAGATTCTTACCTCTTTGGTATCTTTAAAATTGTAAACAATTGAATTAATAAACATAAATTGGATCATTAATCATCATGAATAAATAGTTATTCATGTTTCATTTATTAAAGGGGTAGTATATACACTATATAAAAGTGAATAGTTTCATAATAACAAATATGTATCAATAGAGTTTAAATTTAGATGAAATCCATTACAAGGATTATACCATTTAAGTGAGAATTAATCAATAAATTTATTATGTGAATAAAATGTAAATACACATAAAAAAGTGGAAATGAAACATAAAATTATAAAAATAAATTACACATATAATCTTATAATCCCAAAGACAATGGAGAAGTAATATAACCCTACGAAAATAAATAGAGTTACAAGATTCTTTACAACTCGGTAACATTCAAGTCAAATACCATAGGGTGAAATAATTAAAATTAAAACTTAAAATACCATGAATTATTAATTATTCATTATATTACATGAAAAATATAAGTATATACACCATATAAACCAAATTATATGCATAACATTAAAATATTCCTTAATGAAGGAAAATCTAGAAGAAATCCCTTACATAACGTTTCCCTTTAGTTGAATGTGATTTAACATCATGTATAATGGTTTTAAGAGTTCTATTAATTTATAAAATAACTATGTTAAAATTTATAATATCATACAATATCCTCTAATAACATCTTACCACCCATTCATTTATAATATTTCATTTTTACCATTATCTTGGGTATTAACTGCTTCTTTTTCTCATGCATGTTTTTTTTGTGAAGGATCTAGTTCCTAAGCACAAGATATAGGTCCATCATATCCAGAATTATATTAATTTTTTTTGTATCACACTTATTAATTATATATATTTTTATAACCATTTTTAAATTTGTACATGGAATATTAATCACATCACTTCATAGAGAGAGTAGGTGGTATATATGCACAAGTGATGATATAATTTCATTAATGGTTGAAAGGGTAAGGAATTAGGTGATATATTAATTTTACATAATTAATATAACGTCATATATATAATATAAATTAATTATTTCCATCATTATGGCCATCCATGGGAGTCGGTGAGGGAAAACAAATTACATCGGCTCGCGTGGCGATAATCTTCCATATACACGAGTGATGGATTTGTTTCCCATTTTATAGAGGATGAGATGGATAAATATTATTAAATAAACTTAATAACATCTAATTATAAAGTATATACTAGTTTTAATATGTTTTAATTGTTAATATATAATTTAAGGTGGAAAAAGAAGAAGTAAAAAAGAAGGAGCTTAGTGATGACGATTGCCCTTTCCTAGAAAACCCTCCTTTGGATCTCCTATTAAGGACCCTAGGTTTAGTCTTTTGAAGAAAAAAACTACTCTAAAATGTGTATAATTATTTTTTGGAGATATTTTGGTAGGTTTTGGTTGGTATAAATTTCTTGATAGATGTGAATAAGTGAGGAGAGGGTACCTCTTTATAATTGAGGAAGAGTGGCATTTTTGTAAGTATCCAAAACTATTCAGTAATGGGAAGTCACTCTCACCCCAAATTCCTAAAAAGTTTATAAATTATGTATTTTATGGAATTTAAGTTTGATACACACCTCCACCATAAAAATTAAACATTTTTTAAACATTTGTTTCCTCTATCCTCTAGTTTACTTACCTTTACATTTTATTTTTCACCATAGTATTTAATTTTTTAACAGAGGTAATTTATTCTTTAAGAAAAAAATAAAATAATAATTGTTAGATAATTTAAACCCAATTATTATCAATATAAAATTAAATTTTTTCAATAAAAATATTACTTGTGTAGAAAATTAATTTTAACACAAGCGCATGTAACGCGCAAAACCCCATTTTAACCTCAATTGCGGTAAATAAATTATGGCTATCTTTTCTAATCATTATGAAAAAAATTAAGTTTAAATTATTATATAATATTAATTATTATTATAAAAAAATTGAATCTATTTTTTAACATTCTGTTAATATAATTTCATAGTTTAATTTAAAATTAAACCCACAAGTGCGATGAAAATGTGGTTTTCTATAGAAATTTTTACTTAAATAGAAACATTTTTTATATCAAAATTTAAAAATTAATTTTTTTAAAATGACCTAAGTTGGATTAATAATAACATAAATGAACTAATATTACTTTTAAAATAATATTAAAACAAAATTTCACTTTGTAAATTCTTTAAACTAAAAGGCAGTTTTCGAAAAAAACTATTATTTTTTACTATTCATAAAAAAAATATTTTCAAAAAATTATCAAAAATTTGTTCTAAAATAATATTGACTTGTTTTTTTAAATTATTTCATTTTTTCAATTAAATTTTCAAAAATTGTAAAAAATAATTTTAAAATAAGTTTTCAAAACTTGATGAAACCTCTTTTTAGAAAAATATAGTTTTTAAGCATAAAACTAGATTTATTCCTATCTCATGTCTCAAAAAATTAGATTAATAATAAAAGAATTTATTAAATACATAATATATAATTTTCCATAAAATATTTCACCAATAGTGACAGATTTAATTTATTAAAATAAAAAACACATAACATGCATAAAAACAATTTTTCAAAAAAAATTCTTTTACTTTCAAATGATTTTTATATTTATTGCAAATAGATTGATAACTAATAAATTTATTTTATAAATTTTTAACCCATATAATTTTCATAATTTAGTTTGTCTTATTCATAACCACTAATTTATTTTCTAGGTTATAATGGTATACTATATTACAATTCATTTATACTCAAGGTTACTTATACCACAAGTTATCAAATATATTTTTTTAAATAAATATAATGTAAAATTTTAGGGAGTCAAATTCTACCCACCTTCAAAAATTTTCATTATTTAAATTTGAACTTTCACTCATAAAAACAAGGGTTTGACATTTTAAAATACCTTTTTTTGAAAACCCACATCATAAAAATGGTTAATAAAACTTCTTTCTAAAAGAGGGAAAGGAAAATATTAAGTTCATTTAGAATAAAACTTAACTATGTTTCCATGTATGATAAAATTAGTGGTATGTGAAAATATAGACATGGAATAAAAGATAAAATAATTATGGTGAAATATGGATATCATCGATCATAAGAAAGTGAATGATTAATAGAAATTTAACGACCATAGAACCATGAGTCTTTAATGGGTTAAAATACTATTGTTTCATCATATATGAAGGTAATAGGATAAAGTTTTTTTTAAGATCCTTTTCCAGGAGCAGATATATTATTTTACTATTAAGATAGAGAACATCCAAAAATATACTTACTTGATATCTTTGTATTTCATACGCATAATTTCATCCTTTGGTTGTACTTGAATTGATTTCCAATTCTCATATTACTTCAAGGAATTAATATCCAATTTGAATTTTTTATACCTAAAGCGCTAAAATTGATTTTTATCAGATCATAAGATTCATTATAGAGTAAAAAGTCCTTTTATATATCTCTAAATATTTACCAAAACCAAAATGGTTAGAAAAATTTATCCAATATAATACATTAATCTCTAAAACCTCAATTGTAAGACCCACAATTTATCTTAATATTTATCCATCAAATTGTTTAATTAAAAATAATGTCATATTAATCATAACATCTCATAGTCTAGTGGTAGGTATTGCACCCTTATCACCCTTCAATTGTGGGTTTGATCATTGAGGCCTCACAGGATGTGATGGGTTGTCACCTGACATACGTGTTATCCTTTTCCTAAAATTATATTAATATAATTTATTTGACATTCTGAAATTGAAATAACTCATAATTACCATAAAATAAAAGATAATATAAACCTTAAAGGTTACCATTACCTTTAATCTTATGTCCACAAAATTTAAATGTAATCTTCATTAAATATATTTTTCACTAAAACATATACTAAATAAATGGGTTTTGTTTCCATAAATGTCTCCCAAAATATACTTCATCTTGATAAACTCTCATAACATAAAACCTAAAAGAGGGTGTTTAAGACTTTTAACTTATGATCAAAATTATACTCATAAACCTATGATGATATCCATAATTATTGAGTTAATCTTATATGAAGACATATATCCTTCCAAAATTAACACAATCCTTAGATGTTTTATGTGTCTTATAACCAAAATATCAAGTATAAAAATACTTCCACAAAATAATTCCCCAAAATACTTCAATACTATCATTTAAATTATTGGTATGATATATGTCCTTACTTAGTCTAGGATTTAACCTTTAGAAGAGGGAATTGAATCATATAATACCCAGGTTCCCCACATTTAAGACAAAAAACTAAAAATTGATCACTAAGATAGAATTTTATCTCTCCATTAAACTCCTCACTTTTCTTAAGAAATTCATTTCTCTAGGCCCTTTTTTCATGAATAATTTTTTTTCCTTTGAAACATTCTCTTGGGTATCTCTTTCCACATTTTAGACATGAATGAAATCGAGATTTCTTTCCTCCATTGTCTCCCCCAATCAGGCTCTTATCAAAATCCATCATTCTCTTCTTTGGAGAGTCTAAGAGTCAGTTAAGGTATAGGTTTTTAATCATATATATGGATACATTATTAGGCATAATCACAGTATCTTTCACTCTAGTAATAATCTGATTTGGATGCTCATAATCACCACATTTTACATTATATTAAATGTTAACATGATTCCTTCAGGTTCTAGCCATTTAATAAAACCAAAATCATAGTTTGAGAAACACTAATCATAGTGGAAAACCATATAATATTTTATATGATATCCAAATCATGAAATTTTTTTTAAATAAAATAAACCTTTAATTTAACCTAGGTAATTCATTATCATCATCTATTCAAATCCTTCATGATGGTTCATAAAGAATATGTGAATTAACAAAATCATATCCCCATAGAGTGTAAAACTGTGTGGGTTGTAAGTCTCATTGCCATGTACTAGGTGATGATTGATTCAAATCCCAATGTACAATTTTTAGAGTTATTACCCATAGGTATAACTATTCCAAATCCACATCCACTTGTAATATCTAAAAAGAGATGTATTTCAAGGAGAATCACATAATATTTATCTTACAAAAACATTAGGCTGTTATCCTATACTTAGACTTATCCTTAAATTTTGTGATATGGCTATATAACCTAATATATATTTTCTTAAATCTAGTTATCAAAGTTCCTAATAAACTTTCGGAGATACTAACTATAAATACCTCAACCTTAGAAATCCAGATCCGATGGTTAGTTTTTCACATTGGCATAAGATACAAGTGATCACATCCCAAAGGAATAAATAGTTTATTAGTCTTAATAAATGAGATACATATTTGAGTCTCACATTACATTTGAAAACATAAATTACTATAAAGTGAAAGTAAATATTCTATATTCTTGAACTCATTTAAAAATTCCTTCTTCATATCTTGGGTAAAGGAAAAAAATAAGGGTGAGATCAAATGCCCAGTAAGGGTTACATAAGATGTAATCAATCATGAATCAATATAGTATAAAAAATATGGAAATGTAAATAACAAAAAAATAATTCCATTTAAATAATAAATTTATCATAAGTAATAATATTCCATGAATAATTAATGTTCAAATAATTATATATAAATAGTCACATTATCTAGAATCTAATAATTGGATAATATAAATTTAGTAATATCATGGATATTAATAACTAAATTCTCAGTGAATTAAATGCATAATATTGGATATCATGTTCTCAGACATCATGATATCTATATTTTCAATACCTTTCACCAAGACAATTTAAAACTACGGGTAAATACCCATTTATTTCCAGCTTACTAATTTGTCTCATTAGACCTATTGATGCATCGAGGGGATATATAATTCTAGGACCCACCAATCACTTCATGTCCAAATAATTACTCATATATCAAATGGCTGATTTAATTCATGAAAAATATGCCTTATCAAAAAATATCTATATCGAGTTAAGAATATAGATTTATTAATATTTCTATGGTTAATCAAATAACTTTCAAAGTAAACACCATATGTAAAAATGGAATACAGTTTAGAAAATAATCATATCCCTGATACAAATAATCTATATATTAAAGAGAAATATATTTTATAGTGAATAATGATCACAAGAAAGTTATTGTCTTGAGAGAAAGTTAACAGTCTCAAAATTAATCAAGAGGTTAGGGGTGACCATCGATTTATTGGGAATATAGGTTTTGAAATAAAATCATGTCCATGGGAAGAATGCAGGTAATGGAAGTGAAATATTAAAATATGCCTTTATAAAATATTTTAATTTATAAAACCATTGAAAACGTGTATAAGAAGATAAATTTTGTAAAACAGTTATGGTGGAGGGGATGTTTGTTATCACTATATATGTTAAAAAACATTCATTTTGAATTTTTGTAAAGAAATTAAAAAATGTACCTTTTGAAAAATAGTAGAAATATTCTTTTTAAATCCTTTTTAAAAGTAAATTATAACATAAAATTTTTTTAATAAATCATTTTGGTAAATAAAATGACTTTTTAAAAAAAAAATTAGAAATCATGAATAAGGAAGAAAAATATATCCGATTTAAAGTGAAATAAAATCATATTTTCTTTTAAACATTTAATTTCTTTATTCAAGTACCAAAGAGAAGAAAATTCTTAATAAAATATGTAAACTTTTTAAATATTCAATGGATAAGAAAAATATTGTATTTTATTAAGGATAAATGATAATATTCCTTCAATGAATATAAAATAAATCCCAAAAGAAAGTGAGATTATAAAATATATTCCTACCTATTTGGAAACTTTAAAATTTTAAATCAGTGAAATAATAGAATTTAATTAGAGTATTAATCATCATTAATAAATAGGTAATCATTCTATATACATAAAAGTGTAATTATATACACCACATAAAAGTGAATAAGCACATAATAACAAATATGTCTCAATAGAGTGTAAATTGAGATGAAATCCATTACAAAGATCATACCATTGAAGTGATAGTTAATCAATGAATTTATTATGAGTATGAAATTTAAATACAAAATAATACTAGTGGGAATAAAATATAAAATAGTCAAAATATATTAGACATGTTATCTTAGAATATCAAAGGCAATGAAGATGTAATATAACCCAATAAAAAGAAATTGAGGTATGAAATTCCTTACAACTTTGTAAATTCAACTCAAATCCTATTGGATGGAATAATTAAAATTGAAACTTAAAATACCATGATATAACATGAAAAATGGTATTATAGACACCAAATAATGTAAATTAGTGGAATAACATTAAAATATTTCTCAATAAAGGAAAATTGAGATGGAATCTCGTACCTCACATTTCCCTTTAGTTGAACATGATATAACCTACTATAGGATAGTTTTGAGAATGTTACTAATTTATAAAAGACAATATTCATATTTATAACATAATATATGATCCTATTATAACATCTCACCACCCATTTGTTAATAATATTTCATTATTACCATTATTTCATGTATTAATTACTTTGTTTTCTCATGCATATTTTGTCACATAATTTCTAGTTATTATGAATAGGATATAGATCCATCATATAAAGAATTATATTAATTTTATATATATCTAAATTACTCATTATATATAGTTTTATAACCATTCTTTAATGTTTTACATTGAAAATGAATCACATTGCTTCATAGAAATAGTAGGTTGTGCGTACGCATGAACGCTGATATCATTCCCTTAATGGGTGAAAGGGTGAGTAAGTGGGTGATATATTAATTCTATATAATTAATATAATTTTATATTTATCATATACACTCATTATTTCCATCATTATTAATATTCTTGTGAGTCGGTGATGGAAGGAAAATTACAAGGGTTTGTGAAGCAGTAGTCCAGCATACACATGAGCGATAGATTGTTTTCCCATTTGATGGAGGTGTAGATGGATAAATATTAATTCATAAACATAATAAAATATAATTATATTTTATATATTGGTTTTAATATATTTTAATTTATAATACATAATTAAAGGTGAAAAAAGAAGATGTAAAAAGAAGAAGCTTAGTGAAGATGATTACTTTTGCTTAAAAATCCACCTTTAGATCTCTTATTAAGGACCCTAGGGTTGGTCTTTTGGAAATAACATATACTTTATAATGTTTATATGGATGTTTTATAGATATATTTTTGTGTATTGTTTTAGATAAGTTGATTTATAGGTGAAAATAAGTGAGGGGAGGGTATCCTTTTATAATTGATGAAGAGAGGAATTTTTTTGTAAATACCCAAAACTATACAATAATGGGAAGTCAATATCACCCCAAATACCTCCAAAATTGGTAAATAATTTATTTTATGGAGTTAAAGGTCTATAGAAACCTCCAAAAAAAGGAAAAAAATTAAATATTTTATTCACTTATACTTTAATTTACTTACTTTTACCATTTTATTTTTCAGCATGGTAATTTTATTTAACCTTGGTAATTTATCATTTAAGACTAAAATAAAATGATCAATATTAGATAATTTTTATCGAGTAATTATTAATATGAAATCCAATTTATCAAATAAAAATTCCATGTGTGTGGAAAATTTATTTTAATGAAAGCTAATGTAACATGCAAAACCCAGTTTTAACCTTAATTAAAGTAATTAAATTTTACTTTCTTTACTAATAATTATGATCGAAATTTAAGTTAAAAATATTATATAATATTAATTTTTATTATTAAAAATATTTAATCCATTTTTTAAAATTCAATTAACAAAATTTATATAATTTAATTTAAAATTAAACCAACACGCATAATGAAAATGTTTTTTTCCAAAGAAAAGTTTTCTAAAGTATAAAAAGTCTTTATATCCAAATTCAACATTAAATTGATTAGGATGACCTAAATTTTATGAATAATAATAAAAATGTACTGATATTACTTATAAAATAATTTTAAAATAAAATTTAACTTTATAAATTCTTTTAATGAAAAGTCGAGTTTCATTAAAAATCAATATTTTTCACTATTTATCGAAAAAATTATATTTTCTAAAAATTATAAAAAAAAAGTAATTGTAAGATAATTTTGTAAATTTTATTTAAATAATTAATTTAATTTTTTGAAATAAATTTTCTAAAAGAGATAAAAATTAATTTTAAACTAATTGCGCAAAAATATGACGAAGCCACTTTTTAGAAAAAAAATTTAAGCATAAAACTAGATTTATTATTATACCATGTATAAAAAAATATATACACAATAAAAAAAATTATTGAATGCATAATATATAAATTTCCAGAAAATAATTCATCAATATTTTCTAATTTAATTTATTAAAGAAACACATTGTGCACATAAAATAGTGTTTAAAAAAAATATTTCTTTTACTATCAAATGATTTTTATATTTATTTCTAATTGATTTATAAATAATGATCTTATTTTATACATGTTAAACCCATATAATTTTCAGAATTTTTTTATTTATATTCATACCTTACAATTTAACGGTTATTTTATAAATGTATAGTATATTACAGTTAAGTTAGACTCAGAGGTGTGTGTACCACAAGCTATCAAAAAATTAACTATATTTAAAATTAATATTCTATAAAATATCACGCTGTTAAAAACCCACAAATTTTAATCATAAAATTAATAGGAAGGTCAAAAATAAATAAAATAAATATGTGACTTCCTGGCATGATTTTTAAAGCTTATGCAACAAGGATGAAAGTCAAAAATAAAATGGAAATGTTACCTTAATGGAAAGATATTATAAGGTAACATATTCACCTCCTAATTCTTATCTTCCAAGTGATCTTGGTCAATATTGTATAAAATCTGAAAATTTATGTATAAGAAGTATAAGTATAAATAGTTATTTTAATTCTGACTCTCATGGTTTTATCAATTCTAGAAATGATGAGCCAACTATTGAAGATTTCAAGGAAATGTGTGATTCATATGAATATAATATAAAATAAATAACTTATATACATGTGTCACACTAATAAAAATTAAAAGGGTTCATGAAAAGAAAGATAACTTATATTTTAAATTAAGTAATATTGATATAAAAAATTTTAAATCTTAAGGATGAAAATGAGATGTTAAATAAAGAGCTTAGAAAAACATATTCTTCCACACCTGAAAATAATTGTAATTATTTTTAATATGTTTAAAGAGAAAATGAAAGGGTGAATAATGAATTGAATAATGTTAAAAATGAAAATATTTTTTTGTAAAGGATAATTTATATTAAATTTTCTTCAGATATAAATATTGGAAATAATAATAATTTCAAGAAATGTTATGATAAACAAAATAGACTTAGTTTTGTTTATTTTATTCCTAATATGTTTAAGAATAATCTCATAAAATAAAAATCTGCAAGAATTATTTGATTAATTATTTTAAATTTGGATCTTATGGTAATTATGCTTTTGATTTTCCTTTTAAGTTCACTTAATATTTTGGTCCCAAAAGGAATTTTATTTCAAAATTTTATTTCAAGGAAAAACTATCTAAACCTTCTACTGCTTGGGTACTTATAGGTTTGTATTACAATTTATGTGAAATTAAACCGTTATTTATACCCAAATAATATGTATTTAATTTCATATTCTTATTTCCATCATGAATCTCATTATATTATTATCTTTTTCTTTTTGGAATTAACATTATAATATTTGGTATTTCATTTTGGCTAAGCTTGAATACCTCTTATTATTCTGGGATAATACCATGTAACTCAATATTTAACTTTTTTTGTCAATAAATGTTAATAAAATTGTGTTTATATATCATGATCTTTAATTTTTCATTTTTATATGACCGATGAATATGGTATTTTAGTTTTAAATTCTAGTTTACTAGAATGTTATTACCATTTGGTTACTTTCAAAATTATTTGAATATCTTATAACATGTTTCATAGTTCCTTGTGAAGTTATAGTATGTTTTTTTAGGATTTTTCACTACTATAATTAGAATTATTCTTATAATTATTTGATATTATCATTCTGAAAGGAAATAGTCAAAAAATAACACACACACACATATATATATAATTAATTTTTTAATTGTTAAAATATACATGAATATGTTTTATATTTATAGAAAGAAGGAAAGCATCAATTAAGGTGGAATAAATACTTGATTCTTATTCTTTAATTTATTTACTACTTATAAACTATTTAAATATTCAATTTACATATTTTTAATTCATTTTTTATTTTTTTCATTTAATTTTGAAGTATTCTAAATTTTATAATATTGTTTCAATAATCAAATATGTACTTTTTTACAATTTAAAATCTGATTTATCGAGTTAAATTTGGGTACTTAAAATGTTTTTCACTATTTTATCTATAATTGAATTTAATTTTTGTATAAAATATAGTTTATATTCATAATAAGGTATTTGGAATTGAGGTGTATATTTTAATTTTAAATTAATATTGTTTTAATTATATAATTCATCAATTAAGGAGGAGCTAACCATATTTCAGTTCTGAAGTTTTTCTTAAAAAATTATTCTTGTATTAATCTAATTTCAAGTATGTTGGAGTATGATTTTTATTTTTGTTTGGGCATGATAAAATATTAAATATGTACTTTAGTGTAAAATATGATAAATAAAAGGGAAATTTTAAATGTTTTATTTTTAAACACAATCAGTTGTGCATTATTTACATGTGCGGTTTTCCGTTTATGAAATCCGTTTTAAATATTTTAACCATAAAAAACATGGTTTTAATATATGTATATATTTAATATTTTTATCATATAAATATTTTTATTCTTTTACACTCAAGGAGAATCATATTTAATGCTCAAATTTAGGGGGATTTTGAATGTGTCAATATGCGGTAATTTTTACATTTACATGAAATCTATAAAAATATGGAACATGTTTTTAAGTTTACTATTTTTTATTTTTTTTATAATTTTTTTTGTTGTCTTATTATTTTAATAATTATCATAGATACTATTTTATGCTTAATTATTGATTAAACTTTCATTTTTCAGGAAAGGTTATTTTATGAAGCGTCTCTCATTAATTTTCACAAATATATTTTAAAATATACTCACTATATACAACTCAATGTTTTAATAGTAAAAGTATTTATAGTGGAACCATTTTTAAATTTACATGATTAGGAAATTTTTATACAATATTTATATTGATTTTTATGTCATTTCTCTCTATTTATTAAAATTTTATATAGAGAAATAAACTTATAAAATATAATGTGTTTTCATATTTCAAGCATGCTTAAATTTAGGGAGAGTTAATTTTTTTACTATTTACTTAAGGGAGTGTAGGACTATGTTATACAAAAAGGGGGATAAATATTATCATTTCAAAGAGGTAATTTTTCTATCAAAAATTTATCTTTTTAATAATTTCAAAAGAGGTAGAAGTGTTGAAATTATACTTGGGTTTATACCTATCAAAAAGGGGGAGAAATTTGAGTGGATCCTTGAACTACTTTAGGTTTTGATAATTAAAAATAATGATTTGTTTAACTACCTATAACATAATTATTTAAAATTCTTAATACTTTTAATTGTGTAAATATAATTATTATCTTATTTATTGATTAAATTATTATTAACCTCCATTATATCGTTTATTTATGTGTTGAAATTTTCTTTATATTTCATTTTCTGATTGTTCATAACTTATTAAATAGGTCTCATGAAGTCTTCATTGGATAAATAAGTCATTTGGGACCTTTAAATATCATTTTATAATATTTTTATTATTCTAACGTTTTCAATTTATTATTTCCCATATAGATAAATGATTAATTGTTTAGAAAAATGAAAATACATGTAGCCAAATTGCGAACCTGATAACTAAATTTCTAGATTCAGTTATCTTCAATATGTTTTTCATAACATAGTATAAAGAACCCCAAATTGTGTTTTTCTTATTGATTTGGAAATATAAAAAAATATCTACATATAACTACAATACATTAAATTATAAATCTATCCTTATCATGTCAGAAATTAGTTTTGAATCACTAAATGTTTTCAGTCTAAATTTAGTAGTTTTTCAATAAAAATTTCCTACAATTTTTTAATGATAAATTGAGATATAGAATTACGATTAATGTGATTATTTATCATTTGAAAATATAATTAATCTTTATAAATATCATTCAATTGGACTCAAATCTGATACTACAATTTATAAGGTCATATTTAGGTCTAAAATTTGATAAATCAAGCTATTTACAGATTTCAGAACATTGGATAAGTTAATTTAGCAATGTGATTAGTTTGGATATGTGAATTTGGCTATGTAAAATATTATGTACATGAATTAAGCTATGTAAAATATTGGATACATTAATCCGGATATGTTAGATATTAGATCTGTGAATTTAGTTACATGGATATTTTTCTTAAATGGATTGATTTTATTATATAGTGATAGTAACATAGATGGTATATTCGGCTACATAATTATGTTTATGTAGTTATTTCAATGAAATTGATATTTTACCTATGAGATAAAATCACATATGTGAAAATAACCTACATAGTAAAATTCACATATGTAGTAATGTGAGTTTCAAAAGGTTATTATAAATTTGGAAATATGCTCAGTTTTTCTATATGTTTCATATTTCTATTCTCTGTAAGATTATTTTTAATATTTTTAATATTTTATTTGTTCTAAAATTAGTTATTAATTATTTAGAATCCATTATAAATACTTTTAGATTATTTTATGAAGTATTAAATGAGATTCACATGGTATTATATGTGCATGAATATTTATGTTGAAATTTTGGAACTTGAGATATTCAAATTCAAACGAGTTGAAATATAAAAATATAGTCTCGTATATTTTTAGAGAGTTTTACAATAACATAAATACTCATTATTTTGAAAATATTTTCTAGTGATAAATGTCTAATAGTTTCCACTATACATTTTTTTATAATATAAAGAGAGAGCTCTTGTGGATATTAATTATCACTCTTTTATGAAAAATACATGTGAAGCATTTATTTGAGAAATAAGAATGAGCGGTATAAATATATGAAATGTGAAATTATAAAATTAGAATTGTTTTGTAATATGAAGATTTTGCATCACATGTGTTTTGATATTATTCTAAGTTATTTATGATCAAATTTTATGGATATATTTACTGATATATTCATTTTTTATTTCTTGTTCTAATAATTTTTTTGTATAGTATGGTTTTTATTTTTCTAGTGTATCAAAGATAATTTAAATATGATTCCATGTAAATAATTTATTGTTGGATTTTTTTAAGGAAAATCATGTCTTTTAAAGTGAATAAAATAGATATAGTTATTTTTTAATATAAAAAGATTGAGGCATGCAGTGAAGATACTTAAATGTGACCATGCTTTACTCTTACGTGGTGTAGAGTTCACAACCGAGTCCTAAAGCTTCATCATTAAATTTCATAATTATTTAAACTAATATTTTCTTGAGATTTTTTATTTCAATATCTTGTAGGGATTAATCACTACTTGATTAAAATTCTAGAATCTTTATTGAAAATCTATCACTGGGTTGATGTTTTTTTTCTTTGTTTGTGAAATAACTATTTGTGTTGAATCATCAAACATAGTGAGTCTTGAATGAGGTTATACTACCATAAGAAAGGTATATCCAGGTTTAGTCTATCCCCTTGGAATACTATGTTTTGTTTATCCCCTTAAAAGATTCGGTTCTTTTTAACCCATAAAATAGTAGAGTAAAGGATAACTCCTATAAGATTCTATTTTTAGGTTATCTTCCTAAAAGACTGATTTCCTATTGATCCTTATAAAATTGGATATAAATATTCCTTTGAATGTTTAGGTTGGGTTTTAACCCATAATATATCAGGTTAGGTTTCCACCCATAAAATTCTAAGCTCCGTCTAAACATGAAAAACGAAAAAGGATAGGATTAAACCTATAAAATTATAGGTTGGGCCTTCTCTATTAAAAGACTGAGTTTTTCTCAAAACCTATAAATGGTAAGGTAATTGTGTTAATCCTCATGGTGTAAAAGAGGTGGATGTAAAGTGTTGTCACTCTCATTCAAAAGTGAGATAACTTAGTGGGTGTTATACTTCAGGTTGTTGTGTGAATATTAGAGTAAGATCATTTAGATCTTAACTACTATAAAATTATGATGTTCATCTTTTAATTTATTCCCCCCCCCTCTTTTCTTATATTGTTATGTTTGAAATATTTAATGTTTGAACCTATCACTTTCCAATCATAAATTTAAAACTATTATTAGTTTTTAAAGAAAAACAATTCATCCCCACCCCCACCCCTATCCATGGTCATCACCCCTTCTAGGTCTAACATGTTTATGTAATAATTTCTTTCATACATGCATATTTCATGGTATCACGTAGATGAATAGGGACCAAGAGAACCCAATATGAAGTGATAGGATGGTGTTTGGCCTTTTAGGCTCAGGATGCGTTCTCCTTAACAGTTTAAGTGATTTAGATCACTCGATGACTATGTCTCCAAGGGGTAAGAGTGTTAAGTAAATTGATAAGAGGCCTAGATATGGTAATAGGGTGTGAGATGAGTTATAGGTAGCCTAAGATACGTTCCCTAAGGCTTTTCACGAACCAAATCTGGTTCCCACCAAAAACGGCATCAAAACCATCCCGTAGCAAGTCCTGAAGGGTGTTCCCGATCCCCACGAGCTGGAATAAGTTCCAGGGTATCATAAAATGAGAATTGGGAATGATTTACCTGAGTTTATAAACTTAAAACAACAAGAGAATATAATAAAACAAATCTGGATTTTTCAAATCAAACAATCTTTTACAAAAAATCAGAACTGAATTACATATTTTAAAACAAATGAACAAGACTATAACAAAGGTAAAAAATCGAAAGTAAAAATCCCAAGAACCCTCATGGAAAGGGGCATTGACCTCAAGCCATCTCCACAATACCTCACCACCAAGGACCTACTAGAAACCCGAACCACTGGAACTAAAAACAGTACCCAACCTGTGACAACAAAAATAACCAAGTATACTTAAAAAAGAGGGTGTAAGTAGGGTGTGAGCCAATTACCAGTAGAATACCACCCAATGATTCCAAAGATCATTCAATATATTGTGAAAAGAAAGAAGTTTTAATACGTAAAGAAAAGCAGTGATAACTTCCAAGAAATACAACTTTCAATTGAAAATAGTTTTCAAACTAAAATTTTCAGAATGTCAACACATTGAAATAGAAAATTTATCTACTATAAATTACATCCAAAAAAACCCTCAAGACAAGGTAAAATGACAAAAATGCAATGAGTGACAAAATTGGGAACACCCCTAGGCACTAGATAGTCTCGGGCCCCATGTACCTCATACCTCAGTGTAAATTAACAAAAGAAAAATCTGTTCTCATGCACGAGCCACTAGTAGGGAAAATAACCATCACCTAGTGGTCCATAATCATTATCCATATAGTTTAGTTAGTGTTGTTGTTATTCAAATTCTCAGTGAAATAGGGACAAAACCCATCTGGTCTACTATTCGTACAAGTACACATCTGCCCCACCTAGGTACTCGGGTTTTCCCCTTTGTGCTCAAAATATTTCAGCATTTAACACATATCCATTTTAATTTAAAACACCAATAATGGTAACATACACCAAATATAGTATCTATCACATTTTATACCACTTAAAACACACAACAAACACTTTGATTTTTAATAAAACAATTTCCCAAAATCCTATGTTGTTTTGCACACAAAACCCCTTAAGAACCCCACTTGTACACTATGTTCACACTTGTAAGTTACCAAAACAGTAAAGGAAGCCCAATAAATTTCAATTAAAACAAAAAATCAATTTTAGGGCATCTCCATGTTAAACAAGAAGTGATAACTTGGTAAAACCTTCATTTTCACACAAAAATGGAACCAAAACTTCACTTTCTTTACAAACACAATTAAAACCCATTTTTTGCAGAAACAACCAAAGAGAATAAAAATTATAAATATCATTTTAAGACTTATTATAGTTCAATAAAAACAAATAAATATTTATAGGGCATACCCAAATAAACCAGTAAAACATTTCTTTGGAAAAAACCAAATTTCACAACAATTTGGAATTTAAAATTCAATTGCAATAGAAAAATAATTAGAACCAATTTTTTCATCAATAATAAAATTATATAAAACTGAAAATATGATAAATACAGAATAATAATACACAAATATTGCATCAACATTGGAATCACCTACCAAATCAAATGAAACCCTTGAATGCCTGTGCAAAAATCAAGTCGCACCACCGTCACACCAAGAGGTACTTATATTGAACATAAAACCACAATAATTGACCAATAAAACTAAAGGTTAAACCCTAGGTTCGAAACCCTACCCCATGGTCATTTGTAAATTCAATTAAATTGAAAGAAATGTCATGGAAAGGGGAGGAACTATGGAGGAGAGACACTGACTTGAGATTATTTGAAGTTCCTCCACCAAATACCCCTTAAAATGGGGTTACAAAGAGGTTTTTAGAAACATGGAGGGATTCCATGGATTTTAGGTTCTAAGGGGATGAAGAAAGGTCGAATTAGGAACTGTAATGGAGGAAAGATAGTAAGAATTGAAAGAGTTGTGAAGGGAAGAACTTACCTCTTCAAATTCGGACGATTTCAGAAACTCTAGGAAGTTCTGCACCAAATCACGATGGAAACGAGCTCCAAAGAGGGGGAAGGAGGAGGGACGCACATATAGTTTCATTGGGATTGGGTGACACTTGAAATCACTGAAATATAGTTAAAATTGAGTATAAATAAACAAAATTGATTTTTAAAACTGGAAATGAGATTCCAGGTAGGCCCATTCCCTTAAATAAAAACTCAAATACATCTTGGTTATGGATTTATAAAGGATCCAAATTTACATGATAGTGTTAATAGGTCATGGGAGGCCAAGTAGGAATTAAAATTGATTGAAAATGTTGGAAAATTAAAAAGATATAAAAGAAACAATATTTATTTTCAAATCTGGAATTGGGCTCACGGTTTGTGCCAATTCATGAAAACTCACCCATTCTTCCATAAAAGCATGGGAAACCCCCAAAACAAATAAATAATGGAAATAAAAATAAAAATACACTTAAAATAATCTATTTATGTGAAAAATCTCTCCACCATTAAAACATTCCACCCAAGAAAGTCAAAACAATGTTAAAGAAACATCCAAACCCAACTGAGAAATCAAGAGGTACTCCCTTGCCAGGTTTCTCCCCCAAAGTCCAAAACACCTCCAGTGATCAATGAGGGAAGGGTTAATCTCACAACCCAAACTTACACCACTTTCCTGAAATGATAAGTCAAATTCATACTTTATCCCAAAGTAATACTCCTCAAACACTATCCAAACAAGACTCAAACAATTCACCCAAATGAACAACAACTTCGAACAAGGTTCGACTTACCTTACTTTAACTAAACCATTGGGCACTATCCAATCCCAACATTTACCCAAGGAAGGTGTAGGTAGTTAGATTGCTCCAAACAAGAGTACCTACTACCAATACAAGACCATGGACCAATCTGAGTTACTAGTATGGGGAGACACAAATGGGCTCCCCACTATAAGAGACAACTCAAAATTTCGTGAGACATAGTTAGAACACTAACTGGGGGAGGCCCGAATGGACTCCCGGTACAAAGGGGTAGACTCCCATTAGACATTTCCAAAATAACACACATGAGACTCATAGTGGGTATCCCCACCATAAGAGCATACTATATTAACAACCAGCATGGGCAGGCATAGAAAGACCCAAAAATTTAAAATGTAGGGTCAGTTGTACGGTTAGTCTGCATGGTTTGGGAAACCATGCACTAACCATGGAGATCATTCTTTCTGCATGGCTTCCTAGTACATAACCACTACTAATTGTGCACAAACTATTTCCTCAGCATGTTTATCCAAATTTCCAACCATCCTCTAATGACTTAATGGAAACCAAAGGGGGAGGGAATGGCATTAGACGATGTCATGGGTACAAGGCCCTCCACCTATTTCCACCGAACAGGAACAACAGAGAAAATATGATGACACTAGAGGTTTAAACTCTACCTATATTTAATGTTGAGGATATAAAATTATACAAGGGTTTAAACAACCCTGAGATTTCCCCTGACTATGAGACATCTTCTCTATGAGACCTATGGCTGGAGCTCAATGATTGAAGCATCTTCGGCCTCACAGTTCGGCTTTGGAAACCCCCTGAATGGGAATTCTTCCTTCAGAACAACCAACAACTACACCACAATCCCCGATAATTTTTCTAAGACATAACACATTCCAAACCCAATTTACCCAAACCTAATATTTCACTGAAATATGGGATTAGAAGATGCGCACACATCACACCTTGTTTCTTCGGTTGAGAAACAGTAGAAGTAAAGAACACCTATACTCACCTTCCTCTAAAATGGAATATTTTTAAGCTTTTCCAAGGGAGACATTCTCCCAACATAATAGAGACTCTTAAATGATTGCACAACTTCCACCTTTACAGTCAATCGAGCACATGATATCACAAGGCGTCACCGAACATGAAAATTACGACTGATATAAATAATGCATGGATAGGGAACTTATTCAACATCCCAAAGAACAAACAATTCTATAAAGTTCCCACAATATCCAATCGTGACCATATTTCCCACGCTGGTGGTTTAACATGAACTCATGCTTCAAATAATATGTGAAGAGCCTAGAGGCCCTCTTAGACACCATTGAGACACTCATCCACACTAACAACCCCAGACCACTTCCACCTTTAACGAATCAAGTAGCTCAATAAACTAAGGCATCCTTCAACATTCCATGAACACTCTTCTGCTATAATAGGATTAGAAAAACCCAGAAATTCAAGGGTGTTGACTCAATCTAAAATCTCAAGAAAAAGATTCCTTATATTGATCAATTGGAGGGTCTTCAAATGGCGAAACAATCCGGGTTGCACTTCAGTTTTGCAATAACCCTTAATGGGGCGTACCTTATCCTACGATTGAACCTAAGGACCCAACCAAGATGGTCCATTGGTCATGATATATCACAAACCAGATCCAAACACATTAATTTAACCACCATAAAGGCATCCCAAAACATTTCTCATAAGAGACCACTAACTGGCCCTTCAACACAGTTTACCGACCAAACACAATCCCAAAAAATAGTTCAAACATGAGGGGTTCTTGGACTCAAGACATCCCACAACATCAAAATTTTAAAAAACCCATAATACAAACCATCCCAAACTATTCATCAATACATCATGTTTTTGTTTAAAACTGTTTCTTTGAAAACAAATAGTTCAGCGGTAAGTGTATCCACCAATGGTACCCCATGGGCCTCACAAATGCATGTTTTTGTTCCACATCGGGCACCCTCCTCATATACTTCCTGGAACTCATCCAGTCATGCCATAAACCATCCATCATACCATATAACCCCATGAATTTGGTCACTCATGGAAATACCAAAGGTTAAAACAAATATTCGTTCCACTTTTCAAAACCAAAACGGTCAACAAACACATCCTTTTTCTCAAAACTGCTAAATAGGAGATCGAACCCAAATTACCGCAATAAAAAAAACTTTTCAGAAAGGCAAAATCATTCCAATGAAATATCACTTTCAACTTATTTACATCAATTTCAAAACATCTCATCACATTAAAACACCTTTTAATAGTTTAGAAAACTCTATTCGAAACACTTTTTCAAAACCAACTTTAGTAAAGTTTCTGCTTTCAAAAGAGGTGTAAGAACACGATTTTCCATTTCAAAATAATTCTAAATATTTAGTTCCACCATTTAATAAATCAAACAATTCCATCTTTATTTGAAAATCATTTCACAAAAACATTACACTTCTTAAAACCAAGTCACTTTGAAACCAAAGTTCCAAGATTTCAAAACTAAAGAACACAAGACAATGCGAGAGGAAACTAGTTTCAGTGGGTGACTTGGAAATATGGTTGGAGGCCATATTACAATCACTTAATTGTCACAAAGAGTGTTCTAGGGAATATACCCAGCTCCATGCGGCTTTCCAGGCCCTACGAGCTCACCGAGACCATTAACCCAACTCTCTTTTCATTACCCCTAATCATCATTAAACCAAGAAAACCAAAGGACACTAAAATGTCCTGAATTCCCCTAGATACTTGAATCTAGTCATGAGGTGTGGTTATCATACACGCTACTCATAACCGAAATTCCAAGTCTTGATAATCTTAAATTCATACTATCCCAACTGTTCCCCAAATAACATGACCAAAAGAGAGCGAACCTCCTCTGATACCATTTTGTCACAAACCAAATCTAGTTCCAACCAAAACCGGCACCAAACCCAGCCCGTGACAAGGACCGAAGTGTGTTCCCAATCCCCACAGGATGGAACAAGTTCCCAGGTATCATAAAATGAGAATTGGGAATGACTTACACAATTTTATAAACTTAAAACAACAATAGAATCTAATAAAACAAATTTTTATTTTTCAAACCAAAAAATCTTTTACAAAAAATCATAACTGAATTACATATTTTAAAAAAACTCAAAAAGACTATAACAAAGGTAAAAAATCAAACAGAAACATCCCAAGAACCCTCATGGAAAGGGTCACTGCCCTCAATCCATCTACACAATACTTCACCACTGAGGACCTTCTAGAAACCCAAACCACTGAAACTAAAAAATGTACCCAACCTGCGACAAAAAAAACCAAGTCTACTTACACCCAAGGGTGTAAGTAGGGTGTGATCCAATTCACGGTAGGATACCACCCAATGATTCCAAAGAGCTTGAAATACATTGTGAAAAGCAAGTAGTTTTAATATGCAAAGAAAAGCAGTGATAACTTCCAAGAAACGCAACTTTCAATTGAAAATAGTTTACAAACTAAAAGTTTGATAATGTTAACACATTTAAATAGAAAAGTTATCTACTATAAAGTAACCATAGTAAAATCCATTCTCAGGCATGAGACACTAGTAGGGAACAAACCCATCACCTAGTGGTCCACAATCATCATCCATATAGTTTAGTTAGAGTTTTCATTTTCCAAATGCTCAGTGAAACAGGGACAAAACCCATCCGGTCCACTAGTCGTACTAGTACACATCTGCCCCACCCAGGTAATCGGGCTTCCCCCTTTGTGCTCAAACAATTTCAGAATTTAACACATATATAGTTTAATTTAAAACACCACTACTGGTCACATAAACAAAACACATTATCTATCGCATTTTATACCACTTAAATTACACAACAAACACTTTGATTTTTAATAAAACAATTTCTCAAAATCCCGTGTTGTTTTGCACACAAAACCCCTTAAGAACCCCACTTGTACACTATTTTCACACTTGTAAGTTTCAAAAACAGTAAATTCAGCCCAATAAATTTCAATTATAACAACAAATCAATTTTAGGTCATCCCCATGTTAAACAAGAAGTGATAACTTTGTAAAACCTTCATTTTCACACAAAAATGGAACCAAAACTTCACTTTCTTTACAAACACAATTAAAACCCATTTTTGCAGAAACAAACAAAGAGGATAAAAATTATAAACAGTATTTTTAGCCTTATTATAGTTCAATAAAAACAAATAAGTATTTATAGGGAATCCCCAAGTAAACCAATAAAATATTTCTTTGGAAAACCCCAATTTCACACCAAATTGGCATTTAAAATTCAATTGAAATAGAAACATCACTAGAACCCATTTTTTCAGAAATAATAAAATGATATAAAACTTCAAATATGATAAATACAGCAAGATAATACACAAATATTTCATCAAAATTATAATCAACTACCAAATCAAATGAAATCCTTGAATCACCGTGCGAAAATCAAGTCGCACCACCGTCACACCAAGAGGGACTTATATCGAACCTAAAACCACAATAATTGAACAATAAAACCAACTTTTATACCCTAGGTTCGAAAATCTACCCCCTGGTCATTTGTAAATTCAAGGAAATTGAAATAAATTTTATGGAATGGGGAGGAACTAAGGAGGAGAGACACTTACTTGAGATTCTTTGAAATTCCTCCACCAAATACCCCTTCAAAATAGGGTTACAAAAAGGTTTTGAGAAACATAGAGGGATTACATGGATTTTAGTTTCGAATGGGATGTGGAAAGGTAAAATTATGAACTATAATGGAGTAAATATAGTAAGAATTTAAATATTTATTAAGTGAATAACTTACCTCTTCAAATTCGGACAATTTCAGAAACTCTATGAAGGTCTGAACCAAATCTCGATGGAAACAAGCTCTAAATAAGGGGGGGAGGGGCACACATCTGGGTTCAGTGGGATTGGGTGACACTTGGAATCACCAAAAAATATTTAAAATTGAGTAATTTATTAAATAAAAAAATTATTTTTAAAACTGGAAATGAGCTTCCAGGTAGGCCCATTACCTTAAATAAAAACCAAAATATACCTTGGTTATGGATTTCTAAAGGATCCAAATTTACATGATGGTGTTAATAGGTCATGTGAGGCCACGTATGAATTGAAATGGATGAAAAATGTTGAAAAATGAAGAACATATAAAAGAAACAAAATTTATTTTCAAATATGGAATTGGGCTCACGGTTTGGCCCAATTCATGAAAACTCACCCATTCCTCCATAAAAGCATGGGAAACGCCCAAAACAAAGAAATAATGGAAATAAAAATAAAAATAAATTTAAAATAAGCTATGTATGTTACTAGGCTATTTGAGTAGGTATGTGAGGCTTAGGACTAGTGATTAGGGGTGATATAATCATTCATCTCATGTCTAGATAGTGAAACCCTCTTATGGTTTTATTGAATCTTGAAGAGAATTGTGGGTAGTATGAGTCATCTAAGATGAGATGAGGTATAATAGAGATGGTTTTACTCTGGGTGGTGAGTTGAGGAATTGAATTTAGGATATTAGAGATCAGTCTAAGTACAATATGAGGTAAATTTTAGGTATTTTGAAATTATATGTCCAAGGGGATTAGAGTGAGTTAACTTGGGACAGTCCTTGGTTAGCAATATAAGGTTGTAATATAATGATTTAATGAGGGTTGGACCTCGCCTTTGGGTCCAAGGTAAAAAATACCCTTCGAACAGTGGTTTCACCGAGGGGTGATGAGTATAATTTGATATCGAAGAACAAAGACTGTGATGGGTCTAGAGGACCTTGTGGGAAGCTTGACTGGTAATGAGATATGTGTTTGGATAAGAGAATAGGTCTTAGTGAATATCACTCATGTGTCAAGTTAGTGAGCTTGTGTGATGGGAAGTGGGCCCTATTTTATATTTCTTATGTATTATTTATGTGCTTGTGGTAGGAAATAGACCCAGTGGGGGAGAGGGATCCAGATACATGGCCCCACCATGAGTGAGATGGTGTTGTATAGACTATATTGGGTGATATTGAGTCCCCATGTTCATGAATTTGGACCTTGTCTTGAGAGAATTTTTTTTGGTAGTGGAACTTAACTTGAGTTGTCTTGGGTTTGGAGAGTGGATCACCTCAAATGAGAGGGGTTGGTTATGGTATGGTGTTATGAATGAGTGATGGACCCTACCTTGGGTGATGTGGTAGTAGGTTGGGCTTTGGATGTATGAAAATACCCTATTACTTGAGGTAAAAGGTTAAGGTTTGGATGATTCCCTACCCCGAGTCTTTAGGTACAATCTATGTTCAAAGGTATGAGTAAACAATGGGATTTTGATATAGAACTAAATCAAGTATGATCAGGTTTTGCAGTGGCCTCGTTAGCACATGATAACCTGATTCACATGTAGTCTTGGTGGCCTGGTTATCACTTGAAATCCAATACACTTGTGTGACATGTTTATTTATTTACCTCATGTCTAAAAATATATGATGGCATATACTATGGTCACTTATTGATACCCTATTGAGATGTATTTTATCACACCCAACATGGGTACCCCAGTTCTTGTGTAAACTTAATGCCTGCTTTTAGTTAAAATAACAGGACTTCTAGTGGATCAGTCTGAGGCATCATGATGGTAATATAGAGACTAGGTTGTGGTAAGTCTTAGGGATTCTAATAGGGATAGTGTTCATGTTTGTGTGTATTTTAGTTTTTGGTTTAATTTTTATTTTTGATCATCCTAGTGGAATATTGGTTGATGTATGCATTTATGACCATGGGTTAGTATGAAAGTATTTACACATTATTACAAAATTATGTTTCAATTGATTATTCATATTTTGGTTCTCATTATGTATGATCGTTTTAGTTATTTTATTCTATTTAATGAATCTAATATAAAGGCATAGTATCAACATTATATGGATTAGGCCCTCACCACTATTCGGTATCCTCTAGCATACAGGGAGGTGGGCTTGAGGTCATGTGGGTCCTCAACCTAGGGCGCTATAAAGTGGAATGTGGGCCAAGTCCATTAAAAATGTTATAAGAGATTTTTTTATTAATATTTTGGGAGTTTATAAATAGTTGATCTAGGAATGTTTTAGATCTTGTGATGGACCTTAGACTAGTGATTCATGAACACTTTTCTGGTGGAAATTCCTGGTTACCAGAAGTATAGGATTTTTATTCTTGGTCTTCACTATTATTATTGATATTTTTATTAAATATGATGTATTCTTAGATTTATTTATTTCTGATTTTTTTATCTTAGAACATTTTCTAGAGGCATGTATGCATGCATCATGGTTGTAACATAGGATTCACATGATACGCGCATGCTTAGGTGTGATTTTTTTATGATAGGTTAGCTATGTAATGTTTCAAAACATCTTATATGAAATTTTACTATATAAATTTTTAGTGGAATTTAACTCATCTAGAATGTGAATTCACTCACTATTGGCTCTCTGATAACAATCCATGTGTATTATATGGTTTGGGATACTTTCTCCAACGATGGCTATATGGTCCCTTTGTGAAATGGATTTTTAAATACCCTTTGTGGGATAGTGAATACATGAAATAATTAAGCAATGATCCAAGGATGGGTATGAGTTTCCTTGAAAATATAGGGTTTGGTTACTTAAAGTGTCAACAACAACCTATATAGTGTTTCCCATATATATTTTTGGTGGAATAATAATTAACTAAATCAAGTGGTTCATTAAAGTAATGTGAATTCCTTGGGATTTAAATATGTGAAGTACATGGAGCATTTTTGTCATTGAGGCCAGGTGAGAGGGGAGAAACAGTAGGATGCATGCCCTTATTTTTTCTAGATGCACTTTCAGTAGCACAATGGTTTCATTGATAGACTCTTGTGGTTTTAGACGATGCACATGTGGTGGGTGATTATGTGGGTAGCCTTATCATGAGTGAGATGTATGGGATTTTGGATGATCCTAACATGTATGTGGATTTTACGAACCATCCCCCAGGGCCCGTGCTGTGACATACCCCAATCCCGCCTCTTGAATTCCAAGGGTTGGCGACTAGCATCGAAGGCATCAACCTACATGTGGGCGGCATTTTCCTGAGTACATGTTTGCACATACACACAACCACGTCCCAAATATGGAAAAGTAAAACAACCAATCCACTATAAATAACCACTGAGTATAAGTTCAACTGAAATTAAAATGGTCCAAAATAAAAACCCAACAAAAGACTCATTGGAAAATAGGAAATTACAAAAGAAACTTCGGATATCCATCCCCTGAAAACCCCACTTGATGGGTAAGTGCAGATTAACTGCTGGAAGCTGTAGAAGTATGTCTTGTCTGCCTGGTCTCACTGGACACCACTGGGTCCTGGACCACAAAGTCCTCCATCAAGGAATCAATCATCTACATCAGGCACAACACATGCGGGTGAAGTCCGTGCAGGGGTGAGTAACAATATACTCAGAAGGGACCCCAGAGCACAAAGAAAATACCACAAATAAATCCAAAAACAAACCACAAATCATGATCATCAAGAATGATCACTAACCAAGATAGCTCACACCATATATATTCTAGAGAAGGAAAGTAGGACCATTAGTCATATCATCGAACACCATGGGATGCTGGAGAACTCCTCCTCAATGAGTGCAGTGTGCCTGCTAGGTCACACAAGAAGCTGCTTCCCACTAACCTTTGGACTACTGTGGTACTCATCTATTTTGATTATTGTGGGTATTATAGGTTACACAGAATCCGCACCCTACCATGGGCATGTCGAGTCACATAGAAGTTTCTTCCCACCTATGTTCATACTGAGGTACTCCTCCTATCAAGTATTGTGGTTCTGTCAGGTCACATAGAATCCTATCCCCATCGTGCGTCTTCCAGGTCACACAGAAGCCTCTCTCCATTGTGGGTTTATTGGGTCACAAAAAAGCCACTTCCCACTGGGCCATAGTTTCCGATCCACAGAGGGTCGCTCGTCAGTAGCCTTAGGTCTTAACAAACCATTGGGTTTCTGCATGTAGAATGCGTAATATCAAGATAACCGCTCTATAACCCATTTTTTGAATTTTAGATTCCATGAAATCCTCCATAGAGTACTGCAAATGATATGCCTCGTTGTGAGGGTTCCAACACAAGAAACAGATCGTCAATCAAACTCCCAGTTTGAAATATATTGTCATTTTCCAAAAAGGGGCCCGTTGGATTTGGGCCTGGTCCGACCCAATCAGACCGACCCGGCCTGGGTCTACTCCATTGGTCCATGGGTCCGGCCCGCTGACCTACCTAGTCTTCTAAAGGAAGAATGGTTCTCCACTTGGCCAGGATGCAGCAAGAGGCCACATCCGGCTCCCCTTGCCCCATAGGTCATCTGTGGTTCTGACGCCCCTCCACTACAGTCAAGCAACCGTGGCCTACTGCGACATGGATAGCCAAACTACCCACATACGGTCAATCAACTGCGTGCTCCTGTGAACCACGACATGTGGATCTTCATAGCATGCCTTCACGAAGCGCCACCAGTAGGCTCTTTCGTGGACCATTGGGTCTGCACCGGTGGTCCGTTCTTCACACCGACTGTTCATCTAGCCTCCATAGGGTATTACCTTCCCTGCTAAGGCCTTTAATCTAATCTTTTCCTCCTATTTCAAAATGCTTGTCCATAAATAATGCACAAGAGGAGGGGCTCGGGACTTGTTCGTCTTAGCTCACACCCTCTACTTTAGAGTTTTAAAATAGGGGGAGGTTTGGGGATGATGTTCTATCAATAATAATTTAATCCCAAATATAAATCCCAAGAAGAATCACCCTTCTATAAGAACAGACAATCCGCGGATCAACCTATTTGTGAGTTGACCCATGTC
This sequence comes from Viscum album, assembly GCA_963277665.1. NCBI lineage: Eukaryota > Viridiplantae > Streptophyta > Magnoliopsida > Santalales > Viscaceae > Viscum > Viscum album. Next base: position 1,082,898,089 of record OY728137.1, on the reverse strand, counting down.
CCTCATTTAGAATGAAGAATGGGTAAAATATTAAACAAATAAACCCCTACCTAAATTGACGTTCATTGTTGGAACGCTCTATAATTAAGGATTCAAGATTTTTTGGCGTTCATTGCTTCTCAGTTTCATTCTTCGTAAGGCTTTGACGTTGCTAGCGATCCTACCAACATTTCTAATTCATCGTCAGAAGGAGTCCTTGCATCGTTACACTGCTTCATTTATGAAACAATGTATCTCTTGAACTATAAAAAAACAAGACATTAAGGAGCTTCCATTAATACACCTCTTCAATGCAATGCAGTGTCGTCGTCCGCATCTCAATGGTGAGAAAAGAAATAAAATAACTTTTTTTAATTTATTTTATTATTTTATGAAAAGTCTAAAAATTGATTTTTTTTTTTCTTCTTACCCTTATCAGTTAAAGTTAAGTTAGTTTTAGGAAAATCCTGGCATTCTGAGTTCAATGGTGCCCTCATATTTTTGATCTGATCATCAGTTCTAAAGTTAGAAAAACCTGCTCACACTTTTACTTAAACAAAATAAAAAATATTCAAAATTCCATTATTGGCTCATCGGGCCTCAGAATCACATGCGCTCAGAGCGTATGGTCTTGAAATAATTCCATAAAATTTTAAGAAAATATATTGAAATTCCAAGAAATTACATTCTCCACACCTTAGAGATTTACGTCCCTAAAATCCAAAATAAGGGCTAAACAAACAAATGGGGGTACTAAGGAAAAATCTAAGCCTCCCTCTCCCATTTTCTCTGTTAGAGATTCACATGCTGCCACCGAACGAGAACTAGAGGAATCAAACATCCATGAAGAAACTACTCCTATCGATCCTATATACCTACTAAGAACTCTAAAAACATCACCCAATCATCAATGTCAAGATCTCCCCAGTCTATTCCATGCGATGGATCATGCACGTACCTCCTTAGTTTCGACACATGAAAAAACATCATGAACCTGGTGCACCTGTGGGGGAAGAGATAGGTGGTATTCCACCTGACCAACTCTGCTGAGAATATAGAAAGGTCTGATGAACCTCAGAGATAACTTTCTACCTCTACCAAATCTCAGTAATCCTCAATGGGGTGAGACCTGAAAAAAAGATGGTTTCCCTCCTCAAAATCCAAGGGTCTCCTCCCCCTATTACCATGCGATTTATTTCTATTTCGTACACTCCTCATCTACTCTTGGATGATCTACACCTTCTCAGTAGTATCTCGTACCAACTCTGGACCCATGAGTGCTGACTCCCTTGGGTCTGTCTAGCATAAATGTGATCTGTATGATCGCTCGTAAAAGGCCTCAAATGGTTCTATATCAATTGTGGAGTGATAGTTGTTGTTGTATGAAAACTCCACCAGTGGAAGGTGGTCCTCCCAACTATGACCAAAATCAAGGACAGAAGCCCAAAGCATGTCCTCCAGGGTCTGTATGGTCTAATATGTCTGACCATCTGTTTGGGGATGAAAAGATTTTCTCAAGAACAGTTGAGTACCAAAAGCCTCTTGCAACCCCTTCCAAAACATTGATGTAAAGTGTGCGTCACGGTTTGATACAGTCCTCAAAGAAACCTCGTGAAGCCACACTATCTCTTGGATGTAGATACATCCTAACCCCTTTATTGATCCCTACTATTAGATGGGTAAGAAGTGAGATGAATTTTTGATTCAGTCAATGATCAACCAGATAAAATCATGGCCCCTGGACGAGTGTGGTAATCCCATCATGAAGTCCATGGAGATACCATCTCACTTCCACTCTGGTACCTCAAGTGGTTGTGTCAAGACAGTCGGGACCTGATGCTCAGATTTCACTTGCTGACAAGTGAGGTATCATGAAAAAAACTATGCCACAACTTTCTTTATCCTTGGCAACCAGTACTGACGTCAAAGGTCTGGGTACATCTTTTCCACACTAGGATGTACCGCCAAAGGGGATGTATTGAACTCCCTCAACACCTCCTCCTACAACGTCACTGGTACTACGGTGCATCCAATGAAAAGTATGATTTTCTCCCCACCTATTGAAAATATATTAGGATCCTATCCTAAGGATAAATGAGAATGTCGGGCCTCGTATTCTACATCCACAAGTTGTGCCTCCCTAACTTGTTGTAAGTGTGGGGGAGTGACAGTCATTGACTGAAGGTATGATTATCCATATTTATCCACGAAGGATATCTAAATAGCATCTAACTACTCTGTCACCTCACTCAACAGCTATAAACAAAACCTCCTACTGAGAGCCTCTTCCACCATGTTCCCCTTCCCAAGAGTATATACTATCTCAAAGTCAAAGTCCTAGAGGAACTCTAGCCATCGTCGTTGTCTAAAGTTCAGGTCTTTCTATGAGATGTTATACTTAAGACTCTTGTGTTCGGAGTAGAAGTTAAACCATTCACCCATTAAGTAGTGTCACCACATCTTCGAGAAAAATACCACCACTGCTAACTCCAGGTCATTGGTTACATAGTTCTCCTCATGTTACCTCGACTGTTGTGAGTTGTAGGCAATCACTGCTTTCTCCCACATCAGGACACAACCCAGTACGGTCCCTGATGTGTCGTATAAGACTACATACCCAATGCCCTATTTTGGTAGTCTCAAGATGGGGTAACTCATCATTATCTGCTTTAGCTCATGGAAACTCTACTCGCGCTTCTCTATCCACACGAAGGCTTGTACCGTTTATGTCATGGCAGATAAAGGTTATTCTACTTTGTAAAAGTCATCCACAAATCTATGTTAGTATGCAGCTAACCCCAAGAAACTCTACACCTTAGTCATGCTCTTGGGTGGATTCCAAGAAATCATTTCCTGTATCTTCATCAGATCCATTGCAACTCCATCCTACAAGATGATGTGTCCCAGAAATTGGATCTCCCAAATCTAGAATTGGCACTTTGAGAGCTTACCATAAAGCTGGTTCTCTTGGAGTGTATCCAAAACCATATGTAGGTGTGTAGAATTCTCCTCCTCTGACACTAAGTACACCATGATGGAATCAATGAAGACTACCACAAAACGATTGAGGTAAGGTTGAAAGATTCTATTCAGGATTCCCATGAACACTACTGGGGCATTGGTCACACCAAAAGACATCACCAAAAACTCGTTGTGGCCATACTAGCATCAAAATTTTTTCTTCAGTATGCCCTCATACCATAATCAAAGTTGATGATAGCCTGATCTAAGGTCGATCTTCAAGAACCACCTCTCTCCCTTCAACTGATTGAAGAGGTCATCAATCCTCGGCAGTGGATACTTATTCTTCATGGTCACCTAGTTCAGGTGCCAAAAGTCCATGCATAGCATCAAGATCCCGTCTTCCATCTTGGAAAACAACACTGGGGTTTCCCATAGTGAAACACTAGGCCTCATGAAGCCCTTCTTCTGTAAGTCCCCCAATTGTACCCTCAATTAATGAAGCACTGTGGAAGACATCCGATATGCCGGTGTTGATATCGGTGTTTTCTTGGGGAATAGATTGATGTATAAGTATACCTATCTACAAGGAGGTAGTCCCGAAACATCCTCAGGAAAGACATCCTCATACTTGTACACCACTACAAGAAATCTTCGACTCCTCTCGTCCACTGAACCAAGAGTGTGGCTATCCAACTTTTGAGTGATTGGATGCACCCTCCTCTAAGAAATTACATCCTATGCTGCAAAAGTTACCTTCTCACTGGTGAAGGAAAACCTAGATCCATCCTTGAAAAAACACCGCACATTACACCTAAAATAGTCGATCTGAGCATGGACTGTGGATAACTAGTCTATACCCAAGATGAATTCCTAAGGCCTTGATGTTTCTACTAGGATATCCCAGCCAAAGATCTCACCTCCTAGAGTAAGATCGCAGTGTCGGCACCAGTGTGTAATCATCAAATCCTCTCTCATAGGAGTATCTAATTGTAAGGATCGAGCCAAAGGCTACACGAGAATCACCAAGCCTCGAACAAGGTCTGTGACTGGGAAATAGTGACTGGAACCTATTCCTATAAGAATTGCATCTAAAGTGGAGAAGAAATATATTATACCTCTAATCATCTATAGAGAGTCGTGGTCATAGGCCTACATCGCCTGAAGCTAGCCTCACCCCTATCTGTCAGCTCCCTAACCTCGTGGTGGACCACCTAGGGTGGTGGTGGAATCCCCTCGAACCATCGTACACTACCTCCCAATTGCCCTGCTCCCCTGCCACGTCTCTTGCCTTGAGGATCTCCTTGCTCGAACCTCAGCCTATACCATGGTAGTACCCCGGCCATCTACTGGTCATCTATATGGAAGGTTTGGAAATCATGATCCATGTGTCCATGCCTGCCGCATGTGAAGCATATCCCAGTTCCCTACTGACTCCCTCTACTCTGGGATCCTCTCATTACTGACTTTGAGTCCTGGGGTCATCCCCTAAAATATCTGACCCACTTGGGCCCCTGTGTCTACTATTTTCTACTCACAAATGAAGACTCTGTCGCCTAATCTCTACTGGTGGCTCCAGTTGTCGGCACCTTCTCTGCCAGGAATCTCTCTACAAGAAGGAATCGCTCGAGCACTCCATCCTAAGTGAGAATGCTAAGAGACACCATAAATACCCTAATCTTCTGTCTAAGTCCCTTATCAAAGTTTTGAGCCCAAATGAAAGTGTCCCACACCATTTCGGTGGAGTAGAAAAAAGAGGTCTGTAAACCACAAAGAGTACTCATCCAATAACATGTTTCCCTACTGTAGGTGAAGCAACACCTGTATGCGTATAGAGAACAAAGTCGTGGGGAAAAAATCCTCCCAAAAAATCTTCTTGCAGTCTTCCCAAGTGAGCATCCCCTCATCATGCTTCTGGATGGTCAAGATCCACCATCTTTCAATTGATCCCTACAGAAGGATAGCATCCAATATCACCATCTGTTCGGGTTGTGTCCTCACTAAGAGGAAGACTCGCAACACTACCTCCAGTCAGTCCTTAGTGACCTGAGGATCTATCTCTTCCATGAACACGGGAGGTCTCTGTATCTGAAACTCGTGCAAGGCACTGAATCTACATGCGTCCTCTACCAGTAACGCTGGAAAAAACTGATGATCAATGAGTGGTGGAAACATCTATGCACCACCCTATGGTGCCATCTCTAGGACTAGTCCTTGAACTGATGCCTCATCACTAGGTGGGTTGTCCACACGATCAAGTATCAGAAGACTAGATGTATGTATGCATGGAGGCATACTAAAATAGATCAATAGGTACCATAGTCTGAAGTTTATACCTGGTGAGATGGCTCTTATTCAATAAGATCATGAGGAGACACTTATGAAACCAGTGTTTTCATGTATAGTGTTGAAAATCATAATTCAAGGTCTTGGTGTATAGATATGTTTGCCGCTGTACCAACACTGGACTCCCAGAATCTGAAAGTCGAACTCGAAACATTCAACACTATTTCCCCAAAACAATAGACTCTTGGTATTTGTGGTAGAACCAACCACCTCTAATACCACTTTATCACGACCTATCCCCCAATACCCATGTTGTGACATACCCCAAGCCAACCTACTGAAGGCTAGGGGTTGGTGACTAGCGGTGAAGGTGTCAACCTATAGGTGGGAGGCATTTTCTTGAGTACATGTACACACACAAACACAACCATGTCCCAAAGATGGAAATGTAAAAATAACCAATACACTATAAATAACCACTAAGTACAAGTACAACTGAAATTCAAATGGACCATAATACAAACCCAACAAAAGACTAACTGGAAAATAGAAAAGTACAAAAGAAACTATGGATATCCATCGTCTGAAAACCCCACCTGATGGGTAAGTACATAGTAGCATTTGAAAGCAGTAGAAGTATGTCCCATCTACCTGGTATCACTGGGCACCACTGAGTCCTGCGCCACTAATTCCTCCGTTGAGGCGTCGGTCATCTGCACCAGACACAACATGTGCAGGTGAAGCCTATGCAGGGGTGAGTAACAATATACTTAGTAGGGACCCAAAAACATAAATGAAATACCACAAAACAATCCACAAACGAACAACAAAGAATGATCACCAATAATGATCATGAAGTAAGACAACCCACACCAGGTATATTCTAGAGTAGGAAAGTTGGACCATTAGTCATATCGTCAAACACCATGGGCTACTGGAGAACTCATCCTCAATGAGTACATCGGGCCTACCAAGTCACATAGAAGTTGATTCCCACTAACCATAGGACATATGTGGTACTCATCCCCGATGAGAACTGTGGGTATAATGGGTCACACATAAGCCTCTCACCACTATGGGAATGCTAAGTCACACAAGAAGCTACTTCCCACCTATGGTCAAACTGAGGTACTCCCCCTATCGAGTACTATGTATCTATTGTGTCACATAGAATCTGCTCCCCACCATGGGCCTACTAGGTCACATAGAATCCACTTACAGCTGGGGTATAGTATCTAATACACATAGGTTTTCTCATCAGAAGTCTTTAGGTCTCAGCCAACCATAGGGTTTCCACATGTAGCACACTTTTTCTCGGGAGATCTACTCCTCAAGACATTCATCGAATGTCAACTTCCATGAAATTATCCATAGATTATTCAAGAAGATCTGCCTTATCATGAGGGTTCCAATATCACAAATGGATCATCAATCGGATGCCCGATTTGAAAGATATTGGAATTTTTTCAAAAAGGGGTCGGTTGGGTTCGAGCCACATATAACCCGGATGGACCAACCTGACCCAAACCCAGCCCGGCTTGGGTCTGGCCTACTAGGGTGGGTCCTACCCACTGGCCTTCCAAGTCCTCCAGAGGTAGACCAGTTCTCTACCTGGCCGGGATGTGGTAGGTGTCCGTATCTAGCTCCCCTTTCCCTAAGGGTTGTCTGTGGGGTTGATACCCCTCCATCACAGTCAAGAGAACATGGACTACTGTGATGTGGCTGACCAATCCGTCTGACCGGACTCCCCACACATGATAAATCAACCATGTACTCATGTGAACCATGGCCCGAGGCTACATGCCACTCCACCGACGCGGCTGTGAGGCCGCGTCTCTGCTACCAGCTAGCAGCCCTACTGGAAGCTCCTCTCAACTCGCCATCGTGGCACGCCGCCTCTAGCCGGTAGCTGCCACTGTTGACCACCGGGTCCGCACCAGTGGTTCTTTCTTCACACTGACTATGCCTCTGGCCTCTATGGGGTATCACCTTTCCTGCGAAGGCCTTGAATCTACCTTATCGCCCCTTTCAAAATTCTTGGCCATGAAGAACACACAAGAGGATGGTCTTAGGACTTATTCATGTCGTCCCACGCCCTCATCATTAGAGTTTTAAAACAGGGTGTTAGGGAAAGACATTCTATCAATAATAACATAATCCCAAATAGAAATCCCAAGAAATATCACCCTCCCACAAGAAATTAACATCCTTCGATCAAGCTATTCATGGGTTGATCCATATTCGTTATTTAGAATGAAGAATGAGGAAAATTTAAAACAATTAAACCCTTACCTCAATCGATGTCCGTTGTTGGAGTGCTCTACCCTCAAGGATCTAGGCTCTATTGGCATTTGTCGCTTCCTCGTTCTGTTCTTTATAAGGCATTGATGTTGCTAGCGATTCTATCGGTGTTATTTATTCTTTGTTGGAAGGATTCATTGCCATAGGTTTGTCAGTTAATTTCTACAGTTTAATTCCCAACTCTCTAACGTGTTAGATTATTAAAAGAAAACACATCACATCATTTCTATTACGTTGCGATGTCATGTCGTTACATAGTATAAAAATGAACCATTAAGAAGCATCCTTTAATGTGCCTTGTCACCACACCACAACACTATCGTCTTCTTCTCAACGGTGATAAAATAAATAAAAAAACTTTTTTTTATTTATTTTATTTTTTTATAAAAATTAAAAAAATTAACTTTTTTGTCCAACCCTTCTCGGTCAAAGTTAAGTCTTTTCTAGGTGAATCTTGGTGTTTTGAGTTCAATAGTTCCCTCAAATTTTCGATCTGAGTACTGGTTAAAAAGTTAGAAAAACTCACTCACACATTTACTTAAACAAAATAAAAAAAGTTAGAAATTCTATTTTAGGCATACCGGGCCTCGGAATCACGTGTCGTCAAAGCTTGTGGTCTCCAAATAAATCCATACAATTTAAAAAAATTATAGAAATTCTAGGACATTACAGTGGATCATGGTTAGTAGATGAGGTTTTTTATCCTAATTTGGATGGGATATGAATCATGAGGGAATGAGTAGAGTTTTAAAATTGGGTTTTATAAGATCATACATCCATTGGGTTCATGTGAGAATAAGTTTGATCATGGGTGAGAACTTGTGAGATGGTTCTTGGTGTTTCACTCTATCTGAGAAGAAGAGTGAATATTGGTGCAACTGCATGGAAATGCATCATTGAGTGAGGGAACATGAACCATGGTTTTACATGGTTTTGTTTGAGTTGTAGAATGATTAGGGGTCACTGGTGGTCCAATGACTTGTTGGGTTGGTGAAATTCTCATGGACATGGAGTATTGGTGTTTGGTGAGATAGGAGATTCCCCTTACTTGTGGGAGGTGACATTAAAAATGGATCGGGGTGACATGGTAGGACCAAACTGAGTGTATTCCTGTACATGAAATGTTAGGGATGTGTGATGTTGGAAACCATTAGGGTCAAACCTTTATGATTAGTGCATGCAAATCCATATTATGGGGAGAGCACCACTGGCTATTAAGGATTGCGTTTCAAGTGAGTAAAGAATGATCAGTGGTGGTGTTTTCCTTGGTGTTCAGGTATGAGTTGGTCGACCACATCTGGTAATTTCATGTAGTATTGTGGGGAGTATGGGACGTTTATATCAATTTATGGTTTGAATAGTAAATAATAATGATGATAATATGGTGGGGGTCATTGAATCAGTCATGGGTGAATGAATCTCATGTAGAATGGTTTGTGGTCGCAGTGAGACTAGTCAATGGATGGTCAAGGTGGAACCGAGATTCCAATGCGGGGTAAGATTCATTAATGTCTATTTCTTTGGTTAATACCAAATTTGTTGTTTGGATATAGAGTTGGTTAGATTTAGTGCTTTGAAATCAGGATTTGGGTAGTTTCAATGTGATCTGAGGTTGAGCCAGATTAGTGGCACATCGGTGCTTGAGGTGAGAGAATGACGGTTGGTGTGGATGGCTGGTGACCCAACCCAAAAATTACATCATAATTTTGGTTCATATTTCAGTGTGGTCTTTGTGTGGTCTCTTTATTCCTCCTGAAGTTACGATATCATAATCAGGTGAGGTGACAGGATGATGTGTCAATGGGTGTGGTCGAGAATTTTATAAAAAAATTGGATAGAGGAGGTCTGACTGGTGTCTTTCAAAAAATTGTATGTGGTGAGGTGAAAACTTCATCAATAATTTATTTTCACTTATAGAATTGCATCCAGGTAGTCAATTCCTATGGTGGGCATCCCCATGGCTCAGAATCGGCCTATTTTTAAGAGAAGATTTATATTGGGGAGAATCATAATCCCTGGGGTGAATCCTTAAAAGACACTATGGTGTCTTAGGATAGATATGTGTAGTTTATATCCATCTCATAATTTAAATTAGTGATGAGTGGGTGGCTCATATTTTAGTAAATAGTGCGACTTGTGTTTGGAGTCACGCAGTAGAATCACGTTTGGAATTTGGAGGCTGAACATGCTGATTCCTTGGTAAATTGGTGACTTTTATAGGTTAGGAAATATTTTTATTAAACTATTATAGCTTCTAATGGATGATAATCATTATGGTAGGGTTTTCTATAATGATCATCATCATTATGGGTTGGTTAATTTCTAATGAAATTTGAATTTGTGATCTTAAGCATGGGTTATTACAAGAATTGGGACTTCAATTAGAAATATAGACCTATATACATATATGGGAGACATTTTTGGGTTGGAATGATGTCAATATTGGTGTTTTAGTGCTCATGTAAGTGGCATAGTAAGGTCTGGTTTTACCTACAGCTCGAATTTCAGCTGCAGGTAGCCACCATGGTGTAGCAACGAGGGATGTGATGTGATGGTACTATAGAAGTGATAACTACACCAAAAATGGAGGCTATTATATAGGATGTTCTTCTATATTAGGTCACCTTACAATGTCTCTCATAGGGGGAATGATGTAGGAAGGGGAGGCCCCAGGGTTGGGTGCCCTACACCCTTATGGGTGGTTATGCCATAACCCAAGGTTGTGTCGTATTGTGGATCTGGTAGATGGAGACCATGGTACAACCCTATGGGGATCCTCCATATAGGGGGATATCATGTTCACCCCCAGGACAACTATGTCGTAACTGGGTAGGCCACACTGTAGTGTGTCCTATCATTTAGGTGCCATAGAGTGGTCCTTATAGACATGTCATTGTTTCCTTCTGGGTGGTTTTTTTAATTGGGTGTAGACTGGGAATTTACCAGTCAATAACATTAATTTTATAGAGGGGTTAAATGTGGGGAGATCCATTTTTATGTTCTTATCCCTCTCCTTATTCCCCTATCAATCTCCCAATCCAAGGGGAATATTCTTGGTGTGTTTTATGGTCAATCTGAGGTATGATCTTTGTTCCTTCCTCTATTATTTGTTCTCTTTTTTACCCATCTAATTTCTTGTTATTTTTATTGAGGAAATCCATTTATATAATTTATTTGGGGTTTATGATTAAATTTGATAAAATTGGATATTAATCAAGTACCATTGGTTGGGGTTTTTTCTTATGATGGATTTGGGGGAACATCATGGACCTCCCAGGTGTGGTTGGTTGATGTTTCAGTGATGTAGTGATGCTCAGTGAGTTTTTAAACAATCATGACTCTTTATATTAAATTTAATAATTTATATAAATTTTTATAGTTAATTATTTAGGATGTATGATGTGTGAAATGAGTTTGAGGGTGGTATGATCAAGTATGAGACATGAACAGGTTAGAAATGGATCAGTGGAGCTTAGTATAGATGGTAATTTTTTTTAAAGGAATTTGATCCCATTAATACAATCTCATGTTATTGTTTATGAATGAATTGATTTCCTATATACATATTTCTTAGGATCAGGTATATGAATAGTGATTGAGAGCACCCTGTAGGAAGAGATTACATGGATTTTGGCCTCCTGGGATGGGGATAAGTGCTACTTAAAACTTTTGATGATTTTTATTGTCTAAGAGTTGTGTCTCCAAGGGGTGAGAGTGTTGAGTAAGTTGAAAAGAGACCTAGAGTAAGTATCAAGGTTTCAGATGATTTTTTGGTAGCCTAAGTTTTATCTACTAGGGATATTCTGGTAGGTATGAGTATAGGACTAGTGGTGAGGGTTGAGACAATTTTTTATCTCACATATAGTGAATGACACCCTCATGTGAGAGGATTGATGCTTGGTAAGCGTTTTGAGTGGGATGAGTCCTTTGGGATGAGATAGGGTGTGATGGGGAGGGTTTTCCTCTAGGTGGTGAGTTGAGAGATATCCTTTGGTGGATGTGAGATGAGACTTAGTAGGTAAGGGAATTATAAGGTAGATTAGAATCAGATTTAAAGGATATTAGAGAGATTTATCTCAGGATGGTCCTTGGTAAGTTGGACTAGCTGTGACATGAATATTGGATGAGGGTTGGACCATGAATTTAAGGCCAAGTTTAGGAATAGAATAGGATATGTTGTGTCACTGAGGGGTTATAGGTATGTTATGGGACTGATGAGAAGATATCGGGATGGGTTTAGAGGACATAGTGGGTGCCCTAACGGGTGAGGAAAGATGTTATTGGATGTAGTACTAGGTTTGAGTGACTGGAACCTAAGTGGTCAGCTAGTGAGATTATGTGATGGGTTTTGGGATTTTTTTATTGTTTCTTGTTTTTGATATATGTGCTTGTGATAGGTGACAATCCTGGTGGGGGAGAAGGATCCTAAGGCATGGCCCCAACATGGGTGAGAAGGTGATAGAGAAGCTTCATGGGTGAGACAGAGTCCTTAGGTGCATTAATTAGTACCTTTACATTTTATTCATGGGTTGTGCTAGTGGATATTACCTTATATAGGCTTGGTTCATGATAGTGTACCACCATAAGTGATAGGAATTGATTGTGGTATGATGTGAGGCATGAATGATGATGGACTTTTCCTTGAGTGATAAGGTGGTGGGTTAAGTTTTGGACATAATATTATACCATATTCCTTAAGGTAGCACGTCAAGGTTTGGAAAATTCCCTACCCTGAGTCTTTGGTTATGTACTAGGTTTGATGGAACAAGGTGAAAATGGGATTCTAGCATAGTATCATAGTAGGTATGATCACATTTCGTTGTGGAATGTTGAGCACATGATGACCTAATGCGCATGGGGCCATGGTGTCTTGGTGTGCACATGACTTCCAATGCTCTTGTGTTATATATTTATTTAGTTTCCTCATATATATATGTATATAATGGTGTATACTAGGGGAACTTGTTGAGACCCTACTAAGATGTATTTCTCACACCCTCTATAGGAACCCTAGTGTATGCAGAAATGTTATGTCTACTTTCAGGTCAGATCACAGGACATGTAGTGGATCATACTAAGACAACTCGACGAACATATGAAGATCAGGTTGTGGTAAGGATCTGGGATTAAAGTAGGGTCGGTTTGTTTGTTTTTTGTTTTTTATCATCCCAATGGGAATTTATTTGATGTGTTCTTTTTTTCTCATGGGTATGTATGCCATCATTTACAATTTGTTATAGAATTTTTTCCATTGATTATGAATACTCTAATTCTTTCTATGTATGTTTTTTAGTTATTTTTTGTTCTTGTATGAATATTATTTGACGAAATAGTTTCTTCATTTTATGTATTATGACCTCACCACTGGCTGGAATCCTATGGAATATAGGGAATAATTTCTGAGGTTATGTGGCTCTTCAAAATAGGACACTATGTGGTGGTCAATGGGTTGGAGCATTAAAAATAAATTGTATCCTCAATATCCAACTTATGGATCTCCCACCGAAGGTAAACACAAAACTTGTGGAACTCTTCCATATGTATATATCTCATCCAAAATACACATTTACATAACCCTATAATGGATCATTTATTTTAAAATAAAAATCTACATCTTTTGAACCTTTCATATATTAGAAAATTCATTTCCTGTCTTTGAATTATTCATTCCCCAAATTCTATATGAACCAACTAAAAAATCCTACTCTAAATGTAATTTATAACCTTTTAAATACTAAGGTGTACATAAAACATCATACCAATAATTAAAACAAAACATTATCCATGAACTTAGCCTCATATTACTTTTGGATTCTTTCTTATTGGATAATTTGAAGTGTGTTGGGAATGGGGTTGACACTATTTTACATCCAACCATTCAGAATCTCTAGATGACCTTTTAGATGTACTCCTACAATAATAAAACTACAGTTCAAATTTAATTGTATCTTTTAATCCACATACGCAAAATTTTCATGGCTTTATTGAGATCCTACATCTTGAACAATTTGGACAAATCATTTTTAACCTCCAAAATACATTTGATTTTTGGACCCTCTAGGAGAATTTTAACCACATATAGGAGAAGGATGATGAAACTCCCATCATTTAACACCTTCTGGTTGTAATATTGATTCGAGTTTCTCCGAAATAAAAACTCTTTGTAGACATAAAGGCGTTAAAATTCTATTTCCATTTCCTTAGAGACTGATTCAATCTATAAAGACTTTTATTTATCTTTTACAATAACTCCTCATTATATTTATCAAAAAAACCATATAGTTACTTTATATAGGTTTCCTACTCAAAATAACCATGAAATAATATTTTCTACAAATCCATCTATTCCATATGAAATATTTCATAAGTAAACGAACATAACATTATGTGAATAGTTGTATTCTTTATATCGAGTGACAAAATTTTTAAGAAGTCCACTCCTTTATTATACAAAAACCCCTTTACAACTAGTCTAATAATGTACCTTTCACTATCATTAACCTAATATTTCAACCAAAAACCCCATTTTTTTATAGAATTCTTTCTTCCCCTATGGTAATTCCATTAGATCCCAGGTTCCATCTTCATCCAAAGAATTTTTTTCATCTTTCATTTTTAACTCATACTTTCTGGAATAATTAGGATTAGAAACTTATTATGGCATCTCAGGATCTCCTCCATCGATAATAATAAAGTAATGAAAATAAATTCTAAACATCTAAACTGGTCATCTAATTCTGGTAGAACTTCATAACTCTACTTGTAGTTTTTCTCTTTATGGAATTATTGATTCCAGAATAGTACCTTCCAAATATCTATGCCAAGATTGACTGATAGAAATTTTACTTATAGTCAAGGGATAAATTATTTGTGGATATAGATAATATATAGCTAAAATAATAATTTTACCATGGATATATGGGATATTATAACAATTCCCTTTGACACCCATGGAAATAATTTCTCTATCCAACATTTATAGCCATGAGGTTTAAGAATCGTGCCTCTAGGACCTATTATAGTTGTGGGATTCAACACTCATTATTATAATTCCTATAAAAAACACTTATATATATAGTTTCTTTTTATGGTAAACTATAACCATAGGAATAATCATTCGTGGAATTAAAAAATAAAGGTTATCCATAAGCTTGATTCACTCAAGAATTCAGCCACATGTAGCAACCAAAAAATCTTAAAGGTGGTATTGGGTTTCAGTGTTGGGAGAAGTAGGTCAATGTAGGGTGACACTTTATTTTTAGTAGGACTAGTGTGGGGATACATCAAATTAATTTCAAAGTGTAGGGGGAACTATAGAGAAGAAACACTCAGCCCAAGCATATCTTGAGTAATAAACGAGTGGATTCCAAAATCAGAATTTGATATGGGACTAAAATATATATGGGTATTATGAACATAAAAATGTTCACCTATAAATGAGATATAACTTTATTTTAGTGTTATCTCCTCAAATTTATGGAACCTATGATTTCTATACAGAGCTTTCAGTGCATGCAACGGACCCTCTTCTCAGATCTATAACCCTCTTCCCATAATTTCTCATACCCCTATCTCATATTCATCTTAGTATTCCATGACCCATGATTTCACACATGAAATAACCTCTAGTAATTATTTTAAGGATCATAAATTATTCAATGTCTTGAATTTAACCCTATACAATATTATATATGTACGTTTATTCCTCGATCTACTTTTTTATATCTTCATCTAATTAAGTATCCACATTTCTTCCTACATAAACTTAACTGTGGTAAGTGATTTTTACCTATTCTAACCAATATTCTTTAATTTTAGATTAATCTAGGTATACTAAAATAGTTTTTATGAATCAATATACTAAAATTTGACTTGTGAAATTTTTCATATCTATACTATTTTTTATTTATATTTTTTCCAATTTAATAATAGATAAAATTGAATACATTATTTTTTAGTATTATTGATATATTTTGTCCCATATAATGATGAATTTTTTATAGTGTCTCCAGAAATTATTTTATTTTAGAATAATGAAATTAATGGGGATTAGTGGTGTTTTTTCATTTTATTTTACTTATAAAAGTGGGTAATAGTTCCATAATTAATTATTGGTTATTGGTTTTAATAAAAAATATTAATAGAAAGACAAAAAAATTAAATGTTGTGATTTAATTAAAAATGATGAATAATTAAATGATGATGAATTGAAATATATATGAGTGATTTATAATATCAATTATATAAATGAACATATTGATATATTTATTATGAAATGAATTATAATTTTTCTAATGATGCCATAATGGAACATATGGTTTATTTATTTAGGGATATGATTAATAAAAAGATTAATGACGTGTTAAATGGAGTGATTTTCAATCCAAATGGTTTTTTCTTTTAAAAATATAATAGGGTAAATAATAAATTTAACCAATTACATTTCCATGAGAAATGGTCCTTTTATCTATGAAATTAGTAAATAGATTTTGATATGAATTATACATGAATGATGAATTTTTTGAGTGTTGAATGATGTCACAGATCGTGCCTTCCTAGCTCATTACTTTGATGGTTTTGAGTTTTGGAGGTGTTTTGGAGTAGGCTTGAGGATGATTTAAGGTTGTTGTTGGTGAAACAGAGTTTCTGTAGGATATTCATGTCTTGTATAGTTTATATGATGTGAATTGGTGTTTCATGGTTTGTATAGCCAGCTGGTTTCATAGCTTGTGTGTGGATGAGGGGGAACCTGTGAAATGGATTCACATCATTAAATTAATTCAAAACATTCAATTAAATAA
The DNA here is from genome assembly GCA_963277665.1 of Viscum album. NCBI lineage: Eukaryota > Viridiplantae > Streptophyta > Magnoliopsida > Santalales > Viscaceae > Viscum > Viscum album. The sequence goes on along the minus strand of OY728137.1, from coordinate 1,082,881,761 downwards.
ATGTATATGTGACTTGAATTTTAGATGTATTTTTTAGGGAAAACTCGTGAAATTCACATTGTGAGTGGGTTAAATGATGTGAAAGTATTTCTTTCCAAGTTGTAAATAGGTTTTTCAACTGATACCTTCTCATTTGATTATACCTATTTCTACTCTCATTTTGGTGGAACCCTAGGAATATATTAAAGGATATTCATCCCCTTCCTCCCTCCATGATATGTTGGTTTCAGTGGAGCCTTGTTGGAAAATTGTTGTGAGTTATCCTCTCTTCCCCATGGTTTTCCTTCCATTCTTATTCAGAGATTTACTATGGTGCTGTGATTTTGGTTTGGGTTGTGATTAGGGAATTTATTTTTATAATCCATTATATGGTGTATTTTTATCCTTGGGTTTTTCATGTAGTTTTGGTTTACAGGATTTTCTTCCTCACTCAATGGTGGACAACAAATTGGTAAAGCTTATTTAATATAGGGAATCTTTTATTTATAAATTTTTTATATCATAGGGGAGGGGTTTTCTATTTTTTATCTATAGGGTATAGTTTTGTTGGATTAATTTAAGATAAGGTTTTGGCTTATTTAAATTTTTGGGGAGGGGGAATTATTCACATGCTTTTACAGATTTGATATTATTGTGATATTGTGATTATACAGGTTGAATTCCCCATAAAATATCGTGGTGGTTGGGGGATTTTTTTGTGCTGATATAACCTGAGTTGTGGAACCCTTTATTTTTGTGATTTTTTAGCATCACCATAAATAAATAAATAATTGTCTAACCACTTATATTCAGTTAATTAAAATAGATACCTCTGGATTTATGGTTTGTGTGATGACTCCCCTAAAAAAAATGAAATGTGATAAAATCCCCTTCATTAAATCTATAAAATGATATTTGATGTATTTTGATATTTGGTCACACTTTGGGGTGGTGATTTGTGGTTGTGATGTAGTGTGGGGTGATGTCTAGTTTGTTTGGTCATGATTTTAGTGTGGTAGGTTGATGGTTTATTTTGATGTGCTTTTAGGGAAGTGGGTTTATGGTTTCTTTGGCCATACTTTTAGGGGAGGTGAGGTGATGCTATGTTTGGTTTTGATTTTGGGGTGGAAAGGTGATGGTTTGTTTGGCCATGATTTTGGGGCAGTGAGGTGATGATTTATTTGGCCATGCTTTTGGGGTTGTGAGGTGACAATTTGTTTGACCATGATTTTAGGGTGAAAAGGCGATGGTACAATGGGAATGATGAGATTATTGTAATGTGTGGTTGTGTTATGCTAGATGCTTGATTAGTGATGGAAAAACTGGTTGATAATGTTTAAAATATCTTGGGTTGGTTTGGTTAATGGGTTAGAAGTGGTTAATGAACAAACAGATAATGGGTGTTGTGGTTAAATGCAGTTATTGATAAATAATTAAAGGGTGGGATGTTTTAATAATGTTGGATTGACATTAAATGAAAAGTGGCTCGTGGATTGTGTTTGTTGTGTATATTTATTCATTTAGAGGAGGTAATGAAAGTGGGGATATTTTGAGTTAGTGTGCACTTTTTGTGGATCCTTAGGTTGGTCTTGTATGTGGCTATATGTATATAATTATATATTTTTTGTTATTTATATATGTACTCCACCCGCGTCGAGCACTATGTGTTGACACCTGTATTTTCAAACTAAGGGTGTTTGTTTCCAACATCTTAGTGATGAGGATGGATGAATGGATACCTACTCTTCCCTTCTCTCTCTTATAATTGATTATATATGCACTAGTTTTGATGGTCAGAGGTATTTTAGTGCACTATGTGATGGCCCAGGTTTCTTCGGGTATGATGCAATATGACCATGTTGTGGGGCGATAGCCTAGGTATCTTCGGGCGGTATGTGATATGACTGTGTTGTGGGGAAGCTTATGGTGGGGTCATTCATGGTAGGAGGAGGGAATTTGATTTATGTCCTTATTTTTCATTATACCCAACTACTCTAGTTATGGAATTGGTTATAATGTGAATACTCAGGCATCTTCGGGCGAGATATGATGTGACCGTGTTGTGGGGAGATGACCCAAGTTTCTTTGGGAATGATGTGATGTGCCCATATTGTGGGGAAGTGGTATGTGTTATTCAAAAGATATAGAAGTGTTATGACATATGAAATTCATGCGTGAGAGTGTAAAATTAGTGGAAAAGTGGTATAGGGCACCCTTTATCGATATGCTTCTTATTATATTATTACACTTGGATTTCATTATTTTGTAAGCATGCCTTGGTGAGTCTGGGATGGATAGTTGAACTATTTATGTGCTTTTGGTTTTTTTCACATTAGTGCATTAGTATGCTTCTTTAACATGTTCATGAGAGACTTTGGTTTTCCTACTGAGTATACTTGTATGATCACCCAATATATATAATATTATTTTCAATTTACCAAGAAGATTAGGTGGATCATTCTAGACAGTAGTAGCTTTGATCTTTTTGGATAGTTTTTGTGTCACTACTTTATCTTCTTTTGGGTATTCACTTTTGAAGAATTTTATATGTATCAGTTTTACTTATTCATGCATTATGGGACGGTTTTGGTATCTTTTATATTATATCACGATATTTCTTATGGGTTATTCATATTATCTCTTGATCCTATATTATTATAGTGGGTACTACCACCAATTTTTCTGAGATTTTTATACCATTAGTTCTATTATCTAACCCAGGGCATATTGAAGGCTAACTTAGGGGGTCATTATCTCTCTCCCTTCATTGTGGTATCATTAGTGGGAGGTTTCATGACAAATAATGTGAAAAAAATTTAGTTTATCTATGATATTAGTATTTGGATAGCTATTAGTATTCTTTATTTAATTTCATATTAAAATTGGTATAAGGATTATCTTATTAGATATGTTCTAAATACATGCTTCATTGAATTATTTCATGGCTAGGATTATTAAAGTTTTTTTAATAATAATATATGTATCAAAGAAAATAATTTTCAGGTTTTACAGAATAATTTTCTTCTTTAATAAAGTTTTTCCATGATGAAAAAACTTGTATTTAGTTGGAGATTTATTATTTTTCACTTATATGTGTTGAAAATATTCATGAATTTAATGAATTATCTAATTATTTCCTAGTTTTTCAATTTTAATAATTTTTTTTTGACATAGTGGATAAATTTTTGATGTATGACATTAATCGAATCTCAATCAGGTTTCAAACTAAGTTGTATTTTTTTAGATTTTCTATTTAAAAATGCTTCAGATAGAGATCTTATATGCTTCCATTGTTATAATCATATCAGAATATCTTATTTAATTTAGGAAGAATTTATCTACAATCTAAAAAACTTGGTTTTCAAAGAAACTATTATGTAAGGTATCATAATGGAGGGAAAAAATTAATCTCAAACTATTCTTTATCGAAATAAAAGGAGTGGAATAAATAATTTATTATTTAGTCAGTTATAATATATTCATCATCATGAGAAATAAAGTATGATAATTTAAGATGATAATGGTATGAGTACACATGATTCTACTAATTAAAATTATGATGTTGATAGAGTAGAAAAAATAATGGATGATTCAATGACTTATATAAATTGTACTTGTCGTAAAATAACAATGATCGAATTTTTAATGTTTTTATATCATGGGGAAACCAAATATGGAATTTCTATTACTAGTATTGATTATCTTATTACCTTTTTAAATTACTTACTTCCTATTGATATATATATTTTCTCAAACCATTATAAGGAATGAAATTTAATTGATCAACTTGTATTTTCAACTAATACCATTCAATATTTTCCAAAATATTACAACATATTTTAAGAGGAAACTATGGGCCTAAATGATCATCAAGAATGTGGTACATCTCTATGGAAGAAAAATTTAGATGAAACACCATCTCATGTGCCACCAAAAGTAACGTATAACTTTTTGTTGATTCTCCAAAATATTTTCATGTACGGTGAAATCTAAAAAAATATGTGATGGAATGATTCTGAGAGAATTAAGGATAATTATGAGTTGGTCCATCCTAAAAATGGATTAACATGGTAGAAACATGATTCCTAATATCTATATTTTGTAGTTGAGATGTGTAATCTTAGGTTAGGTATATAATGTGATGGTTTTAATCCTTTATACAGATTCTTCACGCAACACATGTCCATTTTCATTCACTTTTATAACCTTCCTCCTTGGATGTGTATAAAAAACATTTACTTTCTTGAGTATAATCATATATGGACCTTCTAATATTAGAAATTATAGAGATGTGAACTTGAAACCTTTAATAAAATCGTTGAATAAACTATGGAATATGGGTGTGACCACATATGATGCATATTTAAAATAAATATTTTATATGTGTATCGCACTTTTGTGGAAGATAAATTATTTTACTACTTAAAAAATGATGTATGGATAGAAAATGAAGGGTAAACTATCTTGTACTATTTATATGAAGAATACATTATCCAATAGTATTAAATATCATCATAGTTTTAGTTTCATGGGAAATCAATGATTCTTTCTAATAGATCATCCATACAGGAAAAAACATTGAAAGTTTGATAATATCATTGATGTCGAGAAGCCACATCAGTGTATGTCTAAAACTAATGTGCCTCATGAATTGAAATATTTTATTTTTTCATTCAATAAAGGTCATAAAAAGTATATACATTAGAATAATGTTTCAATGGAATCTAATTATGATTGGAGGAAGATAAGTGACATCTTTGATTTTTCTTATTGGCCATAAAATTTGTTACATCACTGTTTAGATTGAATACACGTTTTTAAAAAATATGTGTGAAATTTTTCTTTTAACCCTTTTAAATTGAAAGGGGATACCAAAGACGATTTATGATCTCAGCGTGACTTGTTGGATTAGAGTATCAAAACTGAACTGTATCTTGAGTGTATCAATTAAAATAACTGGAAAGTTCCATGTAATTTACATGAGATGAAAAAATTAGAGAAAGTAAATTTCTATAATTACTATAGACTATTAAATATCCTGATAGTTATTTAAGCAATATATTAAAATGAGTCAATGTAAAATCGGTGATACTGAAATCTCTAAAAACTCTTGATTATTATATCCTTCTTCATGAATTAATTCCAATAGAATCCTTTATTATATGTCCAATAATATAAGGATGAAAATGATTTGATTATTCCATTTTTATATAAATATTTATTCTAAAAGGTTGTCCAAGTGTTTATTGAATAAAAAATTTGCGAATGGGAACCATTAATTATTTGTGAGTTTGAGAAAATTTTCTATCTTTTTTCATATTCATCCCACATATAACTGTCCATATTCCAAATAAAATAATTCTTGGGGGAAACATTTCTTTTTTTTATGTATCCAACTGAAATAAAAATATACATAAAAAATTTTATTTCTGGAAAAGGAATCATTCTGAAGGTTCCATTATGAAATGTTATTTGGATCTAGAATTTATGGATATTTTGTCATTGTATTTGGATGATGTGAGATTGAGATGTAAATAAATAATAAGAAATGAAAATGATCAGTATGAGAAAATTGATCCCACTTTTCCATCATTTCATCCCAAACATGGGTAATTCCAAGATCATATACATTTGACACATTCAAACTTGTAGATTTGTAGATGGGACATCATATGGTCTTGTTTGAATTTTATTTATTCAATGAATTCATCAAGTATGCAATTTGAACAAGAATATGTTATCTCATCCTATGTGATTGTATAAACTTCTTAAACTATTACTGTATTTTTATATAAGAAAAATAAAAAATTATAAGTGGAATTCAATGTTTATTACCTTTGAGAAAGAGATAGACTTTTCATAGAAATGAGTTTTATGTTTGGTTGAAATTGAAGGTATGGCCATTAATTTTATAAAAAAATAATAAAAAATATTTAATTTTAATATTTATTTATTTTTTAGGCATCGATATTACTAGTAAATGCAGTATCTCAATAAATAAGAGCATTAGATTTTGGTCCCAATAATTTGGTTTATGAATGAAAATCACTAGTGTTAAATGGTTACAAATTTTTTATAACTGGTTGAAAATGAAAATGATAAAACAACATGATGGGATTACGTTAACTATAATAACAAATTGTTATGCTAGTGTATCAGATAGCTAGTCTTGATGTTAAAATTTTTCTTATTATGGAGTTATTTAGAGAATACTTATATTGTATTATTACTTCCATGGTCGAGTCGCTGTGATGAAATACAAGTGGTTTGATTCAATGATGTGATAAGAAAAATTTATTGTTGACTTTGGATTTAGAGTTATTGACATGATTTTATTCGTGGATTCTGATGAGATGTATATTTTGGCATCAATTTTGAATCAAGTACTTTAGGTGAAAGATCCTCTAAAGCCTAAATTTGGTTTAAATAATAAAGTGATTCCAAGTCAATTATTAGATGATGGCGGGAGTGAAATTAACATCATCTCTTCCCCCATTGGTCCTGAATAATATGTTTTATTTGATGACTCAAATACATCAATTTTCAAAGTTTATTGTGAATCTAAAATAGTGGTGGGTGATATATAAAAGTAATGGAATTTGGTCTCAACCCTATATTTTTTAAACTTTTGTTTAAAAACACTTATTAAAAACTACCTATATATAGAACTTTATATTTATGGATGTTTTTCTAGGTATTTTCTCAAATTTTCTTCGCTCTAAGTGGTTTTTGATCCAATTTATGATTAGTGTGTTTTTTTATAATTATAATTGATTTAATTAGTTTCAATAAGTTAATTATAGGTGATTAATAGTGATTTCTTGGTATTTTGTACTCTTTTTAAATATCTCTTTGATTATACAAACCCTCATGTTATTTTAGAAACTATTATTGGGATTCAATTGATTTAATTTAAAATAAATTGATTATTTTTTAATTAACATGGTTTGATTTTATTTTTATACATTATTATATTGAATGTATTCATTTTGAACAAATAGTTTTAGTTTTAAGGGATGGTATAAGAAATGAAAACATAATGTCTTTAATTAATTTTATTATAATGATGGATGTTTGAATTTGAAAAATTGATTTTTTTTATAACAATTTTTTTTCTAAAAAATTTGAGTGGAATATGGTTCATATAGGTTATAGTTTGGAGGGAAAATAGTTTCTTATAGGTATGGTTTTTTATTATTTCATTCTTATTGTTAAAAGAGTAGGCCTAATTTCGTTATTTAAAAAGTGAACAATCTTGAAAAAAAATTGTTTGGGTGTGATGAAAAATCTTATAAATATTTCCATAAATGGTTTTTATTGAGTAGGTTAATGTTTTAAAATAGGGTTTAAAATTATTTATTGTTTCGATAAAGTTTTAAATTTTATTTGAAAGGTAAGTAAAATATTTTCTTTAAAGTAATGTTTTGTTTTAATGAAATTATGTTGTGATGTTATTTATCCTTCTATGTTAGAAACCTAAAATTTACATTGATTTTTTTTTGAATAAATTTTATGAATAAATTTCTTATAACCATGTTTTATAATGAATTTTAGCATTCTATTGAACTATTATGTTTATAAAAATATAGGCTTTGGAAATCATGATTTTTTCTAGTTTTAAGGTCATTTAATGACTGGTTTCATGGATAAAAAAAGGAAAATTATTCTTATGTTTTATCTTTTATGAGTATCAAGATGAATATTTTAAATTATATAATTGATTTCAATTAAAAATTAATTAGTTGGTTGGAGGAGAGTACTTAAGTGGGGGGTGAATTGAGTATCTATTAAACAATTTTTATTAAAAAGTTCTCTTAAAAAGTTTCTTCGATAAAATGAATACATCCTAGTTAATCAAGGTAATACGGTTATAAAAGTTTGACTATTAAAATAGCCTCTCAAAATATTTATTAAATCTCAATAATATCAATATGAATTATTGATACTACTTTTGAAGCTATTCTAAAAAGGAAAAACAATTATAACTTCTATATAATACTAACTATCAAAGTAAAATCTAGTGTTTTATGAAATATATAGTAAAGAAGAGAAAAACTAAATTAAATAACATAGTAGATAAAACAAGTGGTTCGGTCTCAACCTGAGACCTAATCCACTCCACTTGGTGATCACCTACCACTAAGAAGTTTATATTAATAAAATTTATCCACACCCTGATTCGGGGTAAACAACAGTGCCATGATTATCCAGGTCAAACGACCTATTATACTATTCTTTGTAGGTATAAACTACTAGGTTACACAAGGAACTTTTTCACACTTACCTATGGGAGTAAACAAGTGTAAAAAAATATATGAGAGAAAAGATATCTTGTATCCTTCAGTTTAGTATAAGAGACAACGTTTGTTTTAATATAGATATACACACACTTCTTGAAAACTAAAAACATTACACAACTGAGAAAGGCTGATGAGAAAAGGTTAGAAGTGATCTGAGTGTTATTCTATGTAGCTCTAGACTTGTAGGATGAAGCAGATGCAAGTATCGAGTCCTCTTGTGAAAAACAAAGTATCACAAGTCTACAAGTTTGAAGGTTTAAGTTGTTTAGATCGTGTTCTTAATGGTGTTACTACAAATATGTTTTTTGGATCTGATCTATGGATGTCTAGAATTTGGAATCGAGGGTTATTCATGTGATGTTCAGTTATTTCTTATTGCATGTATCAGTTCTATTTTCAAAAATTCTTGTACGCCTGCTACTCTAGTCCTCGTCTACGACACATATTCTAGGGCCACACTTTTATTTTTTATTTTAGAGTGCATGTGTTGGATCCAACATTATGCATGTATTCAGTACCTCAAACCTCATATTGTTAGGTGATATGTATATAAAGAAATATTAATTATGTTAGTGCATTTAAATGACTCAAATATGACTGTTAGAAATTAAATTGAAAAAGACAAATCAAATTAAATAACGGTGTCACAATATATCCAGAAACGGTATCACTTATAATTAGTGTCAACATGAAATGGTATCTTCTTCTTTGCCTTTGAGCAATGAGACAGTCTTGATGACATAGTTGTATTGAGATCAGGAACTGGTAGCACAGATGCGACATTATGATCACAGTTTATGGGTTACGGTGTTTGGGTCACAGTGTCTAGGTCACAGTGTCTAGGTCATGGTGTCTAGGTCACGGTGTCTCAGTCACGTTATCTGGGTCATGGTATCTGGGTCACGATGTCTTGGTCACGATGTATGGGTTACAGTGTCTGGGTCCTTTTCTTGAAAAATATAACTTGTGGCAGACTCACGGTTTCTCAGACTTAACCAAATATCTGTATAAATACTTAAGAAGTATTATTCACAGATTTAATTAGACTTAATAATTCATAAAATAAATCATTATAGAACAAATTAAAAATTGTTTACAATAATCATACATGATTTTGAATTATTTAGGATTTTGTGGATGTTTATTAAAAGCCTAAAGAAACCAAACATCTCTACACATGATTTGAGATAGATTAAATAAGATTAAAAATATTTACAGGATTTATAGGATTAAAAATATTTCCAGGTTTATAGAATTTAGAGGATTTACAGGATTTGTAAGATTTACATTATTTACAGGTTTTTTAGGATTTTTAGGATTTATTGGATTTACTGGATTTGTGATCATTAAAACCAGATTAAAACCTGAGGACTCCAAAAATCTCCCCCTTTTTTATTATCACAAATCATATGAATTAGATATATGTTCTTAGTGTGTTTTTCTCCCTTAAGGTCTTTTAGTTCTTTATCCCCCTTTTGGTATTATAAAAAAGATTGCAAGAAAACGAAATAATGAAAGTAAATAAGAGAATAGACAATAATATTTCACATTTCAGAAGATGAAAGAATATGTGTCATTACAAATAGTAGGAAATACAAAACATCCCTATCAAAATATAGTTTTCAATTTTCTTCAGCATCAGTCTTCTCTTTTCCCTTGATAGCAGCATCATAAAGAGCCACAAGTGCAGAAGTAGAAGTTGAAGAAGGGAGTGATCCAACTGTCAGAGAAAGAAGAGGTAGTCCTTCAAAAATAGAAGGTACCAAAGTAGTTTTGGTGGAAGAAAGATACATTTTTTGGTCAAGGATAATAGGTCTGATTTGATTCAGATCCTGATATATAGACATTGAGGTAGAGGCAAAGGCAGTAGATGAGGAAGGAGGTAAATCAGACTGCAAGGGTGCAACTATAGAATCCACAATACCAGTACTCTATACATGAAGATAAGGCTTAAATAACTAAATTAATTCAGTAATAATCTCACCACCATACTACATTGCTTTCTCAAAATCATCTTTGTTCTCCATGAATTTTTTCAATAGAGGAGTGAAATATTTTAGATTTTGAACTTGAGTCTTGAAATCTTGAGTGACAGGATGGATTTTTAAATTCTCTATAAGATACATGAAATTATTGGTCATATCATGCTTAGATAAAATCATATTAAAGTATAAATCCACTTTCTTAGTAATTTCTTCTTGAGAATCATCTGAAATATTGGAATGAATCCTCACCAAATCATGTATTATGTCACTATTATTGACAACTATAGATACACTATCCTTGTAAAATCCACTTATCACAGATTGAAGTTCCTCTTTAAAAAAATTTCTAATGAGATCATTATCAAAGGGTTGAGATGACTATCCTTGTACTCATTAGTCAGTTTGCGGAGTCGAATTACAAGATCACTCATATCTTGGACTATGTTATTGTTTCTATCGTCCATTTATCAGCTAATGAAGTCAAATTCAGTTGAATTATAGAGGCAACTTCTTATGGGATGTGACCACTAACATCCTCAGTAGGATAAGAAACAAGATCTTGCCCTGATTTCAATACTTTCTGTATATCTTCAATCATATATTTAAGAGACTTCACTTTATCACTTAGTTTTTTGTTCTCAATTATGGCATCTTAAATTTCATAAAGCATTTTTGGAATAATCTTCCATATGATCTTCTCTAATAGCAATGTAGCATCTCTTTCACTTAGGTTTGTTACAGGATCAGGTTGGGTGTTCATGATCTTTTCAACTACAGCCAATAAAGTATCTCTAAAGGCTTTCAAATCACTCTAACTCACAAAATCAAGAGGTTCTTGTGAAGGTTCAAGAATAGGAGATGAGACAGGATCAGGTTCCTTTGTAGAGATTACTTCTAGAGCAGAAACTGGTTTCAATTGAAACACAATAAAAATGTATATTCCTTTAACCAAGGCTTCCTAGGTATCATCTACATCAATGTATCTAGGGAACTTATACCATGTATGCATGTGGATTTTATCGACAAGATTAGGAACTTCAACACTTTATAAACTAGGGTGCATCTCTCCCTCAAAAAGTGTGTCTCTCATAGGACTGAGAGATTTAGTTTCTTGAACCAGTTATAAAAGATCAATTCTAATACTCTCACCCATTTCTTTTATATCCATCTGGAAGTCTTGTTCCATTATTTCCTCAGTAGATAGAATAACATCAAGATTATCTTTTTCCTCTAAAAATTCATTAACCGCGACTTCTTTTTCAAGATAAATTTATTCTTCTAGATGCTCATCAAAGAATAAACTTTTCCCATACATTAACAACAGATTCTCTTCTGGAAGTAGGTTCTTCTTCCAAATCAATACTTCTTTTAGTAACATGTGATTCCTTCTCAACTAAGTCTTATTGAATTGGTTTAATATCATCTATATCCAAGAGAATTTCTCCAGGAGGTGCAACAACTTCCTCTTCTTCTTATTCAATTGGATAGTCAACAATTTAATCTGATTCCAAACCAGGACCATATATGTTCTTAGGTCTTGAAGGATGCTCAACCAGATTAAACTTTTCATATAACCTTTAATTATCCTCCACTTAAGCATTTTTCCATGGATTTCAACTAATTTTAATCCTTTTGACTATAACCATTGAGATACAGAATTCACAGTCCTTGACGACTCTTCATTTGGTCCAACCATTCCTATAGCATACAGTATAGCATAGATTAACCTTGTGTTGAACAAGGAGGTAGACTTTGAGGTTGTCTTAATCAACTCACACATATGAATTATAACATACTTTCACAAGTTAATCTTATTTATATTATTCATAATATGTATCAAGAATACTTTTTGATATTTGAGGGTAGAAAAATATCCTTTTCTTAGACTAATCATATTATGAATAAACTTAAACATCAATCTATTTTCACCATACAATTTAGTAGCAATAGATCTTCTCTTCCTTTTATCACTAGTCAAGCTTCCCAAGGCCTCTTCTAAAATGAAAATTTCACTGGGAGGAGGAGGACCTCTTTGGTAGTCCTAAAAAATTCCTTTATGGGGTATCTCTAGTCAAGCATCCCATAGCCCTGAGGAAAAGGTGCATCTTTGGCCATTAATCCAGCTCCTCACAATAAAACCATCTTCTACATTGAAAGAAAACTGAACAAACTGATAGAACTGAGCAATAAGATTTGGATAAATAGGCCTTTTCTCTTTTGTGAACCAGTCCATCTATCTTTTCCCTTTTAGTACTTTTAGAACTAAATAATTACTTGACAAAAACCACTTAGGGAAGATTTATTTTTCTAGTACCACTATTATGTCAACAAGATTCAGGTTCAATGGTCCTTCGGGCACTACCTTTGGTGCTCTTTTCACTTTATTATAAGATCTATGCTTCTCAGGGGGTTATGAAGATGGGTGCATTATCCTGGGCATTCAATGAGGGTTTGAGAGAGAGAGAGGTATGAAGGAGGTATTATAGTTTGATAGAGAAGGGTTTTGATTTTGAGAAAAGAGATCTCAAGTGAAGAAAATAGTGAAAGAAATTTGGTTTTTATCATTTATGGATTTCAAGTGTCACAAATTAAGAAGCACAGGATGAATATAATAAAATAATCAACATAGTTATATGGGTAATAAAATACAAATAAAATGAAAAAGTTTCATTATGGTGAGACTAGAATATGTTGTCACGGTGAGACAGGAACATGTTCTCATGGTGTCATCACTATAGTGTGTCTCCACATGGTGCGACTGTATTCTTTGAGATGGTAATCACAAGACAGTATCTGAGAGATAGTAATTGTGAGACTATAAACATGAAACAAAAACTTCAAGATAGTAATATTTCATAACTATGAGAGTGAGATAGTAGCTCTAGGATAATGAACTCATGAAACCATAAACTGCGAAACAGTATGCTGTGAAATAATAAGTTTTAAAATAGTATGTTTTGAAACAGTACACTTTCTACTTAAGATTTATCATTCCTAATTCATGTATTATGTAATCTATCCTTTCATAATTTAATTTTTTGGTGAATATATTAGTAAGATGATATTCATATCCAATGAATTTCAAAGTGATATCACCTTTTTCATAATGGTTTCTCAAAAGTGATGTCTTACATCAATATGTTTTTTCCTAGAGTGTGAAACATGATTTTTTGAGATATTAATAGCACTCATATGGATTTCTTTTAAGAAAAGATATAATTAACACTCTATTAATAATATATCATGTTGTATTTTCAGTTTCATCCCAAAAATAAATAGATAATTCATATTCACTAATAATGGTTCAAGAAATCTCTTGCATGGTCATATTTCTTCTTTCTACAACTCCATTTTGTTGAGGTGTTCTAGGGGTAAAGAAATTATGACTATAGCCATTTTGTGAGAAAAAGAATTCAAACTCATGATTTTCAAACTCAAGACCATGATCAATTCTTAAGGATTTAATTCTAAGTCCACTAAGATTTTCTATAGTTTTAGCATATTTGGTAAAATGAGAGAAGGATTCACTTCTGGAAGCCAAAAAAAAGTCTAAGTATATCTTGGAAATTCATCTACAAGAACATAAATGTAGTGCTTCTAATTTAAACAAGAAACTCTATATGGTTCAAAAAAATCCATGTGAACCAACTTGAGAGGTTGAGAAGTTGACACTTCTTTCTTTAGTTTGAAGAAAATTTTGTGTTTCTTTCCCTTTTGACAAGGATTACACACTTTATCATTTAGAAACTCAATTTTGGGTAGGTCTTTAACTAAACTTTTTATAGCTAGCTTTCTAAGGGATTAAATATTGCAGTTTCCTAGTCTTTTATTCCAAATCCAATATTATTTGTGAAATACACTTAAACATTAATCATTTTTAGAAACTAAAGAATCTATGTTAACAGAGTATGAAATTTCATTTCTCAATGCAGAAAATACTAATTCATTTTTAGAATTAATAACAATGAAAGCATCATTTTCAAATTTAACATGAAATCCATCACCACATAGTTGTGAAATACTAAAAAGATTATATTTTAGTACATCAACAAAAAGTACTTTGGAAATTAAAACTGAGTTAGAGTTACAGATTTAGCCAAGGCCAATGATTTTTTCTTTCACATTGTCACCAAAAGTGACATGTCCACCAAAAAAATTTTAAGTTCTTGAAGCATTAATATTCTCATGTCATGTGCCTTGAACACCCACTATCTAAGTACCATAATCTTTTACAGGAGATCTTTAAAGAATTTTACTATAAAATAGTCAAATAAAAACAGACTTTGGTACCCATATTTGTTTAGGTCCAGTAATATTAGTAACTAGTTCTTTAGGAACCCACATCTGCATCATAGGTTTCTTATAAGAATTATATAAAGTACTTGAAAAATAAACCCTATTTGGTCTATAAAATATCGAAACAGTAGAAAGTGTATCATAATTTTAATTAACAGAATTTTTTCCTGAACTAAGAGTAAAGTTGTATGTTCAAGATTTAGAAACAAAATTGTTTTTTCCAAAATTTATTTTACCAAGTTGATAGCCAATACCGGTAGTGTATTTAGGGGAAATATATTTACCTAGAATTTGTACTAAGGTTTCTTTACCATTAGAAAACCTTTGAAGTTCCTTTTTCAATTTCTAATTAGAGAGCTTTAGTTCATTGTTTTATTTGAGTAATTGAACATTTTTCTCACTTTTTATAGTAAGTTCTGATTTAATAGTTGAGGTAAGAGCATACAGATTCTTCAAAGACTAGTATTTATCTTTTAGTTCATTATATGTCTCTTCCAGCATATTACAGTACTAAAACATTTATTCTTTAGTGTAACGTCCCGGTTCTAGAAGCCTCCCAGAGACGCCCCATACCTGGTTGGTCACATGGCCTCAAGCGCATTTCTCCAAACGCCAGAGGCTGCTGACTAGCTGCGAGGGCCTTCGACGTGATTGTGGGGAAACTATTCCCTCATTGACAGAGTAACACAGTGGAAGTAATACAAATATACAATGGAAAAAGTAGTAATAATCCATACAAAAGTAAACAACATAAGACTAGAAATAATACACTGGAGCACACATATATATATATGAATGATGCATGATACATATGTCTAGGAAATCATCCAAACAAATCACAATGCTGGAATACAGCAGTATAAACCAAAGTACAAAAGAAAAATAGTAAACAACTCCACATCATCACAAGCTATAGATTGGTCTCAAGATCTCCATCTCCACAGTCAATCAAGAACTTGAAGTAGAAGGGCACTTACCATTATCTATAATTGCAACAATATAATCTGTTTGGGCCCAAAATCATGGCCCAAACAGGGTGTGAGACTAAATCCCAGTAGGAAACCACCATGAGATCTATGCCTAACAGTCAGAGAATATATGGCAGGTAAGTGCAGAAGTAGTAAACAAGGAAGTAATCAGCATTTAACAATCCAAAATTTGAAAGCATTTAAACCACTACATAACATTAAACAGCTAAACAAAGCCGATAACCATGACAGGTAACACTTTGGGAAGTACCCACAGCCTATCTCCTCTAGTCCTACCTAGCAACACAAGCACACAACAAAAGTACAAAGGTAACCCTCTAGGAAGTACTCACAGCCTATCCCCTATGGTCCAACCTAACAAGTACAAGCAACCCTCTGGGTGGTACACTCAATCTAACCCCTCTGTTTCAGCTTAAGCATAGACACTCTGAGGAATCACTCACCTTCAATTCCTCCTATAGTTTTTTATCGGTAAATAAAGGTGCTCTAGGGAATCACTTACATCACATTCCCTCTATGGCCCACATCGAAGAACAGTAGACACTCTGAGGAAGCACTCAACGTCAACTCCCCCTATGGTCTCACATCGTAAGTAAAACAGACACTCTAGAGAAGCCCTCAACATCTATTCTCCCTATGGCCTATATACCAGGTTCTCACGGCCCTATGTAAGTCAAGCAATTATAACAGCATGTATCGGCCCGAGTAAACCTCAAGAACTACTTGGCTAGTAGTCTACAGCATATCAGCATAACAGAACAACAGTCACACCATCCTACAATACTAGGCATGGGAAAGTAAACAACAGTCTAACAGGAAAACTAGACCCAATAGTTAAAACAGGAAAAACATGCATGGGAAAACACATCCAAAGCACAAATATTTACCCTATTCACAATAAATTAACCTATACTCAAGAATACATGCATGGTAGACAATTAATAGGGCTAAAATGGTAAATGTGCAATACCCCGTTCATGGGTATTGGGAAAATTTGCACATATAACTCAAATACATTCAACAAAAAGACACAAACCACCTACCACGATGTTAGGAGATCGCTATACTCCAGCATCGACCCTTGGATCAACCTAGAACTTGGTAGATATAAAAAAATGTCTAACACATTTAACCCACGATATCTCATGAGAGAGGAGAAATAGAAAGATATATCTC
Organism: Viscum album; assembly: GCA_963277665.1. NCBI lineage: Eukaryota > Viridiplantae > Streptophyta > Magnoliopsida > Santalales > Viscaceae > Viscum > Viscum album. The sequence continues at coordinate 1,082,865,036 of OY728137.1, read as the reverse complement.
TAGGCGAAAATATAACTCACTAATGCAATTCCAATGAAACCAATAGTGCTCTATTCGAAGGACGGACGCTCACTCGAGGGTTCATCGAAGATCGACGGCCATATGGGAGCTCTCGGCCGAACGAGACCTTTAGGGTTCTGAAAAAAATGATCCAAAAGATACCACACCTCCTCAAATCCGGTGAACACACCACTGAAATCACTCTATATCCCCTTCCCAAACATCCACAAGTCTTAAAAACAAAACCCAAGGTAAACACAACCATATATACACACACAATGGGTGTAGATATAGAAAAATGAGAGAGAGAGAGAGAGAGAGATGTAGATATAGAAGAAAACACAAAGAAACCAAGAGGAGAGACTTACCTGGGAGAAACCACATTCAAACCACCTTGAAACCCCTTTGATTTTCTTCCAAAATGAGTGGGAGAGTCCCTCCAACCCTTGAGAACTGAAAATCCGGAGAGAGCATTGAGTGGGAGGAAGAATGAGGGAGAGATGGGAAATCTTGAGTGGCCTGGGTCTTAAAAACCTAAAATTTAAGTGGTTGCATGGTTACCCCACACGGTTTGGAAAACCATGCGCAAACCGTGCGGTTGCCACTGTCTCACCCAGGTACTTTGCATGACTTTTCCGCATGTTTTGAAAAACTGTGCACCGCCCATGCGGAGCCCACTGTCAAGGGTGTACAGTTTCCTTGGCTGGCTGTACGGTTTGTTCAGAACGTGCGCCAACCGTGTGCCCCTGCACAACCTCAACAACATTAAAAGTTTTTCCCAGAATTGTACAAACTTCAACCAACCAGAAAATGAATACATACCTGAAAAGAAGGTCTTGGTTCTTACAAAATTCCCCCCTTAAAGAAATTTGTCCCTGAATTTCCCTAGCTCGGCGTAGAAGAAGAAACCCAGAATAGCTCTGGCCACTATGCTCGTACATCGGCCTCCCTCTCCCAAGTCTCGTCCTGTACTCGCCCATGCTATCATAGAACTCATACCATAGGAACATATGAGCCACAGAGGACCTTTTTACTACGATAAAAAATATGGATAGGATTCTCCTCGAATGACGCATCCACTTCAATCTCAACCTCCTTAGGTTTAAAGTCATGAGACAGGTCTGAAAAGTAATGTCAGAGCTAAGAAATGTGAAAAAAATCGTGCATAGCTCGGTACCTCTAAGGTAACTGCAACCGATAGGCAACCGGACCAACTCTCTCTAATACCTCAAACGGCCTGACGTACCTCGGTGAAAGCTTACCCTATCTCCTAATCCTATTGTGTCCCAACCTCGGTGTGACACGTAGGAAAACCTGATCCCAGACCTCGAACTCTAGAGGTCGTCTCTACTGATCAGCATAAGACTTCTATCAAGATTGTGCAGTACCCATCCTCTTACGATTCAACTCTATATAATCCATGGTATCCTGAACAGGATGAGGTCCCATCAAAGCTTCCTCTCCTACCTCCATCCAACATAAGGGTGATCGGCATGGCCTACCATACAAATCCTCATAAGGATCCATCTAAATTGTTGATTGAAAACTATTGATTTAGGCAAGCTCCACAAGAGGTATATTCTTCTCCCAAGAACCTCCAAAATCTAGGATGCATGCTCGAAGCATGTCCTCAAACACCTGAATCTTACACTCAGACTAACCATTTCTCTGGGGATGGTAAGCTGTAATCAAAAGTACATGTGTACCCAACATCTTCTAAATCCCCTTCCAGATCCGAGAAGTAAAACAAGCATACCTATCTTAAAAAATGGAGTGTGTAACTCCATGAAGATGTACAATATCACATATATAAAACCATCCCATATCATCAACACTAAAATTCTCAACTGATCGTCAAGAAGTGAGAAACCTTTGTGAGTCCGTCAATGATAACCAAATATGCATCATTCCTTCGAGGCAACCATGTCATTAAATCCATCGCGACATCATTCCACTTCCACTCGGGAATGGGTAACTGCTACAAAATATCTGATGGTCACTAATGCTCAGCCTTCACCTACTGACAGGTGGAACACCTCCTGGAAAAACCAGAAACATCCCTCTTCATACCTGGCCACCAATACTAGCAGTGTAGATCACGATACATTTTGGTGACACCAAGATGAACTACCCAAACTAAGGAATGAAAGTCCCACATCAGCTTTTCGTGTATGTCTGCTGGAACCCATATGAACCCCTGGAAACACAAGATCTCATCCTCACCTGTGGTCCATCCAGGAATAGGGTCCTCTCCTAACACGCTCTCCCATAGGACTAAGCCTTATGAAGCTGATATCTTCACCATTCATACTCGATCAAGAAGAGTAGAGGTAACAACTACAGAAGATTGAAACATTTGTCCCTATATTTCATCCACCTCCAAATGTATCTCAGAGAACAGATCCATAAGCATCCACTCACTACAGGAATCCTAAACTACCTGTACTTGGGTCTTTCTACTCATCCCATGAGCCACTGCGTTTCCCTTCCCATGCGTGTAGGAAAGCTTGAAATCAAAGAACTGTAGGTACTAAACCAACCTTCACTATCTCAAATTAATATCATGATGAGTGAAGATGTACTTACGACTCTTGTGGTCAGTGAAAACCATAAAATGATCTTCTAGAAGATAATGTCTCCAACAGCGTAAAGCATGAACAACAGCAGCCAACTTGAGATTGTGCGTCGGTTAATTCCTCTCATGTGGCCTCAACTATTGAGACCTGTACATAACGACTCCCTCTCCCTATATAAGAACAGATCCTAGCTCGATACCTGAAGCATCACAATACACAGTATAGATCTTTTCTGGCTCTATCAAGACTAACCTTAGTGTTGAGGTCAGTCTCCTTTTCATCTCCTGAAAGGCTGACTCACAAGAGTCTGACCCCAAGAACTTTTCACCCTTCTTAGTCAGACTCGTCATTGGTTCTTCTATGTGTGAGAAGTCCTATATGAAACATCTTTAGTATCCATCCAACCCTATAAAACTTCATACCTCAAAGAAATTTCTCGTCTTCTCCTAGAAAACTACTTCTCTCACTTTCTCTGGGTCTACGGATACTCCTATCTCTAAGATAACATGGCATAAGAAGTGAATCTGATCCATCCAAAAGTGCCATTTTGAGAGATTATTATATAAATGATGCTCTCTCGGTGTACTCAAATCTATCTAAAGATGGGTAACATGGTCATGTCGAGTGTGAGAGTACACCAAGATATCGTCCATGAAGATCACCATGAAGGAATAAAAGTATAGATGGAATACTCGGTTCATCGGTTCCATGAAAACTGCAGGCGCGTTTGTGAGATCGAACGGCATAACCATATACTCGTATAGACCATACCTACTCCAAAAGGCTGTGAGAGGTATATCAAATGATCTAACGTGAAACTGATGATAACCTGACCTCAAGTCAATCATCGAGAACACCCGGGCTGCTCAAAGCTGATAAAAGATATCATCAATCATAGTCAAGGGATATCGGTTCTTGACCATCAGCTGGTTCAACTTTTGGTAATCCACACAAAGCTTGAGGGTACCATCCGCCTTCTTCGTAAACAGAATAGGTGAACCCCATGGAGAATTACTGGGTCAGATGAAACCCTTTTCCTGTAACTCCACCAACTACTTCTTGAGCTCCTACAACTCTACTGTAGCCATCCTATAAGGACGAATGCATGCCAGTGCTGCTCCTAGCACGAGCTCAATAAAAAATTCCACCTCTCACTCTAAAGGAGAACCTGAAAAGTCCTCTAGAAAGACATCCCTGAAATGATCCACCATTGGAGAAACATCTAACTATGAAGTCCCCTGGTCATCCAGATATAGACTAGCAATATGGGTTGTAACTCCTCTCAACCCATGATGCTCAGGTCCCGCTCTACTCGCCCCAACATCCCATTCACCCATATGAAGAAACGATATGCCCTCTTGTGATGTAAAACTCACCCTGAGATGATAACATTTGAGGATAGCATGGAAACGAACTAACCAGTCCATTCTGAGAATGACATCATAGCCTGTCATCTCTAGGACATAGATGTTCCATAGGAAGTGACACCCACCAACCTCAAAAGGGCTCTCCCTGCACTGACATAAACTGGAGCACACATATATATTTGAATGATGCATGATACATATGACTAAGAAATCATCCAAAAAAATCACAATGCTGGAATACAACAATACTAAACCAAAGTACAAAAGAAAAATAGTAAATAGCTCTACAGTATCGCAAGCCATATCTTGGTCCCATGCTCTCCATCTCCACAGTAAATCATGAACCTGAAGTAGAAGGGTGCTTTCCCTTATCTATATGTGCAACAATATAATCTGTTTGGGACCAAAATCATGGCCCAAAAAGGGTGTGATTCTAAATCCTAGTAGGAAACCACCATGAGATCTATGCCTAACAGTTAGTGAATATATGGCAGGTAAGTACAAAAGCAGTAAACAAGGAAGTACTCAGCAGTAAACAATCCACAGTTTCAAAGCATTCAAACCACTACATAACAGGAAAGAGCTAAAAAAGTAGATAACCAAAACAGGTAACCCTCTAGGAAGTACCCACATCCTATCCCCCCTTGTCCTACCTAGCAACACAAGCACGTAGCTAAATCACAAAGGTAACCCTCTAGGAAGTACTCATATCATATCCACTCTGGTCATACTTAACAAGTACAAGCAACCCTTTGGACAGTACACTCAGTCTAACCCCTACAGTTCAGCTTAAGCATAGACTCTCTAAGGAATCACTCATTGTCAATTCCTCCCATAGTCTCGTATCGGTAAATAAAGGTGCTCTAGGGAATCACTTACATCACATACCCTCTGTGCGCTATGTCGAAGAACTAAAGACACTCTGAGGAAGAACTCAACATCAATTCCCCCTATGGTCTCACATCATAAGTAAAATAGACACTCTGGAAAATCCCTCAACGTACATTCTCTCTATGGTCTATACACCAGGTTCTCATGGCCCTGTGTAAGTCAAGCAAGTATAAAAGCACGTATCGGCCCAAGTAAACCTCATGAACTACTTGGAAAGCAGTCTACAATATATCATCATAACAGAAAAATAGTCACACCATCCTATAATACTAGGCATGGGAAAGTAAACAGTAGCCTAACAGGAAAACAGGACCCAACGGTCAAAATAGGCAAAACATGCATGGGAAAACACATCCAAAGCACATCAATTCACCTTATTCACAATAAATCAACCTCTACTCAAGAATACAAGAATGGTAGGCAATTAACAGGGATAAAATGGTAAACATGCAAAACCCCGTTCATGAGTATTGGGAAAATTTGCACATATAACTCAAAGAGATTCAACAAAAAGGCACAAACCACCTACCACGGCATTAGGAGATCGCTATACTCCGGCATCATCCCTTGGATCGACCTAGAATGTGGTAGATCTACAAAAAAAATATAACATGTTCAACCCACTATATCTCATGAGAGAGGAGAAATCAGAAAATTGTGCTCTAGGGGAAAAGATATATCTCTGATGTGATTCCAACGCAACTGACGGTGTTTGATTCGGAAGATGAATACTCTCTCGAGGGTTCATCGAAGATCTATGGCCGTACGGGAGCTCTCGGCCAAACGAGACCTTTAGGGTTCTGAAAAAATCGATCCACAAGCTACCACACCTCCTCAAATCCAACGAACACACCACCAAAATTGCTCTATATCCCCTTCCCTAACACCCAATCCAAAAGTCTTAAAAACAACACCTAAGGAAACCAAAACCCTAGATCTACACACAATGGGTATAGATCTATAAAACCGAGATATATATATATATATATATATATATATAAATCAAGAGGAAAACACAAAGAAACCAAGAGGGGAGACTTACCTAGGAGAAACCACCTTCAAAACACCTTAAAACCCATTTGATTTGCTTCCAAAATGAGTGGGAGAGTCCCTCCAACCCTTGAGAACCATAAATCCTGAGAGATCTTCGAGTGGGAGGAAGAATGAGAGAGAGATGGGAAATCCCGAGTGGTCCAGGACTTAAAAACCTAAAATTTAAGTGGTTTTATGGTTACCCCACATGGTTTAGAAAACGGTGTGCAAACTATGCGATTGCCACTATCTCACCCAGGGACTTCACACGACTTTCCTGAACAGTCTAAAAAACCATGCACCTCCCATGCGGAGCCCACTATCAAAGGTGCATGGTTTCTTGGGCTGGTCGCATGGTTTTTTCAGACCGTGCACCAATAGTGTGCCCCTGTACAACCTCCACAAAATTTTTTCCCAAAATTGTCCAAACTTCAACAAACTAGAAAAGGAAGACATACCTGAAATGAAGGTACAAGTTATTACATTTATACATAATTTCATAATCACTTTAATCTCTAGAATAATAGGAATTTTTTAAATGATATTCCAGGGTTACCTCAGATGTGTTTGTCATAAAACACATATTGTCCTGTTTATCATGTGAAGATTATGAGTCACTTGAACTGTCCTTGGATGCACTCCTCGTTGCTTTCATTTCCTTTTTATACATTCTATATTTGTACTCATATTTATTTTTATACTTGATATTGGTATAGTCAGCCTTTACATGTCCCTTTCACTTACATTCAAAACATACTATCTCATCAGACTTGTCATTTATTTTCCAATCTTTCTTCTAGATTCCCTTTTGATAATATCTTCCTTTGAAGTTAGGCTTTATGAAAAAAATATTTCTTTTGTAAAATTTCTTAAACCTTCTGGATAATTGGGGCATCTCCCCATCACTGTCAGGTAAATATTGTTCACTGGTGAAACTTTCTACAGAGACTTTCATTTTCTCTTTTTCTTTGTGTTTAGAGGTGGTGGTCTGGAATGCCACAAATTTTCTTTTGGGTTTATCCTCATCTTCTTAGTTGAATTTTAACTCCTCTTCATCCATCATTAGTTTACCAATGAGTTCTTTGAAAGGAAATTTTCTAATGTCACATGAATCTTTAATAGAGATAGAGGTTCCTCTCCATCTATAAGGTAGGCATATGAGAATCCTCATGATTTTTTCTTTGGTAGTAACTTCTATTCCAAGAGAAATCATTATTTTGACAATTTCATTGAACCTTAGATACATGTCAGATATAGTCTCATCATGCTTCATTTAAAAGTTATTATATTTAATATTTTATGTATTGAGTATCATTTCTTTCACACTAGAAGTTCCTTCATGTGAAAGATACAGGGTATCCTAAATTTCATGGGTAGTTTTACATGCAGATATTCTGTTAAATTCCTCATATCCTAAAGATCAATATAAAGAATTCATGGATTTGTAATTTTTATTATAAGAAGTCTTGGTTGGATCATCCCAATTAATTTCATCAGTATTAGGAATTTTATACTCATATATAATTGAAGAAAAAATGTCAAAGCCCATACTTTGCAAATTCATTTTAATTTTAAATTTCCATTGGGAATAATTAGTTCCATTAAAGAATGGTGGTCTATTTTTTGTAGTAAATTCTAGTCTATTATCCGTAATAAATAAATACTTTTGAAGATCTAGAAATTTATAATTAACATAAATTTAAAGATCTTTAAAGTACAACTAAAATCATAGCTGAATAGATTTTAAAAATAGAGTCTTAATAAGAATAGAAAATCCTCAAATACCAAATGTTGGTTGGAGTACAGTACTCAAGAGGGGGGTGAATTGAGTATCTATTAAAAAATTTATGTTAAAAAGTTATCTTAAAAAGGTTCCCCAGTAAAATGAATACATCCTAGTTAATCAAGGTAGTACATTTATAAAATTTTTACTGTTTAAATAACCTCTTAGAATATTGATTAATTCTCAGTAATATAAATATAAATTATTGATACTAATTTTGAAGCTATTCCAATAAGGAAAAAAATTATAACTTCTATCTAAGATTAACTATCAAAGTAAAATCTAGTGTTTCCTGAAATATATAGTAAAGTAAAGAAAAAATAAATTAAATAACACAGTGGATAAAACAAGTAGTTCAGTCTCACGCCAAGTCCTAATCCACTCCACTTGGTGATCACCTACCAATAATCAGTTTATATTAATAAACTTGATCAACACCCTGGATTGGTGTAATCAACAATTCACGAGAATTTCCAGGTCACACGAACTCTTCCATTGTTCTTCATAGGTATAAAATACCAGGTCACACAAGGAACTCTTCCACACTTATCTGTGGGAGTAAACATATGTTAAAATATATGAGAGTAAGGATATATTGTATCCTTCATTTTAGTGTAAGATACATTGTGTGTTTTAATACATACATACACACACTGCTCAAAAACTAAACATAATACACAAGAGAGAAAAGATGATGAGAAAAGGTTAGAAGTGCTCTAAGTGTTATTCTATGTAGCTCTGGACTTGTAGGATGAAGCATATGCAATTATAGAGTCCTCTTGTGAAAAAGAGAGTATTTCAAGTCTTTTAGTTCGAAGGTGTAAGCTATCTATCTCGTGTTCTTCTTGAAGGTGGTACTTCAAAGGTATTTTTGGCTCTGATCTACGGATGTCCAGAATTCGGAATCGATAGTGCTTCGTGTGTTCTTTAGTTGTTTCTTGTTGCATGTATTAGTTATATTTTAAAAAATACGTGTTCATCGACTGCTCGACTTCTCATCTATGACACTTTTTATAGTGCCACACTTTTCTTTTTATTTTAGAGTGCATGTGTTGGAGCTGACCGGATGAATGTACTTTGCACCTCGTACATCGTAATCTCAGGTGATATGTCTACAAGGAAATATTAATTCTTTTAGTTCATTTAAATGACTCAAATATGACTGTTAGAAATTAAATTTAAAATGAAAAAACAGATTAAAGAACGGTGTCACAGTCTGTCTAAAAATGGTATCACTTAGAAACAGTGTCAACACAAAATGGTGTCTTCTTCTTTGCCTTTGAGCGGTGAGACAGTCATGATGGCATAATTGTATTGAGATCAGGAACCAGTAGTACAAATATAGTATTAGGATCACGATGTCTAGGTAACAATGTCTAGGTGACAGTGTTTGGGTCACAGTGTTTGGGTCATGGTGTCTGGGTTACGGTGTCTGGGCCGTGGTTTCTGGGTCATTGTGTCTGGGTCACGGTGTCTAGGTCATGGTGTCTGGGTCACGATGTATGGGTAACGGTGTCTGGGTCACCATTTCTCGGTCACGGTTTCTGGGTCATGGTGTCTAGGTCACAATGTCTGAGTTATGGCGTCTGGGTCCTTTTCCAGAAAAACAGAACAGGTGGTAGACTCACGGTTTCTCAGACTTATCCAAATATCTATATAAAGACTTAAGAATTAATATTCACATAATGATTTACACTTAATCATTAATAAAATAAATCATTTTAGAAAAAAAATAAATATAGTTTACAATAATCAAACATGATTTAGGATGACTTAGGACGTATTAGAAGTTTATTTAAAGCATAAAGAAACCAACTGTCTCTATACATGATTTGAGATAGATTAAAGAGGATTAAAAAGATTTACAAGATTTATAGGATTTATAGGATTTACACAAATTTACACGATTTATTGGATTTATAGGATTTGCCGGATTTACTGTATTTATAGGATTTATAGGATTTACAAGATTTACAGGATTTATAGGATTTGTATGATATACTATATTTACAGGATTTACAAGATTTATGATCATTAAAACATGATTAAAACATGAGGAGTCCAAAATAATCTTTATTATTTTTAGGATTATTATAAATGGAACAGATGGATTGATAGGAAAATATAATTTGTTTTGGAAACTCATTTAGAAATAATTTAAGATCATTGATTTTAAATTTGGTTTAGATATTTTGGAAACTTTGTAGTTTGTTTGATTTAATTACATGTCAAAAAATATTTGAATTCATGATTTAATATGAAATTGGTTATTCTAAGTGAGTTATGTGATAAATGAAGTATATGAGTTAATTAAATTATTATATGGATTCAAAAAACACAATTCTGGTTTAAACCATGTTTAATATTCCCAAATAGGTGTATTCAGTATTTTGTAATGACCATATATTTATTTGTAAAATTTATAACGGATATCACATAAATCTAAGTTGTGGTTTTCATGGAATGATTGGAAATGATTTTTTAGTGTTTTAAGACTCTAAGAATTTGAATTTTGTAATAAAAAACAAGAAATTGATTTCATATTGATGTGAAATCATATGAAAATAGTCTTTGAGTTATTTTTTACATTTCTGAATCGACGACACATCAATTTGATGTGAAGTGTGCCTAGAATGACTAACAAAGTCTATAAAAATGTGATTCAAGGGAATAAAATCAATAAAATTGATTCGTATATATATAAAATAAAACTTAAATGATTGTAAATTTATTTTAAAATTTTAATAATTGACTCCACCTCAACTTGAGCTGCAGTTTTTTCAAGATGACCAAAAATTCTTTTTTAAGTATTTTAAAAATATAAAAACACATGTGTCATATTAAATCCTAAATAAATACCTTTTATTAATGTTAAATCATAGTCAAATTTTCTTTTAATTATTTATAACATTATTTAATATACGACACATCAATCTGACATGTGATGTTCTCAAAAAGGCTAAATAAGTTGTTTTTAAAAATATTAAAATATCTAAAAACACAAATAAGAGAGATAAAACCAATAAATAAACATCATATTGATGTTAAATCATAGGAAAATGTTCATACATTTATTTTTAATATATGGTAATTTATTCCACATCAATCGGAGTTTTGGTTTGCAGTGGATGACCAAAAATGCTTTTTTAGTATTTTAAAACTCTGAAAACATGTGTGTAATGTTAAAAACATACAAAATGATGTTCATGTTACTTTAAATGATTGAAAAAAAATTATTTAAATTATTTTTTACATTTAATAATTTTCATAGAATCATTCCAATGTGTGATGTTCTCGGAATGACTAAGTAAGAAGCTTTTAAATATATCAAAGTCTCTAAAAATGTGTGTAAGGGGGATAAAACCAAGAAAAAGAACTCATATTTCCATTAAATTTTATTAAAATTATTTTAGATTTGTTTTATAAATATAATAACAAACTCCACATAAATATTGGTTAGGGTTTTCATGTGATGATTAAAACCACTTTTTAGTGTTTTAAAACACTAGAACATGTGCGTGGCAGTAAAAACCTATAAAACAACCACTAATTGATTTAAAATCATAGGAAAGTCGTATTTTAGTTATTTTAGACATTTAAAAATATATTTATTATCAATATTATGTGTGGTGTGCTCAGGATTACCAAAAATATGTTTTTAAAGATATCAAAGTCTTTAAAAACATGTGTTTAAGGGCCAAAACAAAAAAAAGACCTTAGATAATCATGGAATCACAGTAAACTAATTGTAAATTAATTTTTTAAATTTATGATCCAAATTTAAGTCAATATAAGTTTTGGTTTTATTATGATGAACAAAAATTATTTTTTAGAGTTTTAAAACTCTAAAAATGTGTATATAGCGATCAAAACCTAGAAAGAAACCACAAATTGATGTGAAATCATAGGAAAAAAATATTTGAATTATTTGAGACATTTAAAAATAGAATATACATAAAATACATAAATAAAAAATAACAAATACATAAATAACAAAAAAATAACAAATTCATAAATAGAGAACAATGAATAAACAAATACATAAAGAATAAAAAAAGAACATATAATTATTGGATGTGAACTAAAATATACATACACATGATTCATGTGTATTGAATACATATATATGGTGTATGTGTGTGTTTGTGATGCATATATATATATAACATGAAAATATATTGTATGTGATACTGCATATAGTCCACACATAGTACATGCATATTATGCATGAGGTATAAATGAATATGAATCATGTATTCATACTGAAAAATGTAAGCAGTATAAACCCATATAATGGATGTATGAAAGAAATTAAAACTAAAAATTTAGGCTTACTAATTATTCATTTATTATATGGAAATATGTTTTCCACACATTTTTTCATCTAGATTAATATATTTTCATAATACTCATATACTATGTTCAATGAATTCATCAACAGGGCTTCAACCAGAGGTGTCATTTAATGAAACATGAAATGTTGGATGTGTTCTTTATTCGTTATGGAGTATCAAACCATGCATATAAAATGATATTTTATTATGCTCATTTGGGTGTGATAATTTCGTTTTTTTATTCTAGTAATGATAATCAATTATAAGAAAAGTTGTCGAATATTTATCCCTTCTTGTAGCTCATTCAATACATTTGGTGGAGGAGTTATCACCCCTTCAAGTGTATAGTATCCTTGAGAAACATTTTTGGATCCATTTGATAGTGTATCTCCCTTTAAGGTAGTAGTCTTTGATCTGATACTCCTTATATTCTTCCTCAAACATTCTCCCAAGATCCAGTGAGAAGAGATCCATCATAAGCCCATAAAATGTTTGCTCTATTTTTATTCATTTTTATTTACCATGCTCATTTATTATATCGAAGAAAAATCATCCCAATTTTTTGTTTTCATCCAATTTTAAAGGATTTTATGATGATATCTGGAGAACCTATTATGGTATTAAATCTTGATTCATCATCAGATCAATGTACATTCTTCACTATTTTGAAAAAACATGATATATGTAACGTAACTGGTATAGATTTGTTCAAAATTATGTTATATGATAACATTGAGATACATATGTTTTACTCCATAAAATATAATAAAGTTAATAAGATAACATGATCGGGAGGGTGACAAGGAAAATATTTATTAAATTACGCTATTGGTTGTGAGTTGTGGGAAAAACAGATCATTATTTTTTTATCTTTCTTGTGAAAAATGTTAGCATGGCGACATGAGTGAGGATTGATATTAAGCTATAATACAACATAATTTCAAGAACTTCATTTAAGAGATGAACGATTATCCTATATGCATGACATGTAAACTTTGAACATGACCTTCAAATATTGGGTTTGGGAATGGAGTGTTGTACGGAGGCTCAATCTTGACATACAAATGTTGATTACGATATGAAGTAAGAATATCATGTGTTCTATGTGGATACAAATCACACATCACATACATGGATTATAATAAATGTGGAAGAAGGAAGTTCATGAGAGGAAGGGTGAACAGTGTCATACCCAATGCATCCCACATCAGAATTCATTTCAGGGGCACTCATTTATTACTCAATATGAACAATCCCAACAATGATGAAATTTTCTTGGAGTTGGTGCTCTCCAGTGGGCATCATGCCTTACCCCATGGTGAGTCTAAGAACCCATTCTACCTTTGTGTTGAGCTGCACTCCCTCATGTTTGCGCTGACCTACACAGGTTCTCGCACCTCTCTGCATCTTCAGTTGGCCTACCCTTGAGCCTAGATGGTCGGCTACTTGGATGAGCCAGCTAAATATGGACTATTTTTTAGATAATAAAATATATTTTGTGTATATATACGAAAAAATGTTTGTTTATATTATATATATATATATATTATACTTTTAATTTATAATTTGATTATAAATTTTTGTTGGGATTAATAAGATAGGATTTTAGTGCCTAAATTAAATTATGAATAGTTTATATTTATTTCAAGAAAAATCAAGTATTTATTTTAATTAATAGAACTTGATTAAAAATTAAATTATATTATTTAAAAAGTGTTTATAAATAATTAAAATATATTTTAGAATGTTTTTAAAATTTATAAAATATTTTATATAAATAAATTATTTATAAAAAAATCAGTTAATTGATTAAATGTTATTCAAAAATTTATTATAAAAAGTCCATTAATATTTATTATTTAATATTGAGAATATCCTTTCCAATTTTTTAACATGTTTTATAAATGGTTATAAATCATTATAAAACTTTTTTAATGTTTTTACCAAAATATATGGTGTCTTTGTAATCTTAATTAAAATTTTTATTTAGAACATTATAATGATGATTTATAAAGTGTAAATAAATCACATAAATGGGGGAAAGTATAAAGGATTTTTTATTTAAATTATGATTCATTCATGATTAATTAATTTAAAATGTTTAAATTAATAGGAAAACTTTATTTAAAGATATTATTTAGACCACATAAAAAACAATTTGATGATTAATTTGATTAAAGGTTTAAATAATATTATTTATATGACATATAAATTTTATAAAAGGTTTAATTAATATAAAATGAATTCTAAAATATATAATTTATAAAATTATATATATATATATATATATATATTCCATATGATATAAAATATGAAATATCTTGTATTTAAATTGGGTATAAAATGTTTACATCCATGATTATGAGTTACCCATAATATTTGGATTAATTATAAAGTGTTTATAGTTGTATTTTAATTTATTAATTGTTTATAAATTATTATATAATGTTTAAATTTATGAAATGTTCAATTATATAGATTTTTTTATTTATTCATATATATATATATAGTTGATTATATTTTGAATATTTTGTCTGATAAATTTATATGATAATTTTCTTCTAGGAGATATATCCTTTCATTACATGTTAGGTACGACTCCATAAATTTTATTTTTCATCTACCTTAATTTTAAATAAAAGTTAATATCTTGAAATTTGTTGTTGGGAATTTTTTGTGCATATTAGGTTTTAGATTTATCATGAATTAGATTCTCTCTTGATTGGTGTCTCCCTAGGGAGAGGGACTTGGGGTTGGACTACCCATTGACATGAGGTTTCTACCTTGTCTAGAAGGGTGAGGGTTTGAATATATATCGCCATGGGCTTACTCATGTAGATATTATCAATATCATGTAGTTGTAAATATTTACATCAAGATTTCATATATCATATGCATGTGATACATTAATATATTTATGAATGTGTTTGGATTCTATTTTTGGTTGAGTAACACAAATTGTGGGTTTTGTAAATGGTTACACATTAATGTGATGTGAAAACATTAATTTTGTGGAACAAATAAGGATTCCAAAATTATATCATTAGAAGTATACAAAAATAAATGAATAAAACATTAGATGATAATGATTATATAAGATATAATAGTTATGAATTTAATATGCATATGATTTATTATAAATTTGTGAGAATAAGAAAACCCCTTGAAAACTATGTGTGGGATTTCTTCCAAATTGGAACTTTTCAGGACCCCAATGATTCAACTGGGTAGTTTAGTGCAAAATTTGGGTGCCTCTAGATTATATTGTGTTAGGAACGCAAGTAATGGGTAACCATGGATCATTCAATAGGTAGTTTTAGGATAAATCTTGATGCCCTTGGATTGTCTTTTGTTATCGTATTTTGGGCATTTTCTTTATATTAAACTCGATAAGAAATCCTAATGGTTAGGATACTAGAGGAATAAAGTTGAATTTATCTATATGATGTATCTTGGAAAAGAGTTATTCACTAAACTATCCCAGAATCATAATTTTTATGATTGGGATGATCCCCTACCTAAATAACTAAGTGGTGAGATGAATTCTAAATAAAAATAATTTCTTAGTAAAATACGGATCTTATATCACTAAATAAATATTATGTATAAGGTCATTATTTTAGTGGGATAACTTCCATTAAATTTCCTTAATAAAAAATATATAAGAATGATATTAATCTGATAAAAAACTTTATTTTTTGTAGATAATGGAATCAAAAACTAGTTTGACTTTTGAGATATATTCTCAATAAAGAAACAGAAAATGGAAGCAGCTTTCTTGACTTGTATTGGAAATTGAGAATTGATCTCAATAAAGAGGAAAAATTATTTATGTTGGTATAACAACTTTCAAATTAAACAATTAGGTAAATTATTCTAAAAAATGAGTTGGATGCTTACACTAACCATTTAAAGGACTTACTAGAGGGTTCAATACTTATTGTTATTATTATGGACTCTAAGATTAAAAATAAACATGATCCTATGAGTGCTTATAACATAATGTAAAACCTAAATAGGATCTATTAGGAACAAACTATACATTAAATTTTTAAAGTTTCAAAGGCTATTATTAGAAGTAATATGGATAAAATAACTTCATTTTAAACTCATTTGATCAATATGATTGGTTATTTTAATTATTTTTAGAGTCTTGGTTCACCTCTTAAACTTGATCTTTCCACGTATATTATTTTTCAATCACTGCCAAAATGGTTCTGGTAGTTTATTGTTAATTACAATATGAATGAATCCTATAAAAATTTACTCAATTTATTAAATATGTTTAGGAGATCTTAGGAGGACATTAGTGGTCTAGTATCTTGTTCTACTATGATGGTACAAAAAAATAAGTGTAAAGGTTTTGAAAAAAAATAATATAAAAGAAGTCATAAATAATTAACACCACCAATTAAATTGATAAAGAATAAATAATGATAATGATACTATTGTGTCCATATTTTCCATTGGAGGAGGAACTATCTTGAATACCTAAAATTCCATAAGAATCCAAGTGGATAGTCTTATTTGGGTAAAAATATTACATAATTCAATTCATAAATTCTAAAGGGAATATTATACCAACTGTATGCTTTAAAAATGTTATAAATATAAATAAGTTCATAAGTAGAAGGTGAATTGAAGGATCAAGATTAAAATTATGGAGAAAGAGGTTACTATAGAGAGATGAAAATGACTTCAAGAAGAGATGAATTTTTATTACATGTTTGTTTATCTATTTTGAAACAATTGGTTATTTCAATAAATAAGATCATTTTGTTTTTCAAATTTGATTCATCTAAATTATATAATATTTATTGAAAGGGGAATGGATAATAGTGTATTATCTAGGATAAAAGTTTTATCCAATTACTTAAAATGTGAGGGAATTTTCTCACATCACACATTAGTGACATATTTTAAAGAATATTATTATTTTCAAGGAAAATGTTATAAACATATAGAATACAATATGAGATATGGAATAAATAGTTTATATGTTAAATATTCATAATACAAGTAAATATGTGTTATTTCCTAACACAAATAAGTTTTTGTTTAATCATACCAAAAAGATGTAATGATTCAACAAAACTATTACCACAACAACAACATGAGAGTCACGTGGAATATTTGGATATTAAACACATAAGAGACTATTTGAAATGGTTTTAATTATACACCATGTTATAATAATAATGGTAATATTTATTTATCAGTCATCCAAGTGTGATGATATTTCTTACATGAATTTTAGATTGATAATATCCCCTCAAAGTATAACTCTGAGATATCCCTAATTGATGATCATAATGGATAACAATGGGTTGTGATAATATGTTAATATAGATTGAATAGAATCGTGTACTTGTTACAAGGGTTTGTATATGAGATACAAAGAATAGTATGATATGATGATAAGTAGAGACTTATTAATTCGAATAATGTTTCAATGTATGTCTTATGGAATGACATACAATCATTGATTTACTTATGGATGTATGATTATTATCAATATTTTCTACCTAAGGCTGGTGAGATATATAGCATCAGAAACATCATAATTTCATACCATTTTTATGCAAGTAAAAATTGAATTAGCTAATATGAGAGTGGTTCAGAATTTTTTTTATCATTTAATTAGTTATATTATATCAAAGATGGGATTTTTCAACTTTTATGCCAGTAAAATACATATGAACCTCGATTGAAATTAGAAAAAGGAAAATCATGGACATACTAAGTTAAAGTATCATATGATTTTATTAACTACTTAGATGAGGTACATATGATGTGTTCATATATTATATGAATGACATATTATGTATTCATTGACTTTGTTGGTATATTTTATAAAATTAAGAAAATGTGATTTTTTCTAAACAATATTTACATGTTCTATGTTCAGTGTCTATTAAATGTCATGTAAAAATAGATTACACAGAGTAAATATGATGTATGTGATGCATATTTTTGTGGCCATGTTCATATAGAGATATAAGAATTCTTGATAAAGATCACATTGGAACCCTTAGTTTCTTGAGTATCACTTATTCATTACTATAGGATGTTTCTTTATTATATCAATGAAATATGGATTTCATTTTTTTTAATATTATTAAGGCCTTTGGGGTAAAACATTTTGGTCCTTGGATAAGGATATTTTTTTTTGAAAAAATGTTTATTCCAAAATGAAGAGATCTAAATGAAAATTTATCCAAGATTTTGGATATATTCATAAATAGTTGTGAGCTCTAATCATAACACACTTCCTGACATCCTGGGGAAAGGACAAATAAGAAAGGGGTGAGCTCTAATGCTCAGTAAGGGTATGCATACAACAAGATCTAAAAAATAAGTAATAATTACCATGTCAGGGTAAATAACTAAAACACATGGAATTTAATTAATAACTTTAATATGAAGAATAATATGGTGGGAATAAATTATGGTCAAGGTAATTTCATATAAATAATCACATGAGCTTGAAACTTATACATTGATATTCAAAAAAATAAAATAATAACTTAGACGTCAATAATTGATCTCATAATGAGGGAATTTATAATTTAGGACACAATAAACATACATTCAAGGCCTCATGATAGGTCATTTTACATAAATGGGGAATGCCTCGGCTAAATAACCAAACTATTTTGCCTCATGATACTTACCCATGCATCAAGGGTCTATATAATTATGGGCCCCACTCATTACTTAATAAGTCCTATTAGTTCCACTTATGAAAGGGGATAATCATAATAAATATAAATATTCATATTTAAAAACTAAATATTATATTTTAATAATTTCCACAATCAATAAACTTAATAATAAACCATCTAGAGTAATATGGATAATTGTATTAAAATAGAACATCCCCAATAAAACTGATCATAAACCATCCCAAGAAATAATAAGGATGGTATTATTATAACATATTACCAATTTATCATAATTAAAATGAGTATTGTTATCTTTAATGAATAAAAATGCCATAAAAATCCATTGATAACATTCTTGAAGAAAATATCCTTTTGATTTTGAAAATAAATTTTAAAAACTAAAAAATTACAAAATATTCGTAAAAAAATTATTTTAAAATAATCATGGAAATTATAGAGGAATATTCAAATAAATTAGTTTTCATTATGGTGGATAATTCCATACTTAACGTATAAGTTAAAAAAAAATTCTTTCACACTACTATAAAAAGTTCAAAAAGTTTCTCATTTGAAAAATGACAAGAATATTCTTTTCAAAACATTTTCTAAAAAGTCAAACAAGTGTAAACATTACTTAAATAAATAATTTAAATAAGCTTAAAAAAAATTAATTTTTTTTAGAAAATATAGATATGGAATAAAAATCATTTTCAACCAAAAAAGAATTAAAGTTGTATTTTCTTAAAATCATTTTCTCAACTAATTTAGATAAAAAAAGAGGAAAATGATACTATTACTTGAAAATTTCATGAATAAATATAGGATAAGAAAATATATTTTTATTAAGATTGGAATATCAAAAAAATTATCCAAGGGAGGCTTAAACATAAACAATCCTTAATAATGATGAAATTATTAAATAAACCCTTAACACTTTGTTAAAATTTGAATCATAATACACATGAAATAAATAAATTGAAATGAAACTTTAAATTACATGAAGAAACTATATTCATGACATAATATATGAAAGGTTCAGAATATACACCACAATAAAGAAATAAGTGGTGAATATGGCATATGTCTCACAAAAGTAAAAGTGAGATGAGAAACCATTACCTCCAGGCCAAATTACTTCGTATCTATTCAAAACTACTATGTAATAAATAAATATTTATTATTAATATATTAAAGAAAAATAATCATATATATCATACCATATATTATTTTCTTATAAATTTTTAGCACTTTTCTATTAACAACTCTATTAAAAACATTATTCTAGATGATAGCTGCTTTGTTTTTCATGTATGTTTTGGTTTGGTAGTTTTGGTTATTATACTTTGACCATGGTTAAATAATATATATAATTTTAAACATGATATAAATATCATATATATTCATTATATAATTATTCATAATATTCCATAAAATTTAGAGTTAAAAAATTGAGTTACACCATTCATGGAGATGGTAGGTCGTACCTATGCATGAATGTTGTTTTCATTTCTTTGAAAGATGAAAAAAAATAAAAGTAAATAATATTTAACATTAAAAAAATATTATTACATAATATATATTATATATATTCATTAAATTTATCCTTATTACCAACCATATCAAAATAAAATGAAAAACATTTCACATCGTTTCATGGAGGCGGTATTCTGCACATATGCATGAACGATGTTATAATTCTCCAATGGATTGGAAGGTAAGAGGTTAGATGTTGTATTATAATTATATATATATAATTTTTTCATAAATAATTTATATATATATATTAAATTCATCATTATACCCATTGGTGAGGGTTGGTGATGGAAAATTAATTATATCGGTTTATAAGGTGGTATATGTCGTACACACAATCGACAGTTTTATTTCCCATTTGAAATAATAAGAGATGAATATGGGTAATTAAATTAAAATAATAAAATATTAGTATATGGGAGATAATTTTTTTTATCTTATCATATTTTATAGAGATTTAAAGGAGTTAAAGGAATAAATAAAATTAAAATGAATGGTTAAGAACTATACCTCTTCTTGGGAAAACCTCTTTAGGTTTATACCTAAATCCTCCCTAGACTGGATTTTTAATAAAAATGAATCTAAGTAATGGGGATGAATTTAAGAAATATATTTGGATTGGTATTTTTTTAATAAAAGTTATTTTTAATCTATTTTTATAAATTCAATTCACATAAGTGACAAAATTTAATTGAAAGTTAATCTCACAGACACGATGAGAAAACTGTTTTCCAAAGATGAAGTTTTCATAAGTATAAAAAGTTTTTAAATTAAAATTGAAAATATAATTGATTATAATAGAATAAATTAATTAATTATGATTTAATTTAACTAATTTTACTTTAAAAACAATTTTATATAAAATTTAACTATGTAAATTCTTTAAAGGAAAAGGCAGTTTTCAATAAAAATCAGTATTTTTTCACTATTCATTGAAAATTAATCCTTTTATATTGTTATAAAAAAATAACTCTATAATTTTGACATGATAATTTAAAAAATTAAGAAAATTTCTAAACTATATTTTCTAAAATTGGTAAAAATTAATTTTAAAATTAGTGTGCAAAACACAATGAAACTACTTTTGAGAAAACTAAAGTTTTTAAGCATAAAACTGGGTTTATTCTTATCTAATGAATAGAAAAATATTATATGAAGGATAAAAAATTTGACTGAATATATAATATATATATTTCATTAAAATAATTCTAAAATATTTATTAATTTAATTTATTAATATATAAACACATTGTGTGCAAAAAACAATTTTTCAGGAAATCATTTCTTTTACTTTTAAATGATTTTTATTTTTTATTTATAATAAATTGACAAAAAATATATTTATTTATATATGTGAAAACAATATACATTTCATAATTTATTTAGTCTAATTTATACCCTATAATCCAATTTTTTTAAAAGGAACAATTTATTGAACAGATAAAAATAAAGGAGGATTACATGAGTCTGAAAGATGGAATCTTATTACATTATTTTTCATAAAAAGGCTGCAGTTCCCCAGGAAAATCAGCCTACCAACTAACGCCATGGTTGACTCCCTTATTGGCAAGAATGTTATCTACCATATTTGTTTTGCAAAAAGCATGTGTGATAATGTTGTTGGTTTTCAAAAGCAGAGCAAGAGAACTCATCCAATGAGAAGTAAGTGGCCAGGAAAGATGCACCACACCCTTCCAAAATAGCTTGTATAATAGTGGTAGAGTCACTTTCAATCCAAAATATTAGTGGGAATTGAAAATATAGATATTAAATAAATGCATAAATAATTGTGGATAGTGATAGAGCTCATTGATCACAAGAAAGTGAATGATTGGGATAAATTCAATGACCACAAAGCCATAAATTTGTGTTGGGTGAAAGGACCATAGATTCGTCAGAAATTAAGGTAAAAGTATAACCTTTTTATTTAAAGGTCCTTTTAATAAAGTTGAAATATTATTTTACCATAAAGATATGGAACACCATAAAATATACTTATTTGATATCTTCTTTATTTCATAAGAACAATTTCATCATTTTTTTATTCTCCAATCAACTTCTACTTCATTTCTTACTCCAATAAATGAATATCCAAGATGAATTTTTTTTATGATTGAAGAACTAAAATTAACATTTAACAGATTATATAATCCCCAAAATAATAACAAGATATTTCTATTATCATTACTAAAACCAAAATGGTTATCATAATGTAATAAAATACCCAAAATGAATAAACCTCTACATTAATATCCAAAATTCAATAATGAAACCAAAGGATTGACATATATAATTCCATAAAGAAATAACCCTACATCCTAATTAACCTCAATAACCTAAATGCTTAATAAATTTTTAACATCAAAGGTTATCTCATACCCTTCATCTGACACCTCCAAATATTTAATAACATTCTTCAAAAATAATCCTTTATTTTAACCTTAATGGTTATGTATACCTCAGCCCCATAAAACATATCCTAAAATATCATTAATCACCTCAAAATAAAAAATACTTTATATTATAATATGTTTTCTAAAATTAACCTAATATTTATACATTAAACCATTTGATTTAAAACAATTTCATATTAACTTATGCATCACGTAGACTAGTGGTATGCGCTACACCCATGTCTCTCTTCGATCGTGGGTTCAAGCCCCACGACTTTACTGGAAGAGACAGATTGTCTCTCAACATGTCGATTATCCTTTTTATAAAACTATATTAATATAATTCATATAAATTTCATAAAATATGATGAATATCCTAAAAAAATTACATTATTCATCAAATTGATTTTTAACCACAAATGTTTTCCATACAACATTTTGTTTCACAAAATAAAATAGTATTAATTGACTATTATTACCTTAACATCAATAATCATATTATCCCAAAAGTTTTTCAATAACTTTAATCTTATGTCCTAAAAATATAAAATAATTATTCCTCAAATATCCTTATCACTAAAATGCATGTCATACATAAGGGTTACATATACCTCAAACATCTATTAAAACTTAATAAATGTCTCCAATGTACTTACATCACATAAAAACACAGAAGGGGTACATAAGAATCTAAACTTATGATCAACCTTAAACTCATAAACCCATTATGGTGTCCATAACTCTTACATTAATATTAGATAAAGACATACATTCTTCCAAAAATTAACTCAATCCATAGATGTTTCATGATTCTAATAACCAAAATACCATTGATAAAAAATAATTTTAAAACATAATTTTCTAATACCAATACATAAGTACTTCAACCCTATTACTTAAATGATTGGTATAAAATATTTCCTTACTTGGTCTAGGATTTAACCTTTATAATAGGAATTTAATCAGATAATACCTATTTTTCTCATATTTAAGACAAGAAACTATAAATGGATCCTTAGTAAAAACTTTATTTCCTCCCATTTCACTCTTAATTTTTCCTTCAAAATTCACTTCTTTATGACCTTATTTTCCACACATAATTTTTTTTACCATTCCATTGATACATTATCTTTACTGTCACTTTACACATTTTTTTAAATGAATAAAATTGAGCCTTATTTCCTCCATGGTATCCACCAACTGAGCTCTCAATTAAATTCATTATTCTCTTCTTTGGTGAGTTAGATAGTCGGTTAAAGTGTAGGTAGTTACCCATATATTGTGATAACTGATTTAGAATAATCACAATATATTTTAATCAATTCATAATCCTATTTTTTCTCATAATTAGTACATTCTCAATCATATTAAATATTAACATGATTTATTTGGGTTTCAATCATTGACTAAAACCAAAAATTAGTGTGAGAAATAATAATCATAGTGTAAAATCATATAATCATTTATAAGATTTATAAATACTAACACCTTCTTTTAAATATAATTAACCTTATTTTTAAAATAGATCATTGATTAATAAATATTTTTCATGGATATCCAGTCAATATTTTATTTACCTAAGAATACAATATAGCGTACACCTAGGTTCGGTCTTGAGGAGGAAACTTACAGAACACTGCAATTTTATTGTCACTATTAATATTCTAACTAATATAAAACAAAATAATATAATGATAAATTGTTTTAAAGATGAAATAAATAAATATATATATATATATATGTAATGTGAACAAAATTAATTTATAAATAAATAATTAAGACATTTGTTCTCAAGAGATAATGATGATTGATATCATTGTTCATTAAAATATTCTTTATACTCAATTTAATATAGTGATCAAGATCTATTACCCTACACCCTCTCATTAGAATTGTTATTAATACAAAAAAAGATCTATACATGTGGGTAAATACTCTTCCTAAATCCGACTATTAGATCTATTTTTTGACCATTGATACCAAATACATACTCCATTTTATGCGTGACTTATATAGTGAAGGGATGGATGAATGATGGATGAGGAAAAAGAACTTGTTGGTAGAGAAAATAGGGAAATCACAAAACTTAATCAATTTAACCACCATATAAATTTTCATAATTTAATAAATATTTTCAAATTAAAGTGAAATCAAACTCAATAAACCTCTATTATATCTCTTAAACAAACACCAAGGTTAATCCCCATTATCATGGAGTTAGAATATAACACGATCGGGGAAACACATAAAAGTAAAAAATATTTAATGTGATATGAAGATGAATAAGAATATATATTAAATTTATAAAAATATATTAGATAATAAATTTAATTCTAAACATACACAAAATGGCCACTGATTTTCCAATCCTTTGAAAATGAAAAGTGAAGATTTTTATATGGAAAATTGGTGAAAATATTCTCTTTGGGATTTTCCACTAAAATAATGTGTATTTTAGACCCAATTAATGACATTATTTGGGAATTTTTTATTCTTGAAAGTTGTTTAAAAATGTATCTTCCATATATCCATAAAATTTTAGATTAATTTTCTATATATGGAGAGAGTTATATGCGAATTACTCAATAATTTTATTATGACCATCCAAACTCTTTGAATTCTAATGCACCAAGTTTCCATGCCATTATAACCTTGAAAAAGAAGTCATAACTCTTGGTAATAGAAATAAAAATTGTCTATAAATATTTAAAATTTCTACATATTTAATTTAATATCATTTGGATTGGTCATTTATTAGATATGGCCCCATATTAAAAAGTATCCAGATTTGTGCTTAGATTTCATGGCCCGATTTTTGAGCTGGTTTTGGGCCTTAAAATTATAGATTGAGCTTTGGGTATAGAAGAATGAAACAAAGTAAAATATATATTTTATCATAAAAATATTTAATTTCTATATTTTAATTAGTATAGAAATATTTATAGTCTAAATACATAAATAAATTAAAATAGTTAAAATAAAAAATTAGACCTTTTTACTATTAAGCTCAAAATACTTCTAAAACCATAAAATGGGAGAATTACCCTAAAAATAAAAATTTGGTGGGATAAAAAAAATTAAAATTAAAATTAAAATATTTGAAAATATTTGATCTATCAATTCCCACTCACATAAACATTTCACTCTTTCTCAATCATCTTATACCAAGGTTAAAACGAACTTTTCAAATCATAAATGACAACACAACCCAATTATCATATAAAAGGAAATATCATGACCCCTACATGGATAAAAATTAAATTACTCCTAAAAAAACATAAAAATCCATTCAATATCAAGTTATTCATCATGTGAATTTCATACCTACCTCCCCAAGAATCATTTCTCTCTTCACTCAAGGATTTTGTGTGTGTAGTTTTTCTCATTCACAAGAACATGGGTGATATCCATAGGTTTCCTATCCTCCTACAGTCTCCCCTTCATAGAGTCAAAAAACTATAATGATGAGGTATCATGGTCTTTTATAAGGATTATGGTTCATAGGTTTTAAATGTAAAAACATCAGAGGAAATGAGGAGGGTTAGGCTCTAAAGTGAAGTAAACGCTTGAAAACAGTTTTTCTCAAGAATGGTGTTGTAAAACCCCGAGATTTTATGAGGAATATTATTTTTAATTTCTTTCATGTCTTGTGTTGTAAACTACACCAAGATAATATTGCGCTATACGCAACACCGTATTAGCTTGTAGTGTACTTAACATTATTCTTGGCTTGTGTTGCACGCAAGAGTGACCTTCCTCGATAGCGTGTGTTGTAAGCAATATAGAGTTTCATTAAACAACGATATATTGTTATAATATTATTATGAAATAGCCGTTATGAATAGTAGTAACTACATTTTTAATTTTATGACATTATATTTCATCTTACACATATTATAGAACATGGTATGAGAACAAAATAAATTTTCCAGGTAAAATAAGTATTTTTCAAAAAATACAGTTTTATCACCTTTTGATGGTGCACCCACTTTAAATATAGTTTTTGAAATTTCTATAACTTCAATTTGACAAATAAAACTTCTTACTTGGAGTCAGTATATAAAAATTTACTTTGGGTAAAATTTTTAGATTATTTTGATAACCTTCATATTTTGAGGAATAGTAAAAATACGCTAAATTTTAATTAAAAACAACATTTTTCATTGAGATAATTTATATGGTTAAATTATAATATTTAAAGATTTTAAATTTTAAATAGAATATATTTTTACCATTTAATATAATTTAAGTCATTATCATTAATTTTACATTGAATTCATAGGTAAAAACATTTCAATCTTTTGCAATGTTTTAACTTTTAAAACCTATTTCCTCAATAGCGGGATTGATTTTAAATTAATTACTACAACTTCTGTATTTTGAATTTTGAAAAATTGATTCCATATTTGGATTTAGTGGGTACAAATTATGTTAATAGGTTACTTTTATTTTTTTGATATTATGAATAGTAACTATGGTATTTTTTATTTACAACAGTTAAAGGTAAATTGGGTAATTATGGGTAAAAATAAGATTATAAAATTACCCTAACACCTTCAAAAATTATATTGGATGAAAACAATCTGACCCATATCACCTAAGGGTCGGAATAGATTCATTTTATGGACCTTTTTCTGGGAAAATTATATAATTATTATTAAAACCAAAGAAAGTGACAACATGTCACTCTCTTATATATTATAAGTATAATAATTCTAATTTACTGATAAACTTCATAAAAACTTGAGCATTAATAGTCTCCAGAAATATAATTAAATTATCTACATCATTAGAATTTATTTAGAATTTTTGGGATTAAATAATTATCATTAATGATGACACAATAGTGATATAGAAATTATTTTATTGATTGAAATATCAAATAAATGGTTTTAAAAATATTAAAATAAATAATATATGAACTAATTAATGTTATCCACAAATTTTCTAGACGAATATGACATTTTAGGATTCTATTAAAAATTTTGGTTTGAATATATACTCTATGTGGAATTTATTTAAATTCAAATAAAAGAACAGTGTCAAAATTGACACTATTGTTGTTTTATAAAAATAACATATTATTAAATTATTTAAAAATTACAAATATGTTTAAAAACTAAAAATTGAGATTTATATGGTATAAAAGGTTATAAGGTATCCAATTATGGAAAATTGACAACATTTAAGTATGTATTTATAACAATTTAGAATTTAGAATTTTAATACCACAAATAAAATTAAATAGATTAAATAATGATAAATCAAGTTGATACGGTTTAAAATAAACATAAAACATGTATAAATTTTATTGGATGATTATATTACAACCCTATCTCATATCATCTTCTAATTTAGTCATTTTTTTAGGTTTATAAGTGGGGTTTCATTTTATTATTAATTAATATTTTTGAAGTTTCCAAAGGTGCCCCTCTCCTCCCTTATAAAAGGGAACCTCCCCCCTCTCTTCTTCACAAAATTTGAGCATTCAATCTCAGAAAAACCCTGACCATTTCACCTCTACACTTCTATATAAACCTAATAGTGGTCATGGTATTCTTCAAATACCAACTTTAGTACCCTAAGAGGACGTTAAGAGCAGGCGCGTCGAAGAAGAGGTGATCTCTTCTACTAATTCTTTCAAGTGTATTTATTCTTATACTTCATCTTCTTTAGTTGTTTCATTAATAACATCAGTATAGATAATATTCTTATATGTTATTATAAATATGAAACATCCCCATTTCACCTTCTATCCATCCTACAGAAAATAAAATCTCCGCGCGTGCGTACATATGGAATATCGTCTCCACGCCATGGTGTAATCTGTTTTTCCACCACCACCTTACTTGGATCGGTATAATGGTGTAAAGAATAAATATATTTGGTTATTATAACATCATAATAATTTTGATATATTATATCATCCACTCCAATTCCATTCAATAATTATGGGAACAATATCACTGCTTGTGCGTACGTACTGATTACCGTCTCCACGACATGATGAGATTCATTCTCCATGTTAACCATTAAAGAATAATTATAAAGTATATATAATGAATAATAATGATATATATGAAATAATAATTCTACTGGATTTATGTATATATATATGTCATCTACTTACTTCCATTCAAGTCAATAAGGAAAGGAAAACATCGTTCATGCGTACGTATGGCCTACCGTCTCTATGAACGGTGTGTTTCATTTAATTTATCTATCTATTATATTTATATATATATATACTGAATATATATGATATATAAATAATGTTTTACATTCTGTAAGTAATTAAATCATGATATAAGTAATAATAATACCAAAAACAATAAATCCAAACATGTACGATAAATGAAACGATTTTACCCAAAACGCTGCTTTAACATGAAATTGACAAAAGAACGGGTAATATAAAGTCATAATTGAATCATATATGATATCATAAATATTATTATGGTATTATTTCAAGTTAATAATATGTTTAAACCCACTATACAGGAGTTTTGGACACGTACGGATGAAATTGGACCTAAGGTAAGGGATAATTTTGCAATCTTATTTTTATCCGAGATTTCTCATACGTAAGTACTTACTAGGGTTATATTTTTAATCCATATCCATAAAAATATTTTTCATAAAGTGTTTAATATTTTTCCATGTATGTTTAAAGTCATTTTTACCCCTCTTTTTCTTTTACATTTTGTTATGGAAAGAATGTTTCTTTGGTTTACCATACGAGGAACTTTTTTACTTTTTCCAGAAAAAGTACGAGGAGAATGTTTTTTAACTTATACGGAATGAAAGGATTTTTAAGGTTTCATAACTTCTAATTTTCATGAAGCTTACTCTACATGTTTTCATGTTTATTTTCAATAAAATCCTTTTCTTTTCAAATTGTGTGGAATTTTGTGAAAAGAAAATGATTTTGAAGAAGAAAGGATATTTTCCTCAAAAATTCATTTCAAGTGTTTTATCAAAACTATTTTCCATATAAGATGACATTGTTTAGCATATTTATGTTTCAAATATAATGTCTCTATTATTTACATGGTGTGATTTTTCTTATGGTGAAATGATATTCATTTGTTTTATATGTATTATGTGATGATGGGATGATGTTTATGATACCCATTTTATACTTTGGATTATGATGAATGTTTTATGTTTATTTTGTGGAACAAGTAAGAATGATTTCATTATGAGATGGGTGGGACCTATATCTCCTACAATTCATTGGGTAAATATTTATATCTCATGAGATAGATATGGCTAGAACGGAAAGTTAATCCGGTTCAGTGATACAGGACTGGAACGAGGAGTGAACTCGATTAAGTAAGGGACTTTGTCCACTATGATGGTCTTGGAAGTAATGCCTTGGATACTATGGAAATAATATCATGTGCTTAATGGTTTCCAAAATTATATTTTTTATTCCTATGTTATTTTATCATGATTAATGTTCCTTTATGATCTATGCCTTACCTACTCCAAGATTTATTTCACAACTCAAGATCTTTATGTTTAAACTTTATGTTCAAGTTTATATGTTCAAATGTATATGGTTTGTTTTATTTTCTCCATGTTTACCTTTATTGAGAATTTGAGCTCACCGTTTATATTTTTTCTTTTCCCCAGGATATAAAAAAAGGTTTTAGGTAAGAAAACAAAAATTGAAATCTTTATAGGAGATGTTGAAGATCTTTCACCATGATTAGAAGATTATGTTCTAAGTTTCCAAATACAATAAAATATTACGGTCCTTGGGTGTTATTTTTTTGTTATGTATTAAGTATTCCACAAAAGTAATGTAATGTCCATGTACGTCAAGCTTGGGTCTCTACAGTTAGTATTATAGGAATGGTTTAGTTAACCTTTGGAAACTAGGATGCAGAAACTTTAGTTAATTCCCTAGATATATTTCTAAGGTATGTCTAGGGATGTCTCTAAGCTTTAGTATAAGTATATGTTATAGTCCTATAATTATGGTAACAATCTTATAACTAAACCTAAGATGTTATATATTGAAGGTACTCCTCTTTTATTATGTTTTTTACTAGCATGATTTTTTCCCCTCACACTATTCTTTTTGGGTTTTAGATGATGGCTAGAACCCGAAGGAACCGTGTTGATCAATGTAATGGACAATGCAATGATTGTACTCTTGAAAAAATGAATGTTATGGGAGATGGAGTGAAAAATATTATTTCTATACTTATATAACCTATGAATCATTCTGGACTTCCAAATGAGCAGAGAAAGGAACAATATTCTATTGAGTCCTTCATGAGGCAACGTCCACCTTATTTCAGTGGGTCTTATGATCCACTTATTGCTAAAAAATAAATTAGTACCATTGAAAATATATTTTCTATACTTCGATGTTCATAGCATGAAAAAGTCATTTTGTTTGTTTACCGGTTAGAAGGTGAAGCAGACCACTGGTGGACTCTAGTTAAAAATACAAGGCCACAAGATGAAATTGAATCCATGGAATGAGATGAGTTCAAGAACTTGTTTTTCAATAAGTACTTCTCTCGTATTCTTCGAAAAAATATGGAAAAGGATTTCCTTGAGCTTAAGAAAAAGGATGATGAATCTTTTGGTATATACGAAGCAAATTTTACAAGGCTTTCAAGGTATGCATCTGGCTTTACCATCCAACCTCAAAGTAAAGTTGATCAATTCTTCAGTGGCTTAAAACCAAGTATTCGAAGGGAATTAACTATAAGAGACTTCAGTATCTATGAAGAAATTGTGCATTGTGCTATCAAGGTAGAACTGGAAGTTGGTGTTACACATCCATCTCATGTTTTTGACAAGAAAAGAAAGATGGAGTTCAAGGAAAAATCTCAAAATAATGGATAAAAGAAGATGAATGTTTCGTTATGCTCAATGTGTGGAAATAAGCATGGTGAAGATTGTCTTAAAGGGACTAGAAAATGTTTTAAATGTGGAAAATAAGGTCAATGAGCAGCTAAGTGTTGAAGTAATGGGAAAAAGGTCGCTAATGATGAGAATAGAGAAAATACTACAAAGAATGCACCACCAACACTTTAATGCTTCAAGTGCAAGGAAATGAGGCATTATGCTAACCAATGCCCTAATCCAAGGTTTGATGATGATCGACCTCAACAATCTCTTAAGGAAAAGGACAATGGTAAGTCACATGCGATCACTATTGGTGATGTTGAGTATGAAAATGATATAATGGAATGATTATGTGTTTGTGTAACGAGATTCCAAAATAATGTTGTGGAATCTCAATTATAGTATTGTGGAATATTGGAATATCTATGTATCGGTTTATTGTGATTTTCAATAATTATATGGTACCGGTAACCATGAAAAGTGATTGAAATATTTTTTGAAAGTAGATGATATGCGCATAATGAAGGGATTAGGAGAAAATAGTATGTTTGATAGTATTCATGAGCTCATGACTGATATAATTACAAACTGATATCATGGTTTGAGTATATATAAATTTTGGGATTTTGGTATGTGGAAAGTGTTAACTTTTGACAGCATTCATGTTTTCACTAAGGTTCAATGGGTATTCATTTTTCAAGAGAATACATGATTAATATATTCACATTTTTTGAATGTGACCAATAATAAGATATATCTTATGATATATGGGGGATAAATGATGGTAATCACATGCTTGGTAGATGACCTCTCTAGAAATATTTTTTTTCTTTATGAGATTGGATAGATATATTTTGGATAAGAATAATGATTGGAATGGTTTATGTTGGGCATCAAATAGTAATGATTAAGTCTAGAACTTTTTTCGATATTATTTATAGAATGCTATAATAGTATAGTTTTAGAAAAAGGACAACCTACAGAATGGGAGACAACCCATCACGTCGGACATGGATGTAGAAATAAAACCCACAACCGAATTGCGATAGGCCTTTATCGCCTTCCACTATCCTATAGGAAGTCCCTAGTTTGTAGAAATTAGTTTTATTTTATTAATAGGTATGGTAGATGAAGTTTAAGTCCATTTTTGGAACCATATACGATTAATTCCACCATAAGATAGACTTATGTATATAACTTTTGCAAACCTTATGTTTGAGAAAGATGGAATGACCTATCATTCTATCGCATGATCTGCTAACACTTCACAGAAGACAAAATTCAACTTCATTTATTTAAGAGATGAAGTTGAAATTGTTCAAGGCACAAACAATAGTGATATTGTACTAGAATCAAGTAAGTATTTCTTTTAATTATTCAACATTAGGGAAATGATCTTGAAAACCAAAAATGTTTTCCTAGTGCCCTCATATCTGATGAATCAGATGGTATCTAAGATCATCACAAATTTATGTCTTTGTGATTGTTGGATTTTTCATATCCATTTCCTCTACCACTCTCCATTAGAACTTGATGGTTAGATTTATCTTCCATATCCATATTTTCACCTATGTTCTCCTATGTGAAAACCCAGTGATGAGTTAATTTGGGTAAACGTTAAGTTTCATACTTTAGTTTTTAAAATTATGTTTTGGTAATCCTTTTTACAATGTGGGTTTCTATGAATGAAAATTTCAAGTAGTAAACCATTTATAACCCAGATGAATTTTGAGGGCGAAATTCATTTTAAGGGGGGTAGAATGTAACACCCCGAGATTTTATGAGGAATATTATTTAAAATTTCTTTGATGTATTTTGTTGTACGCTACACCGAGATCATCTTGCACTATAAGCAACACCGTATTAGCTTGTAGTATACGTAACAATATTCTTGGCTTGTGTTTCACACAAGAGTGACCTTCCTCAATAGCTTGTGTTGTATGCAATACTGAGTTTCACTAAACAACGATATATTGTTATAATATTATTATGAAATAGCCGTTATGAATAGTAGTAACTACATTTTGAATTTTATGACATTATAATTCATCTTACACATATTATAGAACATGGTATGAGAACAAAATAAAATTTTCAGGTAAAATAAGTTTTTTTATAAAAATACAGTTTTACCGCCTTTTGAGGGCGCACCCACTTTAAATATAGTTTTTGACATGTTTATAAGTTCAATTTGACAAATAAAACTTCTTACATGGAATCAGGATATAAAAATTTACTTTGGGTAAATTTTTTAGATTATTCTGATAACCTTCATATTTTGATGAATAGTAAAAATACGCTAAATTTTAATTAAAAACAAAATTTTTCATCAAGATAATTTATATGGTTAAATTATAATATTGAATTGTTTTAAATTATAAATATAATATATTTTTACCATTTAATATAATTTAAGTTATTATCATTAATTTTACATTGAATTCATAGGTAAAAACATTTCAATCTTTTGCAATGTTTTAACTTTTAAAACCTGTTTCCTCAACAGTGGGATTAATTTTAAATTAATTACTGAAACTTTTGTGTTTTGAATTTTGAAAAATTGATTCCATATTTGGATTCAGTGGGTCCAAATTATATTAATAGGTTACTTTTATTTTTTTGATATTATCAATAGTAACTACGGTAATTTTTATTTACAACAATTAAAGGTAAATCAGGTAATTAAGGGTAAAAATAAGATTATAAAATTACACTAACACCTGCCAAAATTCTATTGGATGAAAAAAATCCGACCCATATAACCTAAGGGTCTGAATAGATTCATTTAATGGACTTTTGACCATGAAAATTATATAATTATTATTAAAACCAAAGAAAGTGACAACTTGTCACTCTCTTATATCTTATAAGTATAATAATTTCAATTTAGTGATAAACTTCATAAAACTTCTAACATGAATAGTATCTATAAAGATAATAAATGTATCTACATCATTAGAATTTATTTAGAATTTTTAGGGATTAAATAATTATCATTACTTATGACACAATAGTGATATAGAAATTATTTTATTGATTGAAAAATCAAATAAAAGGTTTTAAAAATATTAAAATAAATAATATATGAACTAATTATTGTTCTCCACAAATTTTCTAGATTAATATGACATGTTAGGATTATATTAAATAAAATTATAATATATCCTCTGTGTGGAATTTATTTAAATTAAAATAAATGAATAGTGTCAAAATTGACACTATTGTTGTTTTATAAAAATAACATATTATTAAATTATTTAAAAATCACAAAAATATTTAAAAACTTCAAATGGAAAATTATATTGTCTAAAGGGTTATAAAGTATCCAGTTATGTAAGATTTACAACATTTAAGTATGTATTTATAACAATTTAAAATTTAAAATGTTATTACCACAAATAAAATTTAATACATTAAATAATGATAAATCAAGTTGATAATGTTTAAAATAAACATAAAACATGTCTAAATTTTTTTGGTTGATTAGATTACAACCCTATCTCATATCATCTTCTAATTGAGTCATTTTTGGAGGTTTTTAAGTGGGGTTTAATTTTATTATTAATTAATATTTTTGAGGTTTCCAAAGGTGCCCCTCTCCTCCCTTATAAAAGGGCATCTCCCCCCTCTCTTCTTCACAAAAATTTAATCCTTCAAGATCTGCCAACCCCTACCCATTTCACTTCTCCACTTACATATAAACCTACTAGAGGTCCTTTTATTCTTCAAAGTCCATCTTTAGTGCCCTAAGAGGAGGTTAAGAGAAGGCGCGTCGAAGAAAAGGTAATCTCTTCTACTAATTCTTTCAAGTTTATTTATTCTTCTACTTTATATTCTTTAGTTGTTTCATTATAAAGTAATAAAATAATTATAATTAATACACTCATATGTTATTATAAATATGAAACAGCCAAATTTCACCTTCTATCCATCCTACATAAAACAAAATCACCGCGCGTGCGTACGTACGTAATACCATCTCCACGTCGTGGTGTAATCTGTTTTTCCACCACCACCTTACTTGGATGGGTATAATGGTGTAAAAAATAACTATATATGGTTATTATAAAATCATAATGATTCTGAGATATTATATCATCCACTCCAATTCCATTTAATAATTATGGGAACGATATCACCACTTGTGCGTACGTACGGATTAAAGTCTCCACGACGGGATGAGATTCATTCTCCATGTTAACCATTCAAGAATAATTATAAAGTATATATAATGAATAATAATGATATATATGACATAATAATGCTACTGGATTTATGTATATATATATATATATATATCATCTACTTACTTCCATTCAAGTCAATAAGGAAAGGAAAACAGCATTCATGCGTACGTACGGTCTACCGTCTCCATGAACAGTGTGTTTCATTTCATTTATCTATCTATTATATATATATCTATACTGAATAAATATGATATATAAATCATTTTTTACATTCTGGAAGTAATTAAATCATGATATAATTAATAATAATATCAAGAACAACAATTCCAAACACGTACAATAAATGAAACGATTTTACCCAAAACGCTGCTTTAACATGAAATTGACAAAAGAACAGGTAATATAAAGTCATAAGTGAATCATATATGATAGAATAAATATTATTATTGTTCTGTTACAAGTTAATAATATGTTTAAATCCACTATAAAAGAGTTTAGAACGCGTACAAAAGTAATTGGACCTAAGGTAAGGGATAATTTTGCAATCTCATTTTTATTCGAGATTTCTTATACGTAGGTATTTACTGGGGTTATATTTTTCATCCATGTCCATAAAAATATTTTTCATAAAGTGTTTAATATTATTCCATGTTTTTTTAAAGTCATGTTTACCCCTCTTTGACTTTTACATTGTGTTATGGAAATAATCTTTCTTTTGTTTACCATACTAGGAACTTTTTGACTTTTCCAGAAAAAGTACGAGGAGAATGATTTTTTTAACTTATACGACATGAAAGGGTTTTTACTGTTTCATAACGCCTAATTTTCATGAATCTTACTCTACATGTTTTCATGGTTGTTTTCAATAAAATCTTTTTCTTTTAAAATTGTCTGGCATTTTGTGAAAAGAAAATTATTTTGAAGAAGAAAGGATAATTTCTTCAAGAATTCATTTCAACTATTTTATCAAAACTATTTTCCATATAAAATAAAATTATTTAGCATGTTTATGTTTCAAGTATAATGTATATATTATTTACATGGTGTTATTTTTCTTATGATGAAATTATATCCATTTTTTTATATGGATTATGTGATGATGGGATGATGTTTATGAAACCCATTTTATTCTTTGGGTTATGATGAATGTTTTATGTTTATTTTGTGGCACAAGTAAGAATAATTTCATTATGAGATGGGTGGGACCTATATCTCCCTCCAATTAATTGGGTAAATATTTATATCTCATGATATAGACATGGCTGGAATGGCAAGTTAATCTAGTTCAGTGATATAGGTCTAGAACAAGGATTGAACTCGATTCAGTAAGGGACTTTGTCCACTATGATGGTCTTGGAAAGAATGTATTGGCTACTGTGGAAATCATATCATTTGCTTAATGGTTTCCAAAATTACATGTTTTATTCACATGCTATTTTATCATGATTAATGTTCTTTTATGATCTATTCTTTACGTACACCAAGATTTATTTCACAACTCAAGATCTTGATGTTTAAACTTTATGTTCATGTTTATATGTTGAAATGTATATGGTTTGTTTTATTTTCTCCATGTTTACCCTTACTGAGTATTTGAGCTCACCCTTTATATGTTTTCTTTTCCCCAGGATATAAAAAAAGGTTTTAGGTAAGAAAAAAAAGTGGAAGATCTTTATGGGAGATGTTGAGGATCTTTCACCATGATTAGAAGATTATGTTTCGAGTTTCCAAAGACACTAAACTATTATGGTCCTTGGGTGTCATTTTTTTGTTATGTATTAAGTATTCTGCAAAAGTAATGTAATGTCCATGTACGTCAAGCTTGGGTCTCTACATGTGTGTTCCTCAATCATCTTGAAAATTAATCACCTAAAAACAAATTTATTTTATTATAAATTTCACACATGGAATTTTAGAATCAATGATAAATTTATTTCTATTTTCTCCCATTTTATCATTGTTTCAGCTTAAATTTAGATATATATTTCTCTTCAAGAATCATATTTTTTAGTAAATGAGAGGAAAATTTTGATTTTCAAATATTCATGAACACCTAAACCATATTTTTAATGAAATTTTAGGACACAAATCCATATTTAAATCATCAAATTTCTTCCACCAAAGAAGAAATAAATATGGAAACACTTTCAATTTAGATCAAATAGATTCTTCAGGAAATCAAAATAAAAAACATTTTATCCCTCCCCTAGACTTGAGTTAAAAAATAATCAGGCATTTAACTGCCAGATAAGGTTGTAAGTAAATAAATGTCTTGTAATTTCACTACCTAAAAAATAATTTCATGGCTACTAGTTGATTAAAAAGGTCATATGAAAACGTAGGCCAAAATAAGAGTTCAATGTAAAAAAGGTCTTTCAAAGCGGTGACTCGGTCATACTTAACACATTCCATGAACTCTAAATCTTTGAAAAGGAGAAAAATAGAATTTTTTTTATCACACATCATGACTCAATACTCTCTATTAAAATATAAATTTAATGAATATGTCAAAAAGATTTAGAAGCCTCTCGGGTTAGAAAATATGTTTAATTTGGACAACACTAGTGCACATGTGTTTTACAATCAATAAAGTTTTATCAAATGAAAATATTATGAATCAAGAAAGAAAATCCATTTAAAAATAATTTAAATAATCAAAAGTTAAAATCAAGGAATGTTAGAAAACACTAAGATGGTTTTAATTTTCCAAATTATTAAATTTAGCTTAAGAATTCTAAAAACACACCAAAAAATAAAAAACATAAACATCAAAAATTCAGAAAAAGATACAAAAAAATAAAATGGGAGCCCGAAAAAAATTCTTAAGAATAGTTTGAAATCCCCCCCCCACACACGCACACTTATTCCATTTACTAACCTCTTTTTATTTTAAATCCAATCATGAATTATTTTTACACAGAATTTTAATTTAACATTAAATTAAATAAAGAAAAGGGAATACATAACCTAATTTATTTTTCAATGGAAACATTAAGTTAAGATCCAAGATGATACCACTTTAAAACTATAATAAGTAAAGTAAAAAACATAAGATAAATAATTAAAAATAAATTTAATGGGGAAACAAAAGGGATAATTTTTGGTTTAGGCCTCCAAGTGGTTGCTAGGTTTTTTCCACCCCTAGTTAGGTAGTTATAGTAGATTATAGAAAATTAGAAGGTGGGTGTGGTTTCTTTAATATTAACCACCATATGTGGCTTTTTACAATTTCCATGAGTATACACCAAGAATGGAGAATCCCAGATAACATAAGAAAATTATTAACCCCTAATAAACAATAAATATATAATTTGATGTCCAGAGTGAGGGGGAAAATAATATAGGGGTGCTCCCTATTGACGTTTATGGTGTCCTCCTACTTATGGAATATAAGTTGTTAAAGAGGACGTATTCATATCACCACATGATTTTACAGCTCTTCTTCTTCCACCAGTACTTGTGTGTAATATTCCTTAACATCCAAGGACTTCTCCATTTGTTATGTGTCTTAAATTTAATAGAAAGGGAAGTTATAAAGTAATTTATCTTGACTAAGATTAAAACATAATGAATCAATAATAAAATTTTCCCTTTCAAGTAAGTCATCTTGGAAATTGATCTCTTCTGAAAGGACCATGGGAAACTCAATCTCAATAGGTGAATATTCACCATCATCTTCCAAATAAAGAGAGAGGTATAAAGGTGATGGTTTTTTATTATCAAGGATGGGAAGATCAAGTTTCTGGTTATCTCTAAAAAAGTGAATCTAGGATTCTTCGAAAAAAGGCTGATATCCCATAAGTGCACTAGCTTTCATGTATTCTTCAAGGACCTCCTCAAGAAATGGTTTAGTGTGGGATGATTTTATTAATTCATTTATTTTATCCTTCTCAACCTCCTCAATTTCCATAACTTAAAAAATAATTGGTGAATTCTCTTCCATCACTTGTTCTAGTTTTGGTTCTGTCTTAGGTTCTGGTTGCTCTTGAAATGCATGTA
Source organism: Viscum album (assembly GCA_963277665.1). Lineage (NCBI taxonomy): Eukaryota > Viridiplantae > Streptophyta > Magnoliopsida > Santalales > Viscaceae > Viscum > Viscum album. Next base: position 1,082,825,405 of record OY728137.1, on the reverse strand, counting down.
CATATTAATCTATCCACTCCATTTGGTTCTCCAAGTTTCCAATTTCATCACTAATACTTTCAAAATGAACTTTAAGATCACGGTGAACTTCTACTTAAACCTAATATTGTCCAGTGTCTGCATAATAATTTTAATTGAAAACCATCATGAACAAATAATATTTTATTTATTTTATTTTTCATGAAACTTAGGTATTTTTCTTTATAAAAAATAGTGTCTAAAAGTGTTTTTCTTAATTGTAAACAAAACCAAATTGATTTACATGTATTTTTAATAGATCCAAGATCAATATTTTATTTACCTAAGTATGCAATATAGTGCACACCCAGGTTCAGTCTCAATGAGGAAACTTACACAACACCGAAATTCTATTATCACTATTTAAATTCTAACTAATATAAAAAAAATATAAATTGAATGAGTTTTAAAGATGAATTAAATATTGATATATATATATATATGTATATGTATGTATTCAATGTGAAAAAATGAATTTAGAAATAATTAAGGAAGACATTCATTCTTAGGGGATCATAATGATTGATATCATTTTTCATTAAAATATTCTTGATACTCAATTCAATATAGTGATCAAGATCTATCACACTACACCCTCTAATTCAAGTATTTATTACCCCAAAACCAATATCACTATAAGTGGGGAAATAATTTTACTTAATCATGTTAGGAGATCTCTTCACCGACCACCACAACCCAAACCATAGTCCATTATATGCATGACTTATATAGTGAAGGGAATGATAAATTATGAACAAGAAGAAGAACTCGATAGTAGAGAAAATGGAGTAATCACACACCCTAATAAATTTAAACAAAATTAAAATTATCAAAATTAAATAGAGTTTAACATTTAATTGAAATGAAACTCAATCAACCACCATTCTCTCCCTCCAAAAAATACCAAGGTTGGTTTCACATTCTTATGGATTTTGAAGAGAACACGGCGAGAGAAACACATAAAAGTAAAAAATGTATGAATGAGTTATTAAGAAGAAGAATAATATATATTAAAAGTATAAAAATATACAACATTATAAAAGAGCCTCTAAACCTACATAAAATGGCCACTAATCTTCCAACCCTTTGAAAATGAGAGGAGATACATTTTTATAGGCAAAAGGGTGAAAATTTTAGATCCATAATTCTCCAATGAAATAATTCACTTGTTATACCAATTTAATGACAGAATTTGAGAATAGTGTCTTCATAAAATTTTAACACCTATATCTCCTCCATATACACAATAAACTTAAGCATAATTAGAAACTTATGGTGAGAGTTATATCCAATTTACTTAGGAACTTTATTCTTCCCATTGAGACTCTTTGTATTCCAATGCACTGAGTTCTCATGCCATTATGTACTTGAAAAAGAATGAACAACGGGTGGGAACATTAATAAGAGTTATTAATTTGGATGATATATTTCTTCATGTCAAATTTAAGCTCATTCGGATGGAAAATTTATGATATATGATCCCATATTACAAATTATCAAGATCTACGCACAGATTTCGAGGCCTGACTTGTGGGTTGGTTTGGGCCTTTAAATTATTTATTAAGATTTTGGTACAGAATAATGATGTGAAAATAAATATTTATTTAATACTAAAAATAGTATTTTATCAATTTAAATTAGTTCAGAAATAGTTATGTCCAAAATAAAGAAATAAATAATTATATATAAAATCCAAAAATTAAACCATATTTTCAATTAATCTCTAAATACTTCTAAAACCATTAAATGTGAAAATTTTCTTAAAATAAAACTTTGTTGGGATTAAGAACATTGAAATTAAAATTAAAATATTTTCTTTATAATTAATTCAAAATCTATTCAATTCCTTCATGATAGTGTGTAAATAAAATATAAATTAACTCAATCATATCCCAAGGGAGTGTTAAACTAGGTGTTCATTTAGGCCTTTTATTGTTCACTTGGTGAAAATTGAGTAAAATAACAATTTTACCATTTTAAGATTTATTATCCCTAGGTGAAACATTTCCAGATCTGAATCCACTTGTAGTATCCAAAAATATATGTATTGCTAGAAAAACAACATAATATATACCTTATCAAAACATTATGATGTTATCTTGTACTTAAACTTACCATCAAATTCAGTTATAGGGTTATGTTATCTAATATATATTTTCCTAAATCTAGTTCTCAATGTTTCTACTAAACATTCTATGACACCAACTATAAAGACCCTGACCCTAGTAGCTTAGATTTGGTGGTTACTTTATTACATTAGTGCTAGATACAATCAATCACATCCCAAATGACTAAATAGTTTATTAATCTTTTAAAAACTGATACATACTTGAAAATAACATTACATTTGAAAACTCAAAAGAAAACATCGAATTTTCTTTTAGGACACCATCATTCCCTTTAGTATATCCTTGCATATCAATCATAATACACTGCCTGGAATCCTATGAAAAGGAAACATAAGAAAGGGGTGATATCTAATGCTCAATAAGGGTATTCATAAAATAGAAGATATCATAAAAAATAATGCATAATCAACATGTAAAGGTATATAACTAAAACACATTTCATTTAATCAATAACTTAAACATGAAGATTAATATGTTAGGAAAAAATGATGATCAAAATAATACCATATAAAAAATTGCATGATCTTGAAACTTATCTATTGATATTATAACTAATATCATAATAAGGGAATGCATAATACTAATCATCATATATATACCTTCAAGGACTCATGCCAATACATCTTTAATAAATGGGTTAGGCCTCAGCTAAATACCCAAACTAGTTTGTCTAATGAGACCTAGTGATGCAATGAGGGGATATGTAATTTTGATCCATACCCATCACTTAATAAGTCCAATGTTTTCCTTATATAAAATTAGTGAATCATAATCAATATAAACATTCATATTGAAAAAATAGAATATGATATGTTAATAATTTCCCCAATCAATAAACAAAATCCTAAACCATCCAGAGTAATATACTAAATGGTATCAAAATAGATCATCCCCAGTCAAACTGATCATAATCCATCTAGATAAATAATAAGGATAATATAATTAAAAAATATTACTAATGGATCATAATTAAAATTAAGGTTATTTTTGTTAATTAATAGAAATACCATAAAATTTTCATTGAAAAAATTCTTGACAAAAGTATCTTTTTAACTTTCAAAATCACTTTAAAAAACTATAAATTTTTATAATATTAGGAAAATATTTAAAAAATAATAATCATGTAAACCTATAATGGATTATTCAAGGAAATTATTGGTCATGATTGTGAGTAATTTCATACATGTCATAAAAGTTAAAAAAAATATTTCTTTCACACTGTTGTAAAAAGGTAAAAAGCACCTCATTTGGAAAATGATAAGAGTATTCCTTTCAAAAAGTTTTGTAAAAATTCAAACCCAGGTAAAAAATTCTTAAATAAATTATTTTTACAAGGTTAAAACATTTTTTAAAATATTTTTACAATTCATGGATATAGAAGCATCTTCAACCAAAAAGATAAATAAAGTTGGATTTTCTAAAAAAAAAAATCCAAACATTTTTTGTATCAAAGGGATGAAAATGGTACTATTACTTTAAAATTTTATGAATAACTAGATAAGAACAAAATTTATTGGGTGTAAGATAGGAATATCATAAAATTCCCCCAAGAGAGGCTTAAACATAAACAATCCTGAATAATGATGAGATTGTGATATAAACTCTTAGCACTTTGGTAAATTTTGAATCGTAATCCCCATGAAAGAAATTACTTAACCTGAAATTTTAAATTACATGAATATAAATAGATTCATGATATAAAATATCAAAGGGGAAGTATATACACCACAAAAAAAAAATTGAATATGGCATATGTCCACAAAAGTAAAAGTGAGACAGGAAACTCTTTCCTAAGGAATGATTTCCTTCATACATGTTTGAAACTAATGTATAATAAATATATATTTTTTATTAAAATATTAATGATCCATAATCATATATATTTTATATTTTTTTACATATATTTATTAACAATTCTTTATTAAAAACATTATTTTATATGATAACTGCTTCGTTTTTCAAGTATGTTCTGGTTTAGTAGTTTTTGTCATTAAAGATTTAAAATGGTTCCATAATATCCAAAATTTTACCCATGATATAAATATCATATATATATATATATATTACAATGGTGAGGAGAGGGGAAAATAATGAAAATATACCTAATTTGAAGATGGGGAGGCTCAAAACCAAGACCTACCAAATAATTTATAATAATTATATATATTCATTATATAATAATTTATAATAGTCTATATAATAATTTATAATATTCTATAAAATTTATAGGTAGAAAAATTAGTTATTAAATTCATGGAGAAGGTAGGACGTACGTATGCATGAACGTTATTTTCATTTTTTTGATGGATGGAATGAATGAATGGTAAATAATATTTCACCTTTAAAAATATGTATTATATTGTATATATAGTACATATTTATTAAATATATCCTTATTACCATCTATATAAAAATAAAATGAAAAATGTTTCACATCAACGTGTGGAGCTGGTAGTTCACACGTACGCACGAGTGATGATATCATTTTCAAATGGATTGGAATGTAATAGATTAGATGTGATATTATAATTAAAAAATTATAAATAAATAATAAATATAATATATATATATATATATATATTCGATACATAATTATATCCAGTCGTGATAGGTGGTGATGGAAAATGAATTACATCGGTTCGCAAAGTGGCAGTTTGTCGTATACATGATTGACGATATTGTTTCCCATTTGATGGAAGTGAAGATAAATATAAGACAATAAATTAGCATAATAACATATAATTATTTGGTATATACTTATTTTATTATTTTATCATAGTGTATATATATTTTAAGGAGTTAAAGGAATAAATAAAATTAAATGAATGGTTAAGAACAATACCTCTTCTTCGGACAACCTCATTATATTTATAACGAAAGCCTTCCTATATTGGTTTGTGTATTAAAAAATAACTTTAGGTAATGGGTAGTGATGTAAGAAATGGATTTTGGTTGTCATTGGAAAAACCAAATGTCTTTATAAGTGTGAAGAGGATAGATATGTGGTGACCTTTTATAAGTGGGGGGAAGGGCACACATGGAATTTTTTAAAATAATAAATTATACCCATAATTTTTACTTTTCAAAAAGATCTAAAATGTATTTTTATAGAACCTTATATTAAATAAGATCAAAATTTGTCCATAAAATATGAATTTTACAAGTTTTTGGGTAATTTTAACCCTTAAATGTTTTGTTTAACCCCCAGTAATACCGTTTTAACCTTAACAGTAATAATTAATTTTTACTGTTTCTACTATTCATTAAGAAAAAAAATTAATTTAAACTTATTATATAATATTAATTTTTATTATTCCAAATATATAATCCATTTATCCAAATTCAATTCATATAAGTTGAAGAATTTAATTTAATGTTAATCTCATAGAAGCGGCAAAAAATGGTTTTACAAAGGAAAATTTTCATAGGTATACAAATTTTTTATATTAAAATTGAGAATATAATTGATTACAATAACATAAATTGTATTAATAATGATATAATTGAACCAATTTTACTTTTCAATCAATTTTAAACAAAATTTAACATTGTAACTTCTTTAAACGAAAAGGAGGTTTTCAATAAAAATCAGTATTTTCCACTATTCATTGAAAAATTAATCTTTTCATAAAATTATCAAAAATTCAATTTAAGATAAGTTTTACTTACTGATTTAAAAAATAAATTTCATTTTTTTAAATAAATTTTCTACAATTGATTAAAATTAATTTTAGAATAAGTTTACAAAACATGACAAAACCACTTTTCAGAAAATTATATTTTTTAAGAATAAAACTAGGTTTATTTTTATATCATTCTTAGAGAAAATATTAGATGAATGGAAAAAGGTTTGATTGAATATATAATATATAAATTTCATTAAAATTATTCAAAAATTGTGCTTAATTTATTTTATTAATATATAAACACACTATGAGCATAAAAATATATTTTTTAGAAAAACATTTCTTTTACTTTCAAATGTTTTTTATTTTTATTTATAATCAATTTATAACCAATTAATTTATTTATAAGGGTTTAAACCATATAATTATCATAATTTAGTTATTTATATTCATATTAACTATTCCAATGGCTACATGATAACTGTCACATTAAATAATAATAATTTAATATTATATTTTAGTTCATTTAAACTCGGTGTTATGTGTCACATAATATATCAATTAAATAAAATTTATTAAAGAGAAATATATTCTAAAATATCAAGGTGTTTAAATTTTAGTGAAAGTGGGATATTTTTGGGCGTTCACTAAATAATATATACACATGATGTATATGAATTGAATACTTGTATATGATGAATGTAGTGTGTTTATATATATATATATATATTAGAACAAGTTGGGGTGAATCCACTTTATTAATGAACAAAAAATAAAACCATTTCAAACTCGGAAAGAACCCATTATATGGAGAAAAACCTGAAACACAGAATACCCAAAGGACAAATATATGTTATGGCCTGATATCCCATTTTCACATGGACTAATATAAGGCCCATGGAAAATCCAATTATATTTCAGTCCCAATATCATATTCCCATCCAACAGGAATTCCAAATAAAACTCTAGGGAGGGAATTGATTCTATGAGCGGTCATTGCTTGAACAATCACTACCACTACCACCAGATCTAGATGAAGCCACCAAACCATCACCCCCCCCCCCACACACACACACACACTCACACAACATGATAGGTCCTATTACACTATCAACCCTAACCGTCAAGTAGGGGTTTTGATCATTGCACCATCCCCCACGATGAGTGGAAAACCTTTCTCCTATGCCAACCCTTTCTGTTGAGCAGGGGTTCTGATCTTCCACTATCCCCCACATTGATCAGGGTTTCTTCTTATACTATTTACCCTACCATCAATTGTGGGGGTCTACTCAAATAGGGAGATCCTTTAAACCCCCACCGATGATCGAAGGTTATGAATCTGGTCCCATCCCTTGGTATGAGAATAGGAAATTCCTCCTGTGGAAACCCCTTCCATCAAATGGGGGTTCTGATTGTCCATTATCCCCTTTGTCAAGTGGGGTTCCTTCCTCTATAACCAACCCCCACCATTGAGTGTGGGTTCTGCTCACGCTACCAGATCCGTCCAACCCCCACCAATGATCGGGGTTCAGATTGTTTCTTTAACTCCCATGATCCACATATATATATAACATGCCAATATATAGTATGTGATACTGTATATAGTACACACATAATACATTCATATAATTCATGTATATTATCATGCATAGGATGTATATATTCATATTGAAAATTTCATGTAGTATACATGCATATGAAGCGTGTATATAAGTAATGAAAACCAAAAATAAAGGCTTACTTCATGTGGATTTCTTATATGGAAACAAATCCTATCCATGCTGTTTAATATGGATTAACATATTCTCATAATGCTGGTTGAACATGTTAAATGGATTCATTAATGAGGCATTAATCAGGGTGTCATTTAATGACCCCTAAGACACCTAATAAATTCTTTATTTATGAATGGTTGTCGAGCCTTTCCAATAAAAGGAGAATTGGTTCTACTTATTTGGGTGTTATAATCACATTCATTTGATGGAAAAAATAATAATCAATTTCAATAAATATTTTTAAAGCTTTATTCATTCCCATAGACCATTCATCACATTTATTGCAAGTGATAGTACCCCTTTATGGGCATGGGTATCCTCATGAAACGTTCATTATAATGACTTAAACCTACACTCCTTGATTTGGTGCCATAAACACATACTTTACATACACACATTGATACCAGCTGCAAAATTCAGGATATAACTATCCTTAATTACAAAATCAATAAATATTGATGCATAGCTTATATATCTAGGATCTTTTAGGTTTAGATATTTTGATACATAAGAATAAATAATAACTACAAAATCCTGTGTTTTTTGTATCAAATAGACATTTTTTTATTATATATGAAAGTATATAATCCATAATGAGTCTTCAACTTATCAAATAAATTATTTCCCAAGTGTTTCCCTTTTAAACATGTCATGTGTACTATTTTCTTCATAACCTGGGGAAAACAAACATTATAAAGGGGTTATCTCAAACACTCAATAAGGGAAACATATAACTAAATCTATCAAAAACATAATAATAATATAGAAGTAATAAATAATATGAATAATTCTACATTAAATTGAACCTAAGAGCATGTTATACTCATTATAATAAATGAAAATATGGATATTAATAATACTAATCTCATACTAATGGAATGAATAATAAAGAATATCAAAAACATGTTGCCAAGACACTACCCTATTATGGGAAGAGGTATACACCAAAACCTAAACTGTATTTTTATCATGAGACCTACCGATGAATTAAGGTGCTATATATTTATAGGCCTCACCCATCACCCGATTAAGTCCAATGAATTCCCCATAATATTCAACAATCTCTTTCATACCACTCTCTATGGAACCTTTGGTTAAATAAAAACATGTTTATCCATATAGTCAAGAATCCAAATATTAATACATGATCAACTCATGCTAATAGTCAATAATCATTATGATTTTCAATACTTTTACCCATGTTAATAAAAGGGATAACATGATCATAACCCATTCTAATAAATAATGTTGATGGTCAAATAATACATAGTCAACTAGCCAATAATACCTAGTATTAGAATAAAAAAATAGAGTATACTAATACTTTTACCTCATGTCAATTAATGGTATTACATGATTATAACTCATCCTGAGAATTATGGTGGATGTTCAAACAATACATAATCAAATTTCAAATAATCATCCATTTTTTGAATAAAAATATACAGAATTCCAATACTTTTCCCTATGTCAATAAAATAAAATTCTTTCTAGGTTAATATAATCTAATATAAATTATGTAAAATGTGATGTTCACACTATATAGAGCATTGAGTATACAGATAAGACAATTTTATAATAACATGATCACAATCAATATATAGAAAAAAGGTGAATTATTTTAATAGAACATGTCCCCAGTGAAACAAATCAAACCTAGTAGGATGTTGGGATATATAGAAAACATATTTTCAAAATAATTATTGAATGATACCACCCAAGAAGGGATCAAGAATTGGATTGTTTGGCACAATGAATTCATTACCAAAAAAGATAGCTATATATTAGTGTATAAATAGAGAAACATAAACCATATAATGGTAAATAATTTTAAAATTTAAAAGGTAAATGGAATTAAAAACATATAAGATATTTTAGAAAACATTTTTTCCATTGACGTAAAAGATGATGTTATGGGTCCCATACAAAAGTATTATTCAAAAAGTGAAGTGAAAAATCTTTGAAAATAATTATTCTTTAAAAAATAATGTTAAATAATAGGTCTTTGAGAATTCATAAAGTTTATCTTAGATAGATGTGGAGAGGAACAGAAATAATATGGAAGTAAAAGGAAAACCCCCTTTTTATAATTTTCAAAATAACTTTGTTAAAAACTCACATCGTAGGAAGACTAATAAAACATAAATTTTTATTAAAATTAATTTTTACAGAGTATTATAGGATACCATATAACAAAATATTAGTGTGCGAGAACCAAAGCATATAAAATCAAAGTCCAATATGAAAAATTAAAACTCAAAGAAATTATATTTGAGTTATCAATAACCCTTTTGGGAAACATACTATATGAATCATGAAATATTTGAAAAGGGTTTTATGTAGTAAAAATGTAAAAAATGATAGAATACCACATAATATAATCAAAGTGTAAAATGTACCCAACTTATATGAAATAATTTTAGGTGAATGATCATAACACAATGAATGAATTTTGAGTTACCAGAAAACATTATCATTAGGGAAAACTGAATCAATAGAAACTTGAATAAGGGAATATAATTTATCTAGTAAATCCCATGAAATATAACTATTATGATAAAAATATATTCCTATCCAGGGAATACACAATATAAAGAAAACATGGTGCACAAAATGTATTATGTCTCAAATAATTTTAATGGAGACCAGGGAAACCCTTACTGCTTTAGAAAATTTAAAATCAAAATACCATTAAATATAGGGATTATGATTGTACTTAAAATTCCATTATTAAAATATAATTCAGGATATAATATCTAAAATAGTTATCATATACACCACATAAATGAAATTGAGTTTATGATACTAAACAAGTCACAAATAGATGAATCTCATACAAAAACCCTTAACTCTTGTCTGGACTAACACAAACATACATTACCCTCATGTATCAAAAATATTTTAATATTAATAAATTAATTCATAACCACACTCATATTCATTTTCATTCATACTCTTCATAAATATTAATTCTCTATATAAATTATTCTTATATTACACATCAAGTGTTTATAGTTTTGATAATCCATACTAGTTTCATGATAGTAGTGCCCGTATTCATTATTTTTAAAAAGATCCTTATTAATAGTTCATTAAATATATTTTATGGATTATTTATAATAATTTATGACATTTAAAATTACATTCATGAGTTTTTAGTCCTTACCAATAACAAGCATGTTTCAGTGGTTCTTGAAGATCGAAGGGTGTTTTCTTAATTGATGAATTAAACATTGATGTAACATCTCTATAATTAAAAAATATTTATGCACACATTTATATTATATTATAATTATGTTCTCATATTAATTAATGATATAAATTCATATTATTGTTCAAGTAGGTGGTTAAATCGACCCAAACATGAACATACCCTAATTTAATTAATGATCATGAAGTTTTTTTGTTATAATATCATCATAATAGAAGTATAATGATATTATTTAATTTTTATTGGTATGAAATATCTTAATTATAAATTAATTATAATAATAATATATGTATATGAAAATATTAAATAATTTGAATAAAATATTTTTTCACTTAGCATGCTAATTTTAAATGATAGAATTAATGATGATCGTTGATTACTCATATCATTAATAGGTTATCCAATTTTTCTTTAAAAAACTTTATGATATCATAAGCATCATATTCCGTATTTAAATACCTTCTGATAACCGTCAATGATGGGTGTTTATGAAAAATTATTTTTGTTGTTTATGGTGGTGGTGGTCCATATGTACCAACGGAGGACGATTTAATTTTTCATTGTGGATGATATGGAAGAATATAAATAGATAATACCCTTAATATAGTAATATTAAAGTATAAATATTATACTAATGTATTTATATTAATGTGTCTATAATAAATTTTAATGAAGATAATTAATAATAAAAGCTAAGTAGTTGATAATACTCATGTCAGGCACTTGAATTTTCCATGAAAGTATCCTTGGAAATGAAGGTATTATTCTAACTAATGGTGATAAGGATATTTTTTATGTGGTTTAGGGTTCTAGGAGGATAAAATTGTAATATTTGTATGGATATATTATAATGGAAGTTGAGTCTTTAAGTGGAGTAAGTGTTACCTTTTTATAAGTGGAGATCAGGGAACTTTTGGAAGAAGCTTTAACAATTTAAAAAATGTGATGTTACGATTCCAAGTTCAAAGGCTCCAAAATCGAATGAATAAGAGGTTAGAGTGAGTTTTTGTTGAAACTCACCTCAATAAATCATTTTTGAGACTACTTTATCATTTTAAGTCTTTTTCTTTTAACCTTTTTAACTTTTATTTTAATTTACTTTTACCTTGGTAATTAATTTTTAACCTTAGTAATTAATATTAATGAAAAGTTTAAAAATGAACCCTTCACATAATTTGAACCTTATTATTTTTAAATATGGAAATAATTTTATAAAATAAAATTTCTATGGTTTTGAAAAGCTAATTTTAATACTAACACACATAACATGTAAAAATGGTTCTTATAAAAAAGTGTGTATTTTAAGCATAAAATTTTTGTGTAATATATAGTTAATAAAATTATAAATTCCAATGAAATAAATTTGTTTATTATAAAATAAATAAAATTTATTAGTCTTACATTTAAATCCAAAACTAAACCTCACCTTAGAAATACTTTATTGAAAGAAAATACTAAAAATAGTTTTTATTAAACTAACATTTAAAATTTAGTTCTAAAAAAGTTTGAAATAGAATTTATAAGCTTAAATAATAAATTAAAATGAATAATTTAATTCATAATATACATATTTTATTACCATAAATGTTTTTTAAAATTATATGATATGTTTACATGATGATAAAATCATAAAAATTATAATTTTCACAAAAATTGTATTTTTTGACTAAAATCAATATTTTTGGGAAAACCCCAAATTTTAATCTTGAGAAAATATTTTTATTATAAATCCAAAAATTATTTTTGTATTTTAAAATTATAACTCTAAAATTTATAAATTCAATTTTTTAATAAAATCATAAAATATAATGAAAACCATTATTGTTGGAAATTGAAATTTTCAAATATTTAGTAATATTATTCTTGATTAATATCATTTACCAATTAAATTGGTGTTAACAAATTATTAATATTGAATTTAATTTATCATAATTAATCATATGTTTATTTAAATATAAATTTATATCACATAAAAGGAAATTTTTCAGAAAAATACTTTTCTAAACAATAAATTATCTTATTTTTCATTTTAGGTAAACTTATTTAAAGTCATTCATATTTAAAGTAGATTTTTTTTATTTATATATATATTTAATAAATAGTTTACTCATATTCATTCCTTATAATTCACCATCTAGTTTTTAATGGTCATGCTTAAATATTTATATTTTATTTAAATATATCGCCGGTTCGTTTAAGTTCAATGTTGCGTGTGGAGCAAGCTATCAAACACATTAAATTATTTAAAGGTAATCATATATTAAGATATAAAGGTGTTACATTATCCCCTAATTAAAAAAATTTCATCCTCTCAACTTTAATTATTACTGATTGAAGAAATTATATGAAGGTATTCTTAACATATTCATTATTCAGGGTATAACCTCTAATATGACATCCACTATACTCTCTTAGGATATATCAAGTTACTTATATTTCTTAAAACAAATTTTTTTCATTCATACAATCATATAACCAAGTATTTATAGACCCTAATATGTTATCCACAACATACCTTTCCCAAAACCATTTGAATCTTCGAGTTAATAAAGTACAAAAAAGTTATATAGTCCACTAAGAAATTAACTTTATATTTAACCCTTAAATGGTATTAACCACTATCATAAGGTATCACACTAGTAAATATATATAATAATTACAAAAATTCAACCCTCATATTATATTAATCCATAATATGGGAAATTAAAAATAGTTGTTTAAGGACTTGTTCAAATACATTACCTTGTTATTGGAAAGGGTATACAACAAAACCTAACTTTTTTGTCTCATGAAACATGTTGATGTATTTAGGGGATATATTGGACCCCACATGTAACCTAATTAATTACAATTTATTCACTATAAGAGACATTAATATCTTTCATACCATTACCTAAGGAAACTTTTTCTAAATAAAAACATGGCCACCCATATAAAAAATAATATTGAATATCTATACATGATAAAATTGTGTTAGTAGTCAATAATCATTAAGAATTATAATAATTTATCCCATATAAATAAAAGAGATGATATGATCATAATCCATCCTAATAAAGTAGGTGTATTTTCAAAAAAAAATAGTTAACTTTCCAATAATAATTTTTATAGGAATAATAATATATAGTACAATAATACTTTTCCCTCATGTTAATAAAAGGGATAACATAGTCATTAACCATCATGAAAAATAAGGTGGATGTTCAAAAAATATATAGTCAAATTTTCAATAATAATATATTTTGGAATAAAAAAATGGAAGTCCAATACTTTTTCCCATGTCAATAGAATAACATTCTTTCTAGGTAGACATCATATAATCTGATTTATGTAAAATGTGATGTTCATATCATATAGAGCATTAATTATGTGAATAATTAATTAATATAATAAAATTATCATAAGATATCAAGATAAATAATATATATGGTTTCAAAATAACATACCCCTAATGTAATAAAGGAAACCAATAATCATGTTTCTATAGATTAAAAACAACCTTGCAAAAGAATTCTTAAACGACACCACCCAAGAAGGGATCAAGAATTGGATTGTTTTATACCATAGATTCATTAAAATAAAATATAAATATATATTAGATTATAAATAGTGAAATATAAACCATTTTAGAGGAAATATTTTTGAAAATTAAAAGTGAATTGGAAGTGAAAACGTAAAAGTTATTTTAGAGAACATTTTTAACATTGACATAAAATATGATGTTATGAGTCACTTTCAAAATTCTTTTCAAAATGTGAAGTGAAAACTCTATAAAAATAAATAATTTTTTAAACATAATATTCAATAATATTTCTATGATAAGACATAAATTTTATCTTGGATAAATTAGGATAGGAAGACAAAATATATGGAAGTGAAAGTAAAACCCTTTTTTATTATTTTAAATATACATTTGTTTAAAAATATCATTATAAGAAAGGTAAAAAAATCGTTTTTTATTAAAAATTAATTTTAGCAAAGTTTATTATAAAATCCATATAGTAAAATATTAATGTGGGAGAACCTAAGAATGGAAAATAAAATTTTAAGTTGAAACATTATAACTCAAAGAAAGGAGATTTGAGTTATCAATATCTCTTATGGGTAACATACTCCATGAAGTATGAAACATTTGAAAAGGATTTTATATGTTAAAATTTAAAAAAATTATACAATACCACAAAATACAATCAAATTATAGAATGTACCCAAATTATATGAAATAAGTTCAAGTAAATGATTATAACTCAATGAATGAAATTTGAGTTTCTAAAAAACTTTACTACATAGGAAACATCTATATCAATAGACACTTGAATAAGGGAGAATGATTTGGATATTATATACCGTAAAATAAAAATATTATGATAAAAATATATTAATGGGTAGTCAATACACCATAAAAATAAAACATGGTTCACAAAATGTATCATGTCTCAAAGAACCAGAATTGAGACAAAAGAAACCCTTACAAATTTAAAAAAATTCTAATAAAAATACCTAAAAAGAGAGGGATTGTGTTAAACTTAAAATACCATGATTAAAATATAATTTATGATATGATATCTCTAATAGGTATTATATACACCACATAAAATAAATTAGGTGCATAATACCAAACATGTCGCAAAGAGAGGAATTTGAGACAAAACCCCTTACCTCTTATCCTGACTTCCATGAATGTACGTTAACCTCATTTCTCACAAACATATATATATATATATATATATATTAATAAATTAATTTATACCCTTAATAATGTCTATTTTCATTCACATTCTTCATACAAAGTCATTATCTGTATGAATTCTTTTGATTTTATATGTCGGGTGTTTATAGTTTTGATCGTTGGTACTGGTTTGATAATAGTGATGCATGTATTCATTCTTATTAAAAATTAAAATTTTAATATATAATTAAAGTTACTTTTATGGATTATTTATTATAATTTATGATTTTTTAAATTTATTTCATGATTATTTAGTCATTATCCTTAAAGATGAAATCAATAACAATCTTGTTCCAGTGATTCTTGATGAGCTAAGGGTGGTTTCTTAATTGATGAATTGAATATTGATAAAAGCATCTCAAAAATAATAATAAAACCACATTTATATTGAATATGTTATTAATTATTTTCCCATATTCATTCATGATATAAATTCATAGTAGCATTCAAGTGCGTGGTTGCACCGACCCAAACATGAACATACCCTGGTTTAATGAATGATTATATGGATTTTTTTTGTAATATAATTATACTAGAATATTAATGATATTATTTATTGTTTATTAGTTTGATATATAATAACTATAAATTATGGGTAAGAATAAGTAATGGATATGAAAATATTACATAATTTGAATAAAATATTTTCGACTTAACATGCATATTTTAAATGACAAAATTAACAATGATTTTTTGTTTCTCATATCATTAATAGGTTCTCCAAATTTACATAAAAGAACCTTAATGATATCATAAACATAATATTACCTCATTAAATCCAATCTATAAACCATAAATTTTGGGTGATGATGAAAAATGAATTTTATTGCTTGTTGTAGCAGTAGTTCGCACGTACGCACGGATGACGATTTTTTTTTCTTAATAAATATAATAGAAGAATATAAAATGATAATAACATTAATATAGTAAAATTAATATATAAAAATGATACTAATATCATTATATTAGTTTTTATAGAATAAATTTTAATGAATATAATTAAAAAATAAAAGCTAAGTAGTTGATAATACTCACATCAGGGAATTGAATCTTCCTTGGAAGTCTCCTTGTAAATGAAGGGATATTGTTATATAATAGGGAATAGAAGATTATTAAAGTGGTATAGGGTTATTGGAATGGAAAATTTATAGAGTTTAAATTATAAATTCAAAGGTAATGTGGTCATGAATTGGAGGAAGTGTTGCTATTTTATAAGTGGAGAGAATAGAACTTTTGAAAGCACCTTAAACATTTTCAACAATGTGATGTGAATATTCCATAGTTATTAGATCCAAAATGGAATAAAAGTATTTCAAAGTGATTTTATGTAACGCCCCAACTATAGTTACCCAGATTCGGTGCATTATTACATAACATTGGCATGATTCAAGGAATCATGTCTCAAAAGACCAATCAGTTTAGTAGCCTTGGAAGTACTAGATACGTTCATAAGTTTTACATTACATCATGAAATAAAAACATCACAACATTTTGTCCCATTTGGAACACACTTATATCCTTATCCTATCCTTGCAGTTCAACTATAAAATACTTATTCACATATTGGGAAAAATATAATATAGAAAGGGGTGAGCTCAGATGCTTAGTAAGGACGAAAATATAGTGGAAACTTTCATACATAAGAATAAAAATTTAAGGCAATGTATAAGACTAAAAAAAGAATTTGAAACTTAATATTAAGCATAATATGGAAAAGATAAAATAAAATAATTCCATTTACTTAATCACATGGATATTATACTAGTCCAATAATCATATGCAATATCAATAGCCACTTTCATAATAATGTAAAGCATAATACTAGACTTCATAGACAAATAGTAAAGACCTTTTTCAACGACTACAAATAAGATTTGGTCAAGGCCTTGTGACAAGACACTAGTTTGTCTCATGAGACCTACCGATGCATCAAGGAGTTGTAGCGGGCTCCACCCGTCACTTACTAAGTCCAATGCATTCTTCATATGAAAAGGTTTAAACATAACATAAACATTCGTATTAAAACAATAATATGAAATGTCAATACATTATCCATAAATTAATGGTGTAAAAATAACAAATCCATAGTCAAACATATCACAAAACCTTCAATACAATATGGAAGTTTTGTATCGTAATAAATCAACTACAAACAAGCTTAAAATCCATGAAAGGATGTTGACATAGATGATGTCACATACATGAATTCTTTTAAAGTTATTTTTTCATTTAATTTACATTATTTCTTTGTTTGGGGGGTTTCACATGCATTTTCCTGGAAATGGTGGGTTTTCAAAATTTGGGCCAAACCATGAGCCCATTTCCAGATTTAAAAACCAATTTTGTTTATTTTATAACTCATTAATTTTTCAAGATTTTACAACAATTAAACTTATCAATTGTCATAACCTAATATATAAAAACTAACATATCAATTTGGTCCTCATAAAAATCCATAAACATGATGGATTTGGGTTTTTTATTAAGGTTTTGGGCCATCCCGAAAGCTCATTTCCTGCTTTAAGTTTTATTTTTAATATTTTAATATCTCATTCAATATTAACTATTTTTAGGTTATTCCACCTCTTAATAGAATCAAAAAACCTAAGGATCACACCCATTATCTGTTCCGCCGCTTTTGAGCTTATTTGGTTCGAGAATTTGGTCAAAACCTCTCTAGATTTCTCAAATCGTCCAGATTTGAAGAGGTAAATCGTTTCTTTCATAAATCCTTCAATTTATGATCTTTTCACCCCATTTTAGTCCTCACATGACCTTCTCACCCACATTATAGCCTCTATATTAGGTTTGGTTGCTTGTAGATTCAAATTTTTGTGTATTTGGTTCGTTGGATTCAAGATGTTTCAAGTAAGTGTTTCTTTCCTTTATTTCTTCCCCTTCCTTAGGGTTTCGTTCACCCTTTCTTGAAGTTCCTCTTGTCCAGAAGTTGAGGTTAGAACCTAGGGTTTGATTTGGTGTATTTGTGGTCAAATATGTTGGTCTAGGGCTGGATTTACCTTCCCTGAGGTGTGGCGGTAGTGCAGTTGATGTTTCACACCATGTTTTGAGGATTTCTACATAAAAGGTAGGTGATTCCATGTGTAATAATTTATAGATGATTTATTTTGCTTTAATTACTTATTATGAATGTTCCTAATATTCTGTGTGTGGTGAAAAAAAAAATTGTTGGATTTGGTTAAGCATTTATTTTTATTGTTTCATTTAAGCTTAAAATTGGGTGTTTTTCATTTGTAACCCTTTGGGTATTGTTTTGTTGTGTTTTGTAACATATGAAATTAGTTTAATAAATCTTGTTTGGGCAGTAAATTCTGATTTGGTAGGGTATTGTTATTCCATTATGTTTTAAAGAGGTTTTTTTATGGGTTTAAGGTGTAAAACTTTATTGTACTTCTTGAAAGTGATTTTGAAAACATGTGCTTTTCATGTGGGTCTTTTGTGGTATTGTTTGAGTTGTTTTTATAACACTTGGGGGTAGTTTAATAAATGTTTTTGGGGATGATAATTCTGTTTTGAATTTGTATTGGTGTTATTTTTTCCTTGAAATATGGTTTTGAAATGGGTTTTATGTGAAAATCTTTGGTACACTCTTTAGAATAGTTTTATGAAAGTTTTGAATGGTTTAATGATTTATGTAAGGGGTGAAACCATATTGGAAAACTGTTTTGGATTGTTTATACTTTCAAATGGACCATTGTAAATGTGAATAGGTCTGTCATGTGATGTTTATCCTCTTGGAAATGTTTTATAAAAATGTTTAATGGATTTACTGAAATTTGAAAGAGGTGTGAACGTGATGTGGGCTGTTTGTGTGAGTGCGATGTGAAAAATGAATTTTGTTTATAAAAAGGGTTTTATGAAACATGTGAGTGGGTTGTTATGTGATGTTTAGCATATTTTTAGGGACTTTATAAAATTGTTAAAGGAAGTGTTGGATTGTGAAAGTTATGCAAAAAGTGTTGTGGGCTATTTTGGTGTGAGTTTGATTTGAAAACGCATTTGAATGAAAAGTAGAATTTGTGACTTGTGTGATGTACATGAGGTTGTTTGGTTAATTTTTGATGTGGAAGTGATATTTTCATGTGAAAACTATATTTCTTGGCTTGTTGAACTTGTTTGAGAACAAAGGGAAAGCTCGGGTATCTAGGTGGGTGGACGTGCACTAGTATGCTAGTGAATCCGTGGGGTTTGGACTCAGTTTCACTTAGCAAGATTTTCGCTTACAACTCTAACTAAACTATGATGAAAATGATTGGGGACCACTAGGTTATGGGTATATTACCTACTAGTGGCTCGTGCATGAGAACAGATATATTTTTTTTGGTTACTCTCACCAAGATACAAGGTACCTGGGACTCACAGCTAGCTAGTGCTTAGGGGTTATTTCCTATTGCTTGTGCTCATTAGATCCTTTATACTTACCATAGGCATATAGTATATTTGGCTGGAAAAATTTAGTAGCTTTTGAATTTATTTTAAATTTGTTGATTCTTTAAATTAGCCCACTTGAAAATTGATTATTTTTAGTTGCATCTTTTAGAAATTGTAACTAGAAATTACAAGTTTTTGAAAACTTGCATTGTTTTCGTCTTTGAATGTTTATCACATGGAATCTATTAGTGGTGGTATCCTACTGATCATTGGATCACACCCTACTTACACCCTTGGGTGTAAGTAGACTTGGTTATTTTGGTTGTCTCCGGTTTGGGTACATCTTTTGTGCCAACAGTTCGGGTTTTTAGCGGTCCATCATGATACGGTGTTGTGGATATGGATTGAGGGTGGTTCCTCTCACCATGTGGAGGTTCTTGGGCTATCCATTTTGGGTTTCTTCAGTTGTTATAGTCTTCTATAATTGTTTTAAATTATTTAATTTAGTTCTGAAATTTTTGTAAAAGATGGTTTTGTTTGAAAAATTCAGATTTGTTTTATTGGATTTGTTCGTTGTTTTATGTTTATAAACTCGGGTAAATCATTCCAAAATTTTATTTTCTATTAACCAGGCACTTGTGCCAGCCTGTGGGGATCCATAACTCCCTTCGGGCCTTTTCACAAGCCGGGTTTGGTGCCCGTTTCGGTGGTGATCAGATTCGGTTCGTGAAAAAATGGTATCAAAACCTTTTTAGAGAAATATCTCTTTCTATTTTGAAATCATTTAAAATTCATATAATTATAAAAGAGAAAATTTATTTTTAAAATATTTTTATAATCTTGTATGTGAAGCATCGACGATGATATAATGGCATAAAATAGCCACACATTCCGTATAAGTTAAAAAAAGACATTTTTACCATAATTTTGTTGAAAATGTCATAAAGTACCTTGTTTGGAAAACGACGGAAAGATTCCTTTAAAAAAATATATGGTAAAATAAGGGTATAAATGAATTTAACCCATATCATAGTAAATATTAAAAAAAAATTGAATTATATTTTTAAGAAAACACAGATGTGGACGATAAAGAGGTCCCAGTAGATATGTAAAAACAACCTCAGATAATAAAGAGATTGTGAAATTAACCCTTACCTAGTAATTTTTCATAGTAGATGGTATGTTAAACTCATATATAATAGTTAAAAAATTGTTATTAAATTATAAAATAATTATATACATAAATATGATATCATATATGATCCTCTAATATTGCTTTGTTAATAATATTTCAGTAGTATCATCGTTTCGGGTGTTAACTGATCTGTTTTCCTTTATATGCTTGGTTAAGTAAGCCATGTTTCTTATTGATAAGATTTATTTTATTCATATCCATAGTGATATTAAGTTCTTAAATATTATTTTTAATCCTAAAATAAAAATTATTCTTGAATGATTACGATGGGGAATGAATCTCATTGCGTTCGTGGAGACGGTAATCTGTATGTACATACGAGCGACAATATCATTATATTGATGGTTAAATTGTATGAAATTGGATGGTATATCATATATAAAGAATAATTAAAATGTTATATTTATTATTTACATCAGTTATACTCATTATTATACCCATCCAAATAATGAAGTGTTTGAATAACAAACTACACCATGACGTGGAGACGGTAAGCCGTACATATGCACGTATGGTGACTTTGTCATTCATATGATAAATAGAATAATGAATGTGGTTGTACCATTTTTATAATAAAATCACATTATATAGAAGATACTATAGTTACTATTTATAATGGAAACAACAAATAAAGAAGAAGTGGAAGAAGAAAAGAACTTGAAAGAGGGTGGTGAAATTATTACCACTTCTTCGGGTGTTTCCTTTTGAGTTGATCCAAAGGGATCCTCAGGTTGGCTTTATGATCAAACTAAGGCCTTTAGGTTGAATTGAGAGAAATTAGGAGGATATTTGGGTAGGTTTTGGACAATCCAAATGGCTTTGGATGTGTGATTTTGAGAGAAGGAGAAGTGTCCTTTTATAAGAGAGGCGAGGGGCACCTTAGGAAAAGATTGAAATATTTTTTTATAATAAAATCATTTTCAGTTTATAAAGGCTCCAAAATGATTTATTTCAAAGATATGGTGGTTATGGGTCGAAAAACTCTCAACCAATAGGTTTTATACAGGTTTGGGTCACCATATTAACCTTATCTTTTAGATTTAACTCTTAGTTAAATAGTTTAACTTTTACCATGTATTCTTGTATTATTATAATAATTGTTTACTAAACTTACTATAAAATTACAAGTGAACCTCAAGTGGTTCATTAATGATATAACTATCATTAAATAAGTTATTTGGCAGAACCTTATATTTTTAGGACTATTATATATAATATTTGTTTTAAACACTCATTTATGTCAATTTTGACACTATTTATCATTTTTTTTTCAAAGTCATCACAACTTAATTACTTAGAAAAAATTCATTTAATCAACCCTAAAATGTAATATTCACCTATAAAATTCTTGGATGTCATAAAAACTTTGAAATTATATTTATTTTAATATTTATAATACACTTTATTTGATTCTTTCATTAATAAGGTAATAAATGCATCACCATTGTGTCTTAAATAAAATTAATTATTTAATGTATAAAAATTATACATAAAATAAATTTTTTTATGAAATTTTTTTATCTTTCAAATGAATATTTATAGTCTAAAAAATAAATTTTATAACCCGATTTAAAAATCGTTTTACTAAAAGATATATGTTTATGTTATTTTTATCTTCACTTTAAATTAATTAATATAAAGTGTCATTATCACTCTCAAGTGGCTCCATGGGGTCCCAAAATCAACCCAAGGATTTCCATGGTCAGACTTGTATCAACCAATAGTAATAGAACACATGTTAGGGTAATTTAATATTATTTTTTACCCTTATTTTCTGGATTTACCCTTTAACTATGCTAAATAAAATATTTACTCAAGTAATCACTAGTAGAAAAATGATTTTTAACGTCGCTAGTTTTACGTTGGTTTCTTATAAACGGATGTAAATATTTTTTGTGGTGATTTTTTGGCATCGGTTTTTTTAAAAAACCGACACCAAAAAGAAAAAAAATTGTTTTGGCGTCGGTTCTTTAAAAAATCGACACAAAAAACTAAAAAACATATATTTTGGCATCGGTTTTTATGAAAACCTATGCCATAAAATTTAAAAAAATACAATATTTTAGATAATTCACTAATCTTCAATTTGGCTGGTCGTGGAGCAAAAATGAAGTTATGGATTAAAAGTTATGGATGTCGGAAGTTGATCTTATCTAAGAAAAGTCTTAAAGAAGTACAAAATTCAAAGGCCATAACTTTTAATCCGTAACTCCGTTTTAGCTCCACAACCAGTAAAATCAAAGATTAATGAATTATCTAAAATATTGTAATTTTGTTTTCATTTTTTGGCATCGATTTTCATAATAACTGATTCTAAAAATATTTTTTTAGTTTTTCGCATCAGTTTTTTTAAAAACCAACGCAAAAAGTTTTTTTGTTAAATTTTTAGCATCGGTTTGTTAAAAAACCGATGCCAAAAATATATTTTTTTAACTTTTTGGCGTCGGTTTTTAAGAAAACTGGCGCAAAAAATGTATTTTTTTAACTTTTTTGCATCGGTTTATTTAAAAACCGACGCCAAAAAGGATATCAATGGCATTTTTGGCATCGGTTTTAGAAAAAATCAACACCGAAAGACCAATTTAAATCATATTTTGCGTCGGTTTCAAACAAATCTGACGCCAAAGAGTAACGCGGGATTAGAATTTCAATTTTTTTCACAACGCGCATTTAACTTTTTAAAATCCCTCCTATATTCTCATACAAAGCAATAAAAAATATTTTTGTTTACTATATATATATCCAATTTGTCATTCGTTCATCATTTTCAACATCTTCAATTCAATCAAGTTTTCAATGCGGCTTAAATAGTTAATTTGAACACGATACATATTCTATTCATTTGTTTTCTTTGTTATTATTATCCTTCATTTCTAAAAAACTCAATTAGCTTTCTTATAATGATGATTAATTCTGTAAAGAACTGGAAATTTCAAGGAAAATTTTTTCTTAAATACTTTTGAATTTTATGAGTCTGGGGTTTCTGACGGCACTTGATTCTAAGGCCCAGTGTGCCCGGAATCAAATTCTGAAATTTTGTTCGGGTACGTTCAGTAAATGTACATGTGGGTTTTTCTATCTTTTGAACCGGCGCTCGAAATTGAAATCTGAGAGCACCGATGAACTCGCAGCACCGGTATATGCTTAAGAGGACCTTTACCGCAGTTGCGTTTTATGCGGGTTGAAAATTAACTTTTGGGGTTAAACCTTAAATAAAAAAAAATCTTGTGGTACACAATTTTATTTTGAGAGTTGGTTATTTCCTCCCATGGGTAAGTTAATGGTGGGTCCCACACCCACATAACTTACCATGTGTTGATATTTGTGAGGTGGGGCCCACACGATCCCCAACCTTTCATCTCCCTATAACTCTTTTCAACTCCCTTAAACCCCTTGTTTAATTCTTGACAAACTCCCTCATTTAATTGGGTGGAGCCTCTCCACATTCCACCTCCCCAACTCCATTTAATTTTTGCCAACCCATCTTAATTAATTAAACAACTCTTCAATTAATTAATTAAAGAGATTGAATTAATTTGAATGCATGGAAAGTTTATTAAAATAAGGGTAAGCCTGATTTTAATTTTGTCTTGGAAAATATTGTGCTGGGATATACTTGGAGAATTAAAAGAAAGATTTAACCTTCCATGAAGAACGATGTCTTCTTCAATGAAGAATGATGACTCCACGAAGAACGGTGGCGTGCCTTTCTTTCTATTCTCCGCAACAAGTGAGGAGACGCCGCTTCCTCCTCGGACACACCCCGACGTCGTCTACAAATCCGCTTTCCGCGACTCTGCTCTTGAAACTGAGGTATGGGTTTGTTTCAATTTTAATTGAATAAAATTGTTCTTCATCCCCCGTTGAAATCATGTTTTACCTATGACCATTTAATACGGCCTAATGTGGAGGGCGCGGACTGGACGAACACAGCCCGACGACCCTATAATTTTTCTTGGATACTTTGGCGGCAGCAACGAGAGGCGGTGGCGATGAATGGAAGTGGCGGCCCTGCGCCGACTGCGTGCGGAAGAACTGCAGCCCGCAACCGCGGGCCGCTTGGACGACAAAGAACCGGCCGGTAAAAGCCAGCCGGGCTGAAGGAGGACCGCGGTGCCACAAGGGGAGCCACACTGCGGAAGACCGCGGCCCGCGTTCCGCAGGCCGCTAGGTGGGCAAACCGGCCGGCAGGCGGCCGACCGGACTGAGGAGAACAGCGGCACCAGGAGGGTGCCACGCTGGATGAACTGCGGCCTGCCCGAGCGGGCCGCTTATGCCGAGAAGGCCAGTTGGTTTGGGAGGGAGACACCGCTTGCCACCGCCGGTTCGGGTAGCTGGGGGGTCGCGCCCCCTCGGACCGCTCGGCCCCTTCGGGCCGAGCCGCGGCCAGCCGGGCCGCACCCTGTCGGGCTAGGCCGCACCGCGCTGGGTTGGGCCGCGCCCCGCCGGGCCGATCTGTGCCCTCTCGGGTCAAGTTGCGCCCCTTCGGACCACGTCGCTCCTGCCACCAGGTTGGTCCACGTTTATTTAGGCCGGGCCGACACCCCATGCAGGGTCGGACCCGCCGAACCGGTTCAGGCTGACCCATAAGCCCACTGGGCCTAACGGGCCGGACCCGTATGCTTAAATGTGAATATCTTCACGACCGTGCGTCTGATCAACGCACCATCTATGGAACTAGGACCCTAATGACGTGGCGGTACTTTTTCGATACACTATTTAAGTTTTTACAACTTTGGAAAATGGCTGGGTTTGGAACAAGAGTATTTCCAACCGGGCCCCCGGAACAAAAATGCTGATAACTCACTGACCGGGCGTCTGATTGACGCGCCGTCTATCGCGTTGGGTTCCTTTTGATGAGACAAAACTTCGGGATACATCAACTCTGGACATCGTGACAATTGATGTATCGACCCCTTGGCTCGAGGAGTGGACCCTCCCGGAATCGAGCGTGCTGTGTGCGGGACCCCTAGAGCTGGTTGCGACTGCAATGATTACCGTACTGGAATCCTCCGTGGGTTCGACAATGATTGAAAATGTACTGGAATCCTCAGTGGGTTCAACGACGATGACAACTGTACTGGAATCCTCCGTGGGTTTGACAGTGATGACTACCGTACTTGAATCCTCAGTGGGTCCGACGGTTTGACTTTTGTTCTAGTATCCTACGTGGTTCTGACAGAGTAGCTGGTCTAGTATCCTACGTGGGTCCGACAGCTTAGCTGGACTAGTATCCTATGTGGGTCCACCAGCTTAGATGAGTGTGTGACTGCATCTGATCATCTTTATCACTTTACGAATGATGTATACATGTGTGAGCTGAGTCTTGACTTTACGAAAGATGTATCCTATGTGGGTCCGACAGAGTAGCTGGTCTAGTATCCTAGAGCGAGCCCTTCTTGTGGAGAGATTTCTCACTGAGCTGACACCAGCAGCGAGGCCCACTACAGGGCGACACGTAGCAGAGTCTTCTGTAGTGACTCGGGTTTTTGGTCCTGTCAGACATTGGAATATTTTTACGAATAATTCCAGATCTAGGCGCGAAGATGGCGTGCGATTCTGAGGCCCGGTGTTCCCGGAATCAATTTTATAAAAATATTAAGTATTTTTATACTATGCACATGACGGGGGTGTGATATCTCCTAAACGGTAGATCAGAAATGGAATCTGAGGGCACGGTTGCGTCCGGAATGTGCCGTTTACCCTAGGCTAGCTGTAAACTTTGCGGGCGTGGGCCTGCGGTGAGAAACGCCACCAGGGGCATTTTCGTAATTAAATGGAGAAGTTAGTGTGCGAGCGTCGGCTCAAATATCTTCTGAACGGAGTCTCGGAGTCCTCCGTTGCGTTCAGAACGGCGCGTTTACCCTAGGGGTGACTTCAACTTTGTTCGCGTCGGGCGCGAGGTCGGGGGCGTTGCGTTGCTGGAGGTTTTTAAATGAAAAAAAGGAAAAAATCATATCTCCTTCCCACTCACCTCCAATGCGCAGCAGACAGAACCACCTCCTCCGCTCTTCGTTCTTCGCCGATTTGAGGTCCGGGCGTCCGTTTTCAGCGCCGATCGTCAACAGATCGAGCTTCAGGGCGTCGCCGGCGTCGATCTGCACCCGAAGCTTCGGCGATCCACCAACAGGTAGGCGGTTTGAGTTTTACAATCCCGGATACCATATTTGTGTTGTTTTCCTTCAAATTTTCATATGGGTTGTATAGTTCGGGTCCCGAGCTTTCCGAAACTTTTTTCGGATCTGATTTTGGAGCACCGGGGTGCTCGGAAGTTTTTCGGCAGAAATCCCGGATTCCAGCAACGGCCATGGCTGAATCCGGCGAGGCAGGGCGGCGGCGCGGCGGTTTCCGGCGGTGGCGGCGGTGGCGCGGCGGAATCCGGCGGCGGCGCGGTGGTTTCCGGCGAGGATGGCGGTGGTCCGGCCAGGATTTTCCGGGGGTTCTTTAAACCCCCGTAACTCGCAAACCGTAACTCCGTTTTGTGAGCCGTTTGCGGCGATGCGCTCCTTGCGTCGAGACGGACCTTTTGAACTCACTTTGAGGGTTTAAGGGTTCGAGATCGTGGCCCGGGAGTTAGAAACGTCGTATAAAATAATATTATTTTATTAGTTTACGACTTCAGGCCGTTGTAACTTCTACCCGAAGCGTCCGATTGACGTGATGTCAATGGAGTTGAGACCCTGATGGTACGACGGACTTTTTGAGCTGGTTTCCGGGAGTTGGTTCTATGAACGGGGTGCGGGCCCCATGAGGCCGGGTTTTGGCGTTTGCGGAGAAACGCAGCTTTTGCACCAGGAGTCCGATTTTGGCGGATGAATAGACGATCCTGTGTGTTTTTTCGAGAGGATCGCATTGGTGCGATCCATTTGGTGAGTTTCGGAATCCAGGCGTGGGCCCCACCCAAGTCAGCCTTTAGTGAATAGTACCTTTTTTCACCGGGTGTCCGTTTTGGATGAGCGAGTAGTCGATTCCGATTGTTTTTCTGAGGGGATCGTCGTGGTATGGTCCGCTCGATGAGTTTCAGGATCGTTGTGTGGGCCCCGCACGAGCTAGCTTTGGTGAATAGTGCCTTTTTCACCGGTGCTCCGTTTCGGGTGAGTAAACAGCCTATCCTGTGTGTTTTTCCGCGTGGAACGCGATGGTGGCCTCGTTTTTGGCCTAGGAGGTGCGCAGTGTGGAATTGTGGCGGGTCGCTCGGGTTAGTGACGTTTGGACCAGCAGTGGTTGAGGGTGCTCCCTTGGTTCATTCCTACGAGGGTTCATGTGGCATCACAACCTTCGTATGGGTTTGTGATTCTCTCGATGAGATGTTTTAACTGTTAGAGTTGTGGCATCCCTCCGGTGGGCCCGGAGCGGATCCTCTAGCATCTTTACCTTGGATCGGGTTCTTGGTATCGCTGTGACCGCTTATTCATGGGCGGTGATCCCCTATCTAGCAGGTTAACCCCGTAGGGTTTGTGGCATCATCGGGAATATGATCCCTTACGCGGCGGGTCTTGCCCAGTAGGGTTGTGGCATCGTCAGGTATATGATCCCCTACTTAGCATGAAGTTTATAGTAGGGTTGCGGTATCGTTGGTTATACGATCCCCTACTCAGCACTTGGTGTCGGTAGGGTTGCAGTATCATTGGTTATGCGATCCCCTACTCAACGCGTGGTTTCAGTAGGGTTGCGGCATCGTCGATTTGATCCCCTACATCGCGAGTTTTACCAGATAGGGTTTCGGTATTGTTGTGACCATCTTTATATGGAAGATGATCCTCTATCTGAGTGTGGAGCTTCTGTCGAGCGCCAGATCGGGTTGTGGTATACCCCAGCAGATCCTGGGTGTGATCCCCTATCTGTGAGAACTACGTATGCTAGATCGGGTCATGGTATCCCCCAGCGGACCCTGGGAGTGATCCCCTATCTGGGAGCTACGTATACCGGATCGGGTCTTGGTATCCCCTAGCGGACCCTAGCGGCGATCCACTATCCGAGGAGTTTGGTGGTTATGGTGTTTCAGCGATGTTTCCTCAGTGATGTTATCCGATGAGCGTGGTCTCTCAGGTGAGCGTCTGAGATGTTTGTTTTGGACCCGATGGAGTGTATCTCTCAGATGAGTGTCATCTGGTATGACAGTGTTCGTGGTGTACTCTCCTGGTTGTGGACAGTTGCTGGTGATGAGGTCGGTACCTCTTGTGGCTTTGTGGCGTGAGGTGTGTATATATGGATTGTTCAAGGTGTATGTATGGGCATACACCTGAGCTGAGCTGAGCTGACTAGTTGTGTTTAGCCGAGGATGGTCACGAGATGAAGTTTCTCTCTCGTCTGGGTTCCCTCTGGCTGGGTTGAGAGGACTGTTGCCTTCAGTTGCTCCCTTGGGTTTTGGGTTTTTGGTGTGCCTACTGAGTATGTTTATACTCACCCCTGCACGGGCTTTGCCCGCACATGTCTGTGTCTTATGCAGACCACATGCCTTTTGACGGAGTCCCAGGAGGACCCGGAGCAGGCGGAGCTTAGTGAGCGAGTTGACCGGGGTGTCTACCGGAGCTGTGCCGAGGGATCTTCCCAGCGGGTGTTTGTGTCAGTGTTCCCCATCTTTAGAGCAGGTTGGACGTGCTTTGTAGTTTTATTTGGTGGGCCCTGTTTTGCCCTTTGTACTTTTGCTGTTGCACTCTGGTTTAGGATAGATTGTATGCATGCATTTACTTTTCAGTTTCTATATCTCTACACTGTTGCATAGAGGTGTTTGTGGGTGCGTGTGTATAGGTACCTTAGGATAATTCCTCCCATGTGTGTGATAGCCTACTCGGCGCTGGTCGCCAGCCCCTGGCCTATTGGAGGCGGGCTTGGGGAGTCGCGGCTCGAGCCCCATTGGGTCGGGTCGTGACAAAGTGGTATCAGAGGAGGTTCCACCTTTGGGATCTCATAGCGTAGCTGGTCAAGCTGTGAGCTTGGTTCGGGTTGCATAGCGGCAGTGTTATGATGTTTCGAGTTCGGCTTTCAGGCCAGGGACTCCAGTGTTGGTGCGGCGGCCGACGTATCCATACACCGGGACTCTGATAACCTGCCTTTCGACTTGGGACATTCATACACTGGTCGTGGGGAAATAATTGTACATGCATCATATAGGACTGGGTTTTTGGGTTTTCCTTATCCTTATTGAGTCAGCTCTCCAGATATACTCTTTGACTATGGTGCGTCTTGAATGTATTTAAGGATGCCTCCACGACGACAGCCAGTGAGGGTTCCGCAACAGGATTGTGCTGATGACCCGCCCCGTGTAGTGGCTGTGGAGCAGGGCACAGGTTCTGAGGTTGCACCTCCATGTGGTCTGCCAGTTGAGCCGCCACCTGTCGAGCAGCTGGTTATACCGGCAGTGCAAGATGAGGTTGCGTGCAGGCTGAGTGCGCTGCACGAGTTCCAGAGGCAGCGACCTCTGAGGTTCCGGGGCGATCCAGACCCCCAGGCAGCCGATGACTGGCTTGAGGCAGTCACCCGAGTTTTCTGCCTAGTGAGGACACCTCCAGATCAGATGTTGGTCCTAGCGGCGAGCCTTCTTCATGGTTCTGCCGGGCGATGGTGGAGTTTGGTGACGCAGTCCCTTGACGAGGAGACGCTCACGTGGGCAGAGTTTGAGCGGCTCTTCATAGAGGAGTTTTATCTGGTGACGCTGAGGTCAGTGCGGATCCAGGAGCTTCTGCAGCTTCGACAGGAGAGCATGACTGTGTCGGAGTACTCAACGAGGTTTACAGACCTGTCGCGCTACTCCCTGGATATGGTTCGAGACCCGTTCTTTAGGTCTCGGACCTTCGATCAGGGCTTACGCAGGGACATCCGAGCAGGTGTGGTTTCCTTGTGCCTTCCCTCCTATGCTGGAGTGCTGGAGCGAGCGTTGGTGGTGGAGAGTTTTCTGTCTGAGAAGATCCCCCCTGTTAGTGTTGGGCACTCGGGAGCTGAGACTTCGTCAGTCGGATCAGCATCTGGTAGCTGACGACAGACTCAGGGGTCTGGACGTGGCCGACGTTTCAGGAGGGGACCCCAGGATGGAGGATCTGAGCCTCAGGGCTCACAGGTCTCGCAGGCCAGTTTTGGTCAGCCGTAGGAGAGGTGGTGTTACGCTTGCGATGGTCGGGGACATCTTGCTAGAGATTGTCCAACCCGACGTGCTGCTGAGAGGGAGCCGGTCGATGGACCGCCTTGGCAGAGGCAGCGTCTCGAGCAAGGAGGTCCGCAGGGCAGCGGAGCGGGTGCAGCAGGAGGAGGTGGTAGGCGGTACCATTTTCCACCACCCCCACCCCCAGGTGGTCCACGCCAAGCTCAGGGAGCTGGTGGCCGAGGGCGAGGACAACTGCATGCCCTGAAGGCTATTGACCCAGAGGCTCCGCGGATGGATAGAGGTACGCCTTGTGTCTTTTTTACTTACTACAGTAGTTTGATAGACACTGTTTAGTGGTACCCTCCTTTTTGTTGCTTGCTCGAGTTTTTTTCAAGGAGTTGGTAAGACCCTGTGTGGGTGTTGTTCAACATGCTTCGAATGCGTGAGGAGGAGGGATCCTTCCCCCACCGAGACACGTTTTTGGTGATGCGATTAAAACCGTGCGGGCGAGTCAGTGCCGCCCAAAGCGGATAATATTGAGGTGTGGTGGATGAGTCCCTCTGACTTATGCGTTCGGGCATGGGTGTTGGTTGGTGAGCTCGCTGGTGTGTGAGACCCAGTTGAGAGTCCAATCGCTTTCCTTGTGCTTAGGGCTTTTCGGGGACAAAAAGTTCTAAGGGGGGGAGGATGTAGCGACTTGGGTTTTTGGTCCTGTCAGACTTTGGAATATTAATACGAATAATTCCAGAGCTAGGCGCGAAGATGGCGTGCGATTCTGAGGCCCGGTGTGCTCGGAATTAATTTTATAAAAATATTAAGTATTTTTATACTATGCACATGGAGGGGGTGTGATATCTCCTAAACGGTAGCTCAGAACGGGAATCTGAGGGCACAGTTGCGTCCGGAATGTGTCGTTTACCCTAGGCGAGGTGTAAAATTTGCGGGCGCGGGCCTGCGGTGAGAAACGCCACCGGGGGCGTTTTCGTAATTAAATGGAGAAGTTAGTGTGCGAGAATCGGCTCAAATATCTTATGAACGGAGTCTCGGATGGAAAATCTGAGTCCACCGTTGCGTTCAGAACGACGTGTTTACCCTAAGGGTGACCTCAACTTTGTCCACGTCGGGCGCGAGGTCGGGGGCGTTGCGTTGCTGGAGGTTTTTAAATAAAAAAAGGAAAAAAACATATCTCCTTCCCACTCACCTCCAACGCGCAGCAGACGGAACCACCTCCTCCGCTCTTCGTTCTTCGCCGATTTGAACTCCGGGCGTCCGTTTTCAGCGCCGATCGTCAGCAGATCGAGCTTCAGGGCGTCGCCGGCGTCGATCTACACCCGAAGCTTCGGCGATCCACCAACAGGTAGGCGGTTTGAGTTTTACAATCCCGGATCCCATTTTTGTGTTGTTTTCCTTCAAATTTTCATATGGGTTGTATAGTTCGGGTCCCGAGCTTTCCGAAACTTTTTTCGGATCTGATTTTTGAGCACCAGGGTGCTCCCGGGGGTCCCCGGAAGTTTTCCGGCGGAAATCCCGGATTCCGGTGACGGCCATGGCAGAATCCGGCGAGGCAGGGCGGTGGCGCAGCGGTTTCCGGCAGCGGCGCGGTGGAATCCGGCGGCGGCGCGATGGTTTCCGGTGAGGCTGGCGGTGGTCCGGCCAGGATTTCCCAGGGGTTCTTTAAACCCCCGTAACTCGCAAACCGTAACTCCGTTTTGTGAGCCGTTTGCGGCGACGCACTCCTTGCATCGAGACGGACCTTTTGAACTCACTTTGAGGGTTTAAGGGTTCGGGATCGTGGCCCGGGAGTTAGAAACGTCGTATAAAATAATATTAATTTATTATTTTACGACTTCAGGCCGTTGTAACTTCTACCCAGAGCGTCCGATTGATGTGCCGTCAGTGGAGTTGAGACCCTGATGGTACGGCGGACTTTTTGAGATGGTTTCTGGGAGTTGGGTCTGTGAACGGGGTGCGGGCCCCAGAGGTCGGGTTTTGGCGTTTGCGGAGAAACGCAGCTTTTGCACTAGGAGTCCGATTTTGACGGATGAATAGACGATCCTGTGTGTTTTTCCGAGAGGATCGCATTGGTGCGATCCGTTCGGTGAGTTTCGGAATCCAGGCGTGGGCCCCACCCAAGCTGGCCTTTAGTGAATAGTACCTTTTTTCACCGGGTGTCTGTTTTGGACGAGCGAGTAGTCGATTCCGCTTGTTTTTCCGAGGGGATCAACGTGGTATGGTCCGCTCGATGAGTTTTGGGATCGTTGTGTGGGCCCCGCATGAGCTATCTATGGTGAATAGTGCCTTTTTCACCGGTGCTCCGTTTCGGGCGAGTAAACAGCCTATCCTGCGTGTTTTTCCGCGTGGAACGTGATGGTGTCCTCGGTTTTGGCCTAGGAGGTGCGCAGTGTGGCGTTGTGGCGGGTCTCTTGGGTTAGCGACGTTTGGACCAACAGTGGTTGAGGGTGCTCCCTTGGTTCATTCCTACGAGGGTTCATGTGACATCACAACCTTCGTATGGGTTTGTGATCCTCTCGATGAGATGTTTTAACTGTTAGAGTTGTGGCATCCCACCGGTGGGCCCGGAGCGGATCCTCTAGCATCTTTACCCTGGATCGGGTTCTTGGTATCGCTGTGATCGCTTATTCACGGGCGGTGATCCCCTATCTAGCAGGTTAACCCCGTAGGGTTTGTGGCATAATCGGGAATATGATCCCTTATGCGGCGGGTCTTGCCCAGTAGGGTTGTGGCATCGTTGGGTATACAATCCCCTACTTAGCATGAAGTTTATAGTAGGGTTGCGGTATCGTTGGTTATACGATCCCCTACTCAGCGCTTGGTGTCGGTAGGGTTGCGGTATCGTTGGTTATGTGATCTCCTACTTAGCGCGTGGTTTCGGTAGGGTTGTGGCATCGTCGATTCGATCCCTTCATCGTGAGTTTTACCAGATAGGGTTTCGGTATTGTCGTGACCATCTTTATATGGACGATGATCCTCTATCTGAGTGTGGAGCTTCTGTCGAGTGCCAGATCGGGTTGTGGTATCCCCCAGCGGATCCTGGGTGTGATCCCCTATCTGTGAGAACTACGTATGCCAGATCGGGCCGTGGTATCCCCCAGTGGACCCTGGGAGTGATCCCCTATCTGTGAGCTACGTATACCGGATTGGGTCTTGGTATCCCCTAGCGGACCCTAGCGGCGATCCCCTATCCGAGGAGTTTGGTGGTTATGGTGTTTCAGCGATGTTTCCTCAGTGATGTTATCTGACGAGCGTGGTATCTCGGGTGAGCGTCTGAGATGTTTGTTTGAGACCCGATGGAGTGTATCTATCGGATGAGTGTCATCTGGTATGACAGAGTTCGTGGTGTACTCTCCTGGTTGTGGACAGTTGCTGATGATGAGGTAGGTACCTCTTGTGGCTTTGTGGCGTGAGGTGTGTATATCTGGATTGTTCAAGGTGTATGTATGGGCATACACCTAAGCTGAGCTGAGCTGACTAGTTGTGTTTAGACGAGGATGGTCACGAGATGAAGTTTCTCTCTCGTCTGGGTTCCCTCTGGCTGGGTTGAGCGGACTGTTTCCTTCAGTTGCTCCCTTGGGTTTTGGGTTTTTGGGGTGCCTACTGAGTATGTTTATACTCACCCCTGCACGGGCTTTGCCCGCACATGTTTGTGTCTTGTGCAGACCACAAGCCTTTTGACGGAGTCCCAGGAGGACCCGGAGTAGGCGGAGCTTAGTGAGCGAGTTGACCGGGGTGTCTACCGGAGCTGTGCCGAGGGATCTTCCCAGCGGGTGTTTTTGGAAGCATTCCCCATCTTTAGAGTAGGTTGGATGTGCTTTGTAGTTTTCTTTGGTGGGCCCTGTTTTGCCCTTTGTACTTTTGATGTTGCACTCTGGTTTGGGATAGATTGTATGCATGCATTTACTTTTCAGTTTCTATATCTCTGCACTGTTTCATGGAGGTGTTTGTGGGAGCGTGTGTACAGGTACCTTAGGCTAATGTCTCCCATGTGTGTGATAGCCTACTCGGCGCTGGTCGCCAGCCGCTGGCCTATTGGAGGCGGGCTTGGGGAGTCGCGGCTCGAGCCCCATTGGGTCGGGTCGTGACATCTTCTGCAGCCGGTAGTAGACAGATGTTGTAGAGATCCAAGTGAACCAGGCCATTAGGCGAGCGACCTCAGGATACAGGTTCGGTTGTGCAGGGCACTCGAAACAGAGCAAGCTATATGAGGAGAAGGCAATGCTATGCATGCGGTGGGTAGGGTCACATGGCTCGAGACTGCCCGACCCTCCGTGCAGATGAGCATAAGACAGTGGAGGGACCTCTTAGTTAGAGGCAAAGGTTCGACCGTGGAGGTCCGTAGGGAGCAGGTGGACGAGGCAGAGGAGTTGGTCGAGCAGCGGGTGGTGGACGACGTTTTGAGGCTCTTCCACCACCACCACCACCAGGAGGTCCACCCCGACCACAGGGATCTGGCGGGCAGAGGCAGACTCAGCTCCAGGAAGTGGAGGCTTACGATCACGGCACACCTGATATGATTCAAGGTACTATCTGTGTCTACTTCACCCTTGTTTTTGTACTTATAGACACGGGTGCGAGTCATTCTTTCATTGTCGGTGCCCTTGTTCGGAGCTCATAGATTCCCATGGATCCATTGGCTCGATTATTACGATTATCGACTCCTACGGGAGCAGACTCGATGATTACGCACTGGTGCCGGCAAAGTGAGCTTACTCTAGGAGGCGAGAGCTTTAGCTAGGATCTTCTTGTAGTGGCGTCGAGGCCTTACGACGTCATCTTGGGTATGGACTGGTTTTCTACAGTCCATGCTCAGATTGATTATATTAGGCGCAAAGTACGGTGTGTCTGCATGGATGGGAGTAGGTTCACCTTCACCAGTGATAAGGGAGCCTTTGTTGGGCAGGATGGACTTACGCAGAGAAGAGGGCAGCCGATCACACATCAGTTGGATATTCTCATCCTCAGAGCAGTTGATGTGTGGAGTCCGAATTTTCCTGTTGCGGTGGATCAGTATGCGGATGTTTTTCCTGACGACGTTCCCAGACTACCTCCTCGCAGAGAGGTAGACTTATACATAGTCATGTACCCCAGGACATCACTGATATCTACTACAGCATATCAGATGGCTCCCGCTGAGCTTCATGAGCTGCAGGTACAGTTAGAGGACATGTAGGGAAAAGGATTCATACGACCCAGTGTTTCACTCTGGGCTTCTCCGATTTTATTCACCAAGAAGGCGTATGGGAGATTACGACTGTGTGTCAACTACCGTCACCTGAATCAGGTGACCGTGCAGAACAAGTACCCACTCCTAATGATTGAAGACCTCTTTGATCAGCTCAAGGGAGCATGATGGTTCTCGAAGATAAACCTCAGGTCAATCTATCATCAGCTCAGAGTTCGAGATGAGGATGCGTAGAAGACAGCCTTCAGGTGTCAGTATGGCCACTACGAGTTCTTGGTTATGCCCTTCGGCATAAAAAATTCTCCATCAGTTATCATGAGTCTCATGAAAATGATCTTCCAGCCTTACCTCGATCGTTTTTTCATATTCATCATAAACGACATATTTATTTACTCGACTACTGAGGAGGAGCATTCCTACCACTTGCAGGTTGAACTGGATACACTCCGAGAGCACCATCTTTATGTTAAGCTCTCGAAGTGCCAGTTCTGGATTCGAGAGGTTCACTTCTTGGGACACTTCATCTCGAAGGCAGTAGTTGTACTGGATCCAGCGAAGATCGAGTAAGTTCTTGCTTGGGAGACACCCAGGAGCGTGACGGAGGTGGGGAGCTTCCTGGGTCTGGCTGGATACTATCAGAGATTTATTCCAGATTTCTCCAGAGTTGTAGCACCACTTTCAGTTTTGACGAAGAAGGGTAAACCCTTCATGTGGTCAGATAGATGTCAGCAGATATTTCAGGAGCTGAGGCAGAGATTGACCAGTGTGCCCATCTTTAAGCTACCAGAGGAGGGCATTGGCTACATAGTATACTGCGACGCATCAGGGACTGGACTCAGGTTTGTCCTGATGCAGGAGTGAGCAGTGATCGCGTATGGTTCATGGAAGTTGAGGCAGCACGAGATGAACTATGCTACGCATGACCTGGAGTTAGCAGTAGTGGTCTTTGCCTTAAATATGAGGCGGTAATATCTGATGGGTGAGCGCTTTACATTATACTCTAACCACCAGAGTCTCAGGTACATCTTTTCGCAAAAGGACCTGAACCTAAGAAAGTGGCGATGGCTCGAGTTCCTCTAGGACTATGACTTTGAGATAGTCTATACTCTTGGGAAGGGGAACGTTGTAGTTGATTCTCTCAGCAGGAGATCGGGCATTCAACTATTAGGATAAGAAACAGAGTTGCAAGCCGCGTTGCATAAATCCTTTATAGATAGAGATAGAGAAGCCTTTATACAGTCACTCACAGTCACTCCTCCACTGCTTCAGTGAGTTAGAGAGGCACATCTAGGGGGTGTTGCCTACGAGACACGATGTGCTCAGATATCCTCAGGGCAGGCGCCTAATGGATTTTCTGAAGGAGGGGAGCATGCCATTCTCTTCAGGGGATGTACGATGGTACCAGTTGCACTGCAAGAGGAAGTGATGAGGGAGTTTCACACTTCCCTTCTAGCGGTACATCCAGTAGTGGCGAAGATGTACCAAGACCTCAGACGACAGCACTGTAGGCTGGGTATGAAGAAGGTTGTAGTAGATTTCGTTTTATGATGCCTCACTTTTCAGCAGGTGAAGGCGGAGAATAAGGTACCAGCGGGCTTGGTACAGCCCTTAGAGGTCCCGGAGTGGAAGTGGGATGGGATATCCATGGATTTCATGATGGGGATTCCACGTACATCCAGAGGAAACGACTCTATTTGGGTGATCGTAGACCGACTCACCAAGTCGGCCCACTTCCTACCGATCAAAGAGCAGGGATCAGTAGAGAGCTTGGGACGCCTCTACATTCAGGAGATCGTATGGCTTCACGGTGTGCCATCAACTATCATTTCTGATCAGGATGCTCAATTCACTTCCAATCTTTAGAAGGGGTTGTAGGAGGCATTTGGGACACAACTGCATCTGAGCACCGCCTTCCATCCTCAGACGGACGATCAGACTAAGAGGACCATATAGAAACTCGAGGACATGCTCTGTGCATGTGTCCTTGACTTTTGTCACGGCTGGGAGGATCACCTACCTTTGGTGGAGTTTGTGTACACAATAGTTACCACTCCACCATCAGGATGGCACCATACGAGGCACTGTACGGCTGACCTTGCAGATCACCTCTATGCTGGACTGACCCTGGGGAGTCAGCACTCGTAGGTCCAGAAATGGTTCAGGCTACAATGGAGAAGGTGCAGATCATCGAGGAGCAGATGAAGACTTCACAGAGCAGACAGAAGTCCTATGCTGATATGAGGTAGAGACCACTGGAGTTCGAGGATGGTGACCACATATTCTTACGGGTCTCACCTTGACAGGGTCTACAGAGATTTGGCTGGGGTGGAAAGTTATCTATGTGTTCCATCGGACCATCCTGGGTACTCAGCAGAGTAGGTGAGGTGGCTTACCGCCTGGCCCTTCCACCTCAGTTGCACCGGGTGCATGATGTATTCCACGTATCTCAGCTGAAGAGATACATGCACGACCCGACCCACGTCATCGAACATGGGGAGCTGGACATTGATGATGGGAAATGTTTGCGGAGGTCTTGGTGGAGATCGAGGATCGACAGGAGTGGGTCCTATGTGGATGGTCGATTCCTCTGGAGCGTATTCACTGGTAGCACGAGAACCTCCAGGAGAGCACTTGGAAGCGGGAGTCTCAGATGCGAGCTCAGTACCCCCATTTGTTTCCCTAGTGTGTGTTGTAGATTTACGGGGACGTAAAGACCTAAGTTGGGAGTAATGTAAAGACCCGAAAATTTCAAGGAAATTTTTTTCTTAAATACTTTGTAATTTTACGAGTCTGCGGTTTCTGAGGGCACTTGATTCTGAGGTCAGGTGTGCCTGGAATCAATTTCTAAAGTTTTGTTCGGGTAGGTTCAGTAAACGTACGTGGGGTTTTTTCTATCTTTTGAACCGGTGCTCGGAATTGAAATCTGAGGGCACCAATGAACTCGCAGCACCGGTATACGCTTAAGGGGACCTTTACCGCAGTTGCGTTTTATGCAGGTTGAAAGTTAATTTTTGGGGTTTAATATTAAATTAAATAAAATTGTGTGGTACAAAATTTTATTTTGAGAGTTTGTTATTTCCTCCCATGGGAAAGTTAATGGTGGGTCCCACACACACATAACTTCCCATTTGTGGATATTTTTGAGGTGGGGCCCACACGAGCCCCAACCTTTCATCTCCCCATAACTCTTTCCAACTCCCTTAAACCCCTTGTTTAATTCTTGACAAACTCCCTCATTTAATTGGGAGGAGTTTCTCAACATTCCACCTCCCTAACTCCATTTAATTTTTGCCAACCTATCTCAATTAATTAAACAACTCTTTAATTAATTAATTAAAGAGTTTGAATTATTTTGAATGCATGACAAGTTTATTAAAATAAGGGAAAGCCTTATTTTAATTTTGGCTTGGAAAATTTTGTGCTGGGATATCCTTGGAGAATTAAAAGAAATCTTTAACATTCCACGAAGAACGACATCTTCTTCAACAATGAACACTGACTCCTAGAAGAACAGTGACGTGCCTTTCTTTCTCTTCTCCGCAACAATTGAGGAGACACCGCTTCCTCATCGGACACAGCCCAACGTCGTCTACAAATCCTTTTTCCGCGAATCTTCTCTTGAAACCGAGGTAGGGGTTTGTTTCAATTTTAATTGGATACAATTTTTCTTTTCCCCCCATTGAAATCATGTTTTACCTATAGAAATTTGATACTGCCTAACACGAAGTGCGCGGGCTGAACGAACATGGCCCGACGACCCTCTGATTGTTCTTGGATACTTTAGCGGTGGCAAAGAGAGGCGGTGGCGATGAACGGAAGTGGTTGTCGTGCGCCGACCGAATGTGGAAGAACCGCATCCCACAACTGCGGGCCACTCGGTCGATGAAGAACCGACCGGGCCGAAGGAGGACCACACTGCCATAAGGGGTGCCTCGCTGCGGAAGACCACGACCCGTGTTCCGTGGGCCGCTCGGTGGGAAAACCGGCCAGCAGGTGGCCGGCTAGGCTGAGGAGAACCGCAACACCCGAAGGGCGCCGCGTTGGACGAACTACGGCCTGCCCGAGCGGGCTGCGCCCCCTCGGACTGCTCGGCCCCTTGGGGCCAAGCTGCGGCCAGTTCGGCTGGGTCGGGCCGCGCCCCGCTGGGCCGAGCCGCGCCCTCTCGGGCCGGTCTGCACCCCTTCGGACCGGGCCACACCTGGCACCAGGCTGGGCCACGTTTCTTTAGGTCGGGCCGACACCCCATGTAGGGTCGGACACGCCGAACCAAGTCGGGCCGACCCGCCAGCCCACTGGACCTAACGGGCCGGGTCCGTACCCTTAAATGTGAATATCTTCACGACAGTGTGTCTGATGGACACACCTTCTATGTCACAGGGACCCTCATGACATGGCGGTCCTTTTGCGATACACTATGTGAGTTTTGGAAAAATTTGGAAAATGGCCGGGTTTGGAATGAGCGTATTTCCAACCGGGCCCCCGGAGCAAAAATGCTAATAACTCACAGACCGAGCGTCTGATTAACGCGTCGTCTGTCGCGTTGGGTTTCTTTTGACGAGACGGAACTTTGGGATACATACACTCTAGACTTTGAGATATTTGATGTATCGACCCCTTGGCTCGAGGAGCGGACCCTCCTGGAATTTAGCATGTTGTGTGCCGGAACCCTAGAGCTGGCTGCGAGTTCAACGACTACCGTACTGTAATCCTCCGGGGGTTTGACGATGATGGAAAATATAATGGAATCCTCTGTGGGTTTGATGACGACACCAAATGTACTGGAATCCTCCATGGGTTCGATAGTGATGAATATCGTACTTGAATCCTTAGTGGGTCTGACGGTTTGACTTCTGTTCTAGTATCCTATGTGGGTCCGACAGAGTAGATGGTCTAGTATCCTACGTGGGTCTGACAGCTTAGCTGGAATAGTATCCTATGTGGGTCTGCCAGCTTAGATGAATCAGTGACTGCATATGATCATCTTTATCACTTTAAGAAAGATGTATACCTATGTGAGCTGATTCTTCAGTTTCAACAATTATCATCGATGTGATTGACTTCTTTTCTTGTGCGGACTGGTTTGTGCTTGAGCTCGAGAGTTAGAGTCGAACTGGGATTGATAACTTAGGTATATGTATGGGCATATACCTAAGTATATATGGTTGATACTTTGTGATTGTATATTTTCTTTTTGTTTTATCCTTCGTGGATTCTAGGAGACCTTCAGGGGTCTCAGGGTCCCTACTGAGTATTGTTATACTCACCCCTACACGGGCTATGCCCACACTACATTGTGTAGGATGCATACGACAGACAACACTGATCGTGGTAGAGACTTGTGGAGCTAGACGGTACCTGGAGGTGGACCACTTGGAGGGATGTACACAGAGCGGACGGACGAACCTGAGGTTCTGAGGAGACCATCTATACCCACCATTCAGGTGGGATTCCTCAGGGACGACCTAGTGGTTGTTGCTTTACTTACTGCTGTTGTACTAGACTTTCAGTTGTACTATACTTTCAGTTGGGTTTGTATACTGGCTCATTTACTTTTCTGCACTTACTTTTATACTCAGTTTACTTAGTGT
This sequence comes from Viscum album, assembly GCA_963277665.1. Taxonomy (NCBI): domain Eukaryota; kingdom Viridiplantae; phylum Streptophyta; class Magnoliopsida; order Santalales; family Viscaceae; genus Viscum; species Viscum album. The sequence goes on along the minus strand of OY728137.1, from coordinate 1,082,783,464 downwards.
TTTCTTTAGTTGTGTACTCTATTTTGTTTGTTTAGTATATAAAGTCAATGCCTTCCCTTTTATCGGGATTTACACATTTGGTGCTAGTCGCCAGCCCCTGGCCTATGGAAGTCGAGCTTGGGGTAGTCACGGCAGGGCCCTGAGGATGGGTCGTGAAAAATTCTCATTTCTAAATATAAGTTATATGATGATAATAAAAATATCATTTTTATGGAACCCCTAAAACCATTGAAATATGTTTGAAGTATTATGCTTATTTTATTTCATTTGGTGTATATAATTTTTAATTTATGTTTATCATGTTTTCTTTGAAACGAGTTGTATCAATCGAAGATTTGATAGGTTCAACTTCTGATGGTGATAAATTTTGATCCGTAAATCCATTTTAGGTCCACAACTAGTCAAATCAAATATTAGGAAATGATCTAAAACATAGAAGAAAACAAAATTAATTTTGGCGTCAGTTTTTAAGAAAACTGGCGCCAAAAATGATACGAATTATATTTTTGGAATCGTTTTTTACAAAACTGATGCCAAAAAACAAATGTATTTCATTTTTGGCATCAGTTTACAGAAACTAACATAAACAGTCATATTTTGTATGCTGGCGACTTTAACGTCGGTTAAAAACCGATGTCAAAAATAAAAAAACCGACGTTAAAGACCATTTTTCTACTAGTGAATTATTCATAATGTCTAAAAATAAAATTTTCATATTTACACAATTTGGACCTCCTTATTACAAATATTGAATCCATTTTTCCAAATTCAAAACATATAAGTGGCAGAAATTAATTTAAAATTAATTCCCATTGTCGAAACAAAAAGAATTTTTTAAGAAATAATAACTATCAAAAGATTGACACTTGTTGATATCCAGTTTAAATATAAAATTACATATAAAGAACTAAATTATATTAAATTATAAAAATATAATCTAATGATACTTTAAAATCACTCAAATGTATAATTTAACACTATAAATTATTTTGATAAAAAAAAGTTGTTTTTAATTAAATTTTAGTATTTTTTCACTATTCATCAAAAATTGAAAGTTTTCAGAAAAGTACCAAAAATTTACCCGAAGTTATTTTCGATATTCAAAATTCAAAAATGAAGTCCATTTTAAAAAATAAAATTTATAAAATTTCAAAAAGTTGTTATTACTATTTATAATGGCTTGTTTGATGGGTCGTGGTGTGTTAAAACTCCAAGTTTCTTACAACGCAAGCTACTGCATTATTCAAAGGGAAACGTACCCTGTAAGCTTAGGAAGTTACATTATTCCATTATTAAAATAATTTTATCCTCAAAATTTCTAGAATATTACTACATAAAAAGATTCGGGTGGTTCTTCATCATAATTTCCTCAGGTTCCCACGTTGCCTCTTCCATCTTATGGTTTCTCCATAGAACTTTTATGAGATGAGTCATTCTGTTTCTCAGCACTTGTTCTCTGGTATAATGAATTTTGACATGCTCTTCACAATAAGACAGATCGGGTAACTGTTCAATTTCCTCATAGGTCAGTACATGTGTTGCGCCAGGCATTATTTTCTCAATAGTGATACGTGGAACACATCATGAACTTTGGAGAGACTTGGAGGCATTTCCAAAAGATAAGCTACAACTCCAATTCATTCTAGAATTTTGAAAGGTCTGATGTACCTAAGACTCAATTTACCCTTCTTACCAAAACCTATAACACCCTTCCATGGAGATACCTTTAAGAAAACATGATCTCCTACTTAAAATTCCAAATCCTTCCTTAGGTTATTGACATATTTCTTTTGCCTACTTTGAGCTGCTTTGATGTGGGTTTGGATAATCTTTACTATTTCCATTGTTTTCTCAACAAGTTTTGGGCCTATGAGTTTTCTTTCACCAACATCATCCCAACAAGTTGGTGTATGACATCTCTTTTTGTATAATGCTTTATATGGTGCAATCTAAATACATGAATGAATGATATTGTTATAGAAAAATTCTACCAGAGGTAAATATTAATCCCACATACCTTGTATGTTAAGTGAGCAAGATCTCATAATGTCTTATAAGGTTTGAATAGTTCGTTCTGATTTTCCATTGATTTGAGGGTGGTAGGTAGTGCTCAAACGAAGTTCAGTATATAGGGATTTCTGAATACTTTTCTTGAATCTTGATGTAAAACGGGGATCACGATCAGAAACAATCGATAGGGGTAATCCATGAAGTCTTACAACTTCATTAATATATAGTATTGCCATACATTCAAGTGGTAAATCTTCTCTTATAGCAAGAAAATGTGTTGACTTGGTAAGACGATCAACAATGACCCATATTGCATCATTCCTTATAGGATTCTTTGGTAGACTCGTGAAAATGTCCATAGTAATATTATCCCATTTCCAATCAGGTGTGGGAAGATCTTGCATGACTCTTCCATGTTATTTCCTTCCAGCTTTTACTTATTGAAAAACCATACATCTTAACACAAAATCATCAATCTCCCTCTTCATGTTGTCCCACCAAAAATGTTCTTTCAAATCTCTATATATCTTGGTTCTCCCAGGGTGAATAGAGAAATTAGAGCTATGAGCATCACCCAAAAATTCCCTTTTTAGATCAGGTATGTTAGGAACAAAAAATCTCTTCCCAAATTTCAAAATTCCATATTTATATATAAAGTCACTCAATCTCCCATCATTAATAGCTTTAATATTCTTTTGAAACTCCTCATCATCAGTCTGAGAACTCTTTATACTTTCTAGTAAAGATGGTTTGGAAACCATTTAAAAAGTATTGATGTTTCACCTTCCATGTTTATTCCCATATCCATCATTACTATATCCATGAAAATAGGATCCCTTTTAACTCTCATCTTGTTCAAAACTCTATGATCCTTTCTACTCAAAGAATCTGCCACCTTATTTTCCTTCCCCGGGTGGTAGTGTATAGTGCAATCATAATCCTTGAGTAGTTCAAGCCATCTTCTTTTCCTCATGTTGAGTTATTTCTGTAAAAAAATATACTTCAAACTCTTATGATCAATATAAATCTCACATTTTTTCACCATAGATATAGTGTCTCCATATCTTCAGAGAAAAGATTACAGTTTCTAACTCAAGATCATAAGGATGATATTTTTTCTCATGAATTTTTTGCTGTCGTGATGTATAGGAAATAACTCTATCATTCTGTATAAGAAAAAAACCAAGTCCTTTATTTGTATAATCATTATAAATAACAAACACATCATTCCCCTATGGTAGAGTCAATATAGGAGCATTAACTAATATTCTCTTCAGTTATTAAAAAAATTCTTTACACTCTTTCCTCTAAAAAAATTTAACCCCTTTACGAGTGATCTTGGTTAATGGGTTATCCAATCGGTCAAAATTCTATATAAAATGCTGATAATAACCTGCTAAACCAATAAAACTATGTACCTCAGTTAAACTCATCGGTGCTGTCCATTCTTGGATTACCTTGGTCTTTAAAGGATCAATAGAGATTAAATCCTTAGAGACAATATAACCAAGAAAATAAATATCCTGAATCCAAAATTCACACTTACTAAACTTCCCATATAATTCATTTCTTCTAAGAGTCTTTAGAATAATGCGTAAGTGATTTTCCTGATCTTTGTAGCTTTTGGAGTATACCAAGATATCATCAATAAATACCACTAAAAATTCATCAAGATATTCATTGAAAACTCTATTCATTATATCCATGAAGACAGAGGGTGAATTAGTCAATCCAAAAGGAATTACTGTAAACTCGTAATGCCCGTACCTAGTTTGAAATGTTGTTTTTGGAATGTCTTCCCTATTCACACACAACTGATGATATCCAGATCGAAGGTCAATCTTTGAAAAATATTGAGCTCCATGAAGTTGGTCGAATAAATCATCAATTCAAGGTAGGGGGTACTTGTTTTTTATTTTTATAGCATTGATATCCTTGTATTCAATGCACAACCTCATAGATACATCTTTCTTCTTAACAAAAAGGACATGGGTTTCCCATAGAGAAAAACTAGGGTGAATAAATCCCTTATTACTCAATTCCTATAGTTTTTTATTTAGTCCCACTAATTCCACAGTGGACATTCTGTAAGGGTTCTTCAATATGGGCCTTGAACCAAGAATTAAATCAATAGAAAAATCAATTTCTTGCTCTAGAGGATGTTCAGGTAAATCCTCTAAAAACACATCAACATATTCTTTCACAATACGTATGTCCTCTATTCGATCATTATTTCCCTCACCCATAGTTATTTCATTATTTTATTCCCCAATAATTGAATTTAGTAGATCTACTGGGGGTGGATCTAGATAAGAATCAGGTGGTGACATTTCTGCTCTAAAGTTAAGGTACTCCTTATCATCATCAAAAATTGCAACCCCCTTCTTCTTACAATAAATTTTCGCATCATGGTCCAAAATGCAATCCATTATGATGATTATATCAAATTAAATCATTGATATGATGATGAGATCAGTAGATAAAAAACATTTATATGCCCTAATGGTAATTGATTCACAAAACATTGTTGCGATGATACTTCCCTTAGGTGTTTTGACTGAAAACTACCTTGTTAATTCAAATTTAAAATATCTAATTTTCTTAGCAAACTGGGAAGATATGAAACAATGCGATGATCCAGAATCAAATAAAGCATTGTCTAAACTTGAGGAAACCATTAAATTACCTACCACCACATCTTTCAGAGCTTCAACCTCAGCAGTAGTGATCACATAAGCTTGTCCTTACTCCCTTGTCCTTTTCTGTGGTATGTTTCCTTGGAACTTAGGAAATTCATTTTCATAATTCCCCTTTTTTCTACAATTATAGCACTCAACATTGACAGCCTCTTTCTTCCCCTTGCAATCACTAGCTTGGTGGCATTTTTCACCACACTTTTAACAGATTCCCATTCACTTCATCCAAGTATTGAGGTGTTTCTTCCCACATTTACCATAGTATGGATATTCAACTTTTTAAGAACCTTGTTTTTTCCATAAAATACTTTTTAATATTCTTCAAGTTATTCCAGAGCAGCGCTTTCAGATGGCGTGCGATTCTGAGCCCCGGTGTGGCCAGAATTAAATTTTCAATGTGTTCACATAGGGAACCCCAAATAAATGAGATTACTCTTAAATGGTTGCTCGGATGAAAAACCCTAGGGCACTGCTGAGTCTAGAGCATGTCGTTTACCCTAGGAGGGGTGTAATTTTCATGGGTGCGACCCTTCTGTGGAAAATTTCCCCAGGGGAATTTTCATAATTTAGTGGAATCGGGCGTTGAGTTTTATAACTTTTGAATGGATCCTCGGAATAAAATTATAAGGCCACTGTTGTTCTCGGGAGGGGGTGTTTACCCTAGGGGAGGCTTAACCTTGACCTCGTCGAGATTTTTGGACACGGGTCTTCAGGTGGGTGTTTAAAAAAAATTAATTAAAGTCTAATTAATTCTCTACTTAAACCAAACCCACCCCTTATCTTCTCCATTTTGGTTTCCTCTAGTGGAAGAACTCTCCCACCTCCCTCAAGCCCTCTCATCCACCTCTCCTCATTCCCTGAGCCAAGTGGAAGCGACAATGGTGGTGGTGTGGCGAAGGTTCGAAGCTTCGGGCTACGTCCAAGAGGTAGGAGTTCTTCGTTTCAAGTTTTAATTTCAGACCTCCCCTTTGATCATAAATTATGGCATCTAATTTATGTTAATTTGTCAACAGAAGCCCATAATTGAGAAGTATATGTTCTGATCTTTCTAACTCATGTTTTGGACTTGAGTTCCGAGTCCCGAGGCGTCTGCAGCGGTCAAGAAAAGGTTCGAGGTTGTTTTGGAGGTTTTCCGGCGGTCCGGCAGGCGGTCTAATGGCTCTACGCGGCGGTCCGACAGTTCACGACAGCGGTGTGGAATTCTTTAGGTAGAGGCATGCTGGATTCCTCGAGGTTTTGCGGGTAGAGGAGGCTGGGGTCGAGGGCAAGGCAACGGCTGGGCGAGGGAGCGGCTGGGCGAGCCGGCTGTCGACCGGGCGAGCTGGGGGCGACGACGCGGGCGAGCTGGGGGTGACGACGTGGAAGACTAGGGTCTTGTGACCCTGGTCGGCAGACATTGACCCACAACATGTGGGTCCCATGGAACATGATAACCGGACCGGCTGAGCCGGTCTGAGCGAGGTGGGCGGCCGACACGGTGAACCGCGGGCCAGTCCTGGTAGAAGGTCGGCCCACCCGTTTCGGTCCCTTAATACTAAAACATGCCTAATTTCCAAACTGTAAATCAGATTCGCATGTCGTCTATGAAAACTCGATCCTTGGATCATGAAAAACGTGTTGATATGGTCTTGGGGATTTTTAATTCTTGAGAAAAATGGCTCGGTGATGTGAAACGCCCATTAAGTGGATTGGCGTTTTTCCGAGAGTTCTTGTTTTGGATGGCGCGGACACATCTGATGTCCGATTTCTACGCTGTCAGAGGCGTTGGGACCCTGGTGCTGAGGTGGAGTTTTCCAGGGTAGTTTCATGCATTTCAATCAGATTTGAGGCGTGGGCCCCACGGCCCATCTTTTAAGCTGCGAGCAGCGTTTCACAACTTTTTCATCAGACATCCATTCGGGGCGTGCGAGCAGTCGATTCTAACTATTTTTTCGAGGGAATTACAATGGCACAATCTGACCACTTTAAATCTGCATGATGGTGCAAGCCCCATAAGGGAAGTTTTGGGAGTTGGCGGTGATTTCCATATTTATCATCGGGTGTCTGTTTTAGATAAGTGATTTGTCAATCTCATGTACTTTTTCGAGAGGTTCGCAATGGTGTGACCCGTAGGTAGCGCTTTAGGACCGGGATGCGGGTCCCATGTAGTACCACTTTGTGTGGTATGGAGAAGTGCATCTTTTTCTCTGGATATCTGTTCCACTCAAGTGAGCAGTCAATTTGATGTGTCTTCCCGAGGGCATCGCAATGGTGTGATGCGCCCGACTGTTTTCGAGACCAAGGCTCGGCACCACGGGACGCTGTTTAGGCGTAAAGCGGTGATGGATGAATTTTCCATCAGATATCCATTGGAGTCGTGTAAATAGTCTATCTCATGTGTTTTTTTCCTTGAGGATTACAACGGTGTGACTTGTTTGGATGTGCGGAGTCTCATTCAAGATCTCATTAAATGTGGAAGCATGAAAGGTGCTCCGGTGGCGGTTCTTTTTGCTGTGTTTTGGAAGCAAACCCTTAGCGTGAGGTCGCGTTCACTCCTATGTGAGTGAAGTTGATGTTTGAAGAGATATGGATGGTCGTGCTATGGCTTTGGAGGAAGAAGGTTGGTGGAATTACGTTTTTTCCCTTCGCGTTGACCTTGGGTGTCATGCGTTCGATAGAATTTGGGCTAGAGATGTGATATTCTCTGGGAGTATACGAGAATGCTGTGAGGTAATTTTTTTAGTTTTACCCGGGATGTTTATGTATGTGGTTTGGAGATGAGTTAGGGCCACATGTTGTGTGGTCCCCTTGTGCATTCTGTGTTATGCTTTATGTACCTTTTACCTCTTGTGATTCAGAGGGTCCTACTGTTAACGATGGTTTAGACCAGCAGGGTTGAGTGGTTTCCCCTGGTTCTATTCTCGATGGTTTGATCAGCGGAGTTTTTTGGGTTCCTATTTTTCCTTTAGCCGTGTGGTCTTTCAGTATCATGTCCCTTTGAGTTCCCTGGTAGAGTTTTTGGTGGATTTGGTGTGACCAATACTTTACGCGAGCACTGATCCACTACTTGGGAGGTTGTTTCCAGTATGGTGTAAAGCCCAGTGAGCCCTGGGCATGGATTCCCTAGCCGAGTATCAAGATCATATCTTCCTTCCGCAATCTACCGTGATGCGTTTCCTCAGGTAGAGTTCCAGGTATCAGCGTGACCCACACTACCCGGGCACTGAACCTCCACTAGGTGATTTTATCTGAATTTGGGTGGTTATGCGATACCCACTCCGTGTTTTGTTGGACAGTGTTGTACCATCCAGTAGGGATGCCAGAGCAGTTCTGGGTTTACCCTCCAGTGGGGCTGGGTAGTGGGTTGCTCAACGAATTCATTGGGTTTACCCTCCAGCGGGGCTGGGCAGTGGGTTTCTCATCGACTTCTTCGGGTTTACCCTCCAGTGGGGATGGGCAGTGGGTTTCTCATTGACTTCTTAGGGTTTACCCTCCAGTAGAGACTGGGAAGTGGGTTACCTGACGACCTCTTAGGGTTTACCCACCAGTAGAGACTGGGAAGTGGGTTACCCAACGACCTCTTAGGATTTACCCTCTAGAGGGGTTGGGCAGTGGGATACCCGATGATTCCTTTCAAACTCAGTCCTTTCTACTAGGCTAGTCTGTGGATTTTCTCTATGACTACCGAAGTTGGACCCTTGGTTGTACGGGTCAGTGATGTGATATCTTTGACTTTGAGAAGACCTCTTGACTATGTGATAGTGATGAGGTGTGGTTTGAATTTCCCTAGAACTCTGAAGTACGAGGTGCGCTTTCCCCACCAAGATGCATCCTTGAGAAGCGACCTAAAACCGTGTGGGCGAGTCAGCGCCGCCCAAAGCAGATAGTGTCAAGGTGCGGTGATTTGAGCCCCTTGACTTGAAGTTCAGGGCAGACGTGCGGGATGTGGGGCATTGACGGTGTTTACTTCTGGGACTGTTGGCTTCTCACTTTCTTGGGCTGAGCTACAGAATGGAGATCCCCTTATGATCTTGTTCAGGTTTCTTGTCAGAGAATATATATATATGTATACCTTGTTCCAGTACCCACTTCGTAGGGTCTTGGATACTCTTTTTCCAAGAGAGGTGAAGACGCGCGAGGTATTCCACGTGCTTTCCTTGTCTATCTTCTCGTGGTTGTACGAGTCTACTCTCTTTCAATAGGTAGTGAATACTCGACGACAAGTTCATCTTCTCACCATTTCTAGCTCCTTGTGATAGGATGAGTCTTATTCCTTCCTCTTTTTGGGTTGAACTGTACTCTTTACTGCACTCTCTCTATTGTACTCCTTTACTATTCCCTATTCAATCTACCACACACACTTTGGTACCTCCTTTGTTGCTCCCTTGAGCCTTCGGGGTATCCTACTGAGTATTTTTATACTCACCCATGCTTGGGCTTTGCCCGCACTAGGTGTGACCTTGCAGATGATGGACAGGTAGATCGTGACTCCAGCAGAGCATAGGTGTTCCAGATCTTGGACCACATACAGTGGTCATAGTCAGGTTCTAGGTGTGGGACTCTCCTAGCTAATTACTTTTGTTTACCTGTTGCCAGGTTGTGGAACTTTTCTGGTTTGGCACGTGTTTTGCCCTTTTCTTTTCAGTTTACCTTCAGCACTCACTTTGTACTGTTTAGAGGTCGATGCACCTTTGTGGTTGTTTATAGCAGTTGGTACTTTACTTTTCCTTTTAATCTGTACTTCTGCATTGAGTGGGCTTCATGTGTGTGTACAGGTACTTAGGAAAAGGCCTCCCCGAGTTGTTTAGCCTTCGACACTTGTCGGCATCCCCTGACCTATGGAGGCGGGCTTGGGGTAATTGCGGTTCGAGCCCAGGTAGGGTCGGGTCGTGACAAAGTGGTATCAGAGCGAGGTTCTTTTCTTGGGACGTTGTTCGGACGTCCCTAAAAAGTAATTGGTTGGGATCTAGGGAAACAGTGTCAAAGTGTCTCGAGAGCGGCTCTCAGGTCAGGGATTCCAGTGATGGTGCGGTGGCCGACATATCCATTCACCAGAACCCTGATATCCCACTTGTCGACTCACCATGATGAGACACTTGTTGTAGGGAAAATTTGTTTGTGCATCACATAGGATTGAGTCTTTGACTATCCTTCTTGAGTCAGATCCCCATTGTTTCTATCGTTATATACATATATGCTCATCTGACCACAACACTCCTTAATAATATTTAGGATGTCTCCGTGAAGGCATCCAGCCAGGATACCAGCTTTGGATCATGACGAAAAACCTGTGAGCGATGAGGCCTCAGTCCAGGACCCATCATGCGAGTCCCTTTTTCCAGGTGGGCCTGTAGCATCACCCCCACCTGGTGAGCAACAGGCAGCTCCAGCAGAGCAGACAGAGCTTGAGTGCTGGTTGAGCGCGCTCCGTGAGTTCCAGCGATAGAGACCACTGAGGTTCAGTGGTGAGCCAGACCCTCAGGCAGCATAGGTTTGGCTCGAGATAGGGGTTTTCCTCTTCAGTCTTGCGCAGACACCGACAAATCAGAGAGTGGCTTTGGCAGCCAGCCTTTTCCACGGAGTAGTTGGGCATTGGTGGAGTCTGGTGACTCCGTTACTTGATGAGTCGTCACTTACATGGGATGAATTTCATCTGCTGTTTCGTGAGGATTTTTACCCCTATTTCTTACACTCCATTTAGATTCAGGAGCTCCTGAGTTTTAGCAGGGAGGGATGACGGTGACTGAGTATGTGACTAGTTTCACAGACCGTGCACTATTTTACCCGAACCTAGTCCATGATGGCAACTTCCAAGCATGGAAGTTCGAGCAAGGTCTCCGCAGAGATATTCATGCTGTCATAGTAACCTTGGGTATTTCCACTTATTCCAGGGTGCTAGAGTAGGCACTAGTGATAGAGATCTTCATATTGTGTTCTACATTTGGTGGTGGCAGCAGGCTCGACAGAGCCGAGACGTCTGCCGCAGCTAGTGGGCATCGGCTGACAGAACCTTGATGCAGGTGGATTTCTAATAACCAGACTCAGGGGCATGTCCATACACTATAGTGGCGCCGGAGGGAACCAGTGCATCCTAGAGAGAGTCGGTGTTATGCTTGCGATCACCGAGGTCAATTGGCACGAGACTGCCCGACCAGGCATGCTGAGATTGTCGGGCAGGCAGCAGGTGCACCACCGTGGCAGAGGCAGCGCCATGATCAGAGTGGTACCCAAAGAGGTGGTGCTATCAGAGGATCGGAAGCAACTGGAAGTGGGGGATGACATTACGAGGTCTTCCCATCGCCAATAGCCGGTCCACATCAGGCTCCGAGAGCTGGCAGTTGGGACCGCAGGCAACCGCGATCTTTGGATGTCTACATCCTGTAGCATATGAGGAGATAAGAGGTACGCACTACAGCTCTTCTACTTTGTGAAGAATAATTTCTAGACTTTGGGCATGAAGTTCCCTTTTTCGTCCTGCTCCTTGCTTGAGGTTTTTCTAGGGTGACGCAGGACGTCGGTGTAACCCTGTGTCAGTAGAGTAGAAGGAATGGAACTTTTCTATTTAGTCGATGGTGTCAAATCCTTCACTCTTCGAGCGTGTAGGAGAGTCTTGTTCATGGGACATCGACTGTGAAACCTTGTGTGACCAGATATCCTTAGGTGTTTCACCATACTGATATTATAAAAGAGGGAATCACTAAGCCTTGTTCCAGGTGCAGGTGGTGATTTCAGTCACAATGTGTAACATAGAGGTTTTCTTGGGGAGTTGATCTACCCCCGAGGTCCTTCGGGCCGTTTGAGACCGTGTGAAGGGATGGAGAGGTCCCCATAGCCTTGCCCTAAGCTCAAAGGCTGGTTTGGGTGCATAACATCTCCCACGTGACTCACTTGAGAATAAGTATGCATGCACTTATGCACATCATCGGTGAGGGAAGACTCCATGTGAATGGACCAAATCCTTTGGTCCATGCACGGTGACACAAAACTGTGCAAGAGTTCTTCTGGGTACAGGAGAGCCAGGTGTGGTCTTAGTACCCTCAGTTGTTCCCTGGTTTTTCTTTTTTGGGGCCAAAATTTTTGAAGGAGGGAATGATGTAAGAACATGGTTTTTTCCATAAAAGACTTTGGAATATTCTTGATGTTATTCCAGAGCAGCTCCTTCAAACTATGTGCGATTCCAAGCCCCGGTGTGACCAGAATTAAATTTTCAGTGTGTTCACACAGGGAACACCAAATAAATGATATAACTCTTAAATGATTGCTCTTATGGGAAAACTGAGGGCACCGTTGAGTTCGGAGCGTTCCATTTACCCTATGAGGGTTTTAATTTTCGCTGGCGCGGCCCTTTTGTGGAAAATGGCCTCAGGGGTGTTTTCGTAATTTAGCAGCATCGGGCGTTGAGTTTTATAACTTTTGAACGGATCCTCATATTAAAATTATGAGGCCTCCATTGTGCTCGGGAGGGGGTTTTTACCCTAGGGGGAGCTTAACCTCAAACCTGTCGAGAGTTTTGGACACGGGTCTTCAGGTGGGTGTTTAAAAAATAATAATTAAAGTCTAATTAATTCTCTACTTAAACCAAACCCACCCCTTCTCTTCTCCATTTTGGTTTCCTCTGGTGGAGGAACTCTCCCAACTCCCTCAATCCCTCTCAACCTCCTGTCCTCCTTCCCTGAGCCAAGCGGAAGTGACAATGGTGGTGGTGCGGTGAAGGTTCGAAGCTTCGGGCTATGCCCATGAGGTAGGAGTTCTTTGTTTCAAGTTTTAATTTCAAACCTCCACTTTGATCTTAAATTATGGTGTCCAATTTCTGTTAATTTGTCAGTAGAATCCCATAATTTCATAGTATATTTTCTGATCTTTCTGATGCATGTTTTTTATTTGAGTTCCGAGTCCTGAAGCATCCCCAACGGTCCGGCAAAGGTTCGAGGTTGTTTTGGAGGTTTTTCGGTGGTCTGGCAGGCGGTCCGGCAGCTCCGCGCGGTGGTCTGGTGGTTCACGGCGGCGGCACGACAGTCTTCAGGTGGTGGCGGGATGGATTACTCGAGGGCGTGCGAGCGGAGGCAGCCGGAGTCAAGGGAGAGCGAGCGGCCGGGTGAGGGAGCGACCGGGCGAGGCGGTTATCGGCCGGGCGAGCTGGGGGCGACGACACGGGAGAGCTGGGGGCGACGACATGGAGGACAGAGGTCTTGTGACCCCGGTCGGCAGACACTGACCCAAAACATGCTGGTCCTATGGAAGAGGAGAACCGGACCGGCTGAGCCAGTCTGGGCGAGGCAGGTCGGCCCGCGTGGTGAACCGCGGACCAGTCCAGGTAGATGGTGGGTCGGTCGAACCAGCCTGGCCCACCCATTTTGGTCTCTTAATACTAAAAGACACCTAATTTCCAAATCGTAAATCGGATTTGTGTGCCGTCTATGGTGACACAGTCCTTGGATCAAGAAAAATGTGTTGAGATGGTCTCGGGGATTTTTAATTCCCGAGATGAAGGGCTCGGTGGCGCGACACACCCATTAAGTGGATTGGCGTTTTCCGAGAGTTCTTTTTTTGGATGGCGTGGACACATCTGATGCCTGATTTGAGCATCGTTAGAGAAATTGGGACCCTGGTGCCGAGGCGGAGTTTTCCGGGGTGTTTTTAGGCATTAAAACCAGAGTTTTGGCATGGTCCCCACGACTCGTCTTTTAAGCTGCAAGCAGCATTTCACAACTTTTTCATCAGATGTCCGTTCGGGGCGTGCGAGCAGTCAATTCTGAATGTTTTTCTGAGGGCATTGAAATGTAGCAATATGCCCGCTATAAATCTGCACGATGGTGTTGGCCCTACAAGGGCCATTTTGGGAGTTGGTGATGATTTCCATCTTTATCACTGGGTGTCCGTTTTGGACAAGTGATTAGTCAATCTTGTGTACTTTTTTGAGAGGTTCGCAACAGTGTGACTCGTAGGCAGCGCTTCGGGACCAGCATGCAGGTCCCATGTAGCACCGCTCATGTGCAGTATGGAAAAGTGCATCTTTTTCTCCGGATATCTGTTCCACTCAAGTGAGTAGTCAATTTGACGTGCCTTCCCGAGGGCATCGTAATGGTTTGATGTGCCCGACTATTTTTGGGACTGAGGCTCGGCACCATGGGACGTTGTTCGGGCGTAAAGTGGTGATGGATGACTTTTCAGTAAAATATCTGTAGGAGGTGAGTAAATAGTCTATCTTGAATGTTTTTTCATAAGGATTATAATGGTGCAATCCGTTTGGATGTGCGTAGTCTCATTTGAGATCTCATTAAATGTGGAAGCATGAAAGGTGCTCTGGTGGCGGTTCTTCTTGTTGTGTTTAGAAGCGAACCCTTGGTGTGTGGTCACGTTCACTCCCGTGTGAGTGAAGTTAATGATTGAAGAGATATGGATGACCGTGCTAGGGCTGTGTAGGAAGAAAGTTGGCAGAATTACGTTTTTTCCCTTCACATTGACCTTGGGTGCCATACGTTTGATAGCCTTTGGGCTAGAGATGTGATATACTCTGGGAGTATACGAGAATGTTGGGAGGTACTTTTTGTAGTTGTACCTGGGACGTTTTTGTCCGTGGTTTGGAGATTATTTAGGGCCACACGTCGTGTGGGACCCTTGTACGTTCCATGTTCTGCGTTATGTACCTTTGACCTCTCATGACGTAGAGGGTCCTTCTATTAACGATGGTTTAGACCAGCAGAGTTGAGTGGATTCCTCTGGTTCTGTTCTCAACGGTTTGATCAGTGGAGTTTTTTGGGTTCCCATTTTTCCTTTATCCATGTGGTCTTTTAGTACTATATCCCTTCATGTTCCCTCGTAGAGTTTTTGGTGGATTCGGTGTGACCAATACTTTACACGGGCACTGATCCTCTACCCAGGAGGTTGTTTCCAGTAGGGTGCGAATCCCAGTGAACCCTAGGCGCAGATTCCCTAGCCGAGTATCGAGATCATATCTTCCTTCCACAATCTACCATGATGCGTTTCCTCAAGCAGAGTTCCAAGTATCGATGTGACCCACACTATACGGGCACTGAACCTCCACTAGGTGATTTGTTCTGGAGTTGGGTGGTTGCGCGATACCCACTCCATGTTTTATTGGCTAGTATTGTACCATCCAATAGAGATGGACAGAGCAGTTCTGGGTTTACCCTCCAATGGGGATGGGCAGTGGGTTTCTCATCGACTTATTCGGGTTTACCCTCCAGTGGGGCTGGGCAGTGGGTCACTCATAGACTTCTTCGGGTTTACCCTCCAGCGGGGTTGGGCAGTGGGTTTCTCAATTAATTCTTAGGGTTTACCTTCTAGTAGAGACTGAGCAGTGGGTTACCCGACGACCTCTTAGGGTTTACCCTCCAGCAGAGACTAGGTAGTGGGTTACCTGATGGCCTCTTAGTGTTTACCCTCCCGCGGGGCTGGGCAGTGGGTTACCCGATGACTCCTTTCAGACTCAGTCCTTTCTACTATGCTAGTCTGTGGCTTTTCTCTGTGACTTCAGGAGCAGGACCCTTGGTTTTACGGGTTAGTGATGTGACAACTTTGACTTTGAGAAGACCTCTCGACTGTGTGACAGTGACGAGGTGTGGTTTGACTTTCCCCAGAACTCTCAAGTACGAGGGGCGCTTTCCGCACCAAGACGCATCCTTGAGATGCAACCTAAAACCGTGCCGACGAGTCATGCCGCCCAAAGCAGATCAAGGTGTGGTGATTTGAGACCCTTGAATTTCAGTTCAGGACAGACGTGTGGGATGTTGGGCATCTATGGTGTTTACTTCTGGGATTGTTGGCTACTCACTTTCTTGGGCTGAGTTATGGGAAAGAGATCCCCTTACGATCTTGTTCGGGTTTCTTGTCATAGAATATATATATGTATACCTTGTTCCAGTACCCACTCCCTGGGGTCTTGGCTACTCTCATTCCAATAGAGGCGAATACGTGTGAGGTATGTCACGTGCTTTCCGTTTCTAGATTCTCGTGGTTGGACGAGTCTACCCTCCTGTTATAGGTAGCGAAGACTCGACGAGAATTTCATCTTCTCACCGTTTATAGCTCCTTGTGATAGGACGAGTCTTCTTCCTTCCTCTTGTTGGG
Organism: Viscum album; assembly: GCA_963277665.1. Taxonomy (NCBI): domain Eukaryota; kingdom Viridiplantae; phylum Streptophyta; class Magnoliopsida; order Santalales; family Viscaceae; genus Viscum; species Viscum album. The sequence goes on along the minus strand of OY728137.1, from coordinate 1,082,767,688 downwards.
TTGAGCTATACTATTTACTGCATTCTCTCTATTTTACTCCTTTACTATTCCCTATTCGATCTACTACACACTCTTCAGTACCTCCATTGTTTCTTCCTCGAGCCTTCGGGGTATCCAACTAAGTATTCTTATACTCACCCCTACTTGGGCTTTGCCCGCACTTGGTGTGCCCTTGTAGACGATGGATAAGTTGATCATGACTTCAGCGGAGCTTAGGAGTTCGGGAGCTTGGACCTCATATGGTGGTTGTAGTCGGGTTCTAGGTGTGGGACTCTCCCAGCTGTTTACTTTTGTTTACCTATTACCGGGTTGTGGAACTTTTCTGGTTGGGCGTCTGTTTTGCCATTTTCTTTTTAGTTTACCTTCAGCACTCACTTTGTACTGTTTAGAGGTCGATGCACCTTTGTGGTTGTTTATAGCAGTTGGTACTTTAATTTTCCTTTTACTCTACACTTCTGCATTGAGTGGGCTTCGTGTGTGTACAGGTACTTAGGAAAAGGCCTCACTGAGTTGTTTAGCCTTCGGCGCTTGTCGCCAGCCCTTGGTCTATGGAGGCGAGCTTCGGGTAGTTGCGGCTCGATCCCGGGTAGTGTCGGGTCATGACAAACTTTTCCCTTCTTCCTCTTATTTCCATTTTCAGAGTGTTTAGTAGATCTTTTCTTCTCTTTCTTTTCTTCTAAGTCATAAGACTTATAGAATTCATTTTCTTTCTTGATAGAGCATGAGACAATATCTTCATACGATGAGAAGTATTTTGAGACTAATTCTCAATAGAGAAATGGCTTTAAATCATAAAATAATCAATCAATCATACTCCTTGAGCGACGTATATAATCTGCTGCATTCCTTGCTAAGCTTGTAAAGTTAGACTCATACTTTGCAACATTCTCATCCTCCTTTTATCTGAGACTCAGAAATTGTCTTTCCATATCCCCTCGATGGTCACGAGGAAAGTATTTTTGTAAGAAAATCTCTTTAAACTCCCTCTATTCCATGTTTGATACTTCTTCATCTTACTTTATGTTATGAAATAATTACCACCATTGATCTGCATCTCCCATGAGGTGATAAACTACCATGACAACTTTTTCCCTTTCGCTACTCCCCAAAGAATAAAATATTTTCTCTAAGGAACTTATCCATTGCTCAGCTAATAATGGATTTATACTCCCATTGAATTTTGGTGGTTGTTTCCTCATGAAGTGGTCTAACATTGATCCTTCGTGTTGTGGATCAGGGTGCTCTATACGGGTAAGGTTATTATTCATAACCTTGAGTGAGTTGTCCCAGTATAGTGATTAGCTGATCAGCACCAGTTGCATCACTAACTTCACTATAATTATCTTGAGTAGGAGGGAAATCCCTACATGGATTACATGGGTTGATATGATTTACATTCCTTCCACTAGGAACAATTTTTAAATAATGGCATACACTAAATTAGTTTATGAATCGCAATACATAATTCCAAACTTGTAAAACAGTTAACATAAATTGAATATTTTATGGATATAATCCAAAATCATAAAAATGTTTTCTTTTAGAAAGTATATACTCATAAACCCTTTATAATGGTTTGTAAAGAAAATGAGAATTATCCTAAGCATATCCCCCAGGAGTGTCATAACCAAGAGTGAAACAAGGCCAATTGTCATGCACTAGTTCCCGTTCGAGTCTAGCTCAAAGAGGTGTTTTTGGGTTTTACCCCTAGGTACATTTGTTCCAGAGCTGCCTCAACCTGCTCGTATCTAGGCAGGGATGTATTGCCTAAAAAACTCACAAAATCTCTATATTACCAAAATTCGAGGAAGTTATTATATAATAATCTTCAAAGTCTATCTTAGGGTAATGTTCTCTAATCAGAGTTTTTAAAAATCTAGCTTCCAAGGTTTGTACTAAACTTTCTATGATACCAACTGTAATACCCCAACCCCAGTTACCAAGAGTTGGTGCATTATTAAATAACATTGTCCTGATACTAGTAATCATGTCCCGAAAGACCGATCAGTTTAGTATCCTTAGAAGTACTAGATACATTCATAAGTTTTACATTACATAATTAAATAAAAACATAAAAAACATTTTTTCCCCTTTTGAACACACCCATATCCTTAGACTATCCTTGTAGGTCAACCATAAAATACTTATTCACATCCTGGTAAAAATAAAACATAGAAAGGGGTGATCTCAGATGCTCATTAAGGATAACAATATCGCATAAAATTTCTTAAATAGGCATAAATATTTAAGGCAGTGTATAAGACTAAAACAAAATCCTTTTAAACTTAAACTTAATCATAATTTGGTAAAGATAAAATCAAATAATTCCATTTACTTAGTCACATGTATATTCTAATAGTCTAATAATAACATGCAATATCAATAGCCACTTTCATAATGATGGAATGCATAATGCCAAACTTCATAGCCACATAGTCAAGGCCTTGCTCCAAGACTACAAATAAGATTTTGTCAAGTCCATGTGCCAAGACACTAGTTTATCTCATGAGACCTACCAATGCATTTAAGAGCAATATCGGGCTCCACCTGTCACTTACTAAGTCCAATGCATTCCTCATATAAAAAGGTTTAAACATAACATAAACATTCGTATTAAAACTAGCATAAAAAATGTCAATACTTTATCCATAAACCATGAATGGTGTAAAAATAACACATCGGTAGTCAAACATATCACAAAACCTTCAATACAATATTTAAGTTTTGTATCATAATAAATCAACTTCAAACAAGCTTAAAATCCATCAAAAGATGTTGACATAGATGAAATCAAAACATTTTTAGAGAAATATCTCTTTCTATTGTGAAATCATTTAACAGACATATAATTATAAAAGAAAAAAATTATTTTGAAAATATTATAATAAACTTGTATGGGAAGCTTCAAAGATGATATAACGGCAGAAAATAGCCACACCCTCCGTATAAGTTAAAAAAATACATTCTTATCTTAATTTTGTCAAAAAGGTCATAAAGTACCTTGTTTGGAAGATGACGGAAAGATTCATTTAAAAACATATATGGTCAAATAAGGGTATAAATGACTTTAACCCATAGTATAGTAAATAGTAAAAATGTTTTGAATTAAATTTTTAAGAAAACACGGATGTGTATGATAAAGAGCTCCCAGTAGATACTCACGTAAAAACAACCTCAGATAATAAAGAGATTGTAAAATTAACCCTTACCTTGTACTTTTCCTTAGTATATGGTATGTTAAACTCCTTTATAATAGTTTAAACATTGTTATTAAATTGTAAAATAACTATATACATAAATATGATATCATATATGATCCTCTAATATTGTTTTGTTATTAATATTTCAGTAGTATCATCATTTTAGGTGTTAACTGATCTATTTTTCTTTTATACGATCAGTTACGTAAGCCTTTCTTGTTATGGATAGGATGTATTTTATTAATATCCAGAATGATATTAAGTTCTTAAAAATTATTTTTAATCATAAAATGAAAATTATTCTAGAATTATTTCTATGGGGAATGAATCTCATCGCGTTCGTGGAGACAGTAATCCATACGTATGCAAGAGCGAAAATATCATTATATTGATGGTGAAATCATATGTAATTGGATGGTATATCATATATAAATAATCATTAACATGTTATATTTATTATTTACATAAATTATGGTCATTATTATACCCATCCAAATAATGAAGTTTTTGAATAACAAACTACACCACGACGTGGAGATGGTAAGCCGTACGTACGCACGTATGGTGACTTTGTCATTCATATGATGAATAGAATAATGAATAATGTTGTGCCATTTTTATAATAACATCATAGTATATATAATATACCAGATTTATTATTTTAGAAAGAAAACAACAAATAAAGGGGAAGTGGAAGAAGAAAAGAACTTGAAAGTGGGTGGTAAAATTATTACCTCTTCTTCGGGTGTTTCCTTTTGAGTTGATCAAAAGGGGTCATTATGTTGGATTTCTGATCAAACTAAGGCCTCTAGGTTTAAGTGAGAAAAATTGGGAGGATATTTGGTTAGGGTTTGGCTGAGACAAATGGCTTTGGAGGTGTGATTTTTAGAGAAGGGGAAGTGCCCTTTTTATAAGATATGTGAGGGGAACCTTAGGAAAAGATTGAAATGTTATTTTCTAATAAAATCATTTTCAATTTATAATGTCTCAAAAATGATTTATTTAAATTATATGGTAGGTATGGTTTGAAAAACTCTCAAAAAGCTTGTTTTAGACAGGTTTGGATCACCATATTAACCTTATCTTTTAGATTTAACTCTTAGTTAAATAGTTTAACTTTTACCATGTATTCTTGCATTATTATAATAATTGGTTAGTAAACATTCTATAAAATGCCAAGAAAACCTAAAGTGGTTAATTAATTATATACCTATAATTATATAAGTTCTTTGTCAGAACCTTAGTTTTTTAGGACTATTATATATAATATTTGTTTTAAAAACTCATTTTTTTCAATTTTGACACTATTTTTCATTTGGTTTTTGTGAAAGTCATAACAACTTGATTACTTAGAAACAAATACATTTAATAAACATTAACAAGTCATATTAACCTATAAAATTATTTTATGTCATAAATATTTTTAAATTATATTTATTTTAATATTTATAATACCATTTATTTGATTATTTCATTAATGAAGTAATTACTACATCACGATTGTGTCATAAATAATTTTAATTATTTAATGTATAAAATTATAAATAAAATACAATTATGTATGAAATATATTTATATTTATAATTAGTATCTATAGTTAAAAATATAATTTATATTACCCCATTTAAAAATTGTTTTACTAAAAGATATATGTTTAAGTCATTTTTGTCTTTACTTTAAATTAATTAATATAAAGTGTCATTATCACTCTCAAGTGGCTCCATGGGGTTCCAAAATCAACCAAAGGATAACCATGGTCGTAAATGTATCAAAAAATAGTAATAGGACACAAGTTAGGGTAATTTAATATTATTATAATATTATTTTTTACCCTTATTTATCAGATTTACTTTTTAACCATGGTAAAAAAAATATTTACTAATGTAATTATTCATAATGTCTAAAAAAAATTTACCTATTTACAAAATTTGGACCTCCTGATTAAAAATATTGAATCCATTTTTTCAAATTCAAAACACACAAGTGGCAGAAATTAATTTAAAATTAATTCTCTTTGTCAAAACAAAAAAACGTGTTTTTAAGAAATAATAACTATCAAAAGATTGACACTTGTTTATGTCCAGTTTAAATGTGAAATTACAAAAAAATTACTAAATTATATTAAATTATAAAAATATAATATAATGATACTTTAAAACCACTCAAATGTATAATTTTACACAATAAATTATTTTGACTAAAAAATTTGTTTTTAATTAAAATTTTGTATTTTTTACTATTCATAAAAAATTGAAAGTTTTTAGAAAAGTACCAAAAATTCACCCAAAGATAATTTAGATATTCTGAATTCAAAAATGAAGTCCATTTTGAAAAATAAAATTTATAAAATTTCAAAAAGTGGTTATTATTATTTATAACAGCTAGTTTGATTGGTTGTGGTGTGCAAAACTCCAAGTTGCGTACAACGTAGGCTAATGCATTATTCAAAGGGAAACGTACCGTGGGAGCTTGGGGTGTTATATTTTATGTATAAAATATCTTCATCCTCTCATTTAAGAGATAAATTGAGTATTTTAAGTCTTTTTCTTTGTTACTTTTTTAACTTTTTCCCCAATTTACTTTTACTTTGGTAATTAATTTTTAAACATAATAATTAATATTAATGAAAAATGTACCTGTGAAATCTATACCAAATTTAAACCTTTTGATTTTAAAAATGTAATTAATTTTATAAAATAAAATATCTAAGATTTTAAAAGTTAATCTTAAGATTAGCGAACATAACTCATAAAAATAGTATTTAGAAAAAAGTGTTTTTTATGCATAAAATTTATGTATAATCCGTAATTATATAAATTATAAATTAATATTACATAAATTGGTTTATTGTAAAAAAATAAATTTTATAAGGCTTTCATGTCATGCCAAAACTAAATCTCACTTTGAAAATACTTGATTTAAAGAAAACACCTAATACAGTTTTTACTAAACTAATATTTTAATTTAGCAAAACATTGTAAGATATAGAATCTATAAAGTCAAAGAATTTATTAAAATTAATATTTTATTCCTAAAATTTTTATTTTATTTATTAATTTTTTAACTTCTAGGATACTTTTACATAATAATAAAACATAAAAATTTTAATTCTCGCAAAAACCATATTTTTTTGACTAAAATTAAATATTTTTAGAAAAAAAAATTTCATCTAAAAATAATATTTTTATTATATTTAAAAAAATTATTACCATGATTAAAATTTAAAATTATAAAATTTATAATTTTTTTAATATAATCATAGAATATAATGAAACCCCATTTTTATTGGAAAATGGCATGTTCAAATATTAATTGTTATTATTATTATTTCATATCATTTACATAATAGTTTTTTTTAACTATTTATTAATATAAAACATGATTTATCAAAATTAATCATGTGTTTCTTGAAATAAAAATTCATATCGCATAAATGGTGATCTTTCAGAAAGATTCTTTTCTAAATAATAAATGATCTTATTAGTCTTTTTAGATAAACTAATTGAATTTCATTCATATTAAAAGTTTCCTTAATTTTATTTATACATATATTTCATAAATAGGTTGATCATATTCATTCCTTATAATTATAAATCTAGGTTTTGAAAATCATACTTAAATATTTATATTTTATCTAAATATATCATGATTTTGTTTAAGTTTAGTGTTATATGTGGATCATGTTATCAAACACATTGGATTATTTAAAGATAATAATATATCAAGTCTTTATGGTGTTACATTCATAGATCTAGTAGTCAATGTATTTCCCTCTGAGGAAGTAGACCTTGATCAATAGCTCCTTATGTTCTTCCTCAAACATTATCCTGAGATCTGGGAAAAAGAGATCATCTATAAGCCCATACCAAGTATGCTCTTTTTTTATGTATTTTTCATTTACCATGATAAATTCTTCTATTAAAGATAAATACTTTATGTTTTGGGTGTTCTTTCACTAGAAATGGATCATACAATGATCCATAAATAACCTATAATAGCATGATATTTTAATTTTGTATGATTTCATACCCTGTTTGTGGATAAGTAAACTTTACTATTTATGTATGATTTAAGAAATTATTTTGGATTATGTATACTTTATTGTTTCTAGCTAAGAAAGTTGATTTTTTGGCATGTGATGAGTATGGAATTTGTAAGGTTTTTCATTTTTTCATGGATGATTTCCACTAATGATATGTTTATTCATAACTTTTTTTATTATTGACAATCATAAACACTACTAATAATATATTTACTCATATTACAATGGATATAATTTTGATATAAAACATTGATAAATCCTTTCAATAAAAATATTCTATAACTTTTCATTTATCTTGTATGTCAGTTAATCGATTTATTTAAAAATTTAATTATTTATAATTTTCTAACATTATTATTTCAAAATTTCAGGTCATTATGTTTGTTTATGAAGAATTAAAAAAGAAAAAAATCAATGAAGAAAGTAGTGCATCCAATATTTAGGGATGACTATAACAACCCCAACCCATTATTTCACATTAATTTGTTGATTTATTACATAAAATTTCACTTAATACAACCCAAAATATTGATAAGTATGGTGTATTTTGGAATTAATTACATTACATAATAACTTAAAACATGAAACACATCGTCTTTATCGAAATCATCCTTAACATGTTCATAATTTTCCTTCATACTTAAAACTACATGGGATATCCTGGGGACAAACATAAGAAAAGGGGTGATATATAAAGTCTGGTAAGGGAATAAAAAATTAATAACATGAAGAATATAATACATGTTAGATAATAGTCATATCAATGGGGAATACAATAGATTATTAATTATAAACATGAACAATGATACATGATATAACATGATAATCCTAACAAAGGAAATGTGGCAACGACATAAAACACTACATCATAAAAAATAATTCAAGGATAAATCTGCCAAGACTTTATGGTGAAAAAATTCCCATAAATTAATCAGGTACACTCCTATCCCTACATTACATATCATGATACTAAACATTACCCAATGCATTGGAGCGCTATCTGAAAACACCCATCATAATCATTTAATTCTCATGCATAAGTGTGCCACATGGATTATATGAAATGAATTCATTAATCATCCTAATTTATTCCAAAATCAAGGAATTTTTATTGCATACATGTATGTCTCCAATCAATAATTATATTTTCATAAAGTTGAATACCCTTGATAGAATAATGGGTATGGTATTCACTACATAATTATTTTGGTATGAAAAATCATGGTGAAATTTTGGTAGCATAACGACATTACTTAAAAATTAATAAAAATAGTTTATGAGAGAGAAATGTATCTCTTGTTATTTGGAAATAAAATTTTATGTGATGGGGACATGTAAAATCATATCCCAATATTAGAAATTTGGAAATATAAGGCTTAAGGTAATGAAGAAACATGAATAGAGAAAATAATCCTTATAAAATTTTGGCATGGTAACGGGTGTACTTAAAGGATCATGAGAGGCTTAATGAGAGTGAAAGTAATAACTAATCATTTATAAATCAAATTTAAATTAATTATAATATTTAATATCAGATCCCAACATAATAAAATAAAAATTAAAAGACATAACATAAAAGGAGTGCTTGACAAAAGAGGATAGTGGAAGATCCCTTACGAAATTTCGGCATAGTAATGGCTTAGTTAAGGTTAAAATTGAGATATTATAAATGGTATATCATTATAATAATATCAATTTTACAGTAAATTAATAATAATAAATTAATTACAATATAACCAATTGAAATTATAAATACTAATTTCATGAAAGATTCTTGAATATAAAGAAGGAGAGGAAGGTCAGGATCACTTACTTGAGTGTGTGAATCCAAAGGCTTGGGAGGGGATTCATGAAATATTGGGGGTTACTTTGGAGGAATATAGGGAGTAAATTTAAGATTATGTATGTGCTCCAAGTAGTTTTAGTGAAGATAAATGGGATCGTGAGTGGGTTTATATAGGAAAAGGTATATTTCTTATTTATTTTGGTTTTGTATTCTATATAAGAAAATATCCAAAACCAAAAATTGTATCATGGTTTTTTCCCATGGTTTCTTGAAAAGGGGATTGGTTTTAATTATTTTAGAATTAAAAGGGCTTAACTTATTAAAATAATACCCTTGGTGATGTGGAGGTAAGTCACACTCTTAAAGAAATGATTTTAAAATCTTAAAATATATTATAAGTCTTGGAGGATTCATAATGGATTTAAAAAATAAATCAAATAAACTCAAAAGCACATTATTTTAAGGAAAAATATAGATTTTTTATTTTTTCCTATTTATATTACTTATTACATCACATTTGGGTCATTATGATGTCATAAAACACAAAGTCTATTTATATGGTATTTAATTTTTACATGAAAATTCAACTGTCTCAGAAAAGTATGAAAAAATCACCATTTTATAATTTAGATGTTCAGATTCCAAAAATAATATTCATTTTATCTGAATGTTTTTTTAAATATGTGAATTTTCACTTTTAAAATAATGACAAACATTTATTGAGAATGACTGGTTTTTTATAATAATAGTTTCTGAACCCTAATAAAAATTACATTTTACATCCTAGAAATTATTTGATAATTTATATTTGAATAAATATTATTTAATAATAATACTCAATTAAAATATTAATTATTTCAAAAATCTATTAATTCATTAATTTATTACTTGAATTTTAATATTTACCAAAAAATATAATTTTTTATTTATTGTATCAAAATAAAAATTCATTTACAAAGTAACAATAATAGGATGAAAATATATTAATTACTTTATAAAAAGTAATATACATACTCATATTTCTAGGTTCTTAATACATATACCTTTAATACACTAACATACACCCTAAGAGTAAGGTGTGTAGTGGTGGGGATTGCATGGGGCCATTCGGTGAACATGGTTTGGGTCCTGATCTTGATGATCTTGAACTTATCACATATCCAGTTTTACTCATGCCTAAGTTGTTGGATCTCAACCTGGGATTGGTCTAGGGAAAATCCCAGAAATTCTATCTATAATGACCCAAGATTTACGTACATGGACATTACATTTATTTTTTGGAATAATTAATACATGACACAAACTGATGCCCAATACTGTATTAGTTTAGTGACTTTGGAAACATGAAACACATTCTTCTAACTTGGTGAAAGTTCTTCAAAATATCCCATAAAGATCTTCCTTTTTTTCCTACCTAAAACCTTTCTTTATATCCTGGGTAAAATAAAACATAAAAATGGTGAGATCAAATGCTCAATAAGGGTAATCATAGAGAACATAAAACAAACCTTAAACATAAGAATGTAAAAACATGAATATAAAGTTTAAATATCAAAATCATGAGTCATGAAATAAATCTTGGTAGTTCATAAGGAATAAATCATAAAGGAACATTAACCATGATAAAATAGAATTGATATAAAATATGGAATTTTGGAAATCAATTAATCACATAATATGATTTCTATAGTAGCCAAGGCATTGTTTCCAAGACCATCAGAGTAGAAAAAGTCTATTACTGAATTGGGTTTACATGTCATTCCATCCATGTATTACTAAACCAGATTTACTTTCTATTCTATTCATGTCTATATCATGAGATATAAATCTTTACCCAATAAATTATAGGGATATATAGGTCTCAGCCATCTCATAATGAAATCATTCTTATATGTTCTGCAAAAACATAAATCATTCATCATAGCATAACCCATGAAATATTATGGATTTCTTAAACGTCATTTCATTATAAAATAATCCATACAAGGTAAATAGATTTCATAATTACATCATTAAAACAATAAAATAAAATTAATTATAGGGATATAAACATAATCCTATTTCATATTATATGTAAAATAATTTTGATAAAACACTTTTGCTTAATTCCTAAGAAAATTTTCCTTTCTTCTTCAAAAACGTTTTCTATTCTCAAAATTTCATGAAATTTTAAAAGAAAATAATTTAGTTGAAAAATTACATGAAATAGTGTAGATTAATATTCATGTAAATAAGTTTTTATGAATATGTAAAAATCCATTCATTCCATATAAGTTAAAAAAACATTATCCTCGTACTTTTTTCAGAAAAGTCAAAAAGTACCTCATATGGTAAACAAAATAAATATCCCTTCCATACTATATAGTAAAAGTAAAAAATGGGTAAAAATTATTTTAAACATATATATAATAATATTAAACATTTTATGAAAACATTTTTAGAAATAATGGACATGGATGATAAATATATCCCCAGTAAATACTTATGTATAATCAATATCGGATAAAAATGAGATTGCAAAATTATCCCTTACCTTGTACTTTTCGTTAGTCGAGGGTGTGTTAAACTAATGGTTAAATCATGTTATTAAATTATACCAGGACCATATCTATATTTATGATATCAAATATGGTCCTATTATATCATTTTGTAAATAATATTTCAATATTACCATTATATTGGGTGTTAACTGCTTCGTTTTCCCATTCCTGTTTTGTTGTGTAAGTCATGTTTATTATGAATAGGATATATTTTATTCATTTAATTAAGTTCATAATTATTATTTTCACTCATAATATAATTTTTATAATCATTCTTGAATTGTTAACATGGAGAATGAATCTCACCGCGTCGTGGATACGGTAGGCCATACGTACGCATGAGCGATAATATCATTCTATTAATGGTTAAATGGTTTGTAATTGGATGGTATATTAATTATAAATAATCATTATCATGTAATATTAATTATTTAAATCCATTATACTCATTATTATACCCATATTAATAATGTATTTTTGAATAACAAATTACACCACGGCGTGGATATGGTAAGTCATACGTACGCACGCATGTTGATATTTTTATTTGTAGGGTGGATAAAAGGAGGTATAAGATTGTACCAAAAATATAATAACATCTCATAATGTATAATATACTTTATTTATTACTTTAGTATGGAATAAACATAGAAATATGAAGTATAAGAATAAAATAAATTTAATTGAATTGGTAAAGCAATTACCTCTTCTTCATTGGACTTCCTTTGGATCTCTTGTTAGGGACACTAGAGATAAACTTTTTGGAAAACCAGGACCTACAGAAGTTATATAAGAATGTATATAGGAGAATTGGGTAGGGTTTTGTTGATCTATATGTCTCAAGAAGGTGTGAGTATATGTGGGAGGAGATTCTTTTTTTATAAGAGATGAGAGGGGCAATTTAGGAAACTCTCAAAATATTAAAATATAATACGACTATTCTAGATCTAAATAATTAAAAATGGCCCATAAATGGAAATTATAATAAAATTTTGAACATATATTATCCCCTTGTGATTATTTAACATTTTTTGTGATTTTTAAATAATTTAATAATAAATTAACTCAATAAGATATTATTATTTCCAAATTTGATACTATTTATTTAATTTGACTTAAAATACAATAAGAAAAAGTGTGAATTAAAATATAATTATTTCAAACATATATAATATATCATACATATCTTTTAAATTTGTTAGACACATTAACTAATCCAAAATATAACAAAATTAATATTATTAAAATCATTTATACTATTTTTATTTTAATTGAATAAATATTATTATAGAATTGAAGAGACTTTTAAGGTAATTATATAACTTATAAAAATTGGAAATAAATTTATATAATGAAAATGGTTTCATTTAGATCAAAATAGACATTTATATTCATTCATATATTGATTTTGGCCCAATTTGGACACATAAAATATATTAAAACACAAGATAGTGATATTTTACAACTATCTTTGATTTAAATAATATATAATTTATTTGCATGTACAAGTGTCCATTAAACAACACAAAATTAATCTTATTTTGATAAGTATTTAATATTATTCATCTAATAATTTTTTTGGACATGTTTTCGTTTTATTTTAAACCTTATAATTTTGAATTACCCTTAATTAATTCCTTTAACTGTACCATGTGAACATGTCTTTTTATCCACTAAGGGTTAATATAGTGACTATAAAATGATAAAGGATCCATAAATAGACCATTGGTGAAATATTTAACTTAATCCCAATTAGTGGGACAAAGTTTATATTTTTATGAATTTTAGATAATTTAATAAAATATTATTTATTTAAAATATCAATATTTTCAATTTTGACACTATTCATTAGTTGACTTTTTAGAAATATCATAAAATAAAGATATGTTTGAAAAAAATACATTAAACCATAAATAACATTCCAAATTCGTCCATAAAATTATTGGATGACATTAATTTACTAAAATTATTTTTATTATAATATTTTAATATCATTTATATGATATTTCTATTAGTAAAATAATTTATGCATCGTTATTGAGTCATCATTAATGATAACTATTTAATTTCAAAAAATTATATTTAAATTCCTATGATATAAGTAATTCTATTATATTTCAAGGGACTACCTATAGTCTATTTTATTCCCTAGTAATCCTTAAATTAAAATTAATATACTTATATAAAATGAGAGAGTGGCATTTTGTCACATTTATTATTATTTTTATATTCATGTCATATTCATTAAAAAGTGGTCATTAAGGGATTAAATTTTAAACCATAGATGATAAAGGGTCAAATATATTCATCCAATAAGATTTTACCGATGTTAAGGTAATTTTATAATATTATTTTTACCTTTAATAACCGATTTACCTTTAACCATGGTAATAAAAATAATTACTAAAGTTACTATTCATAATGGAAAAAAATAAAAGTAACCTATTAACATAATTTGGACCCACTAATTACAAATATGAAATCTATATTTGATAATTCAAAACACATAATTGACAAAAGTTAATTTAAAATTAATTATTGTGGTTAAAACTAAAAAGCGGGTTTTTAAGAAGTAAAAACTTATCAAAAGATTATCCTGTGTTTATGTCCAATTTAGATGTGAAGTTAATTCCAATGACAAACATTGAACTAAATTATAAAAACATAATCCAATTAAATTTTAAAAACATTTAAAATTATAATATAATGATATAAATAAATTAGACGAAAAGAAAGTTTTGAATTAAAATGCAGTATTTTTCACTATTCATTTAAATATGAATTTTATCAGAAAAATACCAAAAATTCCTAAAAAGTAAATTTTTATGTTATTATTAAAAATAAGAAGTTTATTTTGTCAAATAAAGTATATAAAAGTGTTAAAAACTAAATTTAAAATGAGTGTCCCATCAAATGACAGCAAAACTGTATTTTTTGAAAAATACTTATTTTTTCTAAAAAATGAATTTTTTATTATATCATGTCTAGAAAATACATAATATGAATTTTAATGTTATATAAAATTCAAAATGTGGTTAATTATATTCAAAATAGCTAGTTTATATCCCATTAAATAATAATATTTTAATAATATATCGTTGTTTAGTGAAACTCAATATTGCGTACAATGCAAGATATCAAGAAAGGCCACTCTTGTGCATTACATAAGCCAAGAATATTGTTTTATATACTGCAATCTAATGCAATGTTGTGTATAGTGCAAGCTAATATTTGTGTAGCATACAACACAAGACATCAAATAAATTAAAAAGAATCTATCTTATAAAATCTCAGGGTGTCACACTATCTCCCTCAGAAGCTCTGATAAATGGGATTCATAGGGTATGATCCTATTGGGGGAGGTTATCACTTACTTTTTTTGAAATATGGATTTGTTAAAACCCTATATTTATACTAATCATGTGATCATTATTCAATGGATTTATTATCAATGGTAATGATAGATAACGGTCCTTTAAATCCAAATTGTTATAATGAAACAAAATAAGTGAATGTGATTTCTATAACCATATTTACTTAATAATACATTTAATTAAATAAAAAGTAGAATTTTATGTATAACATTTTTGGTCGTTATAATGACCCTATTGATCACCATTGTGGGTATTTACTTTATTATCTAGTGATCACTTAAGTGATACTAATAAGTGGTAGTAATATCTTTATAATAATTTTATTTTTCAATGATAAAAATCAATTGTTTTACCATCCATGTTGTGTTAAGGTCCTTCATTGAGAATACTGCTCGATTACACTAAGAATCCATAAGGTGCAATAGAGTATATGATAAGACACCAGACTCATTATATGACTTCTAGTACTACTTATTCTATAATATAGCCTCCCACTATACCACTTTAGTCACCAGGATTTAATACACTGGTGATTATATCACCATATTTTCATTTCCCAATGATGACCTATCCTTTTACCTATCCCTTCCCACCCATGATGACATAG
Source organism: Viscum album (assembly GCA_963277665.1). Taxonomy (NCBI): domain Eukaryota; kingdom Viridiplantae; phylum Streptophyta; class Magnoliopsida; order Santalales; family Viscaceae; genus Viscum; species Viscum album. The sequence continues at coordinate 1,082,752,139 of OY728137.1, read as the reverse complement.
TATAGTAGTGATCATACTCTTATGCCTCTTTATTACCCATACCCACCACCCACTATACATTCCATAGCTCATATATACATACCACCACTATATACATACCCACCATCTTTTTTTTCATGGATTTACCCCAATTTTTATCCCTTCTCCACTTCTGTAACACCTCTATATTCTAAACGAACACAATTTTTGATAGCATATACAACACCCAACACCGAGTTTAAACGAACCCAGAAATATTTTTATTTAAATATGATCGTTATAACCTAGCCATTAAATTGGAGGGTATGTATAGTATTAACTAAATTATGATATATATATACATATATATATGATATAGCCAATAAAAATTCACTAATTAATTTTTATAAAATAAGTACTCAATTTTTTAGCAATATTATTTTATGCTTCAAAAATACGTTTTCTTCAAAAATAAATTTTATTAATAATTTATAGAACTTATTTAAATTTTATTTTATAAAAAAATATAATTTTAAAAATCATCATATAAAAATTATCTTAGGGTAAATTTTTTGTATTTTTATGAAAAGATTTATTTTCCATTGAATAGTTAAAAATATTATTGATTAACGAATTTTTTATTTTTATTTCAATAATTGTAAAAGAAACATTCTTTAAAATAATTTAAATGTAAAATTAGTAATATTATATTATTAATAATCCAATTATGTTCATTTTAATCAAATTTTAGGTTGAATTTGGTATAAAAATATTTGCATACGAAAAAAGGCGTTTGTTTCAGAAAAGTTGTTTTTCAATGCATCTTGCTGGTTTAATTTTAAATTAAAATTTTTCAATTATATGTTTTTAATTTTGAAAAAATTATTCCATATTTGGATTTAGAGTATATAAATTTAGTAAATATTACACTTTTATTTTTTTCGATTTTAACAGTAGCCTTAGTAATTTTTGTTACAATGATAAAGGGTAAATCCAATAATTAAAGTTAAAAATAAATTTATAATGACTATAAAACGACCCTAAAACTGGAATTAATATTATTTTAGGATTAAATTTAATCTATAATCAACCAATATTCATTTATATTTCATTTTATGGTCATTTGGATGAGATTATGATCTTTATAGTTTTTTATTTCAAGAAAAGTCAAACATGTCACACTCTGGTTTTTAATAACTATAATATTTTTAATATGGAGTTATCTAGAGAATATGTTTGAATATAAATATTATATTAAAATATAAAATATTTATATTCATAACGGTAATTTATTTTTAATTTTTTAGTCAAAAAATAATTACCTTAAATGCTTACACAATGCTAATGGGATAATTATTTAAATAATGAAAAAATCAAAGAAATGTTATTTAAAATATTAAAAGTAATATAACTTGAGATAAATATTGCAATAAAAAAATTCATATATGAAATTTAAATTTTAGAGACATTATAAAATATATATTTTTCAAATTCTATGTATCATATTGATATTATTAAAGTTAAAGTAATGAATAGTTCTAAAAGTAGACATTATTGATATTTTATAATTAATAATATTTTATTAAATGATATAAAATTCCTAAAAATATTATATTCAACAAAATGGATGTTATATGTTTAATAACATCTAACATGATCCATTTATGGGTCGTTTATTATTTTATAGTAACTTTATTGACCCTTAGAAAGTATAAAAGTTTGTTAGTAAAGTAATTGTCAAAAGGGTTAACGGTAGGTAAAAAAAATGATAAGAGTAAAACCATCACTTAAAATTGTCCAAATTTTATTGAATAAGATTATTTAGAAAAAAAATAACCCTATATTTTAAATAAATCATTTTTTACTATTTTTATATCAAAATAAATTTATATTAATTTAATATTTTAAGAAATTCCAAAGATTCCCCTCACCTTAATTATAAAAGGGAACATCGTTTCTCACTTATTTACATCACTTTTAACCATATAGATCGACCAACCCCTGACCATTACTATTATAAAAATAATTATATGAGTTCTATAGGTTCTTTTAATTCCAAAATACCAACCCTAGATCCCTTACGAAGAGATATAAAGGAAGTTCACTGAAGAAGAAGTAATTGTCTTTACCAACTCTTTCGTGTTTATTTCTTCTTCAACTTCATCTTCATGTATTGTTTCCATAATAAATTAATAAATCTAGTATCATCTATATACTAAGATTTTATTATGATTATTAAACATCCAAATTCCACCTTTTATTTATCCTATGAAAAATGAAAGCACCGTGCATGCATACATACGACTTATCATCTCCACACAGTGGTGTAATTTTTTTTCATCACCACTTCAAATAGATTTATATAATGATGAAAATAATGGATATATATGATAATTATGACATGATATTGATTCTTTAAAATTAATATATCATCCACTTACTTTCCCTTTCAACCATTTATAAATTATATCGTTTCTTGTGCATACGTATGACTTACTATCTCTACGAAGTGATGTGATTCATTTTCTATGTCCACCTTTCAAGAATGATTATAAAAATTTATATAATGAATAAATATAATATTTATGACATTAATATAATTCTTTAGATGATGGAACTATATCCTATCCACAATAACCAAAACATACAGGACAAAACATGCATGGTAAAAAGAAGCAATTAACACATGAAATAAGGGTAATAATGAAATATTATTAATAAATGAATGATAGGATGACATAATAGGATCATGTATGAAATTATATATATGTTTATATAAGTATAATAAATCTAAATTTATTATAAAAGGGGTTAAAATAACTTATGGGGTAATTCATACTTGAGGTGAGGGTTTCTCATCTCAATTTTACTTCTCGGATATATATTTCATATTCACAACTGTGACATCCTGACCCAGGTGATTCTCAAATGTTCCATAAGTCGATGATACACATAGAATAAAGTGCACATCCCTATATGCTAGAGGCTGTTGACTTGCAGTGATGACCTAGGGTGTGTCTCTAGGGAGACAATTCCCTCATGTCAAAGTGGAGAACAATGAATAATAAACATATAAATAGTGGAAGCATAAAAATAATGAATATCTCGGTGGAAGAAAAAAATAAACACCCAAGAAATAGAAAATAATAATCAAAATATATAAAATAAATTATATACCAAAATGATGATGATGTGTGTCGTGTATCTACAAAACTGGAAAATAGGTATATATGGAAGTAGGAAATACATGATAAATAAAAGAATAAAAAAGAATCCAAAAACTATCCAAGCATCCCAAGAACTAGACCGATCATATGTTACCAAGATCCGTACTAAGTAAGAAAGAAATTCTGGTGTCCAAAGTAATATTATTCCCCTTATCAACAACTATATACATATAATCTACTCAAGTACCAATTACGGCCCTGATAGGGTGTGAGATAAATCTCAGTAGGCCACCACCAATAGTGACTATACACATCCAGTCTATGAAATATAAACTGGCAGTGTGAAGGTATATATAAATTCAAAGCAATGAAAAATAAATAAATCATACGTACTTTATCCTTAGCTAGTAATGTCTCTAAAAATGAGATCATTAAATTGATTCATTTATATTCAGTTTATATAGATAAGTCACATGAGGTGTAAACATCACTAAAAATATATCATGATAATAATAAAAGAGGATCCTAGAGATAAACATGGAATCCTTGACATCAAGGGTAAGATAAATCATAGTAGTACAAATGCAGTTTAGCAGTAAAGGGTTCTGAGTGTAATCCAAGGGCATCACCCAAGGAATTTCTTTGTCAATAGTTCTAACTGAGTCCAAGGATCTCATCCAAGTTAAGCATGGGCTAAGAATGATTGGGCCATATAGGGTGAATCTATGGTTCCACATGTTAGAAGACATCAATTTGGATCCAAGGAGTCTATACAAGGTATTATAATAATCTCAAAATGATATTAGGTGAATAATTGGTACTACACTGAGACATTCACTTACTAAGACAAAGACCAAGTTCCATGGTGGCCATCTCCCTTGGAAACTGGCTCAATGAATCAGAATGGCTTCCTCTAAGTGATTAAGGAATTTCCTATGGTATCCAAGGCAAGATCAAGTCTAATCACTCCTATAAAGATAAAAATGTCTAAATTAATAGGAACCTTATATTCATTTCATTATTTAATTTAGGATTAGTAATACTCATGTCATTTAATTCATTAGGTTCATTACATTTCCTTTTATATTAGGTGATAAAAAAAATAGGACATTCAACCATTTATTATTGTTATTCCATATTCAATCATTAGGTTCATTCCTTTACCTTTAATAGGTAGGATAATTACATGAAACCAATTTCTATTAATTTATAATTAACTTGGAAAAGTTATATTTAATGGTATACCTTTCAATTAACATTTAAATGGTTCATTAATTAATTAGAACACTTACCTTAGAAGGATCAAGTTGTTACTATTCACATAAAATCCATTTAGAAATTAAGAATCCATTAATTATATAAGAACACTCACCATATCAAGGTCTAATCATAGCACACCCAATCAGTGGCATAGATACTCATAAAAATCCACTAAAGAAATAAATAAGGAAGAAACCTTCATGGGGTGATTCATGTTGATGTTATAACCTCCAATTATGTGATTATTATTTATAGATAGAGATCTAGAATATTATCACATTGATTATAATCAAGGCATATGAATTTAAGAGGCAACGCATGATAAAATCAACATGCGCACAATGATAATAGTTTATAAAATGGTTAAACTTGAGGGATGAGACATAAAACACATACCTTGAGCCTATAGAACTTTCTTAATCCAATATAGACCCTTGGTTTAGATTAGATAGGAAGAAAATAGAATAATGTATCAACACCCTAAAAATATTTCATATGAGCCTGCATCAAAATAACATTTTTTAGAGAAAAACAAATAAAGAATAAAGCCTAAGCACTGAAGAGCTTCCCCATCGGAATCAAATGAGATGAATGGTGCTTCGATCGAGCACCAAATGAAGAAGATATTAAGAATCCTAAAAAGTAGGGAGCTTAAGATCCTTCAATGATAGGGGAGGCTAAATTATATATGTTGGAGGAAAGGGAAGAAATAAATAAGGTCATAATGATTTTAGGGGAAAATAAAAATATCACCAATTTTAACTAGGTCGCAAAGTTTGGCCATATGGCTGGCCAAAATATGTGCCAACCATGGGCCTCCCACTACTTAAGAAGGGACTGCACATAGTTTGGCTACATGGTTTGGTAAATTGTGTGCCAACTGTGCTATATGGATCTTCTAAAAATTACAGACCATCAACACAGGTATGTAGCCTTTGGCACATGGTTAGGGAGGACCATGCACCCAAATTTCACCCTCTAAAATTCCCCCACATAGTTAGGGAAAACCATATGGTATGGTTCTCATAGTTTCAACTAACCATGTGGCCTAGTGGATTCTTTCACTAGCTAGGATTCTAAGCTCTGAACAAGCCCCAGACGCCCTTGAAACTTCCATAACCTCATTAGGCATCTATAAGGCATCAAAAAATAAGAAATTAGACTGAAATTTAAAGGATCCATACCTCATGGGAAACTGAGTTCTTATATTCTTACCCCTTTGAAGTAACTCAACCCTAAGTTCACCTTCCAATGGTGGAAAAACACTATTTGAGAACAACTCCATCCACTGAGCACATACATCGGCCTCCCTCTCTCAAGTCTCATCATGTACACAGTCATGTTTCTATAGAACCCACACTAAAGGGATAGAATGAACTTATAGATCATTTGTTCTCTATTTAATTAATAAGAGGTTATATTCCTTCCAAAATACCAACCCTATATCCTTTAATAATATATATAAAGTAATTCCACCAAAGAAGAGGTAATATTCTTTACCAAATTTTTCGAGTTTATTTCTTCTTTGACTTCATCTTCATGTGTTTTTTTCATCCTAAATTAATAAATCTAGAATCATATATAGAATAATACTTAATTGTGATTATGAAACATCCAAATTCCACCTTTTATCCATCCTATGGAAAACAAAAACACCACATGTTCAAACATATGACTTATCGGCTCCACGCAATAGTGCAATTTTTTTTTCATCACCACTTTAATTGGATTGTTATAATTATGGAAATAATGGATATATATGATAATTATGAAATGATATTGATTATTTAAATTTAATATACCATCCAATACATTAACCTTTCAACCATTTTGAAATTATACCATCACTTGTGCGTGTGTATAGTTTACCATCTCCATAAAGTGACGTGATTCATTTTCTACATCCAACTTTCAAGAATGATTCTAAAAATTTATATAATGAATAAATATTATATTTTTGATCTTAATATAATTATGTAGATTATTAAAATATATCCTATTCACAAGAACTGAAACTTATATGAAAAAACATGCATGGGAAAATGTAATAGTTACCCGAAATAAGGGTAATAAAGATATATTATTAAAAAATGGGTGACAAGACGATATAATAGGATACTTTATGAAATTATATATATTTTTATATAATTATAATAAAACTAAATTTATTATAAAAAAGGTTAAAATCACTTATGAGTAAATTTGAACCTGAGATGAGGCTTTCTCATCTCACTTTTACTTTTGTGAGACATATTCCATATTCACAACTTATTTATTTTTTGTGGTGTATATACTACCCCTTGGATATATTATATCATGAATCTATTTTTATTTATGTTATTTAAAGTTTCATTTGATTTTATATCTTTCATGGATCATATGATTCAAAATAAATCCAAGTGGTAAAGGTTTATTTCACAATCTCATCATTATTCCAGATTGTTTATTTTAAAGTCTCAACTAAGGAATATTTATCTTCCATATACATGTATTATAAAAAAATCAAAAATGTTTTTACTATTATCTAATGATTTTTAAATTCATTTTCATCCTTGTTTTACATTTTAAAAAATGTTATAAAAATAATCTTCTTATCATTTTATAAACAAGGTACTTTTTTAATTTTCTTATAAAAGTGTGAAATGAATGTTTTTTAACTTATACGACGGGACTAGAATTTCCTACCATAATTAAACCTAAATGATTTTAATATTTCTTTTCAAGTTTACAAGGTTATTTTCAAATAAAATTATTTTTTATTATGTGCACAATTTATAAGGTTATTTTTAATGTAAAAGGTTATTTTCCTCATGAAATATTCTAGTAATCTATTTAAAGTATTTCCATCTATGTAAATATTATTTATTGAATCTTATGTTGAGTATGTAATCTAATGATAAAATTTATCATACTTCTTTGTATGGTTTGTGATTATTTTATTGGGGAAAGTATTGATATTCCATATGACTCATTTTTTTAATAAAAATAGTTATAGATTTTCTTAAGTCTTGTTGATTCAATTGTATGATTTATTAATTTGAGGAATTAATTGAACATAGTAAGTGATGGGTGAAGCCCGATATAGATCCTCGATTAATCAGTAAGTATCATGAGACAAACTAGCTCGGTCTTTGGTCAAGGAATTTACCATTAATTTAACTTTCATGGCATAAGGCCTTGATGGTATTTTCATATTTATTGGTCGAGGACTTAATGGTATGTTTTAGATGTCTAAAATTATACATTATATTGTCATTAAATTATTTATTTCTATCCATGTTATTATTCTATTAGTTATAATATCCATGGATAAGTTTCAAGATCATGTTATTATTTATATAGTATTATTTTATCATCATTTATTCCAATAATATTATTCTTCATGTTCAAGATATTGATTAAATGGAATGTTTTTTCTATTATTTAACTTGATATATTGATTATGAGTTATTTACTCATGATATATTCCATTGTACGCATGCCCTTATTGATCATTATATCTCACCCCTTTCTTATGTTTCCTTTCTCTAGGATGATAGGAAGTATATTATGATTGATATATAGGGATATGCTAAAGGGAGTAACAGTACACTCAAAGAGGATACTATGTTGTATTTTATGTTTTCAATTATAATGTGAGATTCAATTATATATATAGTTTACTAAGACTACTAAACCATTTGGTTATTTGGTATGTGATTCCTTGTATTTAGTTCCAATGTAATAAATTGACCAATAACTCTGGGCTATTGGATTTAGGGTATTTACAGTTGGTATCAAAGCAATTTAAATAGAAACCTTGGGAACTATATTTAGGAAAACATATATTAGGTAACTTAACCCTATGAAAAAATTTGAGATTAATCTCAAAGAAACCATGTATAGGATTTTGATATTAGCTATACATAAATTTTTTAATATATGTTAATGTTTCACTAGTTTAGAAATTATACATTATTATTCATAATGTTATGTTCTAATCAAGTGCATTCCATTATTTATAAATACATCTTAGGGAAGGAATAGAATCCATATCAATTAATGTAATTCATTTTTGGATTTTCCACCTAGTAATGATAATGAAGTCGGAGTAGCTACAACTAGATCTGAAAAAAAATTATAACTATATTGGGATATATAACTCAGGTTATAAGAAATAACCTTGAACTTATGGAGTAGTCTACTGATCAACAATGCAGTGTAACAATTTGAGTTTGTTTCATGTGTCAGAAACCTCTATAATTTAATGGGACTACAAATTCATTTTTAGCTGAGAAATGGATAAGTTCATTAGAGAAGATATTTCTTACATTGGGAAGTAATGAAAGGGAGAAGTTTGTCATGTAAATTTATCATCTCTTTGGGTATACTAGTCATTGTTGTTCGTTGATTAAAAAACTATGGATAAGGAGGAAATATAGAGCATTTAATGGAATGACTTTAAGAAATTTTTCTTAGAAATATATTTTCCTTGTGAGAAATGAGAAAAAGTGGGGAGATAATTATTCAGTCTGAGAAAAAAGTAAGAGGAAGATGTTTCTATGTTTGAAACCAACTTTATAAGGTTATAAATGCATGTTTTTGACTATGTACATAATCTAAATCATAATATTGACCACTTATTTGATGTTCTTAATACAATATTTTGAAGGAAACTAGTATCCCAAACTTTCTCATCATATGATGATATAGTATAATGTGCTATCAAGGTAGAGAAATAATTATCTATGTATTATGGCCTAAAAGGAAAGAAGGAGAATAAAATAATGGAATATTAAAAATAGATAAAGTGAAGAAGAGAAAGATTTATTTTCCCACAAGTGATAATTGTGGAAAAAATACCTTAGTACTTAAAAGGAATGGGAGTTTGCTTCTAATATGGAGAGAAGTGCCATCAGGCATGTGAATGAAAGGGTAATAAAGAAGACTCTAATATTTAGTGTTTCATTTGTAAGGAGATAGGGCACTATCAAAATTATTTTTGTAAGTGACAAAGTAATATACCTTAGAAGAAGATGGATCAAGGTAAATCTTATGCTATTACCACAGTCGAAGTGGAATGATTAAAGTGCTCGTTTATTTGGATTAAAGAATTACATTTTATAAGTATTTTATCAATGATATTCTAGTTACGAAAATCATGAAATGTATAAGGATTGTACTATAGTAGGATTCTAAGGATTTGAAAGAAGATGTTGAATGGTAATGATAACCTAGAAAAGTGATTATTGGTAAGGTAAAGGGAAAGATAACCCTTAATGTGTTTTTAATGTTGATTTAATAATGTTTAGTTGGGATAAATAAAATATTGGTGTTAAATAAGTAAATGTGATAGTACTAATGACCTTATAATTGATTTTTTATTGGAGGAAAATGTGTTTTATGATGGAGTTTAATAAACTTTGGGATTTAGGGAATATATTCAATGATCTAAGATTTTATTTAAGGTGATAGTTATTTTTAGGAAGCATGCATGTTTTCATTATGGTTTTTGGTGATTCAAGCTACAACTGTATTTTGGAAAAATACATAACATTAAGAGATAATTTATGGGGGATTAATGACAAGTTGATATTGGAAATTTAGTGAAATTATTCATAAATTTTTATATTTTTATATTTGGTAATACATATTTTGGAGGACCCTTTAGGTCTAAATACTTATGTAATGTATTAAGTTAAACTATGGATATTATTATTTGTGGTTAAATTATGATTTATCATATTGGATAACTCATACTAATCATTTTAGTTTTTGGTAAATATTTAGAGTCAAAAGGAATGAATTATGGATCTTTTTGATTTATTAAATGTGCTTTAGGCATGGAAAAATAATTTTTAATATCCATTCCTTGGAGTAATAAATGAAGTATAAGTATATTGAAGCATAACTAAAGGATGAGATTATGTTTATGACATGGAAAGAATTAAGTAAGTTTATTTTCTAGATTTATTTATCTATATAGTAAAATAATCCCTTTACTTTAGGAAAAAGAGCCTTGAAATAAAAAACATAATCCATTTATTTTTCTTAGCAATAAATCAATGGTCTTTTAACTTATCACAAATTTACGATTTTTTTATGGTTAACATTTTCATGAACATGTTATTTATTTAACTCTATTAATTCTTTAGTATCTCTTTTCTCTTCCATGTCCAAGTTTTCATTTCCCAATAATGTTATACTATTTAGAAACCTATTTTTGGGGACCTTTATACTTCTCTTTCCCTCTTTTAAGAGGAAGTTTTATTAACCCTTTTGACGATGTGGGTTTTCTATAAAGGTATTTTATTATGTCAACCCCATGATTAACAATAAAAAGCTAAAATTACAAGGAAACAATTTATTTAATCATAGGACAATGTAACAACATAATATTTTAAAATAATTATATGTTTTATAGCATATAAAACATGAAAAACCATGCTTAAACGAACCCAAAAATATTATTATTTAAATAGGACTATTATAACCTAACCATTAAATTGGCGGGTATTGATACTATTAACCTAATTATAATATAATATATATATATATATATATTACCTACTTAATAATTTTTTTTGACTAATTCTTATAAAATAAATACTCAATTTTTCAATAAAGTTATTTTATGCTATAGAAATACGTTTTCTCCAAAAATAAAATTTATTACCAATTTCTAGAAATTATATAATTTTTATTTTATAAAAATAATATCATTTTTGAAATAATCATATAAAAATTACCTTATGGTGAAATTTCATATTTTTCTAAAAATATTTATTTTCCATTGAAAAGTGAAAATACTTCTTTTTATTGAAAAATGTATTTTTATTTCAAAAATTTAAAAAGAACCATTTTATTTTAAAATAGTTTAAAATTAAATTTGGTTCACTTATATTATTATAAATCTAATTAATTATATTGTAATAAATTTTATGGTTTAATTTGGTATAAAAATGTTTTTATACTTAAAAAGGATTTTTTTTTTCTGAAAAATGTTTTTCATTGTGTTTTGCCGGCTTAATTTTAAATTAAATTCTCAAAATTTTATATTTTGAATTTTGAAAAAATTATTACATATTTTGATTTATGAGGTATAAATTTATTAAATATTTTCAATTTATTTTTTTTAATATGAATATTATCCTTAGTGATTTTTGTTACTACAATAAAGGGTATATCGAGTAATTAAAGTTAAAAATAAAATGATAAGGATTAGAAAATGACCTGAACACTTGACCTAATATTATTTTATGATTCCATTTAGTCTATAATCATCAAATATTCATTTATATTTCATAATCTATATATTTAGATGAGATTATGACCTTCATAGTATTTTATTTAAAGAAAGTCAAACATGTCACACTCTTGTTTTTAATAATTATAATATTTTTCATATAAGGTAATCTAGAGGATATGTTAGAATATAATTATTTTTTTGAAATATAAAATATTAAATTCATCATAATAATTTATTTTTAATTTTTTATTGAATAAATAATTACCTTTAATTTTAACATAATGCTAACATAGTAATTATTTAATTAAAAGGAAAAAAATTAAATAAATGATATTTAAAATATTACAAGTAATATAATTTCAGATAAATAATGTGATACATGAATTTTATAAATTATCATGACATTTTATATATATAATAAAATATTTTAAAAAATATATAAGTGTTTTCTTGATTTTATTTAAGTCAAAGTAAAGAATAGTTCTAAAAATAGACATTATTGATATTTTATAATAAATAATATCTTATTAAATGACATAAAATTAATAAAAATATTATATTAGTCCAAATTAATTTTATATGGTTAATTACATATACCATGGTCTATATATGTGTCTTTTTCATTATATAGCTACATTATTGTCCCTTGTAGAGTCGAAAAATTCAATAGTATGGTAATTATCAAAAGGGTTAATATGAGTTAAAAACAAAAAAGATAAGGGTAAAACCATATCCTAAAATTGTAAAAATTTTATTTTATAAGATTATTTCAAATGATAATATTCCTATATTCTAAATAAATAAGTTTGGTGCCATTTTTACATCAAAATTAATTTATAATAATTTTATATTTTTAAAAATTCCAAAGATACCCCCACCTCAATTATAAAAGGGAACCTCCTTCCTCACTTATTTAGAATAAATTTGAGACATATATCTTGACAAAAACCTACCCATTAATCTTATAAATTTAATTATACAAGTTATAGATATTTTTTTCTTTCCAAAAGACCAACCCTTGGTCTCTTTAAAAGAGATCTAAAGGAAGTTCACTAAAGAAGAGATAATCATCTTTACCAACTATTTCAAGTTTATTTCTTCTTATACTTCTTCATCATGTGTTTTTTACATAATAAATCAATAAATATAGTTAAATATATATACTGAGATTCTATTATTATTATTATTAATCAATGATATTTCACCTTTTATCCATCATTTGAAAAAAAAACCACGCGGGCGTACGTACGACGTATCATCTCCACACAGCGATTTAATTTGTTTTTCATCACCACTTTAGTTGTATGGTTATAATAATGGAAATAATGGATATATATGATAATTATGACATGATATTTATTATGTAAAATTAATATATCATCCAATTTTTTCCTCTTTCAACCATTTATTAATGATATTGTTGCTCATGTGTACATACGATTTACCGTCTCCATGAAGTGATGAAATTCATTTTATATGTACACCTTTCAAGAATGATTTTAAAAATATATTTAATAAATAAATATTATATCTATGAACTTAATATCACTTTTAATAAGATGTAACTATATCTTATGTGCAATAACTAAAACTTACATGACAAAACATGCATCGGAAAATGAAGTTATTAACACCTGAAACATAGGAAATAATGAAATATTATTAACAAACAGAAGACAAGATGATATAATAGGATTATGTATGAAATTATAGAATGTGTTTATAATTATAATAAATATAAATTTATTATAAATGAGGTTAAAATCACTTATGAGGTAATTTAGACATGAGGTAGGGGTTTCTCGTCTCACTTTTACTTTTATGAGATATATGCCATATTCACCACTTAATTATTTTGTGTGGTGTATATACTACCCCTTTGATATATTATATCGTAAATATATTTTTGTGAATGGTATTTAATGTTTCATTTGATGTTATTTCTTTTATGGGGCTTATAATTCAAAATAAACCCCAAGTGGGAAGGGTTTATTTCACAATCACATTATTATTGAGGATTGATTATTTTTAAGTATCAAATGAGAAATATTTATCTTCCATGTCCATGTTTTCTAAAATTATTTTAATTTTTTTATTATTCTAAATGATTTTTTAAATCCATTTTTAACCTTTTTTGAATTTTTAAAAAATATTTTAAAAGGAATCTTCCTATCGTTTTCTAAACAAGTTACTTTTGGAAATGTATTACAAAAGTGTGAAAGGAATAATTTTTTTAACATATACACAATTAATATAATTTCCCCTCATCATGATGCATCAATTCTTTGAATCTTACTTTAAATTCTTTCAATATTATTTAAAAAAAATGATTTATTTATTACATGTATAGTTTTTACATTTTAAAAATTATTTTCAAAGTAAAAAATGGTATTTTCCCTAAGAAATATTCCAGTAATATCTTTATAGTATTTTCATCTATGTGAATATTCATTATTGAATATTATTTTTAGGATATACTCTAATGATACCATTCATCATACTTAATTATATGTTTTATGATCAGTTTGACTGGGGAAAGTACTGATATTCTGTATGACTAGTTTTTCTAATACAAATAGTTATTGATTTTATTAAGGAATGTTGATTTAGTTGTACTATTTATTCATATGATAAATAAATTGGAATTAGTAAGTGACATGTGGGGTCTGTTATAGATCCTTGATGCATAGGTATGTATCATGAGATAAATAGTCTTGGGTTTTGGCTGAGGACTTACCCATTTATTCAGATTTCATGGAACAAGGCCTTGATGGTATTTTTAGATATCTTGGTTGAGGCCTAGACAATATGTTTCATATTTATGTAATTATACAATCTATCATAATGAAATTAGTTATTGATGTCCATTTTATTATTTAATTAGTTATAATATCCATGGATAAGTTTCAATCTCATGTGATTATTTATATATAATTACTTGATCATCATTAATTCCTACCATATTGTTATTTATGTTCAAGTTATTATTAAATAGAATGTGTTTTCAGTTATTTTCCTTGTCATATTGATTATGACTTATTTATTTTTGATATCTTCTATTGTATGCATACGCTTACTGAGAATTAGATCTCACCCCTTTTTTACATTTCCTTTCTCTAGGATACCTGGAAGTGTATTATGATTAATAAAAAAGGATATTCTAAAGAGAATAATGGTTTATTCCAAGAATATGATATGTTGTATTTTAATTTATCAGTTATAACTTGAGATTCAAGTATGTATCAAGTTTACCAAGACTCCTAAACTATTTGGTCCTTCAGGATGTGATTATTTATATATAGCACTAATGTAATAAAGTAACTACCATCTCTAGGATACTAGATTTGAGGTATTTACAACTTTATTATCCATCATAGATGTTATAAACTAGTCTAACTATTGATATCCCACCACCCACAGTACATGATACTTTCACTAATCCTACTCCCGATGTAGTAGTCTATGGAATAGTAGATACTCTTACATCTGGTATGTATTTTAACATTAATGAAATTAATAATTGATAAATTCATATATATCATTTTATTTACTAATTATTTATTTTTCAGGATCAATTTGATCTTTAAAAAATGATAAGGATAAGGCCACACAAATTGCGAGAGGTCTAGAATAGAAATACATAGATTATGGTTCAAAAAAATGAATACTAGGCTATAATTGGTAATAAAGGAAAGTAATTAAAGTATTTATGGTTATAATATATAAAAATAGAAACATTAGTCTCATTCAAGCCATAATTTGGACAAAAATTAGAGTGAAAATAAAGGATAATGTCTGGGATGATATTATGGTAGGTAATTCTAATTAGATTTTATATATATTAATTTGTAACATTTTGTTAAAAAAATTCCAATGAAGGTTTGATATAATTTCCCTAAAAAATTGAATTTAATGGTGGTAAGGTTGATGGAGTAAGTTTAAATATAGAGATCATACAACTATGAGTTTAATGTTGGTTGGAAACCAAGAGTTGGTAACAAGATTAACAAAATATACGTTTTTATTGTTTCTCTGCCATCATAGTATAGAGATATGATTAGATATTGTAATATTTCATAGTTTAAGGTATTAGTTGAATTTATATATAATCATTTATTTATTTGAATAAGTTTTTTTAAAGTATATATTAATAATTTTATTGGTATTAATTCAATTGTAAAAAAATTAAAGGAAAAATATGAAAGAAATAATATAAATAAAAGTTCTATGAAATAAATTCATACTTTTGGGAACACATCACTCTTGGATCATGAGAAATAACATGTAATTTAAGATTCAGTTTTTATATAATGTTTGAAAATATTTAAGCATGTTGCTATATAGATTTGATATGTCATTATTTCTTGAAAACCTCTTTCTTGTGGTTCCTTATATTATTTTTATTATTTTTTAATTGTATATATATTTATATAGGTTAAAAAATAGGTAATAAAAATAGTTTCTCTTCATCCAAATAAGACAATTACTCCCACACTAACTTTTATAAAAAAAACTACATCATGGTTAGTCTTACCTATCCAATAAACCACTTTGAAATCTTACCTAGATTATATATAATCATTTTTTTATAAATATGTAAACAAGTAACCTAGACACAAAAAACCAAAAACCAATAAACCTAAAACCTAAAAATATATAAATAGGAAATTATATATAAACCAACAACATAAAACATGAAAAAATATAATATGTAAACCTATAACCTTGAACCTTCAACCCTATAAACTTGTAAACCTCCAACCTATAAATATGTAAATCTATAACCTAAAACAAATAACACATAAAATCATCAAAATAAATCCTAAATAATTAAAACTTAAAAATATATAACCTTTAAACTCTAAAAAATAACAAAAAATCATGAAAACTAGTAACCTAAAAAACACCCAAACTCATCAAACCTAAAAAAATAAAAAAAATTCTTATAAACTCTAAAACCTAAAAACCAGCAACAAAAAACCATAAAATTAAAACCTAAAAACCGATGACCTAAAACATGAAAAAATAATATGTAAACCAGTAAACTAAAATATTCAAACTTATAAACATGTAAACCTAAAACCTGAAAATATATAAACTTGCAACCTAAAATAAAGAACATGAAACCTCATCAAACTAAAACCTAAAACCTTCATTCCAAAAAACATAAAACTTAAAAAATATATAACCTATAAACTCTAAAAAAAGAACACAAAAACTTTCAAACTAGAAACCTAAAACATGAAAACCATTAACCTAAAAAAATAACACATAAAATCATCAAACCTGAAAATATGTAAACCAAAAAATTTTAAAAAAATATATAGCATGTAAACTCTAAAACATTAAAACCAATAACCAAAAAATAAAGAAAAATAAAATGTAAACCCAGAACCTAAAACATAAAAATAACCTATAAACACAATATGTTAACCAAAAACCTATGTAAATCTAAAAAACATATAATATTAAAACCTAAAAATTTGAAATTAATTACACCCAAGTAAACTAATTGGAATAGAACAAGCCTAACTCTAATAGTATAAACCTGATATAAAAAAGTGAACTAAAAATTGAAAAAAAACCACACTAAAACAAATAAAATTTAATTGAATTGAAATAAATAAAATTAAACCAAACATAACTAAATTAATATAGATTTAATCATACTAGGGTAGAGAAAACTAAATCAAACTAAAATGAAAGACCTAACCTGATATAACAAAATTAAAATAAATAAATATGATCCAAAATAAACCAAAATTAATGAAACCAAAAAAAATAAACTAGATATAATGAAATGGTACCCTACTAATAAAAATAAAAAAAATTATCCAAAACCAAATTTAATTTAATTGAACATGAAAAAAAATAAGAAAATAAAATTTCACTTATTAAAACTAAAAAAGAAACCACATGGATCAAAACTAGGCTAACTTGACCTAACCCAATATATCCTTACTCGATCAAAACTCCATTGACTAAAACCAAATCGAATGATATCAAACTAGCATTATCTAAAACACATACTATAACTAAAATTAATTGACATAACTCTAAAATAATACAACACACCAAACTAAAAATTTCTCTATTATTTAAAAGTATATATACACATATCCTTATGATTGGTTTATGCTTTATTTATAATGCGGTTTATGGTTAAACAACTCTATGATTGAATTTTAATTTCAATTTTTTTCAGAATTGGATTTATTTTATGATATATATTATTGTTTGTTATTTTTTTCTGTTAACTAATTGTAATTTTTTATTTTAGATGAATGAAATTTATGTTTCATATTAACGGGATAATTGAGATATAAAACCTGGTTATTTTATTTTATTAAGTTAAATTATATTATTCTACTTTATTTATTTTTTCTCATAAAAAGAAATTGAATATTTAGGATCATGTTCCATACAATACCTTATTCTATATAAATATAAAAAATAATTATGGAAATGAAATAAATAGCGACACCCAAGAAAATATTGTATTTATATTTCAATATCAATTATTTGATTAAATTTATTTCTTTTAATTATTTTATCATTTTAATTAATTTCATATATTACTCAACATAATTATTTGGGTCATTTGTAGAAAAAGATCCAAAAAAATTGGCCCAATGGATCTTTTACAACAAGTATCTAGGAAGGGTTCATTGTCAGCCTGAAAAGAAGATTATACCATCTAAATGATGTTCTAATAAAAAACTTTCTTTGAGTAGTGTTTTAGGTATAGTTATATAGAAATAAATGAATCATATAATAAAACTATCAATGTATAAAGTGGAAGAAGATCAGCATCACAAGGAGATGATAAATGAAAAGATCATGAAAGACATGTCTTCTATTTATTCTTCACTTCCACCAGAGTGTGTTGTAACAATTGATGCATGTTTGATGATGATGCAATATATTTATGAGGGTTACTCTTCTCCTTCTGCTGATTTTATAAGGCCCCAGCCTTAAACCTTACTTAATCTTGAGTTATTACAAGATTACACATTGAGGATCTTTTCAGGTTCAGAGTTTTAGAGAATTAGATCATAAAACTTGCATTACATTCCACATTTAAACAAAGTGGTTACATAAAAGGTAGTATTCATTTTTCCCATCAAAGGAAACATATTTAAAAATAAAACATTGATTCATTCTTGACACTTCCTTGACACTGTCATCATATCATGTACCTTCCCCTTGACCTGTGAAAAACATTTCAAAAAACTTGGGATGAGCATAAAAAGATCAGTAAGGGTTATAAAAAATATGGAAAGGAAACATGAGTTCATATATACATAAGATTGAAATCATAATTTACCCATAAAACATAGGAACTTTAACATACCTCATCAAATCATGAATAAGTCATATAAATCATAAGACATAAAAGGTAACTTGAGGCATTCATAACATTCTTACGTAGGGAGTAACCCTCTTGGTTATGTTTGGAATACCCACCACAGTATATTCCCTAAATCTCTTCGGAAAAACCTTAATGTTTCACTCCTTCGCGTTACCCAATGCATTAGAGAGCTATATCGGGCTCACCCGCCCTTAGTTTATCACGGAACCACCCATCTTCATAATAATTCCCAAGAACCTCAACATAATTGTATCACATAAAACATGCATAAAGAAAACATAACATTTCCACCTTTCAATCACAAGATATCAATACAACACATTGATATAAAAACATTATGAAAACCATTTTCAATAACAAAATAAAAGAAAAGTAAAACATGGTATTTATTTTTCTTTTAAAAAAAGGTATGGCTTGTAGAGGAAGCTGAAACTCAAATAATGGTCACGGCGGCGGAAAAGTCGTTGTCGCCGCATACGTATGACAAAAACATTCCCTTTTTTCATTTAGTAAAACGCTTCATATAAAAAATATTCCTTTTGGATAAACGTAAAAGTAAAAGGGGTTTATACACTGTATAAAATAATGTTGTGTATAAAACAAAATATGCCTCAATGAATTGAGATTGAGACGAAGTCCCTTATAAAGACGGTATCCTTGGTTTACGGATAAATAAATTACATAATTATGTGTGACAAATGAATACACCAAATATAAGTGGATATTAAGTGTAAATCAATCATAGGTTATTCACACATATTCATAGAACGACATATTCAAGGAGTACAAGTTTATCCCAAAGAATCAAATTTGGGTTAGGAAGTTCCCTTGCAAAAATTCGACAGCCTAACGGCGTCACTACAAAATTCAGAAAATGAGTTGATGAGAGATAAAAAGGGTATCTCATCACATGGACATAAAATTTAAATCAATAAGGATATATAAGAACATATCCCAACATAATAGTATGTGAATTAAAAGACATAACAAAAGAAGTCTTTTAAAAAGAGGAGGGTGAAAGGGTCCCTTACCTACATGGGTATCCTTCGAAACATACGCCCCATGAAAGAAGGACAATACAACATTGATGTAAATACTCATAAATGAAATTATATCACACAATGAGTAAAATAGTGGTCATTACATACACCACTCAAAGAAAATTGTGGAAAATATAGCATAAATCTCACAGGAATAAAAGTGAGATGAAAAATCTCTTACGAAAACTCGGCAGCCTAACGGTGCCACTTAAAACTTCCAAAATGGATTGATGAGAGGAAATAGAGTCTCTCATCATATCAAAATAAAGTTTATAGAAAGAGGAATATAAAAGAACCCCCCCCCCCAACAAAACAAATAGGATCTTAAAAGAAGTGACATAAAGGAGAGTACTTAAAAAGAAAGAGAGAGGTTGGATCTCTTACGAAAATTCGGCAGCCTAACGGCGCCACTTAAAACTTCCAAAATGGATTGATGAGAGAGAATAGGGTCTCTCATAATATTAACATAAAAATTACAGTATGAGTAATATAAAATAATATCCCAATAACAAGAAAGATGAGCTTTAAAAGTAATGACATAAAAGAGTGTACTTTAAAAGAAAGAGAGGAGTTGGATCCCTTACCTCAAGTCCAACTTGTCTTGTTAATTTCTTTATATTCCTGAAAAACAAACTTTGGTCAATTTATAATTTCCTAAGGACATCCTTTAAATATTATTATTCATTTAATATCACATATTATAATTTTATAATAATTGTTTAATAATGTTAGTTCATATCAGACGTCTTTGCTGATGTTTGGTACATGAGTCAAAAATGAACTTGTTTGAAAAATGATTGTCCGTGTAGTTATAAGTAAATAATTTCCAGAATAGTATTAATGATTAAAGTATCATATATATCCAGTACATATTCATTTTATACTATTCCATATCATTTGGAGATAAAAAACGAAAAGCATCATTCATGGAGACGGTAGGCCGTACGCACGCATGAACACTACTTTCATTTTTTCTTTGTCATATTAACGGAATTAAAAATAAATGATATATATATATATATATTATAATTACAGTATAATATATATGTTATATAGGTCACATATGTTCATTAATTTCATTCTTTATACGTTCCATGTATTGCATGTACGAGTCACATCACTTGAGGGGGCGGTAGTCCACACTTCCTCATATGAAATTATCGCATTTACACAACATGAAAAGAATAAAGGTATGGTTTAAATATAAAATAAATAAGAATATAGTAAAAATAAATACCATATATATCATATATAAAATACAGTGACATCATAATGGCCACCTTTAAAGGTGTTAAAAGAATATTGAACAATCAGCGTTTCGTGAGGCAGAAAATTGCCAACCACAGAAACAGTATGTTCATTAACCATTAGACGAAGGTGTGTGTAAGTGTAGCTCTAATCATTATTATAACAACATCCTAGTATATTGAAGATACTGGAGTTGTTACAAAAGAAATGAATAAAAAGACATTAGGGGGTTGGAGAAGCAAAATAAAACAAAAGGACTTAAGTGAAGACATTACCTTAAAATCGGGTAACTCCCTTTGGTTTGAGCTCAAAGGCTTCCTTGGGAAGACTTCTGCCCAAAGTGAGGCTTCAAGGAGTTATAGAGGGATGTGGAGAGACAAAATGGGTAGGGGTTGGATGAGCCAAAGGCTTTTGACGTGTGGGTAAGGAGGTAGAGGTGGGGGCCTTTTATAAGAGGAGAGGAGGGGCACTCTTGGAAAGTAAAGAAATGTTACATTATTTTAGAATGATTTTCGGATATTAATGGTCCCACATTGATGTGTTTCTAGTATAAGGTTATAAGGGTTCGAAATCCACCCATCCAATAGGTTTTTTACATGTGTAGGTCTTATATATTACATTATCTTTCCATTTTATTTAAATCGTTAAATAATGAGGTCATCGCTGCATCATCATGATGTCATAAATAATTTAATTTATTTAATGTCTAAAAATTATAAAAAAGTACTATGATTTAGGAAATATTTTTATTTTTCCAATGAATACTTATAGTCAAAAATCTGACTTGTATAACCCCATGTAAATTTTTTTTAGTAAAACATCACATGTTTGTGTCATTTTTACTTTAACATTAAATAAAAAGGTGTTTATGTCATTTTCCAAACGAAGTGGCTCCATGGGGTCCCCAAGTTGACCCATGGATTGTCGTGGTCGGCCATGACTAATCCAATGAGGGTAGGACGTGTGTCTAGATCATTTCGTTTTATTAAAACATTATTCTTACCTTAAACTACACTAATTACTTCTAATCGCGATTAAAAACTTAATAAGTTACTATTAACCAAAAAATTATTGTAATCCCATTGAACCAAATTTTACTTCTAAATGACAAACATGTATGTCGGATTTTTTAAATTCAAAACAAAAAGATGGAAAAATTTCATTTAAATGGAAAAATCAGTTTTTATAAGTACCACTTAGTGGTTTCACTATTCATCAAAAATTGAAGTTTTTCAGAAAATTACCAAAAGTTTACCCTAAGCTATATTTGATATTCTGAATTCAAAAATTATGTCTATTTTAAAAAATTCAAAACATATAAGTTGCATTAATTAATTTAATAATTAATTCTCGCTGTCAAAACAAATAGCGTGTTTTTATGAAACAAAAAGTTTCAAAAGATTGATGCTAGTTTAAGTCTGATTTCAAAGTGAAATTAATTCCAACGACCACTATTGGATTAAATGCTAAAAATATATTCTAATTTCACTTTAAAACCAATTCAAAAGATAATCTAATAATATAAATAAATTATATTAAAAGAGGTTTTGAATTAAAATACAACATTTTTCACTATTCATTAAAAATTGAACTTTTTCGGAAAAAAACCAAAAATTTACACAAAGTAAATTTTGATGTCCCGATTCTAAAGAAGAATTTTATTTTGTCAAATATAACACATAAAATTGTCAAAAAGTGGATTTAAAAGAGGTTCTCCATCAAAAGGCGGTTAATCGGCCTTTTAAAGAATATTAGAATGTTTACGCTTAAAATTGGATTCATTCGCATTTTTAATCCTCTAACATTTATTGTAAAAAGTAAAAATATTTGAAAAACATATATAATCATTTTTTAGTCAGTTCTATTCATTCCCGCCATTACTCCGGCTAGGCGTCAACTACTGTTTAAAATAATATTATTTTATTATTAGAGTGCAATGTAAGATTCTCAAGAAACTCGTTGTTGCGTATTGGGTACGCCATCGAGCATAGCATCCCCTTTAAAGAAATATTAATATTTTATTCACAAATATGGATAAATATAAAAATGTCATATTCTTTATTTACCTGGGGTGTTACATCCTTCCCCCCTTTTGTGAATTGCGTCCTCGCAATTTTAAAATTGGGCTCGAAAACATCCTTGAAAGTCTCACATCGGAACAAGAGTCGGTAAAACAATCACTATAAAATAAAGGATGATAAGTACAGAGGTCACCCGAGTTAACCCATACTAGGATTCCATGTAGGAAAACATGGACATGGAGGAGAAAACATAGGTTCATGTTCTGATGGAGTGTGATAGAAAACATGTTTAGGAGAAAGTTAACCACAAGAAAATCACAAACTTGTGATGGGTTAAACGGTATTCAATTCCCCAGTAGGAAAAGTTAACAGACAACATTTTTGTTTTAAGTTACTTTTTATTGAGGAATTTATTCATAAGGAGACATAATTACTTATCATGTTGACTTTCAACATTTTTTAGATTTCTTACTCAAACTCATATTTTCTCTAAAAGATGAGTATTTAGGAAGACTTGTTCACATTAAGAGTACTATAATCAACTTCTAGAGATTCACCTAATCCACAAAAGAGAACTATATACTTCCCATATCTTTAGACCTTAACCAAAACCAAAACCAAAAAGGTTAGTACAAGATCAGATAATCCAGAAAAGGATAACCCTTTATAAAAGGAAAATCTTTTCTTAATCTCCAAAATTTGTCTAACAAAACCCAAAGTTCAACGAGGACCATCCGATAATCAATTTGTCCCTAAAATTATTCAAAGTAAACCAAACAAAGATTGAAACCCAAATATTTGAAGGATTTAGTCACATAGTCTTCCAAGTTAAATCGTAACATTTATCTCCAAACAACATCAGTTTCTCTTAATGTCTCGTATTGAAAATTAATCAACCTAATCACATATCCTCCATGATAGGTTAATAAATTTACATAGATAACCCAAAATAAACTTAATCTTAATTCATAAAATCATCTAACCAAAAAGAATCAGTCAAACTAACCAGGGACTTCACGTAGTCCAGTGGTAGGCGATAAATATCAGTCGCACTTTGGTTGTGGGTTTGATTCCCGCTGCTTCGTCCGACACGACGGGTTGTCACGCGGTCTGCATGTTTTCCTTTTTCGAAAACTATATAATTCTTAAAAAATTCCCCAAAACGAGATAAAATCTTCAAAAATAATCATAACATATTTTAGCCTCAATTTTATCTCATGCCTTCCATTTTCCATCATAATATATAACAACCCATAATTACCTCAAAAGTAAGGATCATATAAACCCTAATGTTTACCTTTATAATTATTACCTGAACTTCCACATCGATTGGTCATCTCGTACATGATGCCTTACAGATCATACCAAGGTTCAAGTGGTTTATCATGACTTCTTGATAGTTGGTTTAGAACAACCATGAGTTTCCTCATTGAATCCCCCATTTTATCTAGTATCTTAATCAGAGAACCACCACAGTTTCCTTCAAACCTGTTGTCTCTTTGGTGCCTACTAGATCCATCCATTCACTAAAAACAGAAATGTCAGTGTGAGTATATCAACAAAACCATCATGTACTAATGAGGACGGTAAGCACTAAGATATACTTACTCATTCACTTTATCTAAAACTAGGACTCTTTTTGAAATCCTAACCATTATGGTAATGTCACTTGTGCTTAAAGAATACCCTAACCTCTAAAGTTATCTACACCGACCTTTGATACCAACTATAAGGCCCCAGCCTTAAACCTTACTTAATCTTGAGAAATTACAAGATTACACATTGAGGATCTTTTCAGGTTTAGAGTTTTAGAGAATTAGATCATAAAACTTTCATTACATTCCACATTTAAACAAAGTGGTTACATAAAAGGTAGTATTCATTTTCCCATCAATGGAAACAAATTTAAATATAAAACATGGATTCATTCTTGACACTTCCTTGACACTATCATCATATCATGTACCTTCCCCCTGACCTGTGAAAAATATTTCAAAAACCTTGGGATGAGCATAAAAAGCTCAGTAAGGGTTATAAAAAATATGGAAAGGAAACATGAGTTCATATATAAATAAAATTGAAATCATACTTTACCCATAAAACATAGGCACTTTAACATACCTCATCAAATCATGAATAAATCATAGAAATCATAAGACATAAAAGGTAACTTGAGTCATTCATAACATTCTTTCGTAGGGAGTAACCCTCTTGGTTACGTTTGGAATACCCACCATAGTATAGTCCCTAAATCTCTTCGGAGAAACCTTAATGTTTCACTCCTTCACGTTACCCAATGCATTGGAGAGCTATATCGGGCCCACCCGCCCTTAGTTTATCACGGAACCACCCGTCTTCATAATAATGCCCAAGAACCTCAACATAATCGTATCACACAAAACATGCATAAAGGAAACATAACATTTCCACCTTTCAATCACAAGATATCAATACAACACATTGATATAAAAACATTACGAAAACCATTTTCAATACCAAAATAAAAGAAAATTAAATCATGGTATTTATTTTTCTTTTTAAAATAAGGTATGGCTTATAGAGGAAGCCGAAACTCAAATAATGGTCACGGCGGCGGAGAAGTCGTTTTCGCCGCATACATACGACAAAAACATTCCCTTTTGTCGTTTAATAAAACGCTTCGTATAAAAAAGATTCCTTTTGGATAAAAGTAAAAGTAAAAGGGGTTTATACACCGTATAAAATAAGGTTGTGTATAAAACAAAATATGCCTCAATGAAAGGAGATTGAGACGAAGTCCCTTATAAAGACGGTATCCTTGGTTTAAGGATAAATCAATTACATAATTATATGTGACAAACGAATACACCAAATATAAGTGGATATAAAGTGTAAAATAATCAGAGGTTATTCACACATATTCATAGAACGACATATTCAAGGAGTACAAGTTTATCCCAAAGAATCAAATTTGGGTTAGGAAGTTCCCTTGCAAAAATTCGACAGCCTAACGGTGTCACTACAAAATTCAGAAAATGAGTTGATGAGAGATAAAAAGTGTATCTCATCACATGAACATAAAATTTAAATCAATAAGGATATAGAAGAATATATACCAACATAATAGTATGTGAATTAAAAGACATAACAAAATAAGTCTTTTAAAAAGAGGAGGGTGAAAGGTTCCCTTACCAGCATGGGTATCTTTCGAAACATATGCCCCATGAAAGAAGGATAATACAACATTGATGTAAATAATCATAAATGAAATTATATTACACAATTAGTAAAATATTGGGCAGTACATACACCACTCAAAGTAAATTGTGGCAAATGTATCATAAATCTCATGGGAATAAAAGTGAGATGAAAAATCTCTTACGAAAACTCGGCAGCCTAACGGCGCCACTTAAAACTTCCAAAATGGATTGATGAGAGGAAATAGAGTCTCTCATCATATCAACATAAAGTTTATAAAAAGAGGAATATAAAATAACATCCCCCAACATAACAAATAGGATCTTAAAAGAAGTGACATAAAGGAGAGTACTTAAAAAGAAAGAGAGAGGTTGGATCTCTTACGAAAATTCGGCAGCCTAACGGCGCCACTTAAAACTTCCAAAATGGATTGATGAGAGAGAATAGGGTCTCTCATAATATTAACATAAAAATTAGAGTATGAGTAATATAAAATAATATCCCAATAACAGGAAATATGAGCTTTAAAAGGAATGACATAAAAGAGTGTACTTTAAAAGAAAGAGAGGAGTCAGATCCCTTACCTCAAGTCCAACTTGTCTTGTTCGTTTCTTTATATTCCTGAATAATAAACTTTCGTCAATTTATAATTTCCTAAGGACCTACTTTAAATATTATTATTCATTTCATATCACATATTATAATGTTATAATAATTGTTTAATAATGTTAGTTCATATCAGACGTCTTTGCCGATGTTTGGTACATGAGTCAAAAATGAACTTGTTTGAAAAATGATTGTCCATGTAGTTATAAGTAAAGAATTTACAGAATAGTATTAATGATTAAAGTATCATATATATCCTGTACATATTTATTTTATACCATTCCTTATCATTTGGAGATAAAAAATGAAAAGCACCGTTCATGGAGACGGTAGGTCGTACGTACGCATGAACGCTACTTTCATTTTTTCTTTGTCTTATTAACGGAATTAAAAATAAATGATATATATATATATATATTATAATTCCAGTATAATATATATGTTATATATGTCACATATGTTCATTAATTTAATTCTTTATACGTTCCATGTATTGCATGTATGAGTCACATCACTTGAGGGGGCGGTAGTCCACACTTCCTCATATGAAATTATCGCATTTACACAACATGAAAAGAATAAAGGTATGGTTTAAATATAAAATACAGAAGCATATAGTAAACATAAATACCATATATATCATATATAAAATACAGTTACATCATAATGGCCACCTTTAAAGTTGTTAAAAGAATATTGAACAATCATCGTTCCGTGAGGCAGAAAATTGCCAACCACAGAAACAGTATGTTCTTTAACCATTAGACGAAGGTGTGTGTAAGTGTAGCTCGAATAATTCTTATAAAAACATCCTAGTATATTGAATATACTGTATTTGTTACAAAAGAAATGAATAAAAAGACTTTAGGGGGTTGGAGAAGCAAAATAAACCAAAAGGACAAAAGTGAAGACATTACCTTAAAATCGGGTAACTCCCTTTGTTTTGAGCTGAAAGGCTTCCTTGGGAAGACTTCTCCCCAAAGTGAGGCTTCAAGGAGTTAGATAGGGATGTGGGGAGACAAAATGGGCAGGGGTTGGCTGAGCCAAAGGCTTTTTAAGTGTGGGTAAGGAGGTAGATGTGGGGGCCTTTTATAAGAGGAGAGGAGGGACACTCTTGGAAAGTAAAGAAATGTTACATTATTTTAGAATGCGTTTCGGATATTAATGGTCCCACATTGATGTGTTTCGAGGATAAGGTGATAAGGGTTCGAAATCCACCCATCCAATAGGTTTTTTATATGTGTAGGTCTTAGATATTACATTATCTTTCCATTTTATTTAAATCGTTAAATAATGAGGTCATCGCTGCATCATCATGATGTCATAAATAATTTAAATTATTTAATGTCTAAAAATTATAAAAAAATACTATGATTTAGGAAATATTTTTATATTTACAATTAATATTTATAGTCAAAAATATGACTTGTATAACCCCATGTAAAAATTGTTTTAGTAAAACATCTCATGTTTGTGTCATTTTTACTTTAACATTAAATAAAAAGGTATTTATGTCATTTTCAAACCAAAGTGGCTCCATGGGGTCCCCAAGTTGACCCATGGATTGTCTTGGTCGTCCATGACTCATCCAATGAGGGTAGGACCCGTGTCTAGATCATTTTGTTTTATTAAAACATTATTCTTTCCTTAAACTACACTAATTACCTCTAATCATGATTAAAAACTTAATAAGTTACTATTCACCAAAAAATTATTTTAATCCCGTTGAACAACATTTTACATCTAAATGACAAAAATTTATGTCGGATTTTTGAAATTCAAAACACAAAGATGGAAACATTTCATTTAAACAGAGAAATCAGTTTTTATAAGTACCACCTAGTGGTTTCACTATTCATCAAAAATTGAAGTTTTTCAGAAAATTACCAAAAGTTTACCCTAAGCTATATTTGATATTCCGAATTCAAAAATGATGTCTATTTTAAAAAATTAAAAACATATAAGTTTCATTAGTTAATTTAATAATTAATTCTCACTGTCAAAACAAATAGTGTGTTTTTATGAAACAAAAATTATCAAAAGATTGATGCTAGTTTAAGTCTGATTTCAAAGTGAAATTAATTCCAATGACCACTATTAGAGTGCAATGTAAGATTCTCAAGAAACTCGTTGTTGCGTATTGGGTACGCCATCGAGCACAGCATCCCCTTTAAATAAATATTAATATTTTATTCACAAATATGGATAAATATAAAAATGTCATATTCTTTATTTACCTGGGGTGTTACATCCTTCCCCCCTTTTGGGAATTGCATCCTCGCAATTTTAAAATTGGGCTCGAAAACATCCTTGAAAGTCCCACATCGGAACAAGAGTCGGTAAAACAATCACTGTAAAATAAAGGATGATAAGTACAGAGGTCACCCGAGTTAACCCATACTTGGATTCCATGTAGGAAAACATGGACATGGAGGAGAAAACATAGGGTCATGTTCTGATGGAGTGCGATAGAAAACATGTTTAGGAGAAAGTTAACCACAAGAAAATCACAAACTTGTGATGGGTTAAACGGTATTTGATTCCCCAGTAGGAAAAGTTAACAGACAACATTTTTGTTTTAAGTTACTTTTTATTGAGGAATTTATTCATAAGGAAACATAATTACTTATCATGTTGACTTTCAACATTTATTAGATTTCTTACACAAACTCATATTTTCTCCAAAAGATGAGTATTTAGGAAGACTTGTTCACATTAAGAGTACTATAATCAACTTCTAGAGGATCACCTAATCCACAAAAGAGAACTATATACTTCCCATATCTTTAGACCTTAACCAAAACCAAAACCAAAAAGGTTAGTACAAGATCAGATAATCTAGAAAAGGATAACCCATTATAAAAAGAAAATCTATTCTTAATCTCCAAAATTTGTCTAAAAAAACCCAAAGTTCAACGAGGACCATCCGATAAGCAATTTGTCCCTAAAATTCTTCAAAGTAAACCAAACTAAGATTGAAACCCAAATATTTGAAGGATTTAGTCACATAGTTTTCCAAGTTAAATCGTAACATTTATCTCCAAACAACATCAGTTGCTCTTAATGTCTCGTATTGAAAAGTAATCAACCTAATCACATATCCTCCATGATAGGTTAATAAATTTCAATAGATAACCCAAAATCAACTTAATATTAATTCATAAAATCATCTAACTAAAAAGAATTAGTCAAACTAACCAGGGACTTCACGTAGTCCAGTGGAAGGTGATAAATACCAGTCGCACTTTGGTTGTGGGTTCGATTCCCACAGCTTTGTCCGACGCGACGGGTTGTCACACGGTCTGCATGTTTTCCTTTTTCCAAAACTATATAATTCTTAAAACATTCCCCAAAACGAGATAAAATCTTCAAAAATAATCATAACATATTTTAACCTCAATTTTATCTCATGCCTTTCATTTTCCATCATAATATATAAAAACTCATAATTACCTCAAAAGTAAGGATCATATAAACCCTAATGTTTACCTTTATAATTATTACCTGAACTTCCACATCGATTGGTCATCTCGTACATGATGCATTACGGATCATACCAAGGTTCAGGTGGTTTATCATGACACCTTGATAGTTGGTTTAGAACAACCATGAGTTTCCTCATTGAATCCCCCATTTTATCTAGTATCTTAATCAGAGAACCACCACAGTTTCCTTCAAATCTGTTGTCTCTTTGGTGCCTACTAGATCCATCCATTCACTAAAAACAGAAATGTTAGTGTGATTATATCAACAAAACCATCATGTACTAATGAGGAAGGTAAGCACTAAGATATACTTACTCATTCACTTTATCTAAAACTAGGACTCTTTATGAAATCCTAACCATTATGGTAATGTCACTTGTGCTTAAAGAATACCCTAACCTCTAAAGTTATCTAAACCGACCTTTGATACCAACTATAAGGCCCTAGCCTTAAACCTTACTTAATCTTGAGAAATTACAAGATTACACATTGAGGATATTTTCAGGTTTAGAGTTTTAGAGAATTTGATCATAAAACTTGCATTACATTCCACATTTAAACAAATTGGTTACATAAAAGGTAGTATTCATTTTTCCCATCAACGGAAACATATTTAAAAATAAAACATGGATTCATTCTTGACACTTCCTTGACATTATCATCATATCATGTACCTTCCCCTTGACCTGTGAAAAACATTTCAAAAAACATGGGATGAGCATAAAAAGCTCAATAAGGGTTATAAAAAATATGGAAAGGAAACATGAGTTCATATATACATAAAATTTAAATCATAATTTACCCATAAAACATAGGCACTTTAACATACCTCATCAAATCATGAATAAATCATAGAAATCATAGACATAAAAGGTAACTTGAGGCATTCATAACATTCTTACGTAGGGAGTAACCCTCTTGGTTACGTTTGGAATACCCACCACACTATATTCCCTAAATCTCTTTGGAGAAACCTTAATGTTTCACTCCTTCGAGTTACCCAATGCATTAGAGAGCTATATCGGGCTCACCCGCCCTTAGTTTATCACGGAACCACCCGTCTTAATAATAATTCCCAAGAACCTCAACATAATCGTATCACATAAAACATTCATAAAGGAAACATAACATTTCCTCCTTTCAATCACAAGATATCAATACAAAACATTGATATAAAAACATTATGAAAACCATTTTCAATACCAAAATAAAAGAAAAGTAAAACATGGTATTTATTTTTCTTTTTAAAAAAAGGTACGGCTTGTCGAGGAAGCCGAAACTCAAATAATGGTCACGGCGGCGGAGAAGTCGTTGTCGCCGCATACGTACGACAAAAACATTCCCTTTTGTCGTTTAGTAAAACGCTTCGTATAAAAAAGATTCCTTTTGGATAAACGTAAAAGTCAATGGGGTTTATACACCGTATAAAATAAGGTTGTGTATAAAACAAAATATGCCTCAATGAAATGAGATTGAGACAAATTCCCTTATAAAGACGGTATCCTTGGTTTAAGGATAAATCAATTACATAATTATGTGTGACAAACGAATACAAGAAATATAAGTGGATATTAAGTGTAAAAAAATCAGAGGTTATTCACACATATTCATAGAACGACATATTCAAGGAGTATAAGTTTATCCCAAAGAATCAAATTTGGGTAAGGATGTTCCCTTGCAAAAATTCGACAGCCTAACGGCGTCACTAAAAATTCAGAAAATGAGTTGATGAGAGATAAAAAGGGTATCTCGTCACATGGAAATAAAATTTAAATCAATAAGGATATAGAATAACATATCCCAACATAATAGTATGTGAACTAAAAGACATAACAAAATAAGTCTTTTAAAAAGAGGAGGGTGAAAGGTTCCCTTACCGACATGGGTATCTTTCGGAACATACGCCCCGTGAAAGAAGGAAAATACAACATTGATGTAAATACTCATAAATGAAAGTATATTACACAATGAGTAAAATAGTGGGCAGTACATACACCACTCAAAGGAAATTGTGGCACATGTAGCATAAATCTCACGGGAATAAAAGTGAGATGAAAAATCTCTTATGAAAACTCGGCAGCCTAACAGCGCCACTTAAAACTTTCAAAATGGATTGATGAGAGGAAATAGAGTCTCTCATCATATCAACATAAAGTTTATAGAAATAGTAATATAAAAGAACATCCCCCAACATAACAAAGAGGAGCTTAAAAGAAGTGACATAAAGGAGAGTACTTAAAAAGAAAGAGAGAGGTTCGATCTCTTACGAAAATTCGGCAGCCTAACAGCGCCACTTAAAACTTCCAAAATGGATTGATGAGAGAGAATAGGGTCTCTCATCATATTAACATAAAAATTACAGTAGTATTAATATAAAATAATATCCCAATAACAAGAAATACGAGCTTTAAAAGGAATGACATAAAAGAGTGTACTTTAAAAGAAAGAGAGGAGTCAGATCCCTTACCTCAAGTCCAACTTGTCTTGTTCGTTTCTTTATATTCATGAATAATAAACTTTGGTCAATTTATAATTTCCTAAGGATATCCTTTAAAGATTATTATTAATTTCATATCACATATTATAATGTTATAATAATTGTTTAAGAATGTTAGTTCATATCAGACGTCTTTGCCGATGTTTGGTACATGAGTCAAAAATGAACTTGTTTGAAAAATGATTGTCCATGTAGTTAAAAGTAAATAATTTCCAGAATATTATTAATGATTAAAGTAACATATATATCCAGTACATATTTATTTTATACCATTCCATATCATTTGAAGATAAAAAATGAAAAGTACCGTTCATGGAGACGGTAGGTCGTACGTACGCATGAACGCTACTTTCATTTTTTCTTTGTCATATTAACGGAATTAAAAATAAATGATATATATATATATTATAATTCCAGTATAATATATATGTTATATAGGTCACATATTTTCAATAATTTCATTCTTTATACGTTCCATGTATTGCATGTACGAGTCATATCACTTGAGGGGGCGATAGTCCACACTTCCTCATATGAAATTATCGCATTTACACAACATGAAAAGAATAAAGGTATGGTTTAAATATAAAATACAGAAGCATATAGTAAACATAAATACCATATATATCATATATAAAATATAGTGACATCATAATGGCCACCTTTAAAGGTGTTAAAAGAATATTGAACAATCATCATTTCGTGAGGCAAAAAATTTCCAACCACAGAAACAATATGTTCTTTAACCATTAGACGAAGGTGTGTGTAAGTGTAGCTCGAATTATTCTTATAACAACATCCTAGTATATTGAAGATACTGGATTTGTTACAAAAGAAATGAATAAAAAGACTTTAGGGGGTTGGAGAAGCAAAATAAAACAAAAGGACACAAGTGGAGACATTACCTTTAAATCGGGTAACTCCCTTTGGTTTGAGCTCAAAGGATTCCTTGGGAAGAATTCTTCCCAAAGTGAGGCTTCAAGGAGTTATAGAGGGATGTGGAGAGACCAAATGGGCAGGTTTTGGCCGATCCAAAGGCTTTTGAAGTGTGGGTAAGGGGGTAGAGGTGGGGGCCTTTTATAAGAGGAGAGGAGGGGCACTCTTGGAAATTAAAGAAATGTTACATTATTTTAGTATGAGTTTCGGATATTAATGGTCCCACATTGATGTGTTTCGAGGATAAGGCGATAAGGTTTCTAAATACACCCATCCAATAGGTTTTTGACATGTTTAGGTCTTAGATATTACATTATCTTTCCATTTTATTTAAATCGTTAAATAATGAGGTCATCGCTGCATCATCATAATGTCATAAATAATTTAATTTATTTAATGTCTAAAAATTATAAAAAAAATACTATGATTTAGGAAATATTTTTATTTTTCCAATGAATACTTATAGTCAAAAATCTGACTTGTATAACCCCATGTAATTTTTTTTAGTAAAACATCTCATGTTTGTGTCATTTTTACTTTAACATTAAATAAAAAGGTATTTATGTCATTTTCCAAACAAAGTGGCTCCATGGGGTCCCCAAGTTGACCCATGGATTTTCTTGGTCGTCTATGACTCATCCAATGAGGGTAGGACGTGTGTCTAGATCATTTCGTTTTATTAAAACATTATTCTTACCTTAAACTACACTAATTACCTCTAATCGCGATTAAAAACTTAATAAGTTACTATTCACCAAAAAATTATTTTAATCCCATTGAACCAAATTTTACTTCTAAATGACAACCATGTATGTCGGATTTTTGAAATTCAAAACACAAATATGGAAAATTTTCATTTAAATGGAAAAATCAGTTTTTATAAGTACCACTTAGTGGTTTCACTATTCATCAAAAATTGAAGTTTTTCAGAAAATTACCAAAAGTTTACCCTAAGCTATATTTGATATTCCGAATTCAAAAATTATGTCTATTTTAAAAAATTCAAAACATATAAGTTTAATTAATTAATTTAATAATTAATTCCCGCTGTCAAAACAAATAGCATGTTTTTATGAAACAAAAAGTATCAAAAGATTGATGCTAGTTTAAGTCTGATTTCAAAGTGAAATTAATTCCAACGACCACTATTGGATTAAATGGTAAAAATATATTCTAATTTCACTTTAAAACCAATTAAAAAGATAATATAATCATATAAATAAATTAGATTAAAAGAGGTTTTGAATTAAAATACAACATTTTTCACTATTCATTAAAAATTGAACGTTTTCGGAAAAAAACCAAAAATTTACACAAAGTAAATTTTGATGTCCCAATTCTAAAGAAGAATTTTATTTTGTAAAATATAGCACAGAAAATTGTCAAAAAGTGGATTTAAAAGAGGTTCTCCATCAAAAGGCGGTTAATCGACCTTTTAAAGAATATTAGAATGTTTACGCTTAAAATTGGATTCATTCACATTTTTAATCCTCTAACATTTATTGTAAAAAGTAAAAATATTTGACACACATATATAATCATTTTGTAGTTAGTTCTATTCATTCCCGCCATTACAACGGCTAGGCGTTAACTACTATTTAAAATAATATTATTTTATTATTAGAGTGCAATGTAAGATTCTCAAGAAACTCGTTGTTGCGTATTGGTTACGCCATCGAGCCTAGCATCCCCTTTAAAAAAATATTAATATTTTATTCACAAATATGGATAAATATAAAATTTTCATATTCTTTATTTACCTGCGGTGTTAAATCCTTCCCCCCTTTTGGGAATTGTGTCCTCACAATTTTAAAATTGGGCTCGAAAACATCCTTGAAAGTCCCACATCGGAACAAGAGTCGGTAAAACAATCACTTTAAAATAAAGGATGATAAGTACAGAGGTCACCCGAGTTAACCCATACTAGGATTCCATGTAGGAAAACATGGACATGGAGGAGAAAACATAGGGTCATGTTCTGATGGAGTGTGATAGAAAACATGTTTAGGAGAAAGTTAACCACAAGAAAGTCACAAACTTATGATGGGTTAAACGGTATTCGATTCCCCAATAGGAAAAGTTAACAGACAACATTTTTGTATTAAGTTAATTTTTATTGAGGAATTTATTCATAAGGAAACATAATTACTTATCATGTTGACTTTCAACATTTATTATATTTCTTACACAAACTCATATTTTCTCTAAAAGATGAGTATTTAGGAAGACTTGTTCACATTAAGAGTACTATAATCAACTTCTAGAGGATCACCTAATCCACAAAAGAGAACTATAAACTTCCCATATCTTTAGACCTTAACCAAAACCAAAACCAAAAAGTTTAGTACAAGATCAGATAATCCAAATAAGGATAACCCTTTATAAAAAGAAAATCTATTCTTAATCTCCAAAATTTGTCTAACAAAACCAAAAGTTCACCGAGTACCATCGGATAAGCAATTTATCCCTAAAATTCTTCAAAGTAAACCAAACTAAGATTGAAACCCAAATATTTGAAGGATTTAGTCACATAGTCTTCCAAGTTAAATCGTAACATTTATCTCCAAACAACATCAGTTGCTCTTAATGTCTCGTATTGAAAAGTAATCAACCTAATCACATATCCTCCATGATAGGTTAATAAATTTCCATAGATAACCCAAAATCAACTTAATCTTAATTCATAAAATCATCTAACTAAAAAGAGTTATTCAAACTAACCAGGGACTTCACGTAGTCCAGTGGTAGGCGATAAAAACCAGTCGCACTTTGGTTGTGGGTTCGATTTCCACAGCTTTGTCCGATGCGACGGGTTGTCACATGGTCTGCATGTTTTCCTTTTTCCAAAACTATATAATTCTTAAAAAATTCCCCAAAACGAGATAAAATCTTCAAAAATAATCATAACATATTTTAACCTCAATTTTATCTCATGCCTTTCATTTTCCATCATAATATATAACAACCCATAATTACCTCAAAAGTAAGGATCATATAAACTCTAATGTTTACCTTTATAATTATTACCTGAACTTCCACATCGATTGGTCATCTCGTACATGATGCATTACAGATCATACCAAGGTTCAAGTGGTTGATCATGACTCTATGATAGTTGGTTTAGAACAACCAAGAGTTTCCTCATTGAATCCCCCATTTTATCTAGTATCTTAATCATAGAACCACCATAGTTTCCTTCAAACCTGTTGTCTCTTTGGTGCCTTCTAGATCCATCCATTCACTAAAAACAGAAATGTCAGTGTGAGTATATCAACAAAACCATCATGTACTAATGAGGAAGGTAAACACTAAGATATACTTACTCATTCACTTTATCTAAAACTAGGACTCTTTCTGAAATCCTAACCATTATGGTAATGTCACTTGTGCTTAAAGAATACCCTAACCTCTAAAGTTATCTAAACCGACCTTTGATACCAACTATAAGGCCCTAGCCTTAAACCTTACTTAATCTTGAGTTATTACAAGATTACACATTGAGGATCTTTTCAGGTTTAGAGTTTTAGAGAATTAGATCATAAATCTTTCATTACATTCCACATTTAAACAAATTGGTTACATAAATGGTAGTATTCATTTTTCCCATCAACGAAAACATATTTAAAAATAAAACATGGATTCATTCTTGACACTTCCTTGACACTATCATCATATCATATACCTTCCCCTTGACCTGTGAAAAACATTTCAAAAAACTTGGGATGAGCATAAAAAGCTCAGTAAGGGTTATAAAAAATATGGAAAGGAAACATGAGTTCATATATACATAAGATTGAAATCATACATTGCCAATAAAACATAGGCACTTTAACATACCTCCTCAAATCATGAATAAATCATAGAAATAATAAGACATAAAAGGTAACTTGAGGCATTCATAACATTCTTATGTAGGGAGTAACCCTCTTGGTTACGTTTGGAATACCCACCACAGTATATTCCCTAAATCTCTTCGGAGAAACCTTAATGTTTCACTCCTTCGCGTTACCCAATGCATTGGAGAGCTATATCGGGCTCACCCGCCCTTAGTTTATCACGAAACCACCCATCTTCATAATAATGCCCAAGAACCTCAACATAATCGTATCACATAAAACATGCATAAAGGAAACATACCATTTCCACCTTTCAATCACAAGATATCAATACAACACATTGATATAAAAATAGTATGAAAACCATTTTCAATACCAAAATAAAAGAAAAGTAAAACATGGTATTTATTTTTCTTTAAAAAAAAGGTATGGCTTGTAGAGGAAGCCGAAACTCAAATAATGGTCACAGCGGCGGAGAAGTAGTTGTCGCCGCATACGTACGACAAAAACATTCCCTTTTGTCATTTAGTAAAACGCTTTGTATAAAAAAGATTCCTTTTGGATAAACGTAAAAGTCAAAGGGGTTTATACACCGTATAAAATAAGGTTGTGTATAAAAAAACTATGCCTCAATGAAAGGAGATTGAGACGAAGTCCCCTATAAAGATGGTATCCTTGGTCTAAGGATAAATCAATTACAAAATTATTTGTGACAAACGAATACACCAAATATAAGTGGATATTAAGTGTAAAACAATCAGAGGTTATTCACACATATTCATAGAACGACATATTCAAGGAGTACAAGTTTATCCCAAAGAATAAAATTTGGGTTAGGAAGTTCCCTTGCAAAAATTCGACAGCCTAACATCGTCACTACAAAATTCAGAAAATGAGTGGATGAGAGATAAAAAGGGTATCTCATCACATGGACATAAAATTTAAATCAATAAGAATATAGAAGAATATATCCCAACATAATAGTATGTGAATTAAAAGACATAACAAAAGAAGTCTTTTAAAAAGAGGAGGGTGAAAGGTTCCCTTACCGATATGGGTATCTTTCGAAACATACACCCCGTGAAATAATGAAAATACAACATTGATGTAAATACTCATAAATGAAAGTATATTACACAATGAGTAAAATAGTGGGCAGTACATAAACCACTCAAAGGAAATTGTGGAAAATGTAGCATAAATCTCACGGGAATAAAAGTGAGATGAAAAATCTCTTATGAAAACTCGGCAGCCTAACGGTGCCACTTAAAACTTCCAAAATGGATTGATGAGAGGAAATAGAGTCTCTAATAATATCAACATAAAGTTTATAGAAAGAGGAATATAAAATAACATCCCCCAACATAACAAAGAGGATCTTAAAAGAAGTGACATAAAGGAGAGTACTTAAAAAGAAAGAGAGAGGTTGGATCTCTTACGAAAATTCGGCAGCCTAACGGCGCCACTTAAAACTTCCAAAATGGATTGATGAGAGAGAATAGGGTCTCTCATCATATTAACATAAAAATTACAGTATGAGTAATATAAAATAATATCCCAATAACAAGAAAGATGAGCTTTAAAAGGAATGACATAAAAGAGTGTACTTTAAAAGAAAGAGAGGAGTCGGATCCCTTACCTCAAGTCCAACTTATCTTGTTAATTTCTTTATATTCCTGAATAACAAACTTTGGTCAATTTATAATTTCCTAAGGACCTCTTTTAAAGATTATTATTCATTTCATATCACATATTATAATGTTATAATAATTGTTTAATAATGTTATTTCATATCAGACGTCTTTGTCGATGTTTGGTACATGTGTCAAAAATGAACTTGTTTGAAAAATGATTGTCCATGTAGTTATAAGTAAATAATTTCCAGAATATTATTAATGATTAAAGTATCATATATATCCAGTAAATATTCATTTTATACTATTCCATATCATTTGGAGATAAAAAACGAAAAGCACCGTTCATGGAGACGGTAGGCCGTACGTACGCATGAACGCTACTTTCATTTTTTCTTTGTCATATTAACGAAATTAAAAATAAATGATATATATATATATATATTATAATTACAGTATAATATATATGTTATATAGGTCACATATGTTCATTAATTTCATTCTTAATACGTTCCATGTATTACATGTACGAGTCACATCACTTGAGGGGGCGGTAGTCCACACTTCCTCTTATGAAATTATCGCATTTACACAACATGAAAATAATAAAGGTATGGTTTAAATATAAAATAAAGAAGAATATAGTAAACATAAATACCATATATATCATATATAAAATACAGTGACATCATAATGGCCACCTTTAAAGGTGTTAAAAGAATATTGAACAATCATCATTTCGTGAGACAGAAAATTGCCAACCACAGAAACAGTATGTTCATTAACCATTAGACGAAGGTGTGTGTAAGTGTAGCTCGAATAATTCTTATAAAAACATCCTAGTATATTGAAGATACTGGAGTTGTTAAAAAAATAAATTAATAAAAAGAAATTAGGGGGTTGGAGAACCAAAATAAAACAAAAGGACACAAGTGAAGACATTACCTTAAAATCGGGTAACTCCCTTTGGTTTGAGCTCAAAGGCTTCCTTGGGAAGACTTCTGCCCAAAGTGAGGCTTAAAAGAGTTATAGAGGGATGTGTAGAGACAAAATGGGTAGGGTTTGTCCGAGACAAAG
This sequence comes from Viscum album, assembly GCA_963277665.1. Classification (NCBI taxonomy): domain Eukaryota; kingdom Viridiplantae; phylum Streptophyta; class Magnoliopsida; order Santalales; family Viscaceae; genus Viscum; species Viscum album. Next base: position 1,082,711,597 of record OY728137.1, on the reverse strand, counting down.
GCTTTTGAAGTGTGGGTAAGGAGGTAGAGGCGGGGGCCTTTTATAAGAGGAGAGGAGGGGCACTCTTGGAAAGTAAAGAAATGTTACATTATTTTAGAATGAGTTTCGGATATTAATGGTCCCACATTGATGTGTTTCGAGGATAGGGTGATAAGGGTTCTAAATCCACCCATCCAATAGGTTTTTGACATGTTTAGGTCTTAGATATTACATTATCTTTCTATTTTATTTAAATCGTTAAATAATGAGGTCATCGCTGCATCATCATGATGTCATTAATAATTTAATTTATTTAATGTCTACTAATTATAAAAAAAATACTATGATTTAGGAAATATTTTTAATTTTCCAATGAATACTTATAGTCAAAAATCTGACTTGTATAACCTCATGTAAAAGTTTGTTTAGTAAAACATCTCATGTTTGTGTCATTTTTACTTTAACATTAAATAAAAAGGTATTTATGTCATTTTCCAAAAAAAGTGGCTCCATGGGGTCCCCAAGTTGACTCATGGATTGTCTTGGTCGGCCATGACTCATCCAATGAGGATAGAATGTGTTTCTAGATCATTTCATTTTATTAGAACATTATTCTTACCTTAAACTACACTAATTACCTCTAATCGCGATTAAAAACTTAATAAGTTACTATTCACCAAAAAATTATTTTAATCCCATTGAACCAAATTTTACTTCTAAATGACAACCATGTATGTCGGATTTTTGAAATTCAAAACAAAAAGATGGAAAATTTTCATTTAAATGGAAAAATCAGTTTTTATAAGTACCACTTAGTGGTTTCACTATTCATCAAAAATTGAAGTTTTTCAGAAAATTACCAAAAGTTTACCCTAAGCTATATTTGATATTCCGAATTCAAAAATGATGTATATTTTAAAAAATTCAGAACATATAAGTTGCATTAATTAATTTAATAATTAATTCCCGCTGTCAAAACAAATAGTGTGTTTTTATGAAACAAAAAGTATCAAAAGATTGATGCTAGTTTAAGTCTGATTTCAAAGTGAAATTAATTCCAACGACCACTATTGGATTAAATGGTAAAAATATATTCTAATTTCACTTTAAAACCAATTCAAAAGATAATCTAATCATATAAATAAATTAGATTAAAAGAGGTTTTGAATTAAAATACAACATTTTTCACTATTCATTAAAAATTGAACTTTTTTGGAAAAAAACCAAAAATTTACACAAAGTAAATTTTGATGTCCCGATTCTAAAGAAGAATTTTATTTTGTCAAATATAACACATAAAATTGTCAAAAAGTGTATTTAAAAGAGGTTATCTATCAAAAGGCGGTTAATCGAACTTTTAAAGAATATTAGAATGTTTACGCTTAAAATTGGATTCATTCGAATTTTTAATCCTCTAACATTTATTGTAAAAAGTAAAAATATTTGACAAACATATATAATAATTTTGTAGTTAGTTCTATTCATTCCCTCCATTACAACGACTAGGCGTTAACTACTATTTAAAATAATATTATTTTATTAATAGAGTGCAATGTAAGATTCTCAAGAAACTCGTTGTTGCGTATTGGGTACGCCATCGAGCATAGAATCCCCTTTAAAGAAATATTAATATTTTATTAAAAAATATGGATAAATATAAAAATGTCATATTCTTTATTTACCTGGGGTGTTACATCCTTACCCCCTTTTGGGAATTGTGTCCTCACAATTTTAAAATTGGGCTCGAAAACATCCTTGAAAGTCCCACATCGGAACAAGAGTCGGTAAAAAAATCACTTTAAAATAAAGGATGATAAGTACAGAGGTCACCCGAGTTAACCCATACTAGGATTGCATGTAGGAAAACATGGACATGGATGAGAAAACATAGGGTCATGTTCTGATGGAGTGCGATAGAAAACATGTTTAGGAGAAAGTTAACCACAAGAAAATCACAAACTTGTGATGGGTTAAACGGTATTCGATTCCCCAGTAGGAAAAGTTAACAGACAACATTTTTTATTTAAGTTACTTTTTATTGAGGAATTTATTCATAAGGAAACATAATTACTTATCATGTTGACTTTCAACATTTATTATATTTCTTACACAAACTCATATTTTCTCTAAAAGATGAGTATTTAGGAAGACTTGTTCACATTAAGAGTACTATAATCAACTTCTAGAGGATCACCTAATCCAAAAAAGAGAACTATATACTTCCCATATCGTTATACCTTAACCAAATCCAAAACCAAAAAGGTTAGTACAATATCTGATAATCCAGAAAAGGATATCCCTTTATAAAAAGAAAATCTTTTCTTAATCTCCAAAATTTGTCTAACAAAACCCAAAGTTCAACGAGGACCATCCGATAAGCAATTTGTCCCTAAAATTCTTCAAAGTAAACCAAACTAAGATTGAAACCCAAATATTTGAAGGATTTAGTCACATAGTCTTCCAAGTTAAATCGTAACATTTATCTCCAAACAACATCAGTTGCTCTTAATGTCTCGTATTGAAAAGTTATCAACCTAATCACATATCCTCCATGATAGGTTAATAAATTTCCATAGATAACCCAAAATAAACTTAATCTTAATTCATAAAATCATCTAACTAAAAATAATCAGTCAAACTAACCAGGGACTTCACGTAGTCCAGTGGTAGGCGATAAATACCAGTCAAACTTTGGTTGTGGGTTCAATTCCCGTAGCTTTGTCCGACACGATGGGTTGTCACGCGGTCTCCATGTTTTCCTTTTTCCAAAACTATATAATTCTTAAAAAATTCCCCAAAACGAGATAAAATCTTCAAAAATAATCAAAACATATTTTAGCCTCAATTTTATCTCATGCCTTTCATTTTACATCATAATATATAACAACCCATAATTACCTCAAAAGTAAGGATCATATAAACCCTAATGTATAATTTTATAATTATTACCTGAACTTGCACATCGATTGGTCAACTCGTACATGATGCATTACAGATCATACCAAGGTTCAAGTGGTTTATCATGACTCCTTGATAGTTGGTTTAGAACAACCACGAGTTTCTTCATTGAATCCCCCATTTTATCTAGTATCTTAATCAGAGAACTACCACAGTTTCCTTCAAACCTGTTGTCTCTTTGGTGCCTTCTAGAACCATCCATTCACTAAAAACAGAAATTCCAGTGTGAGTATATCAAAAAAACCATCATGTACTAATGAGGAAGGTAAGCACTAAGATATACTTACTCATTCACTTTATCTAAAACTAGGACTCTTTTTGAAATCCTAACCATTATGGTAATGTCACTTGTGCTTAAAGAATACCCTAACCTCTAAAGTTATCTAAACCGACCTTTGATACCAACTATAAGGCCCCAGCCTTAAACCTTACTTAATCTTGAGAAATTACAAGATTACACATTAAGGATCTTTTCAGGTTTAGAGTTTTAGAGAATTAGATCATAAAACTTTCATTACATTCCACATTTAAAGAAAGTGGTTACATAAAAGGTAGTATTCATTTTTCCCATCAACGGAAACATATTTAAAAATAAAACATGGATTTATTCTTGACCCTTCCTTGACACTATCATCATATCATGTACCTTCCCCTTGACCTGTGAAAAACATTTCAAAAAACTTGGGATGAGCATAAAAAGCTCAGTAAGGGTTATAAAAAATATAGAAAGGAAACATGAGTTCATATATACATAAGATTGAAATCATACTTTACCCATAAAACATAGGCACTTTAACATACCTCATCAAATCATGAATAAATCATAGAAATCATAAGACATAAAAGGTAACTTGAGTCATTCATAACATTCTTGCGTAGGGAGTAACCCTCTTGGTTATGTTTGGAATACTCACCACAGTATATTCCCTAAATCTCTTCGGAGAAACCTTAATCTTTCACTCCTTCACGTTACCCAATGCATTGGAGAGCTATATCGGGCTCACCCGCCCTTATTTTATCACGGAACCACTCGTCTTAATAATAATGCCCAAGAACCTCAACATAATCGTATCACATAAAACATGCATAAAGGAATCATAACATTTCCACCTTTCAATCACAAGATATCAATACAACACATTGATATAAAAACATTATGAAAACCATTTTTAATACCAAAATAAAAGAAAATTAAAACATGGTATTTATTTTTCTTTTAAAAAATAGGTATGGCTTATAGAGGAAGCCGAAACTCAAATAATGGTCACGGCGGCGGATAAGTCGTTGTCGCCGCATACGTACGACAAAAACATTCCCTTTTGTCGTTTAGTAAAACACTTCGTATAAAAAAGATTCCTTTTGGATAAACGTAAAAGTCAAAGGGGTTTATACACCGTATAAAATAAGGTTGTGTATAAAACAAAATATGCCTCAATGAAAGGAGATTGAGACGAAGTCCCTTATAAAGACGGTATCCTTGGTTTAAGGATAAATCAATTACATAATTATGTGTGAAAAACGAATACACCAAATATAAGTGGATATTAAGTGTAAAACAATCCGAGGTTATTCACTCATATTCATAGAATGACATATTCAAGGAGTACAATTTTATCCCAAAGAATCAAATTTGGGATAGGAAGTCCCCTTGCAAAAATTCGACAGCCTAACGGTGTCACTACAAAATTCAAAAAATGAGTTGATGAGAGATAAAAAGGGTATCTCATCACATGAACATAAAATTTAAATCAATAAGGATATATAAGAACATATCCCAACATAATAGTATGTGAATTAAAAGACATAACAAAAGAAGTCTTTAAAAAAGAGGAGGGTGAAAGGTTCCCTTACCGACATGGGTATCTTTCGAAACATATGCCCAGTGAAAGAAGGATAATAAAACATTGATGTAAATACTCATAAATGAAATTATATTACACAATGAGTAAAATATTGGGCAGTACATACACCACTCAAAGGAAATTGTGGAAAATGTAGCATAAATCTCATGGGAATAAAAGTGAGATGAAAAATCTCTTACGAAAACTCGGCAGCCTAACGGCGCCACTTAAAACTTCCAAAATGGATAGATGAGAGGAAATATAGTCTCTCATCATATCAACATAAATTTTATAGAAAGAGGAATATAAAATAACATCCCCCAACATAACAAATAGGAGCTTAAAAGAAGTGACATAAAGGAGAGTACTTAAAAAGAAAGAGAGAGGTTGGATCTCTTACGAAAATTCGGCAGCCTAACGACGCCACTTAAAACTTCCAAAATGGATTGATGAGAGAGAATAGGGTGTCTCATCATATTAACATAAAAATTACAGTATGAGTAATATAAAATAATATCCCAATAACAAGAAATATGAGCTTTAAAAGGAATGACATAAAAGAGTGTACTTTAAAAGAAAGAGAGGAGTCGGATCCCTTAGCTCAAGTCCAACTTATCTTGTTCGTTTCTTTATATTCCTGAATAAGAAACTTTGGTCAATTTATAATTTCCTAAGGACATACTTTAAAGATTATTATTCATTTCATATCACATATTATAATTTTATAATAATTGTCTAATAATGTTAGTTCATATCAGACGTCTTTGCCGATGTTTGGTACATGAGTCAAAAATGAACTTGTTTGAAAAATGATTGTCCATGTAGTTATAAGTAAATAATTTCCAGAATAGTATTAATGATTAAAGTATCATATATATCCAGTACATATTTATTTTATACCATTCCATATCATTTGGAGATAAAAAACGAAAAGCACCGTTCTTGGAGACGGTAGGTCGTACATACGCATGAACGCTACTTTCATTTTTTCTTTGTCATATTAACGGAATTAAAAATAAATGATATATATATATATATATTATAATTACAGTATAATATATATGTTATATATGTCACATATTTTCATTAATTTCATTCGTTATACGTTCCATGTATTGCATGTACGAGTCACATCACTTGAGGGGGCGGTAGTCCACACTTCCTCATATGAAATTATCGCATTTACACAACATGAAAATAATAAAGATATGGTTTAAATATAAAATACAGAAGCATATATTAAACTTAAATACCATATATATCATATATAAAATACAGTGACATCATAATGGCCACCTTTAAAGGTGTTAAAAGAATATTGAACAATCATCGTTTCGTGAGGCAGAAAATTGCCAACCACAGAAACAGTATGTTCTTTAACCATTAGACGAAGGTGTGTGTAAGTGTAGCTCGAATAATTCTTATAACAAAATCCTAGTATATTTAATATACTGGATTTGTTACAAAATAAATGAATAAAAAAACTTTAGGGGGTTGGAGAATCAAAATAAAACAAAAGGACACAAGTGAAGACATTACTTTAAAATCGGGTAACTCCCTTTGGTTTGAGCTCAAAGGCTTCCTTGGGAAGACTTCTGCACAAAGTGAGCCTTCAAGGAGTTAGATAGGGATGTGGAGAGACAAAATGGGCAGGTTTTGGCCGAGCCAAAGGCTTTTTATGTGTGGGTAAGGAGGTAGAGGTGGGGGCCTTTTATAAGAGGAGAGGAGGGGCACTCTGGGAAAGTAAAGAAATGTTACATTATTTTAGAATGCGTTTCGGATATTAATGGTCCCAAATTGATGTGTTTCGAGGATAAGGTCATAAGGGTTTGAAATCCACCCATCCAATTGGTTTTTTACATGTTTAGGTCTTAGATATTACATTAGCTTTCCATTTTATTTAAATCGTTAAATAATGAGGTCATCACTGCATCATCATGATGTCATAAATAATTTAATTTATTTAATGTCTAAAAATTATAAAAAAAATACTATTATTTAGGAAATATTTTTATCTTTCCAATGACTATTTATAGTCAAAAATATGACTTGTATAACCCCATGTAAAAATTGTTTTAGTAAAACATCTCATGTTTGTGTCATTTTTACTTTAACACTAAATAAAAAGGTATTTATGTCATTTTCCAACCAAAGTGGCTCCATGGGGTCCCCAAGTTGACCCATGGATTGTCTTGGTTGGCCATGACTCATCCAATGAGGGTAGGACCTGTGTCTAGATCATTTCTTTTTATTAAAACATTATTCTTACCTTAAACTACACTAATTATCTCTAATCGCGATTAAAAACTTAATAAGTTACTATTCACCAAAAAATTATTTTAATCCCATTGAACCAAATTTTACTTCCAAATGACAACCATGTATGTTGGATTTTCGAAATTCAAAACACAAATATGTCAAAATTTCATTTAAACGGAAAAATCAGTTTTTATAAGTACCACTTAGTGGTTTCACTATTCATCAAAAATTGAAGTTTTTCAGAAAATTACCAAAAGTTTACCCTAAGATATATTTGATATTCCGAATTCAAAAATGATGTATATTTTACAAAATTCTTAACATATAAGTTTAATTAGTTAATTTAATAATTAATTCCAACTATCAAAAAAAATAGTGTGTTTTTATGAAACAAAAAGTATCAAAAGATTGACGCTAGTTTAAGTCTGATTTCAAAGTGAAATTAATTCCAACGACCACTATTGGATTAAATGGTAAAAATATATTCTAATTTCACTTTAAAACCAATTCAAAAGATAATCTAATCATATAAATAAATTAGATTAAAAGAGGTTTTGAATTAAAATACAACATTTTTCACTATTCATTAAAAATTGAACTTTTTTGGAAAAAAACCAAAAATTTACACAAAGTAAATTTTGATGTCCCGATTGTAAAGAAGAATTTTATTTTTTCAAATATAACACATAAAATTTTTCAAAAAGTGGATTTAAAAGAGGTTCTCCATCAAAAGGCGGTTAATCGACCTTTTAAAGAATATTAGAATGTTTACGCTTAAAATTGGATTCATTCGCATTTTTAATCCTCTAACATTTATTGTAAAAAGTAAAAATATTTGACAAACATATATAATCATTTTGTAGTTAGTTCTATTCATTCCCTCCATTACAACGGCTAGGCGTTAACTACTATTTAAAATAATATTATTTTATTATTAGAGTGCAATGTAAGATTCTCAAGAAACTCGTTGTTGCGTATTGGGTACGCCATCGAGCATAGCATCCCATTTAAATAAATATTAATATTTTATTCACAAATATGGATAAATATAAAAATGTCATATTCTTTATTTACCTGGGGTGTTATATCCTTCCCCCCTTTTGGGAATTGCGTCCTCGCAATTTTAAAATTAGGCTCGAAAACATCCTTGAAAGTCACACATCGGAACAAGAGTCGGTAAAACAATAACTTTAAAATAAAGGATGATAAGTACAGAGGTCACCCGAGTTAACCCATACTAGGATTCCATGTAGGAAAACATGGAAATGGAGGAGAAAACATAGGGTCTTGTTCTGATGGAGTGTGATAGAAAACATGTTTAGGAGAAAGTTAACCACAAGAAAATCACAAACTTGTGATGGGTTAAACGGTATTAGATTCCCCAGTAGGAAAAGTTAACAGACAAAATTTTTGTTTTAAGTTACTTTTTATTGAGGAATTTATTCATAAGGAAACATAATTACTTATCATGTTGACTTTCAACATTTATTAGATTTCTTACACAAACTCATATTTTCTCCAAAAGATGAGTATTTAGGAAGACTTGTTCACATTAAGAGTACTATAATCAACTTCTAGAGGATCACCTAATCCACAAAAGAGAACTATATACTTCCAATATCTTTAGACCTTAACCAAAACCAAAACCAAAAAGGTTAGTACAAGATCAGATAATCCAGAAAAGGATAACCCTTTATAAAAAGAAAATCTATTCTTAATCTCTAAAATTTGTCTAACAAAACCCAAAGTTCAACGAGGACCATCCGATAAGAAATTTGTCCCTAAAATTCTTCAAAGTAAACCAAACTAAGATTGAAACCCAAATATTTGAAGGATTTAGTCACATAGTCTTCCAAGTTAAATCGTAACATTTATCTCCAAACAACCTCAGTTGCTCTTAATGTCTCATATTGAAAAGTAATCAACCTAATAACATATCCTCCATGATAGGTTAATAAATTTCCATAGATAACCCAAAATCAACTTAATCTTAATTCATAAAATCATCTAACTAAAAAGAATCAGTAAAACTAACCAGGGACTTCACGTAGTCCAGTGGCAGGCGATAAATACCAGTCGCACTTTGGTTGTGGGTTCAATTCCCGCAGCTTTGTCCAACGCAACGGGTTGTCACACGGTCTGCATGTTTTCCTTTTTCCAAAACTATATAATTCTTAAAACATTCCCTAAAACGAATTAAAATCTTCAAAAATAATCATAACATATTTTAACCTCAATTTTATCTCATGCCTTTCATTTTCCATCATAATATATAACAACCCATAATTACCTCAAAAGTAAGGATCATATAAACCCTAATGTTTACCTTTATAATTATTACCTGAACTTCCACATCGATTGGTCATCTCGTACATGATGCCTTACAGATCATACCAAGGTTCAAGTGGTTTATCATGACTCATTGATAGTTGGTTTAGAACAACCACGAGTTTCCTCATTGAATCCCCCAGTTTATCTAGTATCTTAATCAGAGAACCACCACAGTTTCCTTCAAACCTGTTGTTTCTTTGGTGCCTGCTAGATCCATCCATTCACTAAAAACAGAAATGTTAGTGTGAGTATATCAACAAAACCATCATGTACTAATGAAGAAGGTAAGCACAAATATATACTTACTCATTCACTTTATCTAAAACTAGGACTCATTATGAAATCCTAACCATTATGGTAATGTCACTTGTGCTTAAAGAATACCCTAACCTCTAAAGTTATCTAAACCAACCTATGATACCAACTATAAGGCCCCAGCCTTAAACCTTACTTAATCTTGAGAAATTAAAAGATTACACATTGAGGATCTTTTTAGGTTTAGAGTTTTAGAGAATTAGGTCATAAAACTTGCATTACATTCCACATTTAAACAAATTGGTTACATAAAAGGTAGTATTCATTTTTCCCATCAATGGATACATATTTAAAAATAAAACATGGATTAATTCTTGACACTTACTTGACACTATCATCATATCATGTACCTTCCCCTTGACCTGTGAAAAACATTTCAAAAAACTTGGGATGAGCATAAAAAGCTCAGTAAGGGTTATAAAAAATATGGAAAGTAAACCTGAGTTAATATATACATAAGATTGAAATCATACTTTACCCATAAAACATAGGCACTTTAACATACCTCATAAAATCATGAATAAATCATAGAAATCATAAGACATAAAAGGTAACTTGAGGCATTCATAACATTCTTACGTAGGGAGTAACCCTCTTGGTTACGTTTGGAATACCCACCACAGTATATTCCCTAAATCTCTTTGGAGAAACCTTAATGTTTCACTCCTTCGCGTTACCCAATTCATTTGAGAGCTATATCGGGCTCACCCACCCTTAGTTTATCATGGAACCACCCGTCTTCATAATAATGCCCAAGAACCTCAACATAATCGTATCACATAAAACATACATAAAGGAAACATAACATTTCCACCTTTCAATCACAAGATATCAATACAACACATTGATATAAAAACATTATGAAAACCATTTTCAATACCAAAATAAAAGAAAAGTAAAACATGGTATTTATTTTTCTTTTTAAAAAAAGGTATGGATTGTAGAGGAAGCCAAAACTCAAATAATGGTCACGGCGGCGGAGAAGTCGTTGTCGCCGCATACGTACGACAAAAAAATTCCCTTTTGTCGTATAGTAAAACGCTTCATATAAAAAAGATTCCTTTTGGATAAACGTAAAAGTCAAAGGGGTTTATACACCATATAAAATAAGGTTGTGTATAAAACAAAATATGCCTCAGTGAAAGGAGATTGAGATGAAGTCCCTTATAAAGACGGTATCCTTGGTTTAAGGATAAATCAATTACATAATTATGTGTGACAAACAAATACAAGAAATATAAGTCGATAATAAGTGTAAAAAAATCAGAGGTTATTCACACATATTCATAGAACGACATATTCAAGGAGTACAAGTTTATCCCAAAGAATCAAATTTGGGTAAGGATGTTCCCTTGCAAAAATTCGACAGCCTAACGGTGTCACTAAAAATTCAGAAAATGAGTTGATGAGAGATAAAAAGGGTATCTCATCACATGGAAATAAAATTTAAATCAATAAGGATATAGAAGAACATATCCCAACATAATAGTATGTGAATTAAAAGACATAACAAAATAAGTCTTTTAAAAAGAGGAGGGTGAAAGGTTCCCTTACCGACATGGGTATCTTTCGAAACACACACCCCGTGAAAGAAGGACAATACAAAAATGATGTAAATACTCATAAATTAAAGTATATTACACAATTATTAAAATAGTGGGCAGTACATACACCACTAAATGGAAATTGTGGCACATGTAGCATAAATCTCACGGTAATAAAAGTGAGATGAAAAATCTCTTACGAAAACTTGGCAGCCTAACGGCGCCACTTAAAACTTCCAAAATGGATTGATGAGAGGAAATAGAGTCTCTAATCATATCAACATAAAGATTATAGAAAGATGAATATAAAATAACATCCCCCAACATAATAAAGAGGATCTTAAAAGAAGTGACATAAAGGAGAGTACTTAAAAATAAAGAGAGAGGTTGGATCTCTTACAAAAATTTGGCAGCCTAACAGCGCCACTTAAAACTTCCAAAATGGATTGATGAGAGAGAATAGGGTCTCTCATCATATTAACATAAAAATTACAGTAGGATTAATATAAAATAATATCCCAATAACAAGAAAGATGAGCTTTAAAAGGAATGACATAAAAGAGTGTACTTTAAAAGAAAGAGAGGAGTCGGATCCCTTACCTCAAGTCCAACTTGTCTTGTTCGTTTCTTTATATTCCTGAATAATAAAATTTGGTCAATTTATAATTTCCTAAGGAACTCCTTTAAAGATTATTATTCATTTGATATCACATATTATAATGTTATAATAATTGTTTAATAATGTTAGTTCATATCAGACGTCTTTGCCGATGTTTGGTACATGAGTCAAAAATGAACTAGTTTGAAAAATGATTGTCCATGTAGTTATAAGTAAATAATTTCCTGAATAGTATTAATGATTAAAGTATCATATATATCCAGTACATATTTATTTTATACCATTCCCTATCATTTGGAGATAAAAAATGAAAAGCACCGTTCATGGAGACGGTAGGTCGTACGTACGCATGAACACTACTTTCATTTTTCTTTGTCATATTAACAGAATTAAAAATAAATGATATATATATATATATATATTATAATTACATTATAATATATATGTTATATAGGTCACATATGTTTATTAATTTCATTCTTTATACGTTCCATGTATTGCATGTACGAGTCACATCACTTGAGGGGGCGGTAGTCCACACTTCCTCATATGAAATTATCGAATTTACACAACATGAAAAGAATAATGGTATGGTTTAAATATAAAATAAAAAAGCATATAGTAAACATAAATACCATATATATCATATATAAAATACAGTGACATCATAATGGACACCTTTAAAGGTGTTAAAAGAATATTGAACAATCATCGTTTCGTGAGGCAAAAAATTGCCAACCACAGAAACAGTATGTTCTTTAACAATTAGACGAAGGTGTGTGTAAGTGTAGCTCGAATTTTTCTTATAACAACATCCTATTATATTTAATATACTGGATTTGTTACAAAAGAAATGAATAAAAATACTTTATGGGGTTGGAGAAGCAAAATAATACAAAAGGACACAAGTGAAGACATTACCTTAAAATCGGGTAACTCCCTTTGGTTTGAGCTCAAAGTCTTATTTGGGAAGACTTCTGCCCAAAGAGAGGCTTCAAGGAGTTATAGAGGGATGTGGAGAGACAAAATGGGTAGGGGTTGGCCGAGCCAAAGGCTTTTGAAGTGTGGGTAAGGAGGTAGAGGTGGGGGCCTTTTATAAGAGGAGAGGAGGGGCACTCTTGGAAAGTAAAGAAATGTTACATTATTTTAGTATGAGTTTCCAATTTTAATGGTCCCACATTGATGTGTTTCGAGGATAAGGTGATAAGGGTTCTAAATACACCCATCCAATAGGTTTTTGACATGTTTATGTCTTAGAAATTACATTATCTTTCCATTTTATTTAAATCGTTAAATAATGAGGTCATCGCTGCATCATCATGATGTCATAAATAATTTAATTTATTTAATGTATAAAAATTATAAAAAAATACTATGATTTAGGAAATATTTTTATTTTTCCAATGAATACTTATAGTCAAAAATCTGACTTGTATTGCCCCATGTAAAATATTTTTTAGTAAAACATCTCATTTTGTGTCATTTTTACTTTAACATTAAATAAAAAGGTATTTATGTCATTTTCCAAACAAAGTGGCTCCATGGGGTCCCCAAGTTGACCCACGGATTGTCTAGGTCATCCATGACTCATCCAATGAGGGTAGGATGTGTGTCTAGATCATTTCGTTTTATTAAAACTTTATTCTTACCTTAAACTACACTAATTACCTCTAATCGCGATTAAAAACTTAATAAGTTACTATTCACCAAAAAATTATTTTAATCCCATTGAACCAAATTTTACTTCTAAATGACAACCATGTATGTCAGATTTTTGAAATTCAAAACACAAAGATGGAAAATTTTCATTTAAATGGAAAAATCAGTTTTTATAAGTACCACTTAGTGGTTTCACTATTCATCAAAAATTGAAGTTTTTCAGAAAATTACCAAAAGTTTACCCTAAGCTATATTTGATATTCCGAATTCAAAAATTATTTCTATTTTAAAAAATTCAAAACATATAAGTTTCATTAATTAATTTAATAATTAATTCCTGCTGTCAAAACAAATAGTGTGTTTTTATGAAACAAAAAGTATCAAAAGATTGATGCTAGTTTAAGTCTGATTTCAAAGTGAAATTAATTCCAACGACCACTATTGGATTAAATGGTAAAAATATATTCTAATTTCACTTTAAAAACAATTAAAAAGATAATCTAATCATATAAATAAATTATATTAAAAGAGTTTTTGAATTAAAATACAACATTTTTCATAATTCATTAAAAATTGAACTTTTTCGGAAAAAAACCAAAAATTTACACAAAGTAAATTTTGATGTCCCGATTCTAAAGAAGAATTTTATTTTGTCAAATATAACACATAAAATTGTCAAAATTTGATTTAAAAGAGGTTCGCCATCAAAAGGCGGTTAATTGACCTTTTAAAGAATATTAGAATGTTTACGCTTAAAATTGGATTCATTCACATTTTTAATCCTATAACATTTATTGTAAAAAGTAAAAATATTTTTCAAACATATATAATCATTTTGTAGTTAGTTCTATTAATTCCCGCCATTACAACGGGTAGTCATTAACTACTATTTAAAATAATATTATTTAATTATTAGAGTGCAATGTAAGATTCTCAAGAAACTCGTTGTTGCGTATTTGGTACGTCATCGAGCATAGCATCCCCTTTAAAGAAATATTAATATTTTATTCACAAATATGGAAAAATATAAAAATTTCATATTCTTTATTTACCTGGGGTGTTACATCCTTCCTCCCTTTTGGGAATTGCATCCTCACAATTTTAAAATTGGGCTCGAAAACATCCTTGAAAGTCCCACATCGGAACAAGAGTCGGTAAAACAATCACTTTAAAATAAAGGATGATAAGTACAGAGGTCACCCTAGTTAACCCCTACTAGGATTCCATTTAGGAAAACATGGACATGGAGGAGAAAACATAGGGTCACATTCTGATGGAGTGTGATGAAAAACATGTTTAGGAGAAAGTTAACCACAAGAAAATCACAAACTTGTGATGGGTTAAACGGTATTTGATTCCCCAGTAGGAAAAGTTAACAGACAACATTTTTTTTAAGTTACTTTTTATTGAGGAATTTATTCATAAGGAAACATAATTACTTATCATGTTTACTTTCAACATTTATTAGATTTCTTACACGAACTCATATTTTCTCTAAAAGATGAGTATTTAGGAAGACTTGTTCACATTAAGAGTACTATTATCAACTTCTAGAGGATCACCTAATCCAAAAAAGAGAACTATATACTTCCCATATCTTTAGACCTTAACCAAAACCAAAACCAAAAAGTATAGTACAAGATAATATAATCCAGAAAAGGATAACCCTTTATAAAAAGAAAATCTATTCTTAATCTCCAAAATTTTTCTAACAAAACCCAAAGTTCAACGAGGACCATCCGATAAGAAATTTGTCCCTAAAATTCTTCAAAGTAAACCAAACTAAGATTGAAACCCAAATTTTTGAAGGATTTAGTCACATAGTCTTCCAAGTTAAATCATAAAATTTATCTCCAAACAACATCAGTTGCTCTTAATGTCTCGTATTGAAAAGTAATCAACCTAATCACATATCCTCCATGATAGGTTAATAAATTTCTATAGATAACCCAAAATCAACTTAATCTTAATTCATAAAATCATCTAACTAAAAATAATCAGTCAAACTAACCAGGGGCTTCACGTAGTCCAGTGGTAGGTGATAAATACCAGTCGCACTTTGGTTGTGGGTTCGATTCCCGCAGCTTTGTCCGACGCGACGGGTTGTCACACGGTCTGCATGTTTTCCTTTTTCCAAAACTATATAATTCTTAAAACATTCCCCAAAACGAGATAAAATCTTCAAAAATAATCATAACATATTTTAACCTCAATTTTATCTCATGCCTTTCATTTTCCATCATAATATATAACAAACCATAATTACCTCAAAAGTAAGGATCATATAAACCCTAATGTTTACCTTTATAATTATTACCTGAACTTCCACATCGATTGGTCATCTCGTACATGATGCATTACAGATCATACCAGGGTTCAAGTGGTTGATCATGACTCCTTGATAGTTGGTTTAGAACATCCACGAGTTTCCTTATTGAATCCCCCATTTTATCTAGTATCTTAATCAGAGAACCACCACAGTTTCCTTCAAACCTGTTGTCTCTTTGGTGCCTTCTAGATCCATCGATTCACTAAAAACATAAATTTCAGTGTGAGTATATCAACAAAACCATCATGTACTAATGAGGAAGGTAAACACTAAGATATACTTACTCATTCACTTTATCTAAAACTAGGACTCTTTATGAAATCCTAACCGTTATGGTAATGTCACTTGTGCTTAAAGAATACCCTAACCTCTAAAGTTATCTAAACCGACCTTTGATAGCAACTATAAGGCCCCAGCATTAAACCTTACTTAATCTTGAGTTATTACAAGATTACACATTGAGGATCTTTTCAGGTTTAGAGTTTTAGAGAATTAGATCATAAAACTTTCATTACATTCCACATTTAAACAAAGTGGTTACATAAAAGGTACTATTCATTTTTCCCATCAACGGAAACATATTTAAAAATAAAACATGGATTCATTCTTGAAACTTCCGTGACACTATCATCATATCACGTACCTTCCCCTTGACCTGTGAAAAACATTTCAAAAAACTTGGGATGAGCATAAAAAGCTCAGTAAGGGTTATAAAAAATATGGAAAGGAAACATGAGTTCATATATACATAAGATTGAAATCATACTTTACCCATAAAACATAGGCACTTTAACATACCTCATCAAATCATGAATAAATAATAGAAATCATAAGACATAAAAGATAACTTGAGGCATTCATAACATTCTTACGTAGGTAGTAACCCTCTTGGTTACGTTTGGAATACCCATCACAGTATATTCCCTAAATCTCTTCGGAGACACCTTAATGTTTCACTCCTTCGCGTTACCCAATGCATTGGAGAGCTATATCGGGCTCACCCGCCCTTAGTTTATCACGGAACCACCAGTCTTCATAATAATGCCCAAGAACCTCAACATAATCGTATCACATAAAACATGCATAAAGGAAACATAACATTTCCACCTTTCAATCACAAGATATCAATACAAAACATTGATATAAAAACAGTATGAAAACCATTTTCAATACCCAAATAAAAGAAAAGTAAAACATGATATTTACTTTTCTTTTAAAAAATGGTGTGGCTTGTAGAGGAAGCCGAAACTCAAATAATGGTCACGGCGGCGGAGAAGTCATTGTCACCGCATACGTACGACAAAAACGTTCCCTTTTGTCATTTAGTAAAACGCTTCGTATAAAAAATATTCCATATGGATAAACGTAAATGTCAAAGGGGTTTATACACCATATAAAATAAGGTTGTGTATAAAACAAAATATGCCTCAATGAAAGGAGATTGAGAAGAAGTCCCTTATAAAGACGGTATCCTTGGTTTAAGGATAAATCAATTACATAATTATATGTGACAAACGAATACACCAAATATAAGTGGATATTAAGTGTAAAACAATAATAGGTTATTCACACATATTAATAGAACGACATATTCAATGAGTACAATTTTATCCCAAAGAATCAAATTTGGGTTAGGAAGTTCCCTTGCAAAAATTCGACAGCCTAACGACGTCCCTACAAAATTCAGAAAATGAGTTGATGAGAGATAAAAAGGGTATCTCATCAGATGGACATAAAATTTAAATCACTAAGGATATATAAGAACATATCCCAACATAATAGTATGTGAATTAAAAGACATAACAAAAGAAGTCTTTTAAAAAGAGGAGGGTGAAAGGTTCCCTTACCGACATGGGTATCTTTCGAAACATACGCCCCGTGAAAGAAGGACAATACAATATTGATGTAAATACTCATAAATGAAATTATATTACACAATTAGTAAAATAGTGGGCAGTACATACACCAATCAAAGGAAATTGTGGCAAATGTAGCATAAACCTCATGGGAATAAAAGTGAGATGAAAAATTTCTTATGAAAACTCGGCAGCCTAATGGCGCCACTTAAAACTTCCAAAATGGACTGATGAGAGGAAATAGAGTCTCTAATCATATCAACATAAAGTTTATAGAAAGTGGAATATAAAATAACATCCCCCAACATAACAAAGAGGAGCTTAAAATAAGTTACATAAAGGAGAGTACTTAAAAAGAAAGAGAGAGGTTGGATCTCTTACGAAAATTCGGCAGTCTAACGGTGCCACTTAAAACTTCTAAAATGGATTGATGAGAGAGAATAGATTCTCTCATCATATTAACATAAAAATTACATTAGGAGTAATATAAAAGAATATCCCAATAACAAGAAAGATGTGCTTTAAAAGGAATGACATAAAAGAGTGTACTTTAAAAGAAAGAGAGGAGTCAGATCCCTTACCTCAAGTCCAACCTGTCTTGTTCGTTTCTTTATATTCCTGAATAATAAACTTTGGTCAATTTATAATTTCAAAAGGACATAATTTAAAGATTATTATTCATTTCATATCACATATTATAATGTTATAATAATTGTTTAATAATGTTAGTTCATATCAGACGTCTTTGCCGATGTTTGGTACATGAGTCAAAAATGAACTTGTTTGAAAAATGATTGTCCATGTAGTTATAATTAAATAATTTCCAGAATAGTATTAATGATTAAAGTATCATATATATCCAGTACATATTCATTTTATACTATTCCATATCATTTGGAGATAAAAAAACGAAAATCACCGTTCATGGAGACGGTAGGCCGTATGTACGCATGAACGCTACTTTCATTTTTTCTTTGTCATATTAACGGAATTAAAAATAAATGATATATATATATATATATATATTATAATTCCAGTATAATATATATGTTATATAGGTCACATATGTTCATTAATTTAATTCTTTATACGTTCCATGTATTGCATGTACGAGTCACATCACTTGAGGGGGCGGTAGTCCACACTTCCTCATATGAAATTATCGCATTTACACAACATGAAAAGAATAAAGGTATGGTTTAAATATAAAATACAGAAGCATATAGTAAACATAAATACCATATATATCATATATAAAATACAGTGACATCATAATGGCCACCTTTAAAGGTGTTAAAAGAATATTGAACAATCATTGTTTCGCGAGGCAGAAAATTTTCAACCACAGAAACAGTATGTTCTTTAACCATTAGACGATGGTGCGTGTAAGTGTAGCTCGAATAATTCTTATAACAACATCATAGTATATTGAAGATACTGTATTTGTTACAAAATAAATGAATAAAAATAATTTAGGGGGTTGGAGAAGCAAAATAAAACAAAAGGACACAAGTGAAGACATTACCTTAAAATCGGGTAACTCCCTTTGGTTTGAGCTCAAAGGCTTCCTTGGGAAGACTTCTGCCCAAAGTGAGGCTTCAAGGAGTTATATAGGGATGTGTAGAGACAAAATGGGCAGGTTTTGGCCGAGCCAAAGGCTTTTTAAGTGTGGGTAAGGAGGTAGAGGTGGGGGCCTTTTATAAGAGGAGAGGAGGGGCACTCTTGGAAAGTAAAGAAATGTTACATTATTTTAGAATGCGTTTCAGATATTAATGGTCCCACATTGATGTGTTTCGAGGATAAGGTAATAAGGGTTCGAAATACACCAATACAATAGGTTTTTGACTTGTGTAGGTCTTAGATTTTACATTATCTCTCCATTTTATATAAATCCTTAAATAATGAGGTCATCGCTGCATCATCATGATGTCATAAATAATTTAATTTATTTAATGTCTAAAAATTATAAAAAAATACTATAATTTAGGAAATCTTTTTATCTTTCCAATGACTATTTATAGTTAAAAATCTTACTTTAATAACCCTATGTAAAAATTTTTTTAGTAAAACATCTCATGTTTGTGTCATTTTTACTTTAACATTAAATAAAAAGGTATTTATGTCATTTTCCAACCAAAGTGGCTCCATGGGGTCCCCAAGTTGACCCATGGATTTTCTTGGTCGTCCATGACTCATCCAAATAGGGTAGGACATGTGTCTAGATCATTTCATTTTATTAAAACATTATTCTTACCTTAAACTACACTAATTACCTCTAATCGCGATTAAAAACTTAATAAGTTACTATTCACCAAAAAAATATTTTAATCCTATTAAACCACATTTTACTTCTAAATGAAAACCATGTATATCATATTTTTGAAATTCAAAACACAAATATGGCAAAATTTCATTTAAACGGAAAAATCAGTTTTTATATGTACCACTTAGTGGTTTCACTATTCATCAGAAATTGATGTTTTTCAGAAAATTACCAAAATTTTACCCTAAGATATATTTGATGTTCCGAATTAAAAAATGATTTCTATTTTAAAAAATTCAAAACATATAAGTTTCATTAATTAATTTAAAAATTAATTCCCGCTGTCAAAGTATCAAAAGATTGACGCTAGTTTAAGTCTGATTTCAAAGTGAAATTAATTCCAACGACCACTATTGGATTAAATGGTAAAAATATATTCTAATTTCACTTTAAAACCAATTCAAAAGATAATCTAATCATATAAATAAATTATATTAAAAGAGGTTTTGAATTAAAATACAACATTTTTAACTATTCATTAAAAATTGAACTTTTTCAGAAAAAAACCAAAAGTTTACACAAAGTAAATTTTGATGTCCCGATTCTAAAGAAGAATTTTATTTTGTCAAATATAACACATAAAATTGTCAAAAAGTGGATTTAAAAGAGGTTCATCATCAAAAGGTTGTTAATAGACCTTTTAAAGAATATTAGAATGTTTACGCTTAAAATTGGATTCATTCGCATTTTTAATCCTCTAACATTTATTGTAAAAAGTAAAAATATTTGACAAACATATATAATCATTTTGTAGTTAGTTCTATTCATTCCCTCCATTACAACGGCTAGGCATTAACTACTATTTAAAATAATATTATTTTATTATTAGAGTGCAATGTAAGATTTTCAAGAAACTCGTTGTTGCGTATTGGGTACGCCATCGAGCATAGAATCCCCTTTAAAGAAATATTAATATTTTATTCACAAATATGGATAAATATAAAAATTTCATATTCTTTATTTACCTGGGGTGTTACAGATTTATGTGTGGATGACGATGTTGATTCCCATAAAAATGATTATGGTGGTGGTGTTAGAGATATTTATGATGATGTATGTATATTCATAGGATATATTGATGAGGATAGTGGTGGTGGTGGTTATAGTAAGGGTTCGAGTCATACTGATACTAGACATTATTTTTTATTTCAACTGTATTTATGGTTTATGATGATTATATTTTATTTTATTATGTAATTTTCAATGTTTTTTTTGTATTGGTAGTTATCTTTTTGATTATTTGTTATATTTTTAAGTTCAAAACCCTACAACTATTTTTTGAAATTCTAGGCAACTTATATCCACAGTCAATTATTGTGGAAATGTAAGTATATCAATAGTAAAACCCATGTAAATTATTCTACAACCAATAGTTATCTTATGGCTATAGTTTCTATACTAGTTGTGGGAACCCATGGCTATAGTTGGACCCTAATTTCCATGATAATAGGGGCCATGGATGGGATAAACATGGATATAAGATATTCTGATGATCATTTTATCTATAGACATAGTTTTTTATGGCTATTAACTGATTTTATAGTAGTGGTTCCATAGTTATTGAGCTCTCAATTACATATTTTAATCTACCTGATGATTCCTATAGACTTTCCATCCTCACTGAACAATCTGAAACTTTTAAATTTTCAAAAATTCTATTTAGATTAACTTGGATATAGTTAGTTGTTTTTTTTCAACTACATTTTACACCAAATATCAATCTTTCCAAAAGTCCTTCTCATTTAATAGATCATTAATAACCTTCTAAGATTCATTATCCCAAATCTAAAAAATAAAGGTGTTATCACTATATCCCATAATGAAACATTCTTAGGACTTTTTCTTCAAATTTTTCTTGATCCTTGGTATTAATAAGTAAATATGATAAAATTATGAAAACATTGATGTGGCTCACTTATAATTGTTTTCTAGATATAATATATTCTATAATAACCAATCCCAATGGTTTGGAAGGACTACTGTTAACAAGATAAGTAGTATAATTGACTGCTTCTTCCCAAAAATCGTTGGACGTTCTAAAATATTGTATCACACTCTAACACTTTTTAGTTAACTTTTGATTCATCCACTATGCTAAACCATACTATTTTGGTGATATATGTATATACTTTCCAAACTTGATCCATTTTCTAAATAAAAACTTATTGAATTCCTTTCTACCATATTCTCCACTATTATCAGACCTTTAACATTTTATCTTATTTCTGGTCCCTTCTCCACCATGGAACTCCACTAAAAAACACTTTAAACACCTCATATTTTCTTAAGTAAGTAAACACATAATTTCTTTATTGAATCATCAGTGAATGTAACAAAGTAAATTGTCCCACCATGAGAACAGACTAGTGTAGGCCCCTAAACATTCATGCATATGAGCACTATATTTGGGTCTTAGGTGTGCTTCCATTTAGATTAAATGACAACTTTATCTTATTCATATGTATAAAACTTTTTTAACTTATAAATTTTGAGTGATAATTATTTGATATACCCTTAGACACTAAATGTTTCATGTTTATCTCATTGAGGATTCCAAGATAACAATGCCACAACTCCAAAATTTTGGAATTTGTCATTCTAATAATTTTTTCTTCATCTGATGTTCCTGTTAAATACAATATCATATATATTACATCTTTGGACACAACCATGTAACCTTGAGTAATATTTCATACTATATATTTTTAATTATTTTCCAAATATTGATTCATCCGACTAACTAATAGAAATTAATTTATTCTATAAAATTAGTACATGTTAAATTCCTTTTAACTCCAAGATGCTTCCATTTGAAATTAAAATTTTAAAATTTCTCTTTCCTATGATCTCAATAGATTCATAATTGACTAGATTGACCCAACCAAACCTCATAGATACATAATTTTTCATGAATCCACTCTTGGATATATAATGGAATAAATCTTTGAAATCAATTATCCATGATTCCAATAGAATATTCACATTTAACAGTAAAATTATATCACTATTATCTATAGTGTTGGAAAAACATGAACATTCATAAAAACCATTTACATAATTAACCCTATGATCTCTATAATATTTATTCAGGTGCCCCTTCTTTCCATAGTTACAACATATGGATCAAAGACCATTCGATCTTCTTCAACATATTTCCATTGATATGTCTTTCAATTTTCCTCAACCTTTACATTAAATTAAACATCCTCTACCTTCTAAATTGAGTGTGGTTTTGATAGTTTCTTTTAATCCCCCATCTAATATCTTTATTCATAATGTGATCTCTCTCATCCTCATACACCCGTTCATTCTTCCCATGAGATTTACTTAATTCAATTACCATCACATCATATGATTCCAATAGTGATGACTACATAAATAGATCCTATACATATTCTATGAACTTTACTTAAACTAATTTGATTTTACTTTAAATAATTTTAAATCTATTTACATAATCATCTTCTGGTTTTCCTTTAAAAACTCTCATGTTGAAACAAAATTTTATCGTGAACATTTTTTATAGTTTTTGGCTTCTAATACATGTCTAGTAGGGCATTAATCATCTCCATTGTGGTCTCTATCTCTCAGATGTTATAGGGATCATTCTTTTTCCATGATTTCTATATTAATATCAGTGTCTTTATATTAATCCTTTCCCATTCCAATTTTTTCTATACTTTTGGTTTGTCTCTCTTTAATGAAACCTCAAGATCCTTTGAATAATATGGTTCTCTATTTGTATCCTTTAGAAGATGAAGTCTATCCTGTTGAATTTGTATATCTAGACCTTACCTTCTTCTTATTCTATACATTCCTAAATAATGAATCCCACTTAATTGAAAATTCAAATAAAATAAAGTTACCGGAAGAAACTACTTCTGAGTGTGTGGATCCTTGCTAAACCATAATCTCTAATATAACTTATTGGGATTCAGAACCACCGATCACCAAAAGAAAAAACCATTGGAATATTTTTTTAAAACAGAGATATAGAACTTCCTATATTGGAAGAACCATATGAAATTGATGCACCAAACCATAAAATTAAGATTTAAAATAAGTCATTACACTGAGTTGATTCCCTCACACACTCCAACAAGCACACCTCATAGAAACAAACATTTAAGTGCAAAAAAAAAACAAATAAGAAATGACAAAAAAATTATTTGGTTCAGACTTTAGTCCTATATCTATGGGATAACAATGTCACTTCCTTTAATTTCATAGATTCTACAATATTACAATCACAATTGATAGATTATACAATGTTAGATCATTAATAAATCAACACATATATAGGTGGTCCCACCCCACCTTTATATTGGGGCACAACCAGTCAAATGGATCCACTACCTTCTAAAATTTGCGGGGGACCGACCATTAATCACCATGACCTCTAGTTTCATATATTTATTCCTACCATGACTATTGAATCCTAGTGAATGTGATATTTATTCTTACATATCATTTTGAAAAAACCTTATGTAATTCATTTTCCAAAAAAAAGATAGGGAAAAATAAATATAACCCCAATTGAAAACCCAATATAATACATAACACTCAAATGGAATTATCCATTCATGACCACTTACACTCAACTTCTAGAATGAAAAATTCGTACCACTACCTTTGCTGGACTTTTTCTATCACAAACCTTTATCAATTTCTAGAACCCAAGTTCAATAACTCCTTATTCCTAACATAAAAAATCAAAAACTTTAAAGAGCCTTCATGTTTCCAAACTAGAAAATCCTAGACCACACTACCTGAACAATAATAGAATAAAGGAACCACATTAAGTGCACCTCCTTATACACCAGAGGTTACTGATTAGTAGAAATGGTATAAATAATCATGTAGAGAGACAATACCATCTAGTATCATCATAATAATAACAACCAATAACATAACATCCATAATAGGTATAACATCATAGTGCAGGATATGGAATTATTATTAAGTATAAGGCATATAAGTAATGATCAGATGATATAATGTGATTTTATCAAAATACCTCACACACCAATGATAACACATTAAAAAATTCAAATCACCATAACTTCCCATGCCTTATTCTACCTAAATATTATGAGAAAAATTACCACACTCACCACACTAAGTTGCACCTATCAAACACTATTCTGATATCTCACACACAAACATTAAATAAAGGAAACAATAAGTAAAATAAATAGGGTTCACAAATATTAAATGATTAATAATTTCATCCTATATCTACAAGAGAACACTGTCGAATCATTAATTCACTAGAAATATAAGGATTAAAATCACTAGAAAAAATATCCAGGGATGAAAATTATTCAAAATTAGTGAAACTTTTCTTAATTTACTCACAAGTGTGATAAAAAAAATTGGTCTCTCCTCTATTTATAGAGGTTCTCAACTGGTTAAATATGTTTTACTTTCATGTTACA
Source organism: Viscum album (assembly GCA_963277665.1). Lineage (NCBI taxonomy): Eukaryota > Viridiplantae > Streptophyta > Magnoliopsida > Santalales > Viscaceae > Viscum > Viscum album. The sequence goes on along the minus strand of OY728137.1, from coordinate 1,082,686,146 downwards.
TTCATGTTGAACCCCCATTAGAATTGGATCGATACTTTGATATCTTGTAGTCAAAAATTCCTCAACCACTGAAACTAGTAAAATATTCATATATTCTTATCTGGTCAACTAATTCTAGAATGGACTAACTTAGGGTAAAATCAGACTAGTCTACAGATCCCATCGAAATTTCACCATATTCTAAAAAACATACCAGTGTGTTCAAGTCATCATCTGCTACTGCCTTACAATACTGAAGGGTGTACCAGAGTTCCTAATTCTGGTAATTTGAATCAAGGAACTTGAATAAGGATTTACAATCCCAATAATCTCTCACTTAATGAACAATTCAAGGATATAATTGGAATCCACCAACACCTAAAAAAATATCCATTCTTTCTCATGTATGCAGTGTTCTCCACTATCATTTGTTCTCCCAAATCCAACTAAGGAATAGTTTTGCTTCAGAGTTTCTTGGATCATGGAAATTGTGAACATTTAAGATTTATTTTTCTTTATAGTTATCTTTTATACCTCTAACGCTTTTTCTTGTAGTATATTCTGAATGAAATGTAATTTGAGGTAAATGTGATTCAATTTCACATGAAACACCAAATTTTGAGGGAGGTTAATTTCACTCTAAATATTACAGAACAACACTCCATACAGACTCCTAATAAGTTACTATTGAAAGTATACTAACAAAAATAAATTATTTATGGATTTTGTCTCTATTATATAATCAAATTACATAATAGATTAGAAGACCACATGTTGTAGTTGAGATATCCAGCTGAACATATTTCTATTAAAAAATAAATACAAAGCCTATCATACTCTTTAGAGTGTCTAAATCCCTAAAAAATCTATATCCATGAACCCATGTGAAGGATCATCTTCCCCAAAACATATTATTGTATCTTTTAGACCCTTCAATTGTCTAATGATTCACTTCTTGGATTCCTAGTGCTCCCATCTGAGGTTTGATATAAAATGACTTACTACCCCCGTTGAAAAGGTAATGTATGATCGTGTACAAATCATCACATATATAAAAATTATAATAGATAACGGAAATTCTAATTTTTCTATGTACAAGGACTGAAATTATATTATTGGTGCATGTTCCTTAGATAACTTGAAGTGTCCAACAAGAGGAGTTGAGATATACTTATATCTGATCATTTGAAATTTTTTAATGATCATATAGATGTATTATTTTAGGGACAAAATTATTTCACAATATTTCCTATCACTTTCTCACTTCATCCCCAATATTTTCTTGGCTTGTCCAAGATCATTCATTTAGAATACTTTTTACAAATTATACTGTAGTCATTGAATCCATGAAACCTTCAGGCCCATCAGTAACATGAAATCTATATAAAATAGAAGTATGATGTAACTCCCATCATTCCATGACTTACAATAACAATAATGATTAGATTCACACTGTATGAAACCTTACTTGGCCATAAAAGTGTCAAACTTGTAGTTCCATGATCAAGAAGCATGTTTCAAGCTGTAAAGATTTTAATTCAACTTAAAAAAGTACTTTGATCTAATGATATTCAAAACACATGTGATTCTTCATATAGATCTCATCCTCCAAGAATTAATGATGAAAGGAAGTGTTTTCATCCATTTTCTCCAAGTTTAGATCATAATAGAAAACTAAAACCGATAGCTATAGGATTCTAGTATGCTTAACTAACAGCGAAAATATGTCTGTGAAATTGATTCCTTCCATATGTTGGAATCCTTTCAAAGCCAGGACTTATAACTTCTACTTCTATCAATATATTCCTTCAAATAGAAAACCTATTTGACCTCTAGGTCCCCTTTTCCCTTTGTTAGTTTATTTAGATACCAAGTCTTGTTGAACTTTAAAGAATTAATTTCTTCCTTAAGTGTTTCCTTCCACTATTTTAAGTCATTTAGTGTTTCCACTTCTTCTTATAATTTGAGTTCCATAACATCCATTATATTTAAAAAATAAAATAAGTTTCATATCCCTAGACTAGACAACTGACTCTAGAATATCTTCTCAAATCATCTTGATATCTTTCTCTTTTTGATGCTTTTATTTATAGTTCCCTAACTTCCAGTGTAAGGAATGTCAATTTCTCAACTTATAGATCTTTCCGTTGGGATTTAGTATACCTCAATAATTATAGAATGTGTTCTTATAGTAAAAATTTAAGTGAATTTTTGTTGACATTTGGTTTCATTGAAACTTGTAATATTCCAATTCTTTTATCCAGATCAACTTGAACTTTGATTATTTTTTTCTTACCTTCAACCTTTGATTCATCTAAATTTTGGTCCTTCTATAGAACATTATCATTGAAGAGAAATTTTATAATTTTTATGACTTAGAGCTTTTCATCATCCCATGATCTAAAACCGAAGACTTCATTCCTATATCTAACAAGGAAAAAATTAGACATGGGCTCACGATTTTATTTATCCTTGTAATCAATGTGAACATATTCTAGACTTTTGAAGACTTTAAGGTTTCAACTTATGATAAGTTATTGTATCATAGATCCTATTGTAAACTTCTTACTATAGTAGTTGATGGGATTATTTTGGATAAGTATATAGCATTGTTAATTGCTTCTTCCGAAATATCCTTGGAAATTATGGAGTGCACACACATACATCTTTCCTTCTCGGTGAAAGTCAATTTCATTATCTCTACCATTGTATTTTCTTATTGTTATGGGAATAGTAATTTAAAGTATGATCCCTTTATTCTGGTAGAAGTTACTACAATTTCTACCACTATACTCTCTACTATTATCTAATTTGAGGAAAATCTAATTCTGACCACTTTTTCTTCCAATCATAGATTTCCACATCAAAAATTGACTAAATAAATCCTATTTATGATTAAGTAAATACACCCATATGTTCCTCATTACATCATCAATGAATTTAAAAAAATTAAAGTGATCCTCAATGAGATCAGACTGGGTCTATCCCCCATACATCTAAGTGCATAAATTATAGCTTCTAGGCTCTTCGATTTCAGCTATTCCAACTGAATGAAACTTTATTTTGTTTCCACATCACACAAATCTCACAAATTTTGATGAATTTTTGATTGAGATTTAGTATGAATTTCCTTCATAGAACCTTCATGTTCTTCTCGTCAAGGTGATAGAGCCAATAATTCCAAACTTATGGATCTTCTAAGCTTGTAGTTTCAGTCAATTTTTATCTGAATTTCCATTTATATAAATAATTCCATCATTTATTCCTCATTATAATACCATGGATCCACAAGTCACTTTCTAGACTCAATTAGAATAAATAGCTGTATAATTGGCATAATCCAGCAATCCCATAGAGATTAGATTTTTCTAGAATCATAGAATGTGTCTCACTTCCTTAAATTATAGGAAACACACATTATGTATTTGTATGTTCACATCTCCCCTTCTAATGACTTCCAAATCTTCATCATACGCTATATGAAATTTCTTAAAAATTCCATATACATATTTTACCATACACCTGTAGTATTCCATTGAATGGAACTAGATTCAACCACCCATGACACTACTAGAATATTGATGTTGAGTAACAGATCATTGCATCCCTCTATTGTATTAATTGAATTTTAACTTATGGGTTGTCCTCAGGGTGGATTGTTTTTGATTTCTAAAATTCCTTGGAATATTTCCTCACTTACCACAATTCCAGTAGGTAAGTTCTAGACCATTCAATTTTACTCAACTCCTCTCCCTTGATTTATGTACTAGTCACCAATGATTTTTTCCCAGATGTGATCATCCCCTTTTATCTATATTCATTCTATTACTAGAAGGTAATTAGACCTATCTTCTATAGATTTTCCCATTTAGGATAAATTTTCAAACATCCTTGAATACCAGATCAGTCATTCCACAGGAATTACTAATCCTAATAACCATTCCATCCCCTGATTCACTACTAAAACCCATCTTTTAACAGTGCTGGTATTTATCAGTGCTACAGATAAATTCTAATAAATGGAATATTTATCAGTGCTAATGAAAGCATTGATAAATTTAACCTTTTATCAGTCCTTTTTTTTTCACTGATAAAGAGAACCTTTATTAGAAATTTGTTTTTAGCACTGATAAATGGTATCTTTTATCAGTGTTTTATTTCTAGCTCTGATAAAGGGTACCTTTTTCAATGCTTTATTTTTAGCGCTAATAAATATTTATTTCATCATCACTTTTTTAGCGCTAATAAAGGTCTGAATAAATAAAATTAAATAATTAAAAATTCTAAAATTTTTTGATTTTATTTAAAAAAATTACAAATTTTATTAATTAAATAATTATTGATAAAAAGGAATAAATTGATTATACATTATTAAATATTAAACATTTTTTTAATTAGATAATTATGATAGTTAATTTTATTAAATTATATATATTAAATATATATATATATTAATGTATATAAATATGATTTATATATTACAAAATATTTATGCACTTTACATTAAATTTTTATATATTTATCGAATAATGGATTATAATTAAAAATTAATATGAATTAAATATATTTACTAATTTCATAGTACTCGACATATAATTGAATGTCATTTGATTTTTTTAATTTAACGTAGATCAAATTTGTGTTACATTGATTTCACATTTACGTAATTAATGCATTTTTATATATAATGCACACACCTAAAACTTATCCATTTTTTCAATATTTTTAAAGTGTAATTATTCTTAATTTATTCAATTTCACTCATTTTTAACATATATGCATGCACTTAAAATTAGATATTCATTAATAATGTTAAAAATATATTTTTAAAAAAAATTATAAATAAATATATTTATAAATGTATATTTACTATATTTATAAAATTATATATTTATAATTATAAATAAATAAATATTTTTTTAAAAAATATTTATATAATTATAAATAAGTAATTATATATATTTAAATAATTATTAAATTTATAATAAATTTACTTAAATAATGAATATATTTACTATATTTATATTTATATTTATTTATTAAATATATATATGTATAATTATATAAATATATATAATGATAAAAATATTTTTTTTAAAACATATAATTACAAATAAATAATTATAAAATTATAATAAATATATTTAAAAAAGAATATATTTACTATATTTATATTTATATATATATATATTAAGTATATATAAATATTTACAATTTTTTATTTATAATTATAATTATAAATCCTTTAATAGTGCTTAAGTAATAAGCACTGATAAAAGTATCTTTATCAGTGATTTTTAACGCTAATAAAGATGAGGCTTTATCAGTGCTATAAGTTTAGCTCTGATAAAGATTGGATTTATCAATTCTTTTTTAGTACTGATAAAGACCTACCTTTATGAGTAAATTTTTATAAATGGTGATAAAAGTGTCTTGGTCTAATTAATAAACCCTATCCATTTGCGAACCCATCACGATATCATAATCTTTCTGCAGAAGAGACCCACTATCGGTGCTCCTTAATGAATCGAATCTTGAATCACACCACTCAACTACCTCTAGTTTTTCAAACATATCATCTGACATCTGATGATCAATTGCAGTTAAGGTTTCTGAAGAGGGTCTCAGGTTTTCTTCAACCTAGAGAGATAGTCCTTCTGATTTTCTTTGCGTATTTTTTGTTTTGTTTTTTATTTATTCTTTGACGATGTCATTATTTGTGGTATGGTGATTGTATACTAGAGAGGCATGACTTTCTATTTTCTTAGTTTATAATTTTGATTCAACTCTTGATCTTTCATAGAGAGTTTATTGTTTCTGGACTCGATGGTGACACATAGAGTCATATGGAGTGTAGTTGGTTTTTTTATTTTGTTTAAATTTCCCAAATTGATCACCCAAAGTTATCATACATATTTTTCATTCTTTAATTTATCAATGTATTCCATACATGTGAAATTTTAGAAATTGAAACTGGGGATTTTTTTTGTGATGGAGTTTAATGTAGGTTAAGGGATTTATTTTATATTATACTGCTTCATATCTTCTTTTTTCTACTTATCTGGGTTGGTGTGGTAATACAATGTATGGATGTATCAAGACTGTTTTTATTTAAATTTTCTTTCAACTAGTTTTATTTTTATTTTTTGGGAACAATCATTACCATTGTGTTGTTTTTCATGCCTTGGTTCTTATTGCTAGCCCAAGGGGTATCTATAATGTCCCTTAAACACTATCATGATATAGATTGACATTCCACACACAACATTTGAAAATTTTATTCAATTTTTAATGGGTGTCAACATGGCTTGTCAATATTTCTTTATGAAATATATAAAACACTTCCCTCACATACATGGATTGGGAAATAATATCCCATGAATTCTATGAGTCTTCTATAAATTAAGGAAAATTTCAACTCACTAATCATCAACATTTAAACATTTGTCGCTATTAATGTTGAAATTTTTTATCATCATTCATCTCTTGAACCTCTAAATATTAATTCATCCTCATTTATAAACACTTTCAATCTATCTGTAAAATTATTTTTATATAATTATTATGATCAATTACTCATTTTTTAAATTAATGTTTCTTTGATAATTCATCTAGCCTTTAATATGAAGCTCTTAGTTCTTGTTTCAATTCATACATCACTTTTTCAATTTACAAACATTATTCTCATATTAAATATTGAGAAAACTATATGTTTGTTTGATGTAATTCCTATTCTTATAATCCATTAGTAAATACTAATTTTACATCGAGTTGGAGTACCTTGAATTTCCTTGGTATGGGTCAGTGTAGTGATATGACATCCCAAGAATATTGAGATGTTTTCCTATTCATGTAATCCATTGTCTATAACTTTCAATTTTTTTAATGAATATCTTATGTGTATCGATTTATATTTTATATAAAATTAATATTTTATTAACCCAATAGGATGGATATGAACCAAAAATGGACACATTCTAATCATTTGACAAATGAATATGATGATGGAGCTAAATAGTTCATCTAGTTTTCAAGAGATCATGCAAACAACCCTTCTAAAATCCTTAGTCCATGTTTACATTATTGTTATTCAATAAAAATTAGTCTAGAAGAGTTTAAATAATATTGATGTCTAATTGGATCTATTGATCAATGGATCCAAAATAAAGATTGATTGTATAACACTCACAAAGCTAATAAAAAATATAAGGATTATTTATACACTTCACTACTATTGGTTAACTACTGCTTAGCATAGCATATAACCTAAACTTATTATCTGATATCCCCGTGATGCTCTTATCCCTCACATAGAGAGAAACAAAATAACTATATTATTGAACATAGAAATAAAATTTTCTATAATAATCTAATTTATTGGGTAATGTTTTTGTGGAAAAAACATATGATTGAAGAAGCAACATGAGAATCATAAAATTCTATAAAGGAAAAATATTCCCACTTGTTTAAATAATGAATAAAATTTTGAGTAATATAAGGAAGAGTGAATGTTGAATGGTGATATGATAGAGATGTTGGTGAGAATGTGCGGGATGAGAGCATCACGGGGATGTCATACATGAAGTTCCAGTCAGATGCTATGTTAAGTTGTATTTAACCAATAGTAGTGAAGTGCCCAAATAATCCTTAGTTTTTTATTAACTTTGTGAGTGATGCACAACCAATCCTTGTTTTGGATCCATTGATCAATGGATCCAAATATATATCAATATCATTAATTGTCTTGAGGTTTCCTAAAATCCATATAGTCTTATAAACAGTAATGAAGTGCACAAATAATCCTTATTTTTGTTATTAGTTTATATCTTGACCAAAGAAACCCTTTAGAAAGATGTAAAGGTAATGTAATGATATACTTTATCTATTTTACTAAAAAATTGTATAATGAAACATTGATTTAATTTTCATTATTCCTTGAAGAGTTAATTTATTTTAGAATATTTATGTCCATGTGTCCTGCCTTTACAGGAAGAGCAATGAACTTATCTCTACTAAATCATAGAGGCAATCTTGATGTTTACACAATAAAATCATTGTCCATACAATTAATGAATTGTTTCATATTTATGTTTTATTTATTTATTTTTGTATTAATCACATAATAATTGTTTTCCTATACAGGTGGATTATTTTGTTTGAGTTGGGGTGCACTGTCCAAATTTCATGATTCTTCTCCCTTAAAACCTTTTCACACCTACAAGGGTGAATTTATGACTTTCTTTCAAATAACTTCCGCTACCTTTCCAGGAATATCAATGGCAATGACTCTACTCAATTATAGAGGTATTCTTTATGTTTTCACATTAAAATCACTATCCATAGAATTAATTTATTGTTTTATATTTATGTTTAATTTATTTTCTTTTAGTATTACTTGCATAATAATTATTTTCTTATACAGGTGAATTCCTTTGTTCGAGTTGGAGTGCTCTATCCAACCTTCATGCTTCTTTTCCCTTAATACCTTTTCACCCATACACTGGTACAATTATCGCTTTATTTCAAATTACCTCCACTACATTTGTAGGAAAATCAACAATGATGCCTCTTCTCAATTACAGAGGTAATATTTATGTTTGCATAGTAAAATTATTGTCCATATAATTAATTTATTGTTCTATATTTATGTTTAATTTTTTCTTTTTACTACTATTCACATAATAATTAATTTCTTATACATGTGGATTCTTTTGTTCAATTTGGGGTGATTTTTTTAAATTTTATGCTTCTTCTCCCTTAAAACATGTTCACATCTATAGTGGCTCATTTATCACTTTCTTTAAAATTACCTCCACTTTCTTTGCAGGAAGATAAATGTCACTACCTCTGCTCAATTACAGAGGTAATCTTGATTTTTTCATAGTAAAATCATTATCCATATAATTAATGTATTTTTACGTATTTATTTATTATTTATTTATTTTTAGTATTAGTCATATAATAATTATTTTATTATACTGGTGGATTCTTTTGTTCAAGTTGTGGCGCTCTATCCATCTTTTATCCCTTTCTACACCAAAACTTCCACAGACTTCTTCTCCCTCAAAACATTTCACCCCTGAAGTGTTGGCATTATCACTTTCCTTCAGGTTTCCTCCACTGCTCAATAATAGAGGTAATATTGATAATTCCATAGTAAAATCATTGTCCATAGAATTAATGTATTATTTCATATTTATATTTAATTTCTTTAATTTTAGTATTACTCATAATAATTTTTTTCTTATACAAGTGGATTATTTTCTTCGATTTGATGTGGTTTGTTTGAAGGTGCTCATGCAGTGTGGGTAGTTTGACAAAGAAAGTCAATTGAAATCATGGTAACATTGACAGTTGGAATTGTTTTGAGACTTTGGGACATGTAGGATTCAGACACACCCCAATCTGACATAGTATGTGATCGGTATGACTATAAGTACTAATTTCTATTTTAAATTGACATTAATTTTAGAAAAAAATACAACTGAATGAGTGTGTTCATTATCAGTTTAAAATAAACATTGTGATTTAAAAGGTTTATCTCACTAAAAACTGAGCAAACGTGCTTGGATTTTCTTGATAATTTAGGGAATCAATTCATAAATCAATTGTGACTTGTTGGAATCTATCTTACATCAAACTGATATACGATGTGATCCATATGAGTCAAGGTGTGTGTTTCCAGTTCAAAATGACATTTTAGTAAAAAATACAAGTGACATACTCAAAACCAAGAAAACACATTCAGGTTATTTTGATAGTTTAGGAAAAAAATACATAAGTCATTTGGAATGTGTAGGAATCAGTCGCACCTAAATCTGATGCACGGTGTGCCTGGTATGACTCTAAGTACGTCTTTATTTAAAATTAACATCAATTTTTGTAAAAAAACAAATTGATCTACTCGAAATTAAACAAACACATCCAAATTATTTTGATATGTTATAAAAAAGATCAATAATTGATTTGAGATAAGAATGAATAAATATGTACCTCAATATGATTCACGGTGTGACCGATATGACTCCAAGTGCAAGTTTTTATTTAAAATTAACATCAATTTTAGTAAAAGGGTCAATTGACCTACTCAAAACCACGAAAAACCATTCAAATTGTTTAAATACTTGAGGAAAATGATCCATAATTCATTTTTGATGTGTAGGAATTATCTACACTACAATCTGATACACGATTTTATCAGTATGAGTCAAAGTGCATGTTTCAATTTTAAAATGACATTTTAGTAAAGAAGACAAGTGACATACTCAAAACTGAGAAAACACATTCATATTGTTTTGATACTTTATAAAAACTATCCATAAGTCATTCTGGATATGTAAAAATATGTAACTCAATCTGACACATGGTGTGACCAGTATGACTCAAAGTGCATCATATTATTTAAAATTGCCATCAATTTTAGTCAAATAGACAACCGACCTACTCAAAACCAAGAAAACACATTCATATGGTTCTAATAATTTATTAAAATGATCCATAAGTGATTTGAGACATGCATGAATCAATTTCACCTCAATCTAATGAACGGTTTGACTGATATAACTCCAAGTGCGTGTTTTTATTTAAAATTGACATCAATTTAGTAAAAAATCCAACTAACCTACTCAAAACATAGAAAACCCATTCAAAATGTTTAAATATTTTAGGAAAATGATCCATAATTCATTTGTGATGTATAGGAATCAGACACACCTCAATCTGATACACAATGTGATTGGTGTGAGTCAAAGTGCAGGTTTCAATTTTAAAATGACATTTTAGTCAAAAAGACAATGACGTACTAAAAAACAAGGAAACAAATTCATATTGTCTTAATACTTTAGGAAAACACTCCATAAATCATTTGGGATGTGTAGGAATCATATTCACCTCAATACGATGCATGGTGTGACCGGTGTAACTCAAATTTCATCTTTTTATTTAAAATTGTCATCAAATTTAGTAAAATGGACAAGTGTCCAACTCAAAACCAAGAAAACACATTCTTATTTTTTTGATACATTACAAAAATGATCCATAACTCATTTTTTATGTGTAAGAATCATCCAAACCTCAATCTGATACATGATGTTCCTAGTAAGACTCAAAGTGCCCGTTATTAGTTTAAAATCGATATTTTAGTTCAAAAATTGTCACTCACTGAAAAATGATCAAATGCACTTGGATTTTATTGATAATTTAGGAGAATGATTTATAATTAATTTGTGATTTTTAGGAATCTGTTTCACATCAAACCAATACACGATGTGACAAAAATGAGTCAAAAGTGTGTGTTTCCAGTTTAAAATGACATTTTCGTAAAAAGGATAACTGACATACTCAAAACTAAGAAAACACATTCAGATTATATTGATACTTTTGGACAATGATCCAAAATTCATTCGAGATGTTTTGGAATTATTCTCACCTCAATTTGATTCACGGTGTGACCATTATAACTCAAAGTGTTTTTTTATTTAAAATTGACATCAATTTTAATAAAATTAACACTTCTTATTAATTTATTTTTTTATATTAATACTAACATAAGAATTTATTTCTTAAATAGGTTTTTTATTTTTCTCAATTAGGGGTGGTTTGTTTGGAAATAGCATGATTTGGGTCGGGATTAAAAGATAAAGGAACATTGATACTTTTGAATGTATGTAATAATTTTTATTTATGTAATTGTATAAACCAATGTTTGAAATATCTATAATATAGTGATTTTTTCTTGTGTTTGTGTTGTAAATTTAAAATCATTTATATCTTGTATTGGGACTTGTTTTTTTTCTATCCAGTGTGTTTCTGGTACTGTAATGTTATGTAACAGCACACTATAGTGGTAATGTAGTGTGCTGTTACAGCACACTGCAGTGTGGCCCTTTATTAGTTATTTGAAAAGCATTGATAGAGGCCACATTTATCAGTGCTTTTAAAAGTGCTGATAAAGGTCTACTTTATCAGCACTTATAGAAGCACTGATAAAGGTCCATTTTATCAGTGCTCAAAAAGAACTGATAAATGGTTCTTTTAGTGGCGCTAAATTAAAGCGTTGATAAATGGTTCCTTTATCATCACTTTTAAAAGTGTTGATAAAGGTCCCATTTATTAGTGCTTTTTTAGCACTGATAAAGGACCCCTTTATTTGCACTTTTTTAGCATTGATAAAAGACTAGGGCTTTTAACATCGCTAATGTATTCGGCGCTTTTCTAGGGCTGATAAAGGCTATTACTAATGTTGTTAAACACTAGTTTTGTATTAGTGATTCTAATGGATATTGTAGAAAAAGGATTTTCCATACATCATCCATTAAAGTAACTTCCATTGCTTCAAGATAACTCCTGATCATGTTGAAATCATTCACATTATTCTTCACAAACTTTACTTCTATTAACCTCACACTAAACAAGCATCGCATCAAGAACACTTTTTTTAATTTCATTGGTTTCTCATATGTTTTCACTAGGGCTACCATTAGTTCAACTATTGTATTATTCTCCTAGATGTTAAACTCAACATTTTGTACCAATGACATTCTCACCAATACAAGTATTTTTATATATAAAATTTCCCATTTAACCTTCTATATATTTTCTAACTTGACTCCACCTAATTAAATTTCTAAATCCTTCTTTAAGAGATAATATTCTATCTGTATCCACTAGAAACTGAAGTCACTTCCATCAAACTTTTCAATTCAAACCTTTCCTTATTATGATGTTATATCCTATAATGATTTTAATATAAACTAAAAATGATATAATTATAAGGAATATGTGAATTTTACTTAAGCTACTAAGAGTGGACAACCATAAACTGATACCACTTGTTAGGAAGAAGATGTGTGTGCAATCACCAGATGATAAAATGTGAGTTAATTGGAAGATCACACAAACTAGTGATCCTATGATGTAGAATTAAAATCACCAAAACTTCCCATGCCTTAATATAATAGAATATGAGAAGAAAATTTACACCAATAACCAAACTAACTTACACCTCTTATGAAATATTTTGAGAAACTCACTCACAAACATTTACTTAAGGATTTAATAAGAAAAAGTAAAGAGTGCACAAAAAGATTACATGGTTCGAACTTTCATGATACATCCATAGGAGAGAAAATTTTCAAATATTTAATTCGTCATAAATACAAGAAATTATAATCATTTTATAAAAATATCATGTGAAAATAGTTAGTCACAATTAATGAACCTTTTCTAAATTTACTCATAAATACACCTCATTAGATGGTCTCAACTCCATTTTATAGAGTTTATTATCCGGTTGAATAGGTTTCACCACCATAAAAGATTCATGGACAACCCCCTGGAATTGGGTTAATCCTCTGATCTCTTATAGCCAACACTTCCTCAACATCTATAACCGGTAGACTATTCATTGTTTCCTATCCAATCAACTGATTCTAGTATAACATAACTTTTGGTAAAATTGAACTAGTGTGTATAGTCTATCAAATGATCACCATATTCTCATAAAATTAACCATATTCTAAAGTTATCAACTACAGCTGACTTGATAATACCAAAGGGACTACCATAGTTACTCCTTCTAGTAAAATGAATTCAAGAACTTGAATAAGGCTTTACAATCCTAATAGTTAGAGTAGAAAGAAAACCATGATAATAAAAAAAAACTATGCTATAGAAAAATAGAACTCATGAAGGTTATATTGTCATACAACAGGGACAAGGTCACCAATAAATTATTCATAAACATAAAAGTAATACACATAGACCATATCACTAACTTCAGCATCACCCTAGACCTATCTCCATAATCTCAATGAGCTATACCAACTCATCAAACCATACTCGATCTATCACCCAATATTACATGATTGATATAAGGTATTCACACTCACCAAGTTTTCTATGTAGGGTGTGAGAATAAAACTCATTAGGCCACCACTAATGTTTTCCCTAATAAAAAAACTAGTATATATGTTCATGCATGTACTGAATGAAAGTAACTAATAAATATTACATCCATACACCAATTGCGCCACTAGGTACTCACACATCCTCCCTGACGTCGAACTCATACTTTCTTTGGCTGTTGATGGAATTGAATTATATACCCCTAGTTTGAACTTGAATTAAGTGTTAATGGTCAATCTCTACTCATATCATTATTCAAGGAGAATGATTTATATCTAAATGATAAAATCGGGTTGAATGATACATCACCCGTGTATTGTTCAAGTTGAATGATATATCATTGAATCATACCTATGATGAAATATATATCACCATACTCATCCACAAGGCTGGATGAAACATCGTTAGGTGAATGATGCATCATTGTTCCAATAATGAGTGTGAATGATGGATCGAAAGGTGAATGATATATCACTAAAAAACAACAGGGTGAATGATGCATCTTTAGGTGAATGGTATATCACCAAAAAATAAGAGAGTGAATAATGTATTTATAAGTGAATAATATATCACCAAAAAAATATAGAGAATAATTTACCATTAGTTGAATGATATATCACTAATCTAAAATAGGGATAATGATGTATCATGAGGTGAATGATATATAACCAAAAAATAATAGGGAAAATGATGTATCACCAGGTGAATGATATATCACTAAATAATAAATTCTAGGTGAATCATATACCACCATAATAATCACCAAGGAAAACTATGCGATTTTGATCGTAGCCCTAGGTGGATGATGTACCACAACAAAACAACCATGGATAATGATATATCATCAGTGAATGAGGTATCACCACTCAATAACATAGTGAATGATCCATATCTAGGTGAATGGTATATTATAAATATATAATCTATAATTTGAATGATATATCACTGAGAATATTCAAGGTGAATGATCAATCACCAATTCATAATTCTTGAGGTATATGATCTTCCATTAATACCAAACCCAAGGTTAATGATTCATAATAATAATTTCCCACTTAAGTGAATAACTAATCATTATAAGAACAACATACTCACACATTACATGGCCATGGTGAATGATTTATCACCCTAGGCATCAATTCCACCAAACCATTCCCATGATAGGTCACCCACACCTATGATGTAGTATACTTAAAATATAATAATCAAGGATAAAATCTCACAACATCACTTATGATATCATATAACTACCCAACTCACAAGGGTCATGCCATAGTGGTTCTCATCAAACCAAAGTCTTATAACAAAGGCTATATTACCACTTATCATAACTAACACATAAGTTCCCCTCACCAAGTAATAATCAAGAATGTTTTATAGGATCACAACATAAGCTGAGATCTAGCAAAATCCTCATGGTTCCATTCTATAAGTGTCTCTCCACTTCCAAAGGCATCATGGCCATCGGGTGACACATTCTCAATACATAAGGTTTGAGGGACCCACCATGGTCTAGGTATCCCAACACATAACTCAAGAGATAAGAGAACACATTTGGATCCATATTGGGTAATTATCATACACCTTCCCAAGATTTCATCTCACATGGATAATTTTATAACAACTAAATAGACTTTCCCTTATCCACTACTATATGTGAGTGTCATATACCATTACATGAACCTCCTAGGTCATGAGAGACATTTATAAAGTAAATGGAAACCTCTCATGGTTCCATATCATTAAAACCAAACCTCTTACATAGTAACATTATAAATTAGTGTAAAAATCATAAATTCATAACCTATAAGGTCTTTCTGAGAGTCCAACCAAACACCCTAGTCATGACTCTCTTAAGGAAACCAACTAATGATTCCCTCTTGAGTCACTCAAACCCACTTATTTGTGCCTAAAATCCATAAAATATAGGAAAAAACATATGAATATATAATATTAAGCACCACCTAACTCAATAATTGATTAATCCCTTCAAGAAATACTGTCCCACTACTACCCAAGCACGTTAAATCACATATCGACCATTGATCATCCACAAAAGGACCTATCACTAAAAATGACCACTTAAATTTATTATAAAATAGTTATAATTAATTAATATAATTAATCCAAATTAATTAAAATAGTAATAAATGTGGAGAGACTAATTGAGTGTAGTCTTATCACTGAAATCCTAACCCATAGTGCATGATCCACTCTCAGGGCATCCTCGATCCCACTACAATCATAATCCCCAGTAACTGGTATTAAAAAAAATACAAATATTAATCCCAAATTTGTGAAAAAAATAACTATGTTAGTGTCTTGATTAAAGTAAAACCACATGAATATATGTGTTTTCTTCTTATTAGAGCCTCCCTTGGCCAATCCAACCAAAATTTTCATTGTTATTACACAATTTCAACATGATCTGATAGAATTTGAACAAAAACCTTACATCTAACCCAATGAATTGATATTTTTGTGGGAAAGAAGGAAATAGAGGGAAGAGAGGGAATAAAACTCACCTTTATCATTGAGTAAAAAAGTTCCAAACATTAAGTATTGAAGGGGATCTTCAAGGAGGAAGTAGGGGAAGAGAGGGTCAACCTACCTTTGTGGATGGTGACTGATATTTTAACACCCCTAGGGGGTTTAAATTTTTTTTAAACCCCTGATTACTAGGTACCTAGTGTAGCTGCACTGGACACCCAATGTCCCCATCCAAGGAGAATCTCTCTTGAACCTCCACTGCGTAATCAGTGCCACCCAACTGGGTACCCAGTGGCTCACTACATCCATCAACATAGATTTTTATGACTCTTAAACCCCATAAATGCATTCTAAAATTCCTCCACATGAGCTACCATATTATGAAATTCCTCTCAAACATTTAAATTTTTTTGAATTATGAACATTTTTTAACTAAATCCAAAATAAATAAAACTATTCCTCACTAACTATACCGACATGAGCCAGTGTGAGTCATTATAACCAAAAACATGAATTGTGATCATATTAGTTACTTTTAAAATTTATTCTATTATGTTATATGTTATATTTTTGATGGATTCATATCATTAATTATTATATGTTTGAGTAATATATTGGTTAAATTTTTATTTGGAATTGATTACTTATTATATGAATATTAAAACACCACTTAGAGTAAAGGTTGGAAAAAAAATTCAAATATCATTATTCCATTATGATTAGTGATATAGAAATATTATGGAAATTTTTGGTCCAATAGATAATTACATATGATCTAGTTATTGGAATGGATTATACGGTAAGGTTTAAGGATTATATTGATTGTTATGGTCATAGAGTTTCTTTCACTTCACCTGGTAGGACCGATCCCTCTTTTTAGGGAGAGTGGGATATTCCTACAAGTTAATAAAGACCTGTTTCTTGAGACCTTAGGATTTTAACATTCCACGTATCTAGGTTGGATATTTAAATAGTTGAATTAAAACCTTATTTCTAGTAATTTTGGAAGATTTATTAAATGTGATTACCAAATATGTTTCTATACTGACACCAGATAGAGATATAGAGTTATCTAGTGATTTCTTAACAAAAAAATTTTGATATATATTTCTTCATATTAAATGGAGTTTTCATTTTTTTTTTTAAACTAAAGTCATAGATGGAATATTTTTATGGAAAAGGATTTATCCAACCAATTGTGTTATCTTTGATGGCATGGATTTTGTTTAGTAAGAAGGATGGCGGTAGCCTGTGGTTGTACATCGATTACTAGAAACTGAACCAGGAGATAATAAAAAATAAATAATCTTTACCTCACATTAATGAATTGGTTTGATCAATTTAAAGGATATTTTTTTTAAAATATTAGATTAAGTTAGAGGTATAACTATTTAAGGGTGAATATAGAGAATATCGATAGAGTTATACCCTAAATACATAAATATGTGTGATGTATAAATTATCTATATCATATTATATTATATATATCATATGGTATGATATATACAAATCAAGGAATATCATATGACTTGGGTTTTGAAATATTATTGGGTATGATATAGTGATATCTCACTTCTACCTCTATTATGTCGTATTGTATTACATGTCCATATCATAAGATTTGTGATATTGATTAATTGTATTGTATGATTAGTAAGTGGATGTCGAACATTAAATGTTAAAGATCATGTCTTATTCCATATAAGATGTGATTTATTATTATATTTCATCTGATGGAACATTTTAGTATAATCTATAATGCACCTCAATTTTAATAGCATGGACAAACATTACAAGCATTATAACCAATATACCATTAAATCATACATTAGGTAATGAATGAGTAAATTCATGGATCCTTGAGTATTGTTCTTGAGGCCTATAAAAATGAGGATAAAACCATTTAAATGATTTTCCAAGTGACCATAGCCTCATGTCAACTCACCGTGCTTGAAGCTCTATTTCTCCTTAATCCTTTACCACCCAAGATACTATCATATCATGGTTGAAAGGAAAATACCACCCATGCATTGGGTTATTTAGGTCATCCAATGGATACACCATGGGGGAAGGATACCATTGTTTTATTCTTATTCAAATTAATTAAAATCACGATTAAAGGTAATAGTTTCATCCAACATCAGTGTAAGGTACACATGTTCTTCATTTTATATTATGCATGGTTTGGTATTATAGCATATAGATCTTGGTTTTGGGGTTTTTTGATGTCTTACTCTACTTGAATAAGTGTTATTTGATCACTAGAAACCCTTTAGTGGTATAAAATAATTTATATTCTTCAAATGATTCTTGAAATAGTTTTTTAATAAAATAAGTTTTGATATTGTATTCCTTATCATCAAAACTGATAAAAAATTAACTATGACATGAGTTATGATATATAATATCTTTAGTTCTAAAATGATCACAAAATATGATATAGTATATCATAGAATGTGACATGGTGTAATTTATTTGGTTCCATCATATCATGGTGTATTATATGGGCTAATCACAGGTGATGATAATTATGGTTTTCAATGTTTGAATGTCCTCAAACATAGCATTGGTAAACAATATGACATAGTGTATATCATAAAATATGATTGATAACACATGGATCATCTAGCGTAGGTTATGAAATGCATATCGTAACCCACGATATAGGTTTTCAACTGATTCATATATTATGATATAGAGTAAATCATTAAAAATGATATGATGAAAAAAATGTTTTTTTTATTTTTCAATTAGAAATCGAATTATATAATTTATAAATTATTTATAAATTATGGAAACAGGTATTTGAGAATATTAATTTAATTTTTAAATGTTTATAGATTAATTAATTAAAAAAAAGGTTTATAATTAATTATTGAATGTTTATAAAACATTTAATAAATAAATATCCACATTATTAATTTTTAATATTAAAATTCCTATTTTATTTATATGGAATGACTTATAATTTGGATCAAAAATGTTTATATAGAAATTATAAGGTAATTTATAGAGTGTTTTCTAATTAAAAAATAATGAAAAATATAAATGATCTTATATTTAATTATGATTTTTTTTAATTATTAATTTGAAATGTTCAAATTAAAGGCCTTAATTGGGAAATTATTTAAACCATATCAAAAGAAGTTTTGATAAATATGATCAAGGTTAAAAAATTAAATATGTGATATTTTGATTTTGTTAAATTTCTGCATAATGGATATGAAATATAAGATATTTATATTTTAAATATCATATATTTAAATAAAAATCCATATAAATGATAATATGAAGGAGTTAATATTTGAAATAAATATAAATTATTTATATTTATTTAATTATATAATGTCCATGATTCATAACTAAATTATAATGTGTTTATAATTGTTTTATTTATGAATTTTTCTTAAATTTTTATGTCATGTATAAATTTATGAATTATTTTTTATTTAGTATTGTTACATACTTTATTCATAAATATAAATTTTATATTATTAATGGATATATGTTTTGGTTTAAAGAGTTAAAGTATATCTATGTATTATCATACACACATTTAAGGCGTTACATGTTAGGTATGAAAATTGATTTGGTATTCTTCTTCCTTAACATTGTCTTGTATCAGGTTATGATCTTGAATTAATAAGATAATTTCAGGTTATACATATTAGGTGTCATAATTTTTATGCAATTAAATTATATCTTAAGTAAAGAACTATGGGTAGAGGGACTATAGATCAAAATGCTCAATGGAATTTGAGATTAGGCTCTGTCTAAAAAGTGGAGGTTGGATACCAGTTGCTTTATGCTTACTGTTGTGAGGATTATTGATTTAATATGATTATAAGACTTTTAAATTAAAGGGTTTCATGTATCTTATACACAAGATTCATTTGGATATGTGTAAATATTGTGGGATTTTAATTTGGGTTGGTAACACAAGTTATAAGTTATGTAAGGAGTTACAAATCAATATGGTTTGAACATATTGATTTGGTGGAAGTAATAATATTTAAAACTAAATAATTATAAGTATTCATAAATGTAAAGTTAATACATAAGTCAAGATTGTGAGATTTAAATACCATTAAAAATACTAAGTGTATGATTCATTCTATAAAAACACTTTTCAAGACCTTTATTATCCAAAAAAGTTGGTCATTCTATAGATTGGTGATCATGGATTATCTTGTGTAAGGGAAACATGTTATGGGTGAACCTAGTAGGATTAAGTTCCCATATTTAGGGTGATATTTAGATTAAACGTAGCTGGAAAACCCTAATAGGATTAGGATACCAAAGGAATAATGTTGATTGAATCCATATGATAGATTAAGATAAAGATTTATTCACTCAACTATCCAAGATTCATATGTGATATGGTTTGAGTGATGGAATAACTAAACTAAGTGATTGGAGATATGCTAAATTGACCCAAATCTTAGTAAAATATAAATATTGTCCCACTAATGGTATGATGTACTTCAAAATAAGTTATAATTTTAGTGGGAGTATATTTAATAAAAGTATCTATTAAATGGTGTAAAACAGGGTACTCATATTATAAAATATTTTATTATTGATAAAATACCATCATTATCAAAAATTAATTTATGATTATTCCAAAGAAAGAAAATATTGATGAAATTAATTGTCTATACAGGTACATAAAATTAAGAACCATTCTTAAGAAATAAGTAAAATTATATGTGTTACAAAAAACCCATCATAAATATTTAAAAGGTGAAGCTATTCAAAAAAAATAATCTGGAAGCTTATGAAAAGTGTAAAAAAGAATCATTGGATATCTCTACTCTCATTATAGTGTCCATGGAGATTATGTTTCAAACTAAATATGAGAATATGTATGTTATTAGGATGGTAGACAATAAAAAATGGATCTATTATGAATAGAAAATATATATTAGATATGAGGTTTCAAAGGAATTTTTTAGATAGAAGATGTTTGAAGGTACTTTTGTCTTAAATCATGTGATGAATATTATTAGGTATGTTAGAGAGGTTGTGGTTACATTTAAGACTTTATTTGGCTATTGACTTCATTTTTCAGTCACCAATAAAAATATTTTGATAGTTTATTTCCAATAATAATATTAATGAGTTCAATAAAAGATTAAATAATATATTAAATATAATGTGTATATCTAAGAAATACATGATATTCATAGAATTAGGTTCTATATTGATGGTAAAAGAGTGTAAAAGTTTAAAGTAGGAAAATAAAAAATTTCTTAGAAACTACACAAATGTTTCTTCAAGTAGTTAATCAAAGTTATTGAAACCTGAATGAGGTATCAAAAAGAAGGGAAATTTTTTCCATGGGATAGAATTTACAAGATAATTTAATGGGTTTTGAGAAGCTCCCTGGATATTACATGTTATATATCATTGTAATAGAATCAATACATCGGTTTTAAGGGTATATGATACCAAATGGTCACTTTAAAAATGTTTTGAGTATATAAGAGTTCAAAATCATGGTATTAATTGATGAATTTTATATTTTTCATTCAAATATAGTAGGAAAGGTTTTTATTATGTATATTTTTAATGAAAAGGAATATTTAAAGGTTTAATTGATATAAATTAAATATTTTTATTCATATCTTATTTATATTATATGATAAGAGGTGTCATTTGTTAACAGTAAGTTCTTATAAATAAAATGAGGTGATGTTTTAATATACATGGTTTATGATTCATAAAACTCTATAATTTTTTAAAAAAACATAATTTTTGTACAATTTTAAAATAAGCTATATAAGAGTTTAAATAAAAGGGAAACATGGTCATGATAGATGAAAAAAATGAAATCTCGGTGCCTTGGTAATAGAAAAGTGCTTGCATGGAAGAGGAAGGCATTAAAGATAATAGAAGATATCCACATTTGTAATCAATTGAACATGAATGGAATGATAATATTCCAATATATTAATTTCTATCCATGAGTGGGAAATGTTTGTTCCCTCTTACACCTTCAAGGCATAGGCCTAAATCATGTATAAGACAGATCAATGAGTAGATTATAGGTTTTTCAAAAACATTATGATGCTTCAAGTATCCAATTCAATATAAGAAAGTATTTTACCCATATTTTCACATAACTTATTACACATAATAAGATACTTAGCCTTTTTATTAATAGAGTCAACACATCCTATGTTTGTAGTGAATACTAGGATAACTGAACCCCATTTATCAAGAACATCCCCACCCTCAGTCGTAATATTATTACATATAGAACCATTTGTGTTCTGTTTAATTCAATTACATGGAGGATACTAGTAAACCCAGTTGCCTCTATTCTTAACCATCTGACGCTGCCTTATGTGAAGTAGATCCAAATATAATGAGTGAATAAATCTTTATGTATTAACCTCTTTTATTTCCACTACTAGTTCATGGATAGTTCTAAGGCTCTGAGAAAGCATACATGATAGAGTAATGGGAACATATCCATGTATAATTTCATTAATCCCGCACTATAGAGACCATAAAATCCGTGTAATAATACATATATGGAGGTGGAAAACATGGTTGTTCGTTGTATGTGATAACCATGAGTTGTGGAGAGCTTCAAAAGTTTTTATCCTGATGGAAACATCCATGATGATACCATAATAGTTCCACAATCCTACCACCCATGTACTTTTCATAAAAATATGATCTGCAAATTATACCACTTGATCATTGAAATTCATGCACTTAGAATCCAATATAATACCTTTCATTTTAAAAGAATCATTAGTAAGTAGTGAATTCTTTCTAATATCCCATATTAGGAAACTCATTTTAATGGGGATACACTTATCTCAAATGAAGGCCCCCAACCAAACCTTTAGTTTTGGGGTCTTAATGGTAGATCAAAGCACTGATGAATAAAAATTTCCATTAACACTAGGAAAGTAAAGTAAATGGTCCTTACAAGATGATTGAATAATTTCCTTGGCCATTAAATTCTGATCATCATTGAGCACTATCTGAAGAAGATTTATAAATGAAATCACATCCATGACTAAGATATCATGAGTCGAGCATCTAGGGAAGAACACCTTGGTATCATCCCACTAATCCTTCTAAAAATAAATAACACCTAAAACCACTATCCACTGATAATTACCAATGATGGGTGGAAAAACGTATATATTCCTATTCTAAACTCTTAAAGTCAGGCCACCATTCTTAACTTAAACTTCCTCCTGTATATTACCGAGATTAGCATGAGTGAATTGGGCCAATGTGGAGGATCCAATCCATTTTAGTATGGAGAGATTACATAGGGTCCTCTAAACCTAAAATATTAATATCATTTTCCTCTATAGGGAGATAAATACGTCTAAATAGCCTAGTGGTATCTCTTGTACCTTCCACTTCCCCATAAAAAGTCCGAAAACATCCTATCCAGACTATGGAGAACCACTTTAGGCACTAAAAAAATAGATAAAACATGAATATGCATAGAGAAAATGACAATATTGAGAAATGTGACCCTACCTCCAAAATATAATAAGTTATTCTTCCAATTTTGAATATGAATATCCATTTTATACATAATGGAGTCAAAATGATGAATTCTAACATAACCATGGATCATAGGGGCCCAAATATACTCAAATAGAAATGATATTCTTTTAAAATTTGACCAGAACTCAAGGAGATTTATCCTCTTGTTAGATATATTATTAGAGATAAATATATCTCACTTACTAAAATTAATAGACTGAAAACTCCACAGAACTATTATTTTATAAACATAAAAGAGTTTGGGTATCTTATCAAGATATTGTAGAGAGATTACATATTCTAAGAGACTAGTATGGGTGTGTTTGGACTTCTATGAGTATAAAGGTTAACAAATAAATGATTATACTAGTAAAAATTAAAATTTAATGTCACTTTATATCTGAAAAGAGTTTAAGGTATTTTTGTACAAAAATAATGTAAAGATTTTCATTTTTTTACTAGATGGTATTAAAGGAAAAGTTTTAATGGAAATGTTTTGGAATATGATGTTGATAAACTTATAAATATCACTAAATAGACAATAGAATTTATAAACATCATAGAAATGGATGTTTCATAGTAATAAAGTGTAAATACTTGTTTAAATATTTGAACATTAGTAATATGATTCCTAATATCACCATTATTCAAACTAGATTTATTTTTATATATTTCCCATTAAAAGAGTTTAGTGGGTGGGTTTTATCATATGGTTACATAGATATGTTTCAAGAATTACCTAGAGATATAATGAGATTAAAAAACCCTAAAATTCAGAAATATATGGATTCTATGGTAGCCTATCAGATTGGATATGATGGCATGGGTACTAATATATGGTTTTGTTAGTTTTATTAAAGGATTTTAAGAATATGAAATATATATTATTATAAAAAATGAAGTATCTAATTTATCATTATTTCACATTGGATGCTTATATTTTATGAATTGTGATGATAATTAATCTCTCAAGGTATAACTTTAAGTAATCCCTAATCCATGTTCACTATAGGGTGTTATAGGTTGTTATGAAATGTTAAAGTTAGTATGATTATGATTTCATATTGGGATATGAAATATTCTCATGAGACACAAAAGGATTTATGTGTGCTAGATTACCCACAAAGTATACCATATGGAGTGTTGTATACTATGTCTTTAGAATATTAGGGGTTCATGTTTCATATTTTGATTTCACTATTACTTAAGGTTAGATAAGATACAAAGCATAAGAGCCTTTATACTTTGATACCGTAATTACTCCATCCTTGAGGCTGATCTCAAGGGGTGGTTGGGTATTTATTCGATCATGTCATTGGTTGAGTTTAATCAAGATGAGATTTTTCCTCTCATTTGATGGGTATGAAATTTTGTCCCTTTGTTTAGATATTATGAAGGAGGGTATTATCATACTTATATAAGACATATGATGTGATTATCTATTGGATGAGTGGAATGTGATGTGCTCATCCATAAAAATAACATATGATGTTTTCATCCATTTGTTTAGTTTATACTCATAGAATCAAGAATGTATGAGTGACTATATAGGATTGAAATATTCTATGTCCTATGGTTACTCTATGCCACACCCATAATACCAATTTCAAGTATGAATTTAGTATTTATTAATTAAGATTTTGTTTATATATCTTAATTTTTATAGTAGCTTTATGAGGTTTGGGTGTTGATGGAAGGTATGTGGTTTTATATTATATATGATTCATTCCAAAACCAAGGGAGGTCGTGCCATAATTTGGCAATACCCAGGTCAATAGTTTTTTACTATAAACTATTTGTTTCCATGATCAGGGTCATTGTTCCATGACTTGTATTTTCCCCAATATTTTAGTTCTAGACCGCAATACTTTATGCCATTATTTATAGTGTCACATCACGTCCATGGGAGATCTAAAAGTCATGACTCCATAACACAAAACATTACATCATGATGTTTCCTAGGAAGACTTATTTTTTTGTGAAATTTATGGTTTACTCTTCTTATCTTCAATCCCAATTTAGGGTCTCTCCACCCCCACCCCTATTCACATGAGATTGGATAAGTAGATATGTATGTGACTCTCCCATGTTCTTCCCTTTGGTTTTAACCCTTTCCTTTCGGTTTTAAAGTTGTTTCTTTAAGATATGTCCCTCTGAATCATCTCCTCTCCACTTTTCTTCCTTATCCCTTTTTTTTTCAGCCCTCATACTGTATAAATTACCTAGGTATATGTTGGATCAAATTTGAAATTGGGGGTTTCTTTTTTTAGGGTTTATATTGGTTCTTTTAAGGGCTTTCCATGCCCCCTTATGGTGGATTAACACATCAAATTATGAAAGTGATGGATCTGAGGTAGGTTGTTCCATTCATGAAATATTAAAATTAAAACCATGATTTCTTACTTTTTTTCATTCCATTTATTAAATTTTTTAAAAGATGTAGATATGATCATTTATTTTTGCTAAAATATATATTTTTATCACATTTTCCATTGAATATAAATAAGGGTTTTTCCTATTTTTAATACTTAAATTATTTTTCAATGAATTGTGCACACTTATTGTTTCTAAAAATGCATAGTTAGATCTTTAAAAAAATTCCCTAGATTATAATGGTGCTTTAGTTTTCCAAAATAATTTAAAAGTTTTATTAATTAAAATATCAGTGTATATGGAACATTTTTGATTTTATCAAAATGGTTTTGATTATTGATATGAGTTGTGATTATTATATGATTTTGTTTTCAAGGGAGTTTTTATAATATTGATTATAGATTTTGTCCATTTGGACCATTAGCACTTTATAAAATAGATTTTATTGAAAAATGATAACCCTTGAAATGGAGCCTTTATTGTGATATAAAAGTTTATTGTAATATTAAATGCTATCTTAAGTGGATGTTTTCCCCATTATGGGAAGTAATGTATGGGTTATTTATTTTTGACAAAAAGGAGTTGTTTCTATGAAGGGTTATTAGGGGTGAGGGTGATATTTATTTGTTTATTGATATGATTATATTTTATATGATGTTTCATTTAGATCACCTCCATTTATAAGTCATGGTAATCCATGGTTATAAAGTTGGGAAATATAGGGACACATGCTACACAAGGGTATAATAAATCTCTGGATAGTGTCCCTGAGTTTAGAATTTACTCTACTTAATGTATTTTAACCTCAGTTAGGCTAGTTAGGCTAACACTAAGTTTCATGTTGGGTAGTTTTATATCTGGTGTCATCAAACCTCTATATTGATGTTATTTTTTAGCTTTGTTTTAGATTTTCCTTAGGTATACTATGTTCCCATGATGCTTGAGATTTTTTGTACTTATTTTATAATTTGTTATGTTGAACATTATTTTCCTAAAAAATATTTTCATTTGGTATTATAAGAAACTTTCTTTCACTTATCTTCCTTTTCATGGAGTTTTTAAAATAATTTTATAAATTAATTCCTTCCACCATAAAACATATATTTTCCTAATAAGGATTAAATAATTGCTTGTGTTAAAAAGGTTTTTTATTTTTAATTGTAATGGATTTTTTAAATTATGAGTCATGTGATACTTTTTTCCAATGAAAATGTAAAATGTACTTCCTATTGTAATTAAAACTAGAATGAAATGGTTTACTTTTAAAATTTATGCATGGGGTGTGGAGATTATACCTAATGGATATATTTTTCTCACATAGATCATATTATAAGTTTATCTTGGTCTTTCTTCGATGTAATTTTTATGCTTTGGGTTATAGTTCAAGTTATTGAGGTAGAAAGAAAATATACTTCAATTGTCCATGGATATTGATGTTTATGGTTCTATTTTTTTTCTTTTATTTATTTATTTTTGTATCATTGATGTAGTATCCACCTTTAAATTCTTATATTTTATTATATAATGTTATATTACTCTAGGAATTTATTTTTTATGTGAATTGATTTAACATTTTATTATATGGGATGCTTATTATCCATCTGTACCTTCTTATTCTATTGTGTAGCCTTCCAATGTAAGGAATGGTCAAGCTGGTTTTCTTTGTGGACGTCGTTTGTTTATGTAATGATTTATTAGGAAAAAATAATTCTTATATAGAGTATATATGATTCCCATCACTATTTTTCAGCCCATTGGGATTGAGAATTCCTGTTGGGTCTTTCCATGAGATGAATCAAATACACAGATCAGTGGTGATCCTGGTTGGTTTATGAAAAAATGGTATCATATATTGGTTTTTATTTAGGTAATTATAGTGGATAAAAGGAAGGATTTTTGGAAATCAATATGTGATTCATGTGTATCTTACTAATCACCATATTTCATGAGAATATTGATTTCCAGTGATGTTTTGGATGTGTATACTTTTGTTTGATATTTAAATTTTTCGTGTTAGGGAGGAATCTGAGTGTTACATGGTTATTATGTATGGTATGGAAAACCATACATAGATTGTGAGTAACAATATATGTATATTTCAATGGAATTAACATGGTTCTCACATAGTCTTCTAGACCATGTGGTTGATCTATGCATAGTTAAGAATTTTTATATATTTATAGAACTTTGATTATTTGATAATTTTAAATCATTTTTTGAACTTTTGTGATTTATTTAGAGTTAGTTGATATTTTTTCCTTAGTTTTAAATTTTATTTATATTAAATTGGTTTGGTATTGTGACTGAATGTTTAGAAACTATTTAATTTAAAAATATGTATAGGTTTCACTAATTATGAAATCTTTTCAAGTATTTTGGAAAATTGGGATGAAATTGTATTTTGAAAACTTCACTATACACTTGAAAAGGGTGGGAATGTTTAAAATTTTCAAAGTCCTTATGGAGATTTAGGAAAACTTACTTTTATTTTTGAATGTTTTATTATAAATTACAACGTATTTTTAATTGGATATTTAAATAATTTTGGTTCTTTCAAAAGGGGGTTTTATTAAAAAATTGAATTAGAGGGTGAGTTTATTTTAATTATTTGGGATGAAGTTGTTGATATATAATTATTTTCATGAATTTTTAGTTTTTGAGGTTAGTTTAAATCATGGTTTAGGATTTATATAATGAGTTGTGATTAATTTGATAGTATTTTATAAATTTGATGTTTTTTTAATTATGTTTTATGTTTATTTCTTTTAGAGTATTCCCCCACTTGATCATAAGGATTATTGTGAGTGATTGGTGGGTGGTTATCCTTCAACACACACACCTTATTTGATCAAATAAAATATAAATTGATTGGTTATTCCACTCTAGAAATAGATCCTAGGGGTCTTCATATCTGATTTCAGCATCAAGGTTTCATTATGGAATTCCAAAACTTGAAATCCTCCTCATTTCATTAGACATACAGATTCTTAAAAAGTGGAAGAATTGTTGTAGAGGATATAGGAGATATTTGTTTGAATTGAGTTCCTTGAGTTTGTTAAGATCATTTTTATAACCATTATATTGGATGGTTCAGGTTGAGAGTAGTGGAATTCCATTTTATAGACTGAATCACAAAAGGACCATTCATGGGATGGTTTTAAGGTGTTATTAATTCAGAATTATTTCCCTAAAATCTTTAAAGTGCCAAAGTAAATGGAAATTTATGGTCTCTAACAAGGTGACTGATGATTTTTTGAGTATTCCTATCATTTCATTGATTTATTTTCTTATCTCTCTAATCTAGCCATGGAAAATTCCTTAAAATCTTGATATTTCAAGAGAGTTATTCACTTAGATATTTTTTTGGAAGTCTCATCGCATGGAATTTATACCTATAAAGATATATTGAAGTTGGATATGAGGATTGAAGCGGGCTTGGTTAGTGTGATAGCATTGGATGATGTTTCTTCAATTTATGGGAGCTTTGGAGGATATTCTAGTAAAGGAATGGGGAATTGAGCTAAATCTAGGATGAAAAATAGTAGTATAAATAGGATATCAAGATTTTTCACATTGGATTATTCTAAGAGTGATCCCCTAGTGTTTCTTAGATATATAAATTCAGGACATAATAATCCTTCATGTTAGGAAGTTCCTAAATCTTGTTATATTTATGTTCTCTAGGGTTACCTGTAGATGTTTTTCAAAGAAGTTACAAGTAAGAGGGGTGGATACTGATCTAATTTTTCATAAGACCCTTAGGATTAGTCATCTAATCCCAAAATTGATGTGGAAATTGTTTGAAGTGCTTTTTTATGTATTTTCATTTCTATTTTTTCAAATATATGATTGAGGGTTTTTTATCATAGTTGAATTGAAATTGGTATGATGTTTTTTGGAAGTCCTATTTATTGTTGATGAACCTCACCTTTGTGATCAGGGTTTTTTTTATAGATTTTCATGTCGAAAAACTTCTTCTGAGTTCCTTAATTTTGTTTGATTTTATATATATTTTAAATTTCAAGGGGTGAGGTTTGTTAATATTCTTAATATGGTGGGGAGATAGCCATAGTTAAACCTTAGTCATGTGGGTGTCTTTTCTTATATATTGATAAAAGTATCTGGTGGGCTTTTTTTGGAATTGTGGTTTCCTTTAATATTGTGTGTGTTTCTTTGTCTTGTGAGTGAGGGATGATGTTTAGTGGTCAGACATTTTCCTTGGTTTTACCCCTTACCTAGCTTTTTTATGGAAATATTATACATATTTTCTTATTTATTGTGTCTTCTTATGTTTATAAAGAAAGTGAGTGGGTCCCCACTAGTTCCTTTTTTTATTTTATTTTCAGTTCAGATTGTTCCTAGGATTTTGAGATTATATTAGGTGAATTGAACATTTTTTCCTTTAATTCCTTTGAATTGTTGTTTCATTTTCTTTAAATCCTATATGTTTTGATCGAAAATATTTTATAGTTTCTCATGTATGAATAGTTGGTGATTATTTTATATTCAAAATTTATTTGATGATCATATTCATGATTGTATTATAATTAAGTTTTTTTATATTTCAGTGATGTCTTTAATGTGTATTATGAATCTCATTTTATTTATTGATCAACAATTTTACTATAAACTTTATAGAGAAATAAAATGTTATAATGGGAAGTATTTTCACACCCACTATAACAAATATGAGTATGGGTTTAGTAATTATTTATTAAGTATTTCTATTTTTCTATCTCATTTTTTATAGGAATTTTGGGAGTTTTCCTATTTTGAAGGTAGAACTACAATTTTGGACTACAGATCAGTGAAGTTGTGACTAATAGTGGTTTATCTATGTATAAGAAGTCTCTAGGTATATATTTTTTTACTAAAAACTAGTTTTTTCCATGCCTAGGATCTTTGCACAGTAATTGATCTTTTCCTCAAGTATTTTGTTCTAGACTATAAGCCTTAACATTGTAACATAGGGTGTCACGTTGTGACCATATAGGTTTTGAAATCCATCATTTTATGATGAAAAACATCATGTCGTAATTTATCCTAGGAAAACATTTTTTTTTAAATTTCATCTTTACCCTTCTCATATTCAGACCCAATTTGGGGTCCCTCCACCCCCCCCCCCCCCTCCATTCTCATGAGATATAATGAGTAGATCCTTAGGAATATCCCCCTCCCCCCTAAATTTTAATTTATTACCTTTTGGTTTTAAGGTTGATTATTCAAGGTAAGTCCCTCTAAATCATCTCATATTCTCTTTTATTACTTCCCTATCTTGTTTCTTGCCCTCATCAAGTATCAATGACCTAGGGCTATATTGGTTCAAATTTTAAATTTGTGGTTTCTTTGTTTAAGGGTTTGAATTGATTCTTTAAGGTTTTTTTCTCCCTTGTGGTGTATTAACACCTTTAAATCTAAAAGTGGCGAATATAAGGTAAGTTGTTCGATGCATAGGCTTATAAAAATAAAAGCATGATTTTTTTCTTATTTTCAAGTTATATAGGATATACTCATTTATTAATGCTAAAATATTTTGGGTTTATCACATTTTACATTGAACATAAAATGTATTTTTTCCCATTTTAAATACTTATATACGTTTAAATTGAATTTTGAACATGTAATGCTTCTGTAAATTCTTAGTTTTCTCTTTAAAAAGTGGTTTCCTAGCTTATGATAGTGTTTTGATTTTAAAAACTAATTTAAAAGGTTTATTCCTTAAACTATGGGTGTTTATGGGACCTTCTAAAAGTTATTGAAATGATTATTATTATTTAGATGAATGATAATGATAATGTGATTTATTTTTCAATGGAGTTTTCCACTTTATGTGAATTGATTTATGGGTTATTCATTTTTGAATAAAAGGGGTTGTTTCTATGAAGGGTAATCAAAGTTGAGGGTGATATTTATTTATTCGTTGATATGATTATATTATATATGATGTTTTTCAGCTCCCTTCTATTTATATGCCATGGGAATACATGGGTATATAGGTGGTAAATCTAGGGATACATGGGTAAATGGTATATTATCACATCTTGTCAGTGGCTCTGAGTTTAGAATTTTTTCTACTTAAGGTAGTTTCCCCTTGGTCAATCCAGGTAAGGTAAAATAGAGTGTTAGGGTTGGTTTCTTGATATCTTGTATCTTTTACCCTCTATATTGATGTTATGTTTTTTTTATTTTTTCTAGATTTTCCATGGGACTCATAGGTTACCATGATTCTTCAGATTATATTCTACTTATGCTAATATTTTTTTGTTTCCCATTAATTTTTTTAAAATTATTTAATTTTGTATTATAATAAAGTTATTTTCATTTATCTTCCTTTTCATGGAGTTTCAAAAATAAGTTTTTAAATGGTTCCCTTCCATCGTAAAACATCTCTTTTCATAAAAAAGATTAAATGGTTTTTTATTTTTAAAAGGATTTATATTCATACATGTAAGGTATGTTTTAAATGTTGATTCATATCATACAAGTTTTAAAATGAAAATGTAAAATTTGAATAGGGTGTGAGAAGGATACCTACTAGAAATTTTTTCCATGCATATTATATTATGGTATTTGCTAGTTTTTTCTTAGATGTAGAATTTACTCTTTGGGTTCTAGTTTGAGTGATTGAAGTGTCAAGAGAAAATAATTTTCTTGCGCATGAATATTGATGGTTCTTATTGTGTTTTTTTATTGAGTTTATTTATTTTGGTATCATCGACGTATTATTAACCTCAACCTTTTTATGTTTTATCATATATTTTCTATTCATATTGGTATGTATTTGTTATATTAATTAGTTTATCATCTTATTTTCTAAGATATTTATTTCCTCTAAAGCCATGTTTGGTATTATGTTTAATTTGAAATTGATTTTTTTTGTGTCCTTCCAATGTATGGAATTATCATGTTAGATTTATAGGTGGAGTTCAATTATTTATGTAATGATTTATGAGGAAAAATAATTCCTAAATATAGTATTTATGATGCATCGACACTAGTTTTTAGCCTGTGGGGATCAAGAATGCCCCTTGGGCCTAGTCATAGGCTATCTTGGGTACCCATATTAGGGGTGAACTAGTTTGGTTTGTGAAACTATTTTCCTCGGATAAAGTGATAATATGAAAATTGATGAATGTATATAATATATCTTATGGACACATGACTAATCACTTATTGGTTGATGGAATAGGGATTGAGTTTTTTAAAACTCATAGAGCCACTTTAAAAATATTTTAGAGTGTATCAAAAAGGAATTTTCGATGGATATTCACAATTTTTTTCACATGATGTGATACAAAGTAAATATTAATGATAGATTTCCAAAATGTTTTTCTACATATCTAGAATGAGTTTTGGATATGATTTCATAAGTTATTATATATAATATAATATATAGTGAAATGGTATGAAGTCTATATGTCTTTAATGAAAGTGGGAGATTGATGGAGATATACCCCAAATACATAAATTCATATTACATATAAATAATCTATATCATATTATAAAATATAGATATTCCATATAGTATATCACAAATAAATTAAATAATATCATATGCCTTGGTTTTTGGCATATTATAGGGTGTGATATCTTTATCACACATATTCCTATACTATGTAATATTATACAAAACACTTATATCATAAGAGTTATGATATGAGTTAATTATATTTTATGATTAAGAGGCTATTGGATGTTAAATGTTAACAAATACGTCTTCTTATATGTAAGTTATAATTTATTATTACATTTCATATTATGAAATGTTTTGGGAGAATCTAGAAGGCACATAAATGTTAAGTTTATGGTTAAAGGTTATAAACATTATAACTATAATTCCATTTACTCATACATTATATAATATACAAATAAATTAATGAACACTCAAGTAGTATCCCCAGGTCTTATCAAAAGGAGTCCAAAACCATCGAGATGGTTTTATAAGAGATCTAAGCCTCTTATAAATTCTTCATTCTTGAATCTATCTTTCTCCTCCATCCTTTTACACCCAAGATAATATCATGTCATGGTTAAAAGGATAATTGCACCCAATCATTGGTATTTTTATGTTATCTCATGGATACACCATGGTGGAAGGATATTGTTGGTTACTTATCAAATATTTTCATCAAAATCATTATGGAAAGAAACAGTTTTTTCTAACATCAGTGTAAGGTACAAATTTTCTTTATTTTATATTATATATGTTTTTATTTTTATAACATAGAGATATTAGTTTTTAGTTTCTTTTATTTCTTCTATGTCTTGAGTAAGCGGTATTCAATCCTTAAAAAAATCTTCAGACATTTTAAATATGAGTTTCAAAATATGGTGTAAATTTTTTGAGTTTTTGGTAATATTTCTTAGGGTTACCAATGCTACTACTATTTTTATGTCCATGATGGATTGTATCTTTTATAGTTTCCTTGAATCATTCATAGTAGTGTTAGTGCATGATATTTTGGATTGATCAGGTTCTAAGTAAGAGTGTATAAGGTATTCAATAATCATTATATAAATATTATCGTAACACTATTTACACGTGAATCCATCAAAATACTGGCATTAGATTCATGAGATAAAGTTCATGGGTTGTGTTATCTAGGAGAAGGGTTTTTTATTAACCTAGAGAAGGTAGTAATAGTAATAATTTAGGAATAATCCAATATATTTTTAATATATTGAGTTTTCCTAGGTTGTCTAGATATTATAGATGATTCATTTATGAATTATAAAAGCTATCATCATCGATGATGGCATTGACTTTGAAGGATTTAAACCTACAATGGGGTGAGAAGTGCTAGAGATATTTTGATAAGATTAAGATAAGGTTGTCTTATATTCTATTATTGATCTTTTCTAAATCCAACAAAGGGTATTTAATATATTGTGATGCATTAGGTGAAAATTTGGTATGTTTGGTCGGGCAAAGGGAAAATAAGGTGTCATGTGGATTGAGAGAATTATAACCCAATGTATAAAGTTATATAATAGATGAATGGAAGTTTTAAGTAGTTTTTTATTCCTTAAAGACCTAGATAAGTTATTTTATTGGATAGAGTTTCATGGTATATTTTGAAAATAAAGGTCTAAAATGAATTTTCTCTCCGTGAGATCTAAACTTGAGGTAAAGATTGTGGCTTAAGTATCATCATAATTTTGAATTGGAGTTATATTGAATTACATGTAAGGGTAATGATGTGAAAGATACCTTGAGTAGGAAGACTCAATTATTAAAGGAATAAAAAACAAAGGTAATTGATGATCATAATAGTGGGTATGAAACTAGAGACTCATGAGGAGTGAAACTGCATGGTATTATATTGTATTGATGTCACTTTTGTTCTTATGGATCAAATGAATAAGGGAAAATAATTTTATATTGAGTATAAAAATATTATTAATGCCCTGAATGGGGAAATACTATCATTTCAATGTCTTTAGAAATTAGTTTTACACCTCAAGGATATAATAGTGGTTTCCATGTATTTGAAAAAATAATTCATGATATTATTTCATAATTCTATTCATGTAATTCATCCTAAAGTGAAAAATATATATCATGATATATGATGATATTTTGGTGTGAGAAGAAATGAATAAATGAATATCTTAATAATTGAATATTGTGATACCTCTTAGAGATGGGGTGGAATGGGGGTTTAGGTTCTCATCTTGTCCCATTATGATCAGTGATGTGAAAATTATATAGAACTTATTGGTTTTAGTGATAAAAATGTATGATATCATAGTTGGAATTAATTATATAGTGAATTCCAATTCCCATATAAATTTTTATAGATGTAAATATTTTTTGATTCACTAGATGTATTTTTCACACTTTTCAAGGGGAGTGGGACATTTGTGTTGGTCAGTCAAGACCAATCATTAAAGACCTTGATATGTTATTGTATTAGTTATTTGGATTGGTTCTTTTATTTGTATAATCCATTAACTTTCTTCCATTGACAATAGTGGTGAGTTATTTCTTGGATATGTTTCTAAAATACTTCTTCGGACTATGCCTGAGAGATATGTGAAGTTCTCTATCATTTTAATACATGAGAAGAGTTTATTCTCATTTATTTCATATCTCGTAGTGCCTAAAGACATGTGAGAGCTAGAGATCTGGTTGAAGGATTTAAAGGGGGATGTATTTATTCAATTGAGAATTTCACCTTGGGATGCATTAGTTTTATTTTCCATGAATACCAATGGTATATTATATTTATAAATCAAGTAACAATGGTTTCAATAGGTAGAAGTGAATAATAAATACCCTCTACCCCGCATCAATAATTTATTTTATCGATTAAACATTACTAAGTGGTTTTTGGATATCGAATTAAAATATGGATATCAAAAGTTGAGGATAAAGAAGGATAAAATTCCAAAAATAGTTTTTAGGAGTATCTTTAGACATTATTAGTTTCTTGTGATTATATTCTTGATTAATCATGTATTCAAAAAATACCTTGACTCATTTTTCAAGGTGTTTGTGTATGATCATCTTATTTATTCTAGATTGAGGTATTATCATGGAAATTATTTTAATACCATTAAAAAGATTTAATGGTAGGTCAAGTTATATATCAAGCTATCCAAATGTGAAGTTTGGATACGAAAGGTGAAGTTCTTGGGGCCCATGATTTTTTAGAAGGGTGTCTCATTGGACCTAAAGAAAGTTATTACAGTGATTATATAGGAGTGTCTTAATAATTTTTTTGAGATTTAGATTCCCCTTAGATTGGTAAGTGAAGTGCCCATATCAGTGTGAATCACTGAGAGGGGGAGGGGGTGAATCAGTGATCCCTTAAAACTTTTTACTAATTGATTCTTTATCAATTAAACCTCTATGGCTGGTTAAAGCCTCGATCCACTCTTCTTATATCTCTCACCTTTCCTTGAATGATGCATTAAATATAAAGGCACAGGACACAAGGATTTACAAGGTTCGGCACCAAAGGCCTACGTCCTTGCCATGTTGGTTATACGCCCCAACATGGTTTCTCCATTATAATCGGTTAGTATTACAATGGTTGATACAGAGTCCCACTGTATCTCTCCTGAGTCCCACAGGAGGGTCTTTATACTGCATCCCACAGTGTTACCAGAGTCCCACTGGCCTGCTCCAGAATCCCACTGAAGACTTCTTCCACCCTGAGTCTCACAGGGGGATTCTCCTGGCTCCTCGAATCACACGAGTAGCTCTTCTTCACTTTAAGTTCTTCAAGTATCCTCAGCAGCCTGGGATAAAGGATGCTGGCCTTGCTCTTCTTCTGATCACTTGTGGTGAACAGGTCTTCTTGTCTTGCTCAGGATTTATCTCCTTCTTCTAAGGATGACCTGGCTTCTCTCCAACTACTGAATACTCAGACAACTGATGTCTTTAACTTCAGTCTTGTCCAGTCTCACTCAATTCGACTTCATGCAATGAATGCATGGAAACTCTGATTCTTCAAGATCTTCTGGTCTTGGACAACTCAGATGCACACAACCAGATTTGGCTTTGTTCACGTGTGCACGTGCATGCATGTAAGCATGCACTCCCCTTCTTCTTCTCGGTGCAACAAACCCACAAAGGGTGTAGTCTCTTTAAGCACACACATTCTCACTTCCTTCACACACTTAATTCCTTTTGATTACACACATAAATGTGTGTTATACTTTAGTGTGAGAGTCTTCCACTTCTTCTAAGTGTATACACTTTTAGTGCACACACTAGGTTCGGCCTTCACTTGTTAAGCACACACAAATTCTTCACTTTGCACACACACTTGAATGTGTTCTTCTTTGTTGTGGCCTACACTTCATTTCTTGCACACACAAAACTGTAGGGTCCTCTTACTCCATTTGCACACACACACTAGGTATGCACTCCACTGTTCTTTAAGAGCCGCACAAGGTTCACTTGGATCCAAGGCTACACGGGCGCGTAGGGTGCAAGGTGCAACCAGCCTTGGGCGAGCAAGGTTGCTACTGCCTCGGGTGTGCAAGGTGCAACACCGCGGGGTGCGCAAGTGCAACAACGCGCAGGTGCTACTGCCACGGGTACTTCCTGCCGCGCAAGGAGTAGGCGCGCAGGGAAAACTTCACCTCCTTCTTCTTGTCGCGCAAAGGAGTTGCACGCAAGGAACACCTTCAAAGCCTCAGGTGGCTTCGGGACAACAGCCGCGCAAGTAATTTGCGCGGTGGCTCCTTTCTTCGTGAGGCAGAGAGCACTCACGGATCTTCAATGTTTCAGCACATCAGCAAACAACACCGATGCACGGGCCTCTCTTTTTATAGGCAGAGGGCCTCTGTTCAATCCGCGTGGATAAACATTTGATTTCAAGTTGAGCATCTCTGACATTCATTGAAACTTTGTGCCTCTTTTCCAGTGCATGGAAAACATCTTTGACCACAGTCTTAAAGAATTCTTTCTCAGAAAGGCTTCTTTGCAATTCTTCAATAGTGTCTTCATATCTTTCATTGCAAAGCGATATTGTTTCATCTTTAGCCTTAACCAACTTTCTGAGAGTGTTGGTTATGCCAACCCTTTTAGCCAACTGATCTTCCATTGCATTGGCTTCTTCTTCTTCTAGCTGTAATTTTTCTTCTTGAAGATCAAGGATGCCAGTAGTAATAAACATTGCCACTTCCTTGGGGACTGTCTTATGAAGATATTTGAGTGCATTTTGAAGATCATTCATAGTACCAACTTCATCACAGCTAGGACAAGCTTCACCAGAAGAGTGATAAAAGGAATTTTCAGGTGTTTCTCTATCAGCAACAATCTTCTTCTTCATCTTCTTGGCCTGTTTCTTCATCCTGTTTTTCTGTGTCTTGGCATATATCTCCATTTGAGGGTATTCACTCACTTCCTCAAATATGCACTTCATAAAGACTCCCTTGGATCTTTTAGAGGTAACCTATCCCCTGATACCAATTGAAACATTAAGAACAGTTCTACAATCGTCTGATATGCATAGAGAATGTTTCAACCACAACATCCTATGTCACTTAGTGAATCTCCTAAGTGACATGCCTCTAAGTACCATGGCCATTCTCCTTCATCACCATCACCATCACATCCTTTGTCATTCACATATTGACATTCCTTGATATCCATTCATTCCATGACAACATCATGCCTCATTGACAACAAATGCAACACAGTGCATTTCAGTAAGTTACAACCAATGCTTCATATAATACTTTTCAAAGTTAGCATATTTAATGGTGAAATTTAATTGGTATGGTATAAAGTTTGAGTGGGATAATAATTTCTAGTGAGATTTTGATGAGGTGTATAAGAGGATGGATTCCATTCTAATACTAATATTTATAGAGTCTGATGAGGGTTTTTTTAGTGTACTTTGATGAATATGGAGCTAGAATAGTGTATATTCCCATGTAAAAAGATAATGTAGTTGATTATGGGTCAATTAATTTATTGATATATGGGAAGAAATATACTATGGAAGATCTAGATTTCGTTTTAGTTTTTGATTCCTTGAAGATTTGGTCACATTACATATTTTTTGACAGTTATAGTGTACTCAGATCATAAAATTTTTAGGTATATTTTTTCAAAAAAGGATTTGAACTTAAGGTAGTGAATGTTGTTGAAGTATATTCATAATTTTGATTTTTAATTATCCTATACACCGAGTAAGGGTAATTTTGTAACATATTCCTTGGGTAGGAAGGAACAAGTTGTGATATAATCATGGTATTTTAGTAATATGATGATCTTGAAGAAACTTTTCTATCTAAAATCTCATAAAGAGGGAAATAATATGATGTGATATCAAATCGATGTTACTTTTTCACTTGTGGGTAAAGGTAGGGATAACTGAATTATGTATAATGAAATATATTTAGTGACACATTATATAGTGGGGATACCATATAAGGGTGGTTGTCAGTTTTTGAATTGACCCTCCATTTTTGGGATAGAATAGTGTTTCATCTCAGGTTGTGGAATGATGTTATGGGTTTTTTTCATACAACTAGTTAGATGGTTCATCTTAGAGTGTAAAAAATATCTCATGACATTAGAAGATAGTTTTGGTTGGCAGAGATTAAAAGGGATATGGTCGATTATTTCCCTCAATGCTTGGTATGTCAGTAGATAAATGAAAATCATCGTTGACAAATGATAATTTTTTAACCTTCCCTTATACCTATATGGAAATAGAAATACATTATAATGGATTTCATAATAAGTTCCCCTATATCACCATATAATCATAATGTGATATGGATTTTTTGGATCATCGTATAAATTTTAGACTCTTCATGCCTATTCAAAAGATGTTCTCAATGAGTACCTGGTTAAATTTTATATGGATGGGTAGTTATAATTACTGGGGTTCCTTCATTTATTATTTAAAATAGATTTCCTTAGTATAAATTGATATTCAAGAGATTTTTTCATAAAGTAAATAATACTTATTTGATGATGAGTGTGTTATATCACCCTTAGATAGATGAGTAGAAAAAATAAACTATAGAAATTTTAGAGGGAATTCCATAAGATTGTGTGTTTCATTTTGGGAGATCATGGTAGGATTATGTTAATCTGGTAGAGTTTTTCTAAAATAATATTTATCAAGCATCAATTTTGATGTCTCCATTTGAAGCGTTCTATGGAAGACCATGTTGATCATCGTTGTGTTGGGACAAAGTAGGTGAAAGATCTCTTTTGTGCCCTATATTGTTGTAGGAGTTTATGAATTGAGTTTATTTCAATGTGAAGTAATTTGTGAAAACTCATACTTATAAGAAGACTTATGTTAATCATATTTGATCTTCATTGGAGTATATATATGAGGATTGTGTCTTCTTATGAGTGTCGTTGCGGTTGGGACACTAAAAACTTAGGAAGTAAGGGAATTTTTCACCCCATTATCTAGGTCCATTTGATATCATTTAATGAGTTAAAATAATTACACGTTTTTTTTTTAATTTATAATGAAGAATTAAATTGTTCATAATGTGTTCTATGTTTCTAAACTAGTAAACTACCAACCAAATCGGTCTCATGTTCTTATCTATGATATTGTGGATTTGTAATTAGATGTAACCTTTATGAAAATTTTAGTGAGGATTTGTAAATGGAAAGAAAATATCTTGAGATGATGGAGTATTATTCTATTGAGGTAGTTATAGTAGAATATATCTAATTAAGAAGATGTGTGGTAGAAAAATAATTAGGTTTGATAAAAACAACTGATGTTATTTTTAGGAGAATAAAACCCAATGACCTTTTGAAGATGGAATGTATTATAGTGGGGAGAATTGTGATACCCAGATTTGATACATAGGCACCTATTCGAGTTTTTAGTGATATTTGGCTTGAATTATGAGTTTATTTAGGAGTAATAAAGACTGAACAGTCGGGTTCATGATCCAAGGTGTCATGTAGTAAGACCATATGAGTCATATAATCAAGTAAAATAGGAGTTTATAATCAATACATAATCTTGGAAACCATGAATAAATACCATCCATTATAGGTTTGGTTGGAATGGAAGCATTCATGGTCTCATACATGATCATTGGAACTATAACCATTTGGGTTGGCCATGCAATCAAGTTTAGGTTACACAATTTTACTTTTAAAATCCTTTTTAGCCTTCTATAAACCCCATTAAATTATCTAACTCAACTTTATATGACTCTAAGGATTATCTAGTGAAAAAATTAGTGTTTTTTCATCAATTAATGATTACTTTATCTCTAATATTTATCATATCAACATCATTTCTAAAAATTTGAAGGATCAGATCATTGTTTTTGACATCGAGCCTAGTGTTTTTGGATCATTTCATATTCATCATCTAAGGTTGATAGATATTATTCTACCCTCAAAAAATTATGATTCCATTTCATGTGATTTATGTGATTTTAGGTTGTTTTCTAGTGTTGGTTATTTATAAAATAATTATTCTAAATTTATTTGATAAAACTCTCATTTTTATAGATTTAGTTAATTATGGATTTTGTTACTTTTATTGAAAACCATGGGATTTGGATTTGATAAATGTTTTTAGAAAATTTAATACAAGGGAATCTTAAATTGGTTAAATTTAAGATTTAGTTTCTGAAGGATTGTTTTGGGTAAACTGTTTTTGGGGAGTAAAATAGTTTTTGTATAAGAATTCACTAAGAATTTTATGGTATGGATAAAAGGGATGGATAAATAAGGTGGATGAGAAGTTCCATCATGTGTGTAAAGTGGATGGGGTGGGCTATGAATTTAGGAACCACCTGTATGTGTGATGATCCAAAGTAAGTGTATATTATTATCATAGGTAGGAATTTGTGTTAAATGTTTCATTATTTCTCATATATCATAGATTTATAATGGAAATCTAACAGATAAATTTTGAGGTGGAACTAGGAATTTTTTCCATGGTTTTTAGAAATAATAATTTGAATTGTTTATATCTATTGTTTGGATTTTTATAGAATTGAGATAAACTATTTTGTTTTTAAAATGTGTTAACCTATTTTCAATGGAATCATTTATATAATTGGCAATACATCTTGCATGGGATTACATGAGAGTTGTATAGTTAAATCCTATTGGGTATTGGTATACTCACCCCTACCCATACATTTATATGTATGTGTAGACATATTATGTCATGATTTAGGTAAGTGTAAGGTTTTTATGTTCATTGGTGATGGATTGTAACTATTGAGTTCATGGTAGAAATGGTGGTATTTGGTTATGCACTATATAAGGAGTCAAACTATCCACATTGAATTGGAATAGTCTACTTTACTTCATTATGTCATGTTTGGTTTTATGACAGTTTTATTTTTTTACACTCTATTTAGTTTTGGTTTTCTCTTAAATGTTATTTTAAAGTGTGATTTTCGTTTTAAAATAAATTTTTACATTTATTTCTAATATATTTGGTTATTTATTTGATTTAAATTGATTCCGTAATAATTATTTAGATCTTTTGACACTAGTTTCTAGCCTCTAGTGATTGGGGGACACGCTTGAGGCTGTGTAGTAGCTATAGATTAGCCTCGGGATTTAGGTTCTTGGGTTTGGGTTGTTAAGTAATGGGGATTAATGTGAAGAATACACACCTAAGTATATAAATGACTATATGAAATTCTATGTGATATACTTTTGTAATTCAGTCTAAATAATATGTATCCACTTATTATTTCATGAGTCTACTCAATATCATATACAATATTTTATTCATGGTAATCTGAACATATCATCACAACACATAATACTTCATGGTGACCATCGAATAGGGATAACTCAAAGTCATACTTTGAGATATTTTATCATTATACTATTCATGTAATATGCACAATACACATTAATGAATGATTAATAGTGATTTCATTTATTATAAAACCATGATACATTTACATTGACAAAAACCATTACTTATGGTCTTTCTAATACTCTGGTAATCTACAAGAACCTTATGATTATTCTATATTAATAGATTTTTCAATGGATCTACTACATTCTTCTTTTCATCTACCCAAAAAATATTTTCATCACTCCCTCAATGATTTTGTGAATACAATGGTATTTTTAAAGTATGTTTTTGTTCCTTTGGTATGAATACGGTTCCTTACACTAACTAATAACTCCATTATTATCATAGTAAAGCTCAAATGTTCCCAAAATTCTTGGAACTACCCTAAGTTCAGTGATAAACATCTTGTTCCGAATATCTTACTTTTCAACACCTAATACAGCAATATATTATAACTCTATTTGAAATTCAACCACATTTTTTGTTTATATCTATTCTAACTAATAGCTACACTATTTAGGAAAAAGATAGAACCATAATTAAGATATTATATAATCTTTTTTCTTTTATAATCTAGTGATATTTTAACCCTTTACAATGTGATATTCCTCACCTCTAAATACTAATAATATATCTTTAGTCATTCTAAACTACCTATGAATAGTCTTTACAATAATCTAGTGACCCTCACTATGATTGAGCTGGTATCTTATATTTATACTCAATTAATAAGATATATATGTTTGGTTAAATAATAATACATGTATGATAGATCATATGCCAGACACATAATGAATTTATACATGTTTCCCCTTTTTAAATATTCAAAAGGTGTTTTGGTCTTTGTAAGATTCATGTTATGAAATAC
Organism: Viscum album; assembly: GCA_963277665.1. Taxonomy (NCBI): domain Eukaryota; kingdom Viridiplantae; phylum Streptophyta; class Magnoliopsida; order Santalales; family Viscaceae; genus Viscum; species Viscum album. Next base: position 1,082,641,719 of record OY728137.1, on the reverse strand, counting down.
TAATAAAGACCTTTTATTGATGTTCTCAATGATACAAATCTTTATAACTTTACCAATATATTTTCTAAAACTCATTCCAATAATCCTTTTAGATCTATATTTATAGATCTTCATACCTAGTGTGTAGGATACTTCACCCATACCTTTCATCGATAAGCAATTTCTCATCCATTCCATTACAAAACATAAACTTGGGAAATTATTTATTATGAGTGATATGTCATCCAAATACAACACTAGAAATGTTAGAGAACTTAAATTATCCTTTTTATATATATAATAATCATCTATGATCTTAATGAAACCAAAATATTTGATTTCATCGTCAAACCAAATTTTCTAACTTTGAGAAGATTTATTCAATCCATAAATGCACCATTGTAACTTGAAAACCTTAACAATATCATTTGGAACCTCAATAACTTAAAATTATATCATATACATGTCCCTAACTAAATTATAATTAGTTAAAGTGGTTTTAATATTCATTTGATATACCTAATAATCATAATGATCTACTATGGAAAGAAACATCAAATAGAAATTCTTAGCATTTTTTGTGAAAAGGTATCTTCATAGTTAATACCATGATTTTTTTTATACCATTTTCCACAAAATAAGATTTATAGTTATAAACTATACCATCCATGTCTATTTTTCTAAGAAAAATCCACTTACACCTTATGGGTCTCACACCTTTAGGTGTATCCATCAAGTTTCAAATTTGGTTAGTGTGCATAGAATCCTTATCAAATATCATGGCCTCTAACCATTTCTTATATTTATGAATTTCAATGTACTCTTAGTGGGAATTAGGTTCATTACACGTGAACATTAATTAATCATCATTCTCTACAAGAAATTTATATCTCTTAAGCACCTAAGGAATCATACTAGACCTTTCATGTTCTTGTATAACCTAAATTGGTTCTACTTACACAAAATCTTGTAGAACATGATCAATTTATATCTCATGAACCAATAGTTTTTTTTTTATCCTAAACTTAAAAAAGTTCAACTTTCATCCCACTAAATTATTGATTAATTTTATCATTCTCAAGGAAAATCCCATATTAAGAAATAAACACTTTGTACTTAATAGGATTGTAAAAATAATATCTCATTATTTCCTTGGGATAACCAATACAAAATAATTTATCATATTTAGGACTATTATTATTATAAACCTAATGTTGTATAAATTATTAACAAACCAAAATCATCATAAAAGATAAATTAGGGTACCTCATTGTCTATATATCATGTGGTGTTTTTATAGATTCTTTAGATGGAATGTGGTTAAGAAAGAATATAATAGTTTCTAGATCATATCCTTAGAATGATATAGGAAGATCATATTAACTCTTCATTGATTAAATAATGTTAAACAAGGTATAATTCCTCCTCTCAAACACATCATTTCACTATGGTGTTCTAAATGATTAATTTTTGAAACAATTCTATGATCTCTTAAATGATTAGTTGATTCTGGACTCAAGTATTCTCCACCCTAATCAAATTGGAGAATATTAATACATTTACCTAGTTTATTGTGTACTTAATTATTAAACACCTTTTAATTTTAAAAGGATTCAAACTTGTATCTCATGATAAACACATAACTATATGAACTAAAATCATAACTAAATATTTGAATTACATGTACCCACCACTTTATTATATACTAATTGGTCTATATACATCACTATATATTAGTAACAATAGTTTAATATCCATCTCATCTTTTCTAAAAAAATTTAATTTAGTCATTTTTATAAAAAACAACATTTTTATTTATAAAATTATTCAGAATTGAATGGTTTCAATAATCATTGTCTATAGATTCTTTAAATAAATTTCTCATTTTTATGCTCAATGAGGCAATTCCAAAGAAATTTGTTGTTAGAATTAACTACAATAACATTATTATATAGAATGTTATAGATTAACTTATCTACATCTAGAATGTATAAATCATCAATTATATTCTCAATTATATAAAACATTTCATTCATTTATATATAATAGCTATTTTTCTTAATCATGAATGACAATCCCCTCTTATCCAAACAATATATAGAAATCAAAAATCTATTCATGTTCATAACATAGTAATAATTTTAAAATTCTAGAACTATTCTACTGGGTAGACTTAGATCATAAGCTTCAGTTTCTAATGAAATAAGTATGTCTCTGTTGCAAATTTTTTGATCTATTTCTCCTTCCATTAATTCTCTTATATTTCAAAGTATATTAGAATTAACTACCAAGATGTTATTATCTTGAATATTATATATCTCATTATCTATATCCATAATATATAAATCATTCACCATATTATCAATAATATAAAACGTTTCATTCATGTATATATAATAACTCTTGTTCTTAATCATGGATAAAAATCCCCTATTATCCAAATAAGATATAGAAATCAAATTTATATTCAGGGATATAACATAGTAACAATTTTAAAATTCTTTAACTAATCCATTGGGTATACTTAGATCATAAGAGTCAACTTCCAATTCCATAACCCTTTCTTTGTTTCCAATACATTAATCAACTTCTCCTTTAATTAATTCTCTCATATTTCTGAGTATTTTAGAATTAACAACCTTGACCTTATTATAATTAACAACCTTGACCTTATTATAATTAATATTATATATTTCCTTATCCATATCTAGAATTTATAAATCATTCACCATATTCTCAATGATATAATCATGTATATATAATGACTCTCATTCTTAATCATGAATGAAAATACTCTCTTATCAAAAAAAGATATAGAAATAAAATTTAAAATCATGACCATAATATATTAAAAAAAATTATATTCTATAATTAATCCATAGGGTAGGCTTAGATCACAAGTGTCGACTTCCAATGTAAAAATTCTTTCTCGATTTACAATCTGTTGATCTACTTATACTTTCATCAAATTTATCATATTTATGATTCTATTTTTATCATCACAAATGTGTGATTCACACTCAGTATTCAATAAACATGAGTTATAATTAATTATATTTATTTATATAAAATTCATATACATATTCTCAAAATTCTTCTCCTTGATAACACTTCTCAACCTTAGATACCAATCTATTATACTATTGGTTAATATTACAAGAGATCTCAAAATGATATTCATGGTGAATGTTATAGTTTATAATAAAACATATCTTTAGGCGAATATAATATTTTATATCAATTCTATAAGGCCTTTTATTAAACATAATCCCGTTAAAAATGTTAAAATCATAAATTATATCCATTTAGTGGGATGATATCCCTATTTTTTATAATTTTTGAGTCAAATTTATTTCTCCACTAAAAAATTATCCATTTATTCAGGTCTTCATGCCAATCATATTACATATGATTATTTTATAATTGAGTGGATATCCCTTTGAACACATCCATCATATTGATAAACTTAAATTTATTCTTTTGGTTTTATAACTTTTATAATTTCCCTGTTAAGTGTATCCCAAAACTTAAAATGGGACATGGTTACCTAACTCTTAGTATTATCAACATCCTTTATGTCTTACAAAAGATAATCCATGTGTACCTGGATTTAACATGAACTTGCACATTTGAATAATAAATTTCTTAACATGTGTTTTCATAGGAAGGAATCTCACACTGGGTATTTCTAGGTGTTTTCATAGTATTACCATTTTCATATAAATTATATTCATATCATATGTAACTATTGAATCATATATAATTTTTATATCTCATTTAATCCCTATATGTACGAATGATTTTAATGATTTAGTTTTTGAATCTTATTTTTTTATCTAAATTAATATATTTCTATCCTATTAATTTATAACAGCTTATACAATAGATGATTTGTGTTGCTTACCCAAAAATAAAATATAATTATATTCACACATATCCAAATTATTATTATAAATAAAGTACATTAAATAATTTAATATAAAGTATTAGAAACCTACATAACCGAAATTCCTACAAGAAAAAGTATGGTGTGATAGGTGTCAATACCCTATTTTTATAGAATAAAGCCTTAGCTCCTAGGATAGTGAGAAGTTTTACCCAAAGTCCTATTATCTATAGATAAATACTCAAGGGATACCTCAATTACAATATAACTCTTAATACCCTCTATGCATAAATCATAAATATTATTTATTATTGAATTCATAACTAAAATAAAAAAATGTATTCTTGGTTGAATTAAAACTATATATTTATGTTTTACCGAACATGTAAAACTTACATACATAAATGAAAATTATAAGAAGAATTTTGAACAATTTAAATTAAAAAATATAATATTCACAATATAAAATATATATGCATGATTAGGTATTTTATAAATAAATAAACAACCCAAATATTAAATATGATATATAAATCTTTTTACAATTATAATAATCAAAACACTATTGATAAAATCTAGAGTCATGTGGATTCGGTGGAGGCCTTTCATTCCCTCTCTAGTGAAGGAATTTAAGAAAATATTTTTTAAATTTTTTTGAAAACCATAAAAAATAATGTGAAACCCTAAGATTTTATGATATATTTTTATTCAAATAAATTTAACTTCTTCAATAGCTTATGATACATGCAACCTTAAGTCTAAATGAACCATAATATAGTACATCATTATAATATTGATATGAAATTGGAAAAGTGAATAGTAATACCCATATTTAGAAAAAAATTATAAAGTTTTTAGATAAGGTAAATATATTGATAAATAATTACTTCATTTTTAGTAAAGTAATTATATTCTTTAAAATACATTTTTTTTCCTCAAAAATCATTTTTATTTCTTTTTGTGATCGAATAATACAATTAATTTCTTCCAATTTTAGAATATTTATTTGAAAAAATGAAAATTATTTTTTAAATCAGCATGTTAAAATTTTATTGGAGTGATTTTTTTAAAACTTTCTGAAAATATTGATTTTCCATTGAATAGTGAAAAAAACTAATTTTTATACAAAACTATTTTTTCATTTCAAGTATTTAAAAAGTAAAATTTTATTTTAAAATGTTTTTCAAAGTAAATTTAGTTCATTTATATTATTTATAATCCAATTAATTTTATTTTATTTTATTGTATATTGGATTTTGTTGTATAAACTCTTTATACTTGAGAAAACATTTTTTTGTAAGACTGCTTTTTGTCACATTTTACGAGATTAATTTTAAATTAAATTCAGAACCTTGTGTGAATTTAATTTAAAAATTTTAATTCCATATTTCTAATAATAATTATTAATATTAAGTAATATTTTTAACTTAATTTATTTTCATAATAAAAAGTAAAATAGTAAAAATCTGTTAACATGATTAAGGTTAAAACTGGTTTATCGGGGGGTTAAACCAAGAGATAAGGTTAATATTTCCAATTAAAATTATATAAATCTTATTTTATAGATATATTTCGATCTCATACTATCCCAAATTATAATATATATCATTTGGAATCATTTTCCTTGAGTATAATGATATTATATTTTAATCTTTTAAGAAATTTCAAGTGTGCCCTCTCCCCCACTTATAAAATGGAACCCCTACTTTCTCTTATTTACACCACTTTGAACCATATATATCCACCCAAAACTACCCAATTATATTATAAAATTACATATTAATGAATTCAAGGTTCTTTTATTCATAAATTACCATTACAGGGGTCCTTAATAAAGGATCTAATGGAGGCTAACTAAAGAAGAGGTAATCATCCTACCTAACCTCTTTCAAATTATTTCTTATTAAACCTTCTATAAATATATGGTATTAATCATAGAATAAAATATTCATTATAATAAATATGATGATATTTTATTTTTATTATGCAACTTACATTATTCACCCTCTTTTCAATCAAATGGGAAATGAAAGTATCATTCGTGCGTACGTGTAGACTACTGCCTCCACATAATGATACAATTCATTTTCCACCACCATAATTAATGGATGGTTGTTCTGATGGGTTTAAAGTTTATATATGATATTTATGAAATAATTATACTTCTATAATTATAAATAATATCTACCTTCTTACCTTTTCATCTATTGGAATATGGTAATGTCACTCGTACATACATGTGGACTATCACTACCACGAAGCGATGTGATTGGTTTTTCATTTATATTTTAATTGGATGGTAATAAGGATATATTTAAGATATAAATATTATTTATGATATAATTATGGTTATATAATTATAAAATCATAATTTTATTTCTTTTATTATTTTATTTAGAAAAATAAAACATCGTTCATGCGTACGTATGACCTGCAGTCTCCATGAACAGTGTAAATAATTTTTCTATATCTACCTTTTATGGAAGATTATAAATATTTTTATAATGAATATATAGGATATTTAAATCATAAATAAAATTTTGTATATTATTTAACCGTGATAAAAATATAAATACTAAAACAGAAGAATTGAAACTTCTGTGAAAAATGAAACGATTAACACATGGAAATGACGATTTTATTAAGGAATTATTAATAAAAGGATTCTATTATGTTATAATTGGATCATATATAATATTATAATTATGTAATTATAATAAATTTAAATTTATTATATTTTATTTTAGAGCACTTTCGAAGCAATTAAAACTTGGGGTAAGAGATTTCGTCTCAATTCCCACTCCATTGAGACATATTTGGTATTATGGATATTTTTATATATAATTCCCCTTTTATGTATTTAAAATAAATATATATTTATTAATTATTATTAAATTTAAATTAAAGTTTAATATTTCAAGGTTTTATAATTTAAAAGTTTCCAAATAGGTAATAATTTATTTAATAATCTCATTTTTTTGGATTGCTTATATTTTCATTAAAGTAATATTATTATCTATCCTCTATAAAATCCATCTGTTTTCTTATCCTATGGTTATTTAAGGAGCATCCATATTTTTTTCCAACTTTTAAACTCTTTATAACTTGAATCAAGCAAAGAAATGTTTAAAATAAAATATTATCTTATTTCTCTTTTTTATTTGGTATATAATTCTTTCAAATCCATATTTTCAAAATTGATTTAAAAAATTCATTTTTATTTACTAAAAATATTTTTTAAGTAAATTTTATGTCATACTTTACTTTTTAAAAGTTTTGAGATAAATATTTATAATGTTTTCCTAAAGTTCAATTCTCTAATTTCTTTACAAAAAGTCAAAAGGAATGTTTTTTTAACATATACATCTTTAACGAATTCTCCCGTCTCCATAACCATATTATGATATTTAGCTTATTTTAAAAGTTTTAAATGGATTTAAAAAGAAAAATCCTTAATTAAATATTACCTTAATATTTCACTTTAATTTTCCGTTGTTATCTAAAGTATTTTATTTTATTACAAAACTTATATTTTAGATGAATTGATGGTCATCTTTTATCTCTTATTAATTTTGTCCATTAACTTTATCTTAAATTATTCACTTTATTATGATTTTTTCATAAGACATTGTATTTACCTTAATATCTACATTATTTGTATCATGGATATGATTATTTATATATCATATACCATTTCTATATATAAAGTTTTATAATTAAATTTATTTGATTAACCAAAAAAATATAAATATTTCATATTCTTTACACAATACTGATATTTGTTGATAAGGAATATTGTTTATGAACTAAATTTATCATTAAATATATGAGGAGTGAATTGGAAATTAAATTGTGGGTGGGCTTGGTTATAGATATTTCATTGATGCATCAACTAGTATCATCAGAAAAACCTATTGGCCAAACTTTTTAAATTTGTTTTTTTATACATTCCAATCAATTAAACTGTCTTGGCATAAGGCCTTAATGGTAAGATATTATATTGTCTAAAATCATTATATACAAAAAATTTCATTTCCATCATTAATAATTTAGTTGTTATTATCCATGAGATTACTTCTTTGACATTATCCATGGATGCATTTCATTATCAAGTTATTGATTAAATGGGATTTATTTTTAGTTATTTACCTTACCATATTGATTATGACTTATTTATTTATGATATATTACACTATATGTAACCCTTATTGAGAATATAATCTCACCCTTATTTTTTCTAATTTCCCCAGGATATGTATAAGGAATCTTTGAATGGGTTCAAGGATACAAAATATTTACTACCACTGTGTTTTATATTTTATCTCCAAAAATGGAAAGCATGTTTGTATCGAGTTCTTAAAGACTACTAAATTGATCAGTCCTTTAGGATGAGATCCCTTATATCTTATGCCAATGTAATATAACAGACATTGGATATTGGTTATTTGAGTTGGGGTTGTTACATTTAGTATCAGTGGAAGTTTATTAGAAACATTGGGAACTAGATTTTAAATTAATGTAGCTAAATTGAGATATATGATAATCCCTTGTGGTATTTGAGAAGTCTTACCATTAGAGGTATTTTTATTTTATTCCTCAATATTCATGATGATTATGAGATAACTAAGTGTTTGTCATTATTTAATGATATCACCTAACAAAAGAAATGGAATCAACACTCATAGTTAATGTAGGGATTTCTCCATTGAGAAAGCCAATACAGATGGTGTTGTAACTAAAAAGATCATAGCCATATTAGGGTATATAACTCGGGTGATGATAAATAACATTACCCATATGGAGAAACCTGTTGTTACATAACATTATTAACCTATATTAGATTAATTCATACTATTTAATCCTTCATAGTTTAATGGAACTACTAATCCATTGATATATAAACAATAGGTTAAGTCCCTAAAAAATATTCTTTCATTTGGAAAGTTAGATTCAATATTTCAAAATCAACATATGATGATATATCAGTGAAAGGATGAATCGGAACTCCTAATGGAAATTACTTCAATCATATGGGTTTTACTGTAACATCCCAAGTAAGTAATGAATAATAGATATTTTTATCTATGTATATTAATGAATTAGATAGTGTTTTAGAGGCTTAAAATGAAAATAAATCCAATCTTAAGCATGGAATACACTAATATTTTTAAAAGATTGTTTTACTGCCTTTTGATGGAAAACCATTTTTGAATCTATATTTTGACAATTTTATAAACTATGCTTTTCAAAATAAACTTATTCTTTATTATTGGGACATCAAAATTTACTTTGTGTGAATTTTTGGTATTTTTCTGACAATGTTCATTTTTTAATGAATAGTGAAAAATACTGCATTTTACATCAAAACTGCTTTTTAATCTAATTTATTTATATGATTAGATTATGTTTTGAATTGGTTTTGAAGTGAAATTAGAATATATTTTTACCATTTAATCCAATGGTAGTCATTGGAATCAATTTCACTTTGAAATTGGACTTAAACTGGTGTCAATCTTTTGATACTTATTGTTTCATAAAAACACGCTATTTGCTCTGACAGCGGGAATTAATTATTAAATTAATTAATGTGACTTATATGTTTTGAATTTTGTATAATAGACTTCATTTTTGAATTCAGAATATCAAATATATCTTAGGGTGAATTTTTGGTATTTTTCTGAAAAACTTCAATTTTTGATGAATAGTGAAACCACTAAGTGGTAATTATAAAAACTGGTTTTTCGTTTAAATGAAATTTTTTCACCTTTGTGTTTTGAATTTCAAAAATCCGACATACATGGTTGTCATTAAGAAGTAAAATGTGGTTCAATGAGATTAAAATAATTTTTTGGTGAATAGTAACTTATTAAGTTTTTAATCGCGATTAGTGGTAATTAGTGTAGTTTAAGGTAAAAATAATGCTTTAATAAAATGAGATGAGCTTGACACATGTTCTACCCTCATTGTTTGTGTCATGGCCGACCAAGAAAAGCCATGGGTCAACTTGGGGACCCCATGGAGCCACTTTAGTTGGGAAATGACATAAATAACTTTTTATTTAATGTAAAAGTAAAAATGACGCAAACAAAATATGTTTTACGAAAAAAATTATTACATGGGGTTATAAAGATCATATTTTTGATTATAAATAGTCATTGGAAAGATAAAACGATTTCCTACATCATAGTATTTCTTTTATAATTTTTATACTTTAAATAAATTAAATTATTTATGACATCATGATGATGCAGCGATGACCTCATTATTTAACGATTTAAATAAAATGGAAAGTTAATGTAAAATCTAAAACCTAAACATGGACAAAACCAATTGGATGAGTGGATTTAGAACCCTTATCACCTTATCCTAGAATTATATCAATGTGGGACCTTTTGGATCTGAAACTCTTTTTAAAATAAAGTAACTTATCTTTACTTTCCAAGAGTGCCCCTCCTCTCCTCTTATAAAAGGCCCCCACCTCTACCTCATTACCCATACTCCCAAAGCCTTTGGCTCGGCCATCCCCTGCCCATTTACTCTCTGAACATCCCTCTCCTCATACCAGAGGATTCCCTTTGGGCAGAATCCTTTCAAAGGAAGCCTTTAGGCTCAAATCAAAAGGAGTTACACTTTTAAAGGTAATTCATTCTCTCATGTTCATTTGTTTTATTTTGCTTCTCCAACCCCCTAAACTCTTTTTATTTACTTATTTTGTAACAAAACCAGTATCTTCAATATAATAGGATTTTGTTATAAAATTTATTAGAGCTAAACTCTCACACAACTACATCAAATGGTTAAATAACATACGGTTTCCATGGATGGCAAAATTCTGCCTCCTGAAACGATGATTGTTCAATACTCATTTAACACCTTCAAAGGTGGCCATTATGATGTCACTATTTTTATATATGATATATAATATGTTTATTCTTTCCTTAAGCTTATGTATTTTTCATTTATGGCATACCGTTATTGTTTCCATTATGGGTAAACACGATATCTTCATTTTAGGAAGTGCGGACTACCGCCCCCTGAAAGTGATTTGATTCGTTAATACCATATGTGGGATGTGTAAAGGATAAAGTTAATGATATTATATATGTTATTATACTGGAATTATAATATACTCTTATATCATTATGATTCCATTCCATAAAATATGAAATAGAAATGGAAGTAGCGTTCATGCGTACGTACGGCTTACCGTCTCCATGAACGGTGCATTTCATTTTCTTACCTCTAAATGTGATGTAATATTATAAATACATGTATATGATGAATATATATGATATATATGTTATCCAAATCATTAATATCATTCTGGATATAACAAACCTTTGACCAAATTAACAACATGTAAGTGTAAGAAGTCTATTTTTGACTTAAGAACCAAATACCGACAAAATGAACATTATTAACTTAAATGATTACATGATGTTCATAACATGGTATAAATGGAATAATGAACTTGAAAAAGGTTCTTAAGAAAGTAGATATTAACTCAAGTTTATTATTCAGGAGATTAAAGAACGGTCGGGTCAAGTCGGATACGAGGTATGGGACTTCGTCTCAATCTCCTTTCATTGAGGCATATTTTGTTTTATACACAACCTTCTTTTATACGGTGTATAAACCCCTTTGAATTTTACGTTTATTCAAAAGGAATCTTTTTTATACGAAGCGTTTACTAAACGACAAAATGGAATGTTTTTGTCGTACGTATGCGGCGACAATGACTTCTCCGCCGCCGTGACCGTTATTTGAGTTTCGGCTTCCTCTACAAGCCATACCTTTTTTTTAAAAAGAAAAATAAATACCATGTTTTACTTTTCTTTTACTTTGGTATTGAAAATTGTTTTCATAATGTTTTTATTATATCAATGTGTTGTATTGATATCTCATGATTGAAATGTGGAAATGTTATGTTTCCTTTATGCATGTTTTATGTGATATGATTATGTTATGGTTCTTGGGCATTATTATGAAGACGGGTGGTTCCGTGATAAACTAAGGGCGGGTGAGCCCGTTATAGCTCTCCAATGCATTGGGTAACGCGAAGGAGTGAAACATTAAGGTTTCTCCGAAGAGATTTAGGGAATATACTATGATGGGTATTCCAAATGTAACCAAGAGGGTTACTCCCTACGTAAGAAAGTTATGAATGCCTCAAGTTACCTTTATGTCTTATGATTTCTATGATTTATTAATGATTTGATGAGATATGTTAACGTGCTTATGTTTTATGGGTAAAGTATGATCTCATACTTATGTATATATGTACCCATGTTTCCTTTCCATATTTTTATATCCCTTAATGAGCTTTTTATGCTCATCCCAAGTTTTTTTGAAATGTTTTTCACAGGTCAAGGGAAAGGTACATGATATGATGATAGTGTCAAGGAAGTGTCAAGAAAGAATCCATGTTTATTTTAAATATGTTTCCATTGATGGGAATGAAGAATACTATCTTTATATAACCACTTTGTTTATATGTGGAATGTAATGCAAGTTTTATGATCTAATTCTCTAAAACTCTAAACCCAAAAAGATCCTCAATGTGTAATCTTGTAATAACTCAAGATTAAGTAAGGTTTAAGGCTGGGGCCTTATATTTACTACCTATTCATGATGGGTATTTATCTCAGATATTTGTGGAGAAACTAAATATTGAAGATATGAATATTTTATAAGAGTTTATTGATGTATTTTCAGACGATTTTCCTAGTCTTCCCATGAATCATGATATTGAGTTTTCAATAGAACTCATACCTGATGCTACACCTATTTCAAAGATTCCATATATAATGGCCCTAATTTAGTTTCTCTAATTGAATAAGAAACTTCATGATAATCTAGAAAATAGATTCATTAGGCCTAATTTTTCAATATGGGGTGCACTTATTCTTTTTTTTAAGAAAAAATATGGGCTAATGTGTCTTTTCATTGATTATTAGGAACTTAACAAAATAACTATTAAGAAAAAGTATAATATAGCCCATATTGATTATATATTTAATAAATTATTAAGAACAAAATATTTTTTCAAGATTGATGTTTGGTCTGGATATCATCATCTAAGGTTTAATAAGGAGGATATACCCAAGACATCCTTTCATATCGGGTATGGTCATTATGAATTTATAGTAATACCATTTGGACTTATCAATGATCTTGATACCTTTATGGATTTAATTAATATTATTTAGAGATTAAATTGATTATTTTTCAGTAGTCTTTATAGATTATATTCTTATATATTCCACAATTAAGTAAGAACATGATGATCACTTGATAATTTTACTAAAGACCCTAAGAAAGGAGAATTTGTATGAAAAATCAACTAAGTATGAATTTTGGATACAAAAAATATCATTATTAGGTCACATAATTTCAAGTGCGGGTATATCGGTGGAACCTTTATAGGCATAATTTTTTGAAAAATGGCCTAGAATAACCATGGTAATGAAGATATGTAGTTTTCTTGGGTTGGATGTATACTACTTATACTTTTTGAGAGATTTATCATGACTATATAATCTATTCAGTAAGTTTACCCGAAAGTGATACAAGTTAATATGGATAGATGAATGTGAGGATAATTTCAAACAAATGAAGAGAAATTTTGTCAACACAAATGTACTTAGATTACCCTACAGTGGAGAAGGTTTTGTGATATATAGTGATGCATCAAAGAAGGGACTACAATTAATCTACATACATAATAAGATAGAGATATATTATTCCTCTTTCTAATTGAAAATTCATGAGAAATATTACTCGACTCATTATTTAGAGCTTGAAGTAGTAATGTTTTCATTGAAGTTATAGATGAATTATTTTTGTGGTTAAAGGTGTGATATATATACTGATCATAAAAACATGAATCATATATTTACATAAACAGAGTTGAATATGTGCCAGAGAATATGGTTGGATTTGATCACGGATTATAACTAATTTATACATTACAACCCTGGGAAGGTGAACAAGGTAGCAGATACTTTGAGTCAAAAAGAATATGCTAGTTTGTTTATAATGAGAATTGAAATAGATTCAATATTTATAAATTTATATAAGTTGGGTCTTTAAAACTTGAGGAAAGGGTACAAATAGTATACTTCTCATATGAATGTTCAACCATCTATCCTTGAGAGGTTTAAGAAGGAATATAATGAAGATATGGAATTATAGAATAAAGTGAGTAATTATTCTATGCTAAACCATGAACATATCGGAATGATAAGGTTTAGAAACGGAGAATGTATTGTGTTAATACTAAACTTGAAGATGGAGTTATTGGATAAATATCATCATTCATCATTCTCTATTCATCCTGGAATTATGAATATGTATAGAAATATGAAATATTATTTCTAGTGGAAAGCATTAAAAGGGATATTACAGAGTATGTATCTTGATGCCTAGTGTTTCATCAAGTTAATTATAAAGGACAGATTTCTAATGGTATGTTACAATGATTACCCATACCATAATGGAAATTAGAAAAAATTACCACGGACTTAATCATCGGACTCCCAAAAACATATTAAGTGTATAATTATATTTGGGTTATAGTCAATAACCTTATAAAATCAGTGCATTTATTACTAATATATAATATTTCTCTCATTTTCAGCTCACTTGGTTATAAATTAATAATGTTTTGAGAATTCATGGAGTACCACTCTCAATTGAATCTGATCGAGATCTAAAGTTTATCATAAAGTTCTGGATAATCCTTCAATAAGATATGGATATAAAGTCACATTTCATTACTTCTTATTATCCTCAGAAAAAATGGTCAGTTTGAGAGGACCATTAAAAATATATAAGTAAATTTGAGATATTTCTCTATGGATCTTAAAGGATGTTGGGATGAACACCTTCCTTTGGTAGAGTTTTCTTACAACAATATCTTTTAATCAAGCATTCAGATGGATCCTTATAAAAAGAAGTAAATAACTCTAAAATGTTAGGATGAAGTTGAAAAACTAAATCTATCAAGACTTTATCTATCTAAATAAATAGTAGAGAATGTTAGATCCACTCAAAAATACATAAGGGAAGTTCAGAGTCAACAAAAAAGTTATGCTGATAATCTTCGGTGAGATCTAGAGTTCAAAGTTAATGACAAGGTATTCCTTTGAATATCTTCATGGAATAAGGTTATGAGATTTATAATGGAAATATTATCCCTATATTTATCCGTCTCTTTAAAATTATTCATCGTATCAGGACTGTAGTTTATCTCTCAGTGCTTCCATCGAATCTCTATCAAGTTCATGATGTGTTCCATGTATCTCTCCTAAAGAAGTACACACCTGGTCCTCCCCATGTACTAAAATTAGAGATCATACTACTGGAGTAAGATCTATCTTATGAGGAATAACTATATTAGAATCTAGATTGTATAGATAAATTTCTATGAAACATGGCCACTCATCTAGTATAAGTTTTTTTGGCAAAACAATAAATTTGAGGAAGTGATGGGGGAACCCAAGGATGTGATGATGTAGAAGTATCCTTAGTGATTTTTATTAGAGTGATGGAATATTTTAGGGATAAATTCTTATAAGGTGGGTTTAATGTATCACCCTGAGACTTTATGATATATTTCTCTTCAAATAAATTTAATTTCTTTGATAGCTTGTGATAAACGTAACCCCGAGTCGAAATGAATCATATATTAGTATATCATTATAAAAAAGAAGTAAAATATATGTAGTGAATAAAAATAACCATATTTTGAAAAATAAAATATTCATAAAGTTTTTATATAAATAAAATATAATAATAAATAAGTACTAAATTTTTAGTAAAGTCGTTGTATGATTTAAAAATACATTTTTTTCATCAAAATGTTTTTTTGTGAGAAAATAATATAATTAATTTCTAAAACTTTTAGAAAATTTATCTTAAAAAATTAACTTCATTTTTTAAATCATTAGGTAAAAAATTTCTTAGAGTAAATTTTTTATAATTTTCTAAAATGATTTATTTTTCATTGAATGGTGAAAAATACTAATTTTTATTAAAAACTATCTTTTCGTTTCAATATTTAACAGAGATAAATTTTGTTTTCAAAGAATTTTAAAAGTAAAATTAGTTCATTTATATTATTAATAATTCAATTAATTATGTTTTAATAAATTTTATGTTGGGATTTTTTATAAAAACATTTTATACTTATAATTTCATTTTTCTAGAAAATTGTATTTTGTTGTGTTTTGTAGGTTTAATTTTATATTAAATTTGGTCACTTCTATGAATTTAATTTGATAAAATGGATTAAAAATTTTTAATAATCAAAATTAATATTATATAATAATTTTAACAAAGTTTATGATCATAATGAATAGTAAAAATAGTAAAAATCTATTACCATAGTTAAGGTTAAAACTAGTTTACTGGGGAGGTTAAACTAATAGATAAGGGTTATATTTACAATTAAAATTGTATAAATCCTATTTTATGGACATATTTATATCTAATAATATCCCAAATTAAAATATTTTTCATTTTTAAGCATTTTTCTTGAGTATGAAATTATTATATTTTAATATTTTAAGAAATTCCAAGTGTGTCATCTCCCCCACTTCTAAAAGGTCATCCCTCCCTTCTCTTATTTACACCACTTTGAACCATATATATTGAAAACACATTGAAAATTATATTATAAACTCTCATATACATTAATTATAGGTTCTTTTCTTCTTAAAAGATCGTTCCAAGGGTCCTTAATAAAAGATCTAAAGGAGGCCAACTGAAGGAGAGGTAATCGTCCTACCCAACCTATTTAAAATTATTTATTATTAACCTCCTCTAAATATATGGTATTCATCATAAAATAATATATTAAGTATAATAAATATACTGAAATGTTATTAGGATTATGAAACCACCATTATTCACCCTCTTTTACATCAAATGGGAAGTGAAAGTATCGCTCATGCATATGTGTGTACTACCGACTCCACATAGTGATGCAATTCATTTTACATCAACATCATTCATAGATGGTTATTTTGATGGTTTTAAACTTTAAATATTATATTTATGTAATAATTATGATTATTTAATTATAATATAATATCTATATACTTATATTTTCATGCATTGGAATATGATAATGTCGTTCGTGTGTTCATGTGGACTACCACCTCTACAAAACGATGTGACTCGTTTTTCATTTCTATTTTACTTGGATGGTAATAAAGAAAGATTTAAGGTATATATATTTTATTAATGACATAAATATGTTATTTTAATGATAAATAATATTTATCTTTATTTCATTCTTTTCTTTAGAAAATTAAAACATTGTTCATGTGTACGCATGACCAACCATCTCCATGATTGGTATAAATATTTTTTGTATTTATAGATTTTTTATGATTATAAATATATATATAATTAATATATATTATATTTATGTACTAAGTAACATTCTAGATATAATTTAACCATGATAAATGTAAAAAAAACCATAACTATGAAACTAAATCTTCTATAAAAAACTAAACAGTTAACACCTAGAAATGATGATTTCAAAAAGGAATTATTAATAAATGGGGGATAAAATATTATAATTGGATCATATATGATATTATAATTATGTAAATTATTCTATTATATTATTATATTAATTTAAATTTATTATACAAGTAGTTAGAGTGCTTTCAAATCAAGTCAAACTTGAGGTAAGGGATTTCATCTTAATTTCCACACCATTGAGACATATTTGATATTATGAATCTATTTACTTTTATGTGGTGTATATACTACCCCTTTTATGTATTTAAAATGAATATATATTTATTAATTATGATTAAATTTTAATTCAAATTTCCACTTTGAAGGGTTTAAAATTTAAAAGTTACCAAAGAGGTAGGAATTTATTTTACAATCTCATTTTCTTGAGGATTACATATATTTTTCATTGAAGGAATATTATGATATATCCTTCATAAAATCCATATATTTTATTATAATATGGATATTTAAGGAGTTTTATATTTTATTATAACCTTTACTCTCTATGGAACTTGAATCAGGAAAATAAATGTTTAAAAGAAAAGTGGATATTATTTCTCTTTTTGATCAGGTATATTTTTCTTCCATATCAATATTTTTCAAAAAAAAAGTACAAAAATAATTTTTATTTACTAAAATGATTTATTAAGGAAATTTTAGGTTATCATTTACTTTTAAAAAGGTTTTAAAATGTTATAAATTAATATTTCTAATGTTTTTTTGAAAGGTTTGTTATCTAATTTGTTTAAAAAAGTCAAAAGATATATTTTTTAACTTATAAAACATTACTGGATTTTCTCACCACCATAATAGTTTTATTATATTTAGCTTCTTATTTAAGTTTTAAATGGATTTAAAAAGAAAAATATTTAATTAAATCTTATTTTAACATTTTTCCCATTTTATTTTACTCTCCAAAGTATATGAATTTATTACAAAACCTATATTTCTGATGAATTGATGGTTATATTTTATCTATTATTAATTTTGTGGTCATTAACTTTCTATTAAAACATTCACTTTCCTGTGATCATTTTTTATTGGAAATTAAATTTCTCTTAGATATCCATATTCTTCGTATCATGGATATTATTATTTATTAAACCATCTACAATTTCTACATTTGGTTTTTTACTATGAAAGTTATTTGAATGGCTGGAGAAATATTAATATTATTTATTCTTTACTCAATATGGATATTTATTGATGAATAATATTTTTTTTGAATTTAATTTATCATTAAATATATAAGGAATGAAATATAAATATAGTGAAAGGTGGGGGACTGGCTATAAGGACCCAGCCTTAAAACATTACACAATCTTGAATTAAATGAATAATTCACGTTGAGGATCTTTTTAGGTTTAGAGTTTTAGAGAATTAGGCCATAACTATTACATTACATCTCAAAAATTACAAAGTAGACACTTCTACTCAGTTTCCATTTTTTTAATAAAATAAAATCTCTTGAAAAAAAGAGTCATGTCTAGTTCTATGTTTTAGACAACATGACTTTTCTTTGATCACATCCTTGAACCTATTCATCTTTATTTCATGTGAAAATCATTTCAAAATTTGTGATGAGCATAACAAGCTCAGTAAGGGTTATAAAATAAAGAAAGAAAACATTAGTTCATCAAAACATAATATTTTTAACATTCCTCGTAAAATAATAAGATTTATGAATAACACATAGAAATCATAAATCATAAAGGTAACTTGTGACATCCATAACATACTTACATTGTAGCTTTCAGAGCTACGTAGGGAGTTAAATTTGAAATACTCATCACAGTATATTCCCTAAATCTCTTAGGAGAAATGTTATTGTTTACCTCTATCATGTTACCCAATGCATTGGAGAGATATATCGGGCTCACTCACGCTAGATTTATCATGGAATCTGTATACGTAAACAATGCCCAAGAACCATAACATAATTATAACACATAAAACAAACATAAAGGAAAGATAACATTTCCACATTTCGATCACAATATATCATTTAAATATATTGACACAACAAATCCATTATCAAAACCATTTTCAATTCCAAAATACATAAAAATAGTATATGGTATTTATTTTCCTTTTTTAAAAAACATTACGACTCGTTAAGGAAGTCAAAGATCAAATAATGCTCTCGACGGAGGAAAGGTCATTTTCATTGTTTACATTAAAAAGAAACGTCAATTTTTTTTCCTTCAGTAAAATGACTCTTAGGGAAAAGATTACATTTGAATGAAATGAAAATTCAAATGTTTTTATACACCATATAAAAGAAAGTCGTGTATAAAACAAAATATGCCTCAATGAAAGGAGATTAAGACAAAGTCCCTTACCCTGAGTCCGACGTGAACTGTTCGTTCTTTAATCTTCAAAATAATAAACTAAAGTTAATTTATACTTGATTAAGAACCTTTTTCAAGTTTATTATTTTTTTTATATCACTTATTTTCATGTTATAAATATTATGTAATCATTTATGTTAATAATGGTCATTTTGTCAATATTTGGTACTTGAGTCTAAAATGAACTTCTTATATTTACAAGTTGTCCATGTGGTTAAAAGTTCATCATCTTCATAATTATATTCATGATTTATATATCATATATATCATATATATCCATTATATATATGTATTTATAATAGTACATAACATTTGGAGGTAAGAAATGAAATGCACCGTTCATGGAGACGGTAAGTCATACGTACACATGAACGCTGTTTTCATATTTTTAATTAAAGGAAAAATTAATGATAAATAGGTATATTATAATTCCAGTATAATATCATATATAATTTCTTTAACTCAATCTTTTATACGTTCTACGTATGACATGAACGAGTCATATCACTTTGAGGGGGCGGTAGTCCGTACTTCCTCAAATTAAATTATCATGTTTACCCATTATGAAAACCATAAAGTTATAATATAAATGAAAAATAAAGAAGTATATAGACAATATAAATATAATATATATCACATATAAATATAGTTTCATCATAATGGCCACTATAAGAGGTGGTAGAAGAATATTGAACAATCATTGTTTCGTGAGGTAGTAGTTCGTCGTCCACAGAAACAATATGTTCTTTACCCATTAGATGGAGGTGTGTGTAAGTTTAGTTCAAATAATTATCATAAATAACCTAGTCTATTTAGGATACTGGTGTTGTTATAAACTAAAGGAACAAAAAGAGTTCAGGGTGTTGGAGAAGTAAAATAAAAGAAAAGAACTTAAAACAAGACGTTACCTTTAAATCGGGAAACTCCCTTTGGTTTGAACTAAAAAGATATATTGAAGTGTATTCTGCCTAAGGTGAGGATACTATGTGAAAGAGATGGATCTTGAGACCTTATTTAGGTAGAGGTTGGATGATCCCAGGGGCTTGAGGGGTGTGAGTAATGGGTTATAAGTGAGGTTTTTTTATAAGGGGGGAGGGACTCTTTATGAAAGTTTGAAAATATTATTTTATTATATAATTATTTTCGGTTTCTAAAGGTCCAAAAATCATTAAAGTAGAATATAAGATGACTTTTTTTGAAATAAAATCATACAATAAGAATTGGACAGGTTTTAAATATTGTTTTAATATTTATAATCTTATTTATTTAAATTGTTCATTAATAAGGTAAACACTGCATCATTATTGTGTCATAAATAATTTTATTTATTTGATGTCTAAAAATTATAAATAAAATACCATGATGTAGGAAATATTTTTATCTTTCTAATTAATATTTATAGTCAAATATATCAATTATATAATTCCACATTTAAATTGTTTTAGTAAAATAATACATGTTTATGATATTTTCATTTTTACTTTAAATAAAAATTTATTAATATCATTATCTTACCCAAGTGGCTTTCAAAGGAAAAAAGTCTCACCCAAGGATTTTCTTGGTGGTACATTACTCATACAATAATGTTAGTACAAGTGTTAGGGTAATTTTATATTATTATAATATTGTTTTACCTTGAATTACCCTATTTACCTTTAACTGTAGTAAATTAAAGTCAAAAGTTACTATTCACCAAAAATATTTAATCTTATTGACCCACATTTTACTTAATAATAACAACCATGTATGTCGGATTTTCAAAATTCAATTCAAAAAAGCTATAAAGTTTCATTTGAATGAAAAAGTCAGTTTTTAACTACTACTCAGTGTTTTCACTATTCTTCAAAAATTGAAGTTTTTCAAAAAAATACCAAAAATTCAGCCTAAGATATATTTGATATTCTGAATTAAAAAATGATATCTATTTTAAAAAATTCAAAACATTGGAGTTGCATTAATTAATTTAAAATTAATTTCTGTTGTCAAAACAAAAAGCGTGTTTATAAGAAATAACAACTATCAAAAGATTGAAACTTATTTATGTCCAATTTCAAAATGAAATTACTTCCAATGACCAACATTGGATTAAATGGTAAAAATATAATCTAATTACAGTTTAAAATAAATTAAAAAGATAATATAACCATATAAATAAATTATATTAAAAGAAAAATTTGAATTAAAATACATTATTTTTCACTATTCATTAAAAAATGAATTTTATCAAACAAATACCAAAAATTTACCCAAAGTAAATTTTGATGCCCTGATTCTAATGAATAATTTTATTTTGTAAAATATAACATTTAAAATTGACCAAAACTAGATTTAAAGATGGTTCTCCATCAAAAGGCGGTAAATCGACATTTTAAAGAATATTAGAGTATTTATGCTTAAAATTAGATTCATTCACATTTTAAGCCTCTACCTTTTATTATATAAATGTAAAAACATTTAACAAATATGTATAATAGTTTTTTAGTTAGTTCGTTTCATTCCCACCATTACCACAGCTAGCCGTTAACTACCATTTAAAATAATATTACATCATTATTTTTCAGTATGACTCAGCACTGTGTGCAACATTAGACTTTGGAGAAACTCATTGTGGCATGTCAGGTATGCCATCAAACATAGCATCCCCTTTAAAGTAAAATTAATATTTAAATTAAAATTTTTAATAAATATGAAAATGTATTATTCTTTATTTAACTGGGATGTTACATCCTTCCCCCTTTTGGAAATTACATCCTCGCAATTTTTATTCACTTATCAAATAAGTGGGGGCATTTATCCCTCATAGAATTTTCAGATTCCCACGTTGCCTCTTCAACCATATGGTTTTTCCAAAAACCCATTACCAGATGAATTACCTTATTTCGCAACACTTTCTCTCTTCGGTCAAGAATATGGACTGGTTGTTCCGCATAAGAGAGATTCTCTTCCAACTGAACTACCTCTGGGCTCAAAACATGAGATGGATCTGGCATATACTTTCCCAACATTGAAACATGAAAAACATTGTGTGCTTGGGATAAACTTGTAGGTAAAGACACTTTGTAGGCAATTGATCTAACTTTTTCTGGAATTTTATAAGGTCCAATGAACCTCATACTCAACTTTCACTTCTTACAAAAATGCATCACATGTTTCAATGGAGAAACTTTGAGAAAGACATGATCACCTACCTCAAAATAAAGATCCTTCTTCCAGTTATCTGCATAAATTTTCTACCTACTCTGAACAATTCTCATGTGCTTCTTAATCAACTAAACTTTCTCTGCCGTCTCTTCTACCAATTCTAGTCCCATCAGTTTCCTTTCACTTACTTCATCCCAAAAAGTTGGAGTTTGACATATCTTTCTATATAATGCCTCAAATAGATCCATCTGTATACTATAATAAAAAAATTTATTATATGAAAATTCAACAAAAGAAATATATGTTGGTCCCAACATCTTGGGTAATCCAGTGAACAAGAACGTAGCATATCATCTAAGATATGGATTTTTCATTCTGACTGCCCATCTGATTGAGGATGAAAAGCTGTACTAAAATTTAATTCAGTACCCAATGAATTCTGAAGGCCTTTCCAAAATCTAGAAGTAAACCTGGGATCATGATTAGATATAATGTAGAGGGTAACTCCATGAAACCTGACTATCTCTTTAACATAAAATCGAGAAAGTTGATTTAGAGATAGATTATCTCAAATGGGAAGGAAATGAGAAAATTTAATAAATTGATCAACAATAACCCAGATTGTATTATTACCTTGAGATGTCTTTGGTAATCCCACAACAAAGTCCATGGATATATTTTCTCATTTCCACTCTAGCATAGGTAAAGGATGAAGCATCCTTTTTGCTAACTTCCACTCTACTTTAACCTACTGACAATTCAAACACTTCATAGTAAAATCAGTAATATCTATCTTCATTTCATCCCACCATTAATACTCTTGAAGATCTTTATACATCTTAGTACTGCCAGGATGACTAAAAACAGAGAACTATTAGCTTCACATAATAACTCTTTCTTCAACTTTGAATCACAAGGCACACATAATCTCTTCCAAAACCTCAAAACACAATCATTGTCAGTGTTAAAATCACGCAACTTACCCTTCTGAACCAAATCTAAATTTTTCTATAACTCATTCTCTTAATTTTGAGCTTTCTTAATTCTTTCTAATAGAGATGATTTCACTGACACCTAAAACAAAATAGAGGAATTTCCTTCACCAACAACTTTTATGCCAAATTTCATCAAATGAAAAACCAAAGGATCTCGTTCCAAACATAACAAGGTTAATAAAGCATTAATTTTTTAACTCAAATCATCATCCACTTTATTTGCTTTTCCCGGAAGGTAATGGATCGTGCAATCATAATACTTGATTAATTTCAGCCATCTCCTCTAACTCATGTTTAGTTCTTTATGAGTGAATATATACTTTAAACTTTTGTGGTCAGTATATACTTCACATTTTACTCCGTACAAATTATGCCTCCAGATTTTTGAAGCAAAAACAACAACAACTAATTCCAAATCATGTGTAGGGTAATTTAACTCATGAGGTTTCAATTGATGTGAAGCATAAGCAATTACCTGATCATTTTGCATTAGGAAACAACCAAGTCCTTTCAACGAAGCATCACTATAGATAAAAAAATCACTCTTTCTGGAAGGAAGTTCCAAAATAGGATAATTCACCAATCTTCATTTCAATTCCTAAAACCAATAATTACATTCTTTTGTCTAAATGAACTTAACACATTTTTTAGTTAACTTGGTCAGTGGGCTAGATAACCATGCAAAATTTTCAACAAAACTCCAGTAATATCCTGCCAAAACAAGAAAACTACAGATTTCAGTTATATATGTGGGTTTCGGCAATTCTTCAACAACTTTTTTTAGAAGGATCAAAATTTATGCCATTTTTTGAAACAATGTGACCAAGGAATGAAATTTATTGTAACCAAAACTCACACTTTCTATATTTCCCAAAAAGTTTCTTTTATTTTATGGTTTACAAGAAAATCCTTAAATGTCTTTCATGTTCCTATTTACTTTTGGAATAAACCAAAATATCATCAATAAACACAACCTAAAACTTATCAAAGAACTCACGGAAAATTCTATTCATAAAATCCATGAATATAGCATGTGAATTGGTTAACCAAAAAAGTATAACTACAAATTCATAATATCCATATCTAGTATGAAATGTGGTCTTCGGAATGTCTGTTTCCTTTAATTTAAACTGATGGTACCCTGACCTCAAATAAATCTTCAAAAAATACTGAGCTCCCTGGATATGATCAAACCAATCATTTATGTGAGGAAAAGGATACTTGTTCTTAACAGTGATGTTATTCAATTCTATATAATCAATTCAAAGTCTAATTGAACCATCTTTCTTTTTAACAAACAAGACAAGAGCACCCCATGGTGAAGTGCTAGGTTGAATGAAACTTTTATCTAATAACTTCTACAATTTCTTCTTTAACTCTAAAAGTTAAATTTGATCTATTGGATAAGGGGGTTTTGAAATTGGCTTAGCATCAGGAACTATGTCAATAGTAAATTCAACTTCCAGATCTAGTATAATACTAGGAAACTCATTAGTAAAAACATCAAGGTACTCATTTACCACTAGAACATAATTAATCTGAGCAGTCCCGTTATTTTCAAAAATATGTGCAAGGTAACATTCATTTTCATCTTTTACTAGTTTCTCAGCTTCTTGATATGTTATAAAAAGTAAGGGTTCATTCTTGTACACAAAATAAAAAACTTTCTGAAAATAAACCTCTATATCTCTAGAGTCAATCTTAGAATGGTAAACAGAAAGCCAATTCATACCCAAAATAACATCAAACTCTACTATAGGAAAAACAATAAGGTTTTTAGGTATATTCTTTCCACACACAAAGACAGGAAGGTTATTATAATTTTTTTTGTCTCAACATTTCCCCCCCAGTGTTTTTATTATAAGTTCAGGATTAATATCTTGAGATGGAATTCACAATTTACTAGAAAACTTCTCAGAAATGAATGAATGTGTAGACCCTAAATCAAACAACACATTGGAATAATCTGAACAAACAAACAGTGTACCTGATACTACTTCATTTGATGGCACAACATCTACTGAAGTAGTTTCAAAGGATTTCACCACCCCTTTCTGCTTGTAGTTTGGCTTATTTCCCTCAATTGAGTTATTAATTGGACACTCATTTGCATAATAACCCATTTTATTTCACTTAAAACAATTTACTAACTATAAATCAGATTTTGTCTTACAATTAACCTGATCTTTTTTTGTGCAATTTCAAGCCTTGTGTCCCATTTTACCACATCGGTAGCACTTAACAGAATTCAAAAGAAATTCCCCAGTATGTTTTTACCACAATTTTCACAAACTATAAACTTAAGTTTCTTACCATCAGACTTTTTTGAAGAGTTCTTCCCTTTATTCTTCCACCTCAACCTCTTATTCTATTGTTTGTCAAAGAACACCTGATCATCGACAAACTCTATTTCCACCTTCTCCGCACATTGAACAAGTTTTTCATAAATTTTGAACTCACAAAAGGTTAAATCCCTTTGATAATTTGGATTTAATTCTGAGTAAAAATTATTGATTTTACTATCAATATCTCATATGAAATTTGGTGAATACCTTGCCAGATGAGTGAATTTTTCTTCATAAGAATCCACTAATTCATCCCCCTGCCTCAATTCTAGGAAATTTTTTTCCATCCTAAGATGAACCACCTTAATAAAATATTTCTCAAGAAACATGCCTTTGAATTCATCCCAATAAAGATTATCAATATTCTCTCTATCCCTGATATTTTTCACTATTTACCACCACTGATCATCATCACCTTCAAAACGGTAAACATAAAGACTAACCTTTTGATGTTATGAACACCCCATGACATCAAAAATATTTTCCAGTGCCTTAATACACCCTTCTGCTAGCACAGGGTCAGATGATCTTCTGAATGATAGGGGATGTTGCCTCATGAAATGCACCACTATTGACATGTTCCTCTGTGGTTGATCTGGAATATCTTGTGAATGGAAACCCTTACCATTTATATCCTGATTCAATTGTGTCATCACAGCAACAAATTGTTCAGTTCTGATTCCGATCATCTCAGGTTGTTGATTTGGAAGGTTGTCTTCCTCCTGAGGTCATCCCATCATAGCTTCCATGTTTCCTCTAGGAAAACCATTCTGAAAACAAAAATATCTTAGGCGAAGCAACATGGTAATCTGTAAATGCTATATCATTTCAATATTAACATAAATTAATTTATGGATATTAATTTAACAATATCCTAACTCATAATGTTATCTAAGCCGACCTCTGATACCAACTATAAGGACCCATCCTTAAAACATTACATAATCTTGAATTAAATGAACAATTTACATTAAGGATCTTTTCAGGTTTAGAGTTTTAGAGAATTAGGGCATAACTATTACATTACATATCAGAAATTACAAAGTAGACACTTCTACTCAGTTTCTATTTTTTCATAAAATAAAATCTCTTGAAAAAAAAGATTCATGTCTAGTTCAATGTTTTAGATAACATGACTTTTTCTTTGATCCCATCCTTGACCCTTTTTATCTTTAAGTCATGTGAAAAACATTTCAAAACTTGGGATGAGCCTAAAACGCTCAGTAAAGGTTATAAAATAAAGAAATAAAACATTAGTTCATCAAAACATAATCATTTTAACATTCCCTGTGAAATCATAAGATTTATGAATAACACATATAAATCATAAATAATAAAGGTAACTTGTGTCATCCATAACATACTTACATTGTAGCTTTCACAGCTATGTAGGGAGTTACATTTGGAATACCCATCACAATATATTCCCTATATCTCTTAGGAGAAACATTATCATTTACTTTCATCACATTACCCAATGAATTGGAGAGCTATCTCAGGCTCACCCACCCTAGTTTTATCATGGAACCACCCATATACATAAACAATTCCCAAGAACCATAACATATTCATAACATATAAAACAAACATAAAGGAAAGATAACATTTCCACATTTCAATCACAATATATCATTTAAAAATATTGACATAAAAAATACATTATCAAAACTATTTTCAATACCAAAATACGTAAAAAGATTATATGGTATTTATTTATCTTTTTTAAAAAACATGACGGATCATTAAGAAATCCAAAGATCAAATAATGCTCTCAGTGTCGGAAAGGTCGTTGTCACCGCTTACATTAAAATAAAACATTAATTTTTTGTCATTTAGTAAAATGCTTCTTAGAGAAAATATTCCCTTTGAATGAAATGAAAATTCAAAGGTGTTTATACACTATATAAATGAAATTCGTGTATAAAACAAAATATGCCTCAATTAAAGGGGATTGAGACGAAGTCCCTTACCTCGTGTCTGACTTGAATCGTTCATTTTTTAATCTTATGAATGATAAAATAAAGTTAATTTCTACTTACTTAAGAATATTTTTCAAGTTTTTTATTCTTTTTATAACACTTATTGTCATTTTATAAACATTATGTAATCATTTAAGTTAATAATGGTCATTTTGTTGATATTTGGTACTTGAGTCTAAAATTAACTTATTGTATTTACAAGTTGTCCATGTGGTCAAATTTCATCATCTCCAGAATGATATTCATGATTTATATATCATATATATCATATATATCCAATATATATATGTATTTATAATATTTTATAACATTTGGAGTTAAGAAATGAAATGCACCATTCATGGAGACGGTAAATCGTACGTACGCATGAACGCTACTTTCATTTCTATTTTGTATTTTTAATGAAATGAAAACTTAATGATAAATAGTTACATTATAATTCAATTATAATATCATATATAATTTCATTAACTCCATCCTTTATACATTCCACGTATGGCATGAATGAGCCATATCACTTTGAGGGTGCGGTAGTCCGCACTTCCTCAAATGAAATTATCGCATTTACCCATTATGGAAACCATAAAGGTATGATATAAATGAAAAATACAGAAGTATATAGAAAATATAAATATAATATATATCACATATAAATATAGTTCCATCATAATTTCCACTGTAATATGTGGTAGGAGAATATTGAACAATCATCGTTTCGTGAGGAAGTAGTTCGTCGTCCACAGAAACAGTATGTTCTTTACCCATTATATGGAGGTTTGTGTAAGTATTGTTAGAATAATTCTCATAAAAAACCTAGTATATTTATGATTATGGTGTTGTTATAAAATAAAGGAATAAAAATAGTTTAGGGGGTTGGATAAGTAAAATAAAAGAAAATAACTTAAAAGAAGACGTTACCTTTAAATCAGGTAACTCCCTTTGGTTTAAACCAAAAGGATTTCTTGAAGTGACTTATGCCTAAGGTGAGGCTTCTAGGTGGAAGACAGGGATCTTGAGAGATTTTTTTGGTAGATTTATGATGATCCAAGGGGCTTGAGACTTGTGAGTAATGGGTTAGAAGTGAGGGATTTTTATAAGGGGGTGGAGGGGCTCTTTAGGAAAGTTTGAAAATATTATTTTATTATATAATGATTTTAGGTTTATAAAGGTTCAAAACTCATTAAAGTAAAGTATAAGATGACTCTTGTTCAAAATAAAATCATCCAATAATAATTTTATATGTTTTGGATACTGGTTTAGTTTTTATAATCTTATTTATTTTAATCATTCATTAATGAGGTAAACAATCCACCATTATTGTATCATAAATAATTTTATTTATTTGATGTATAAAAATTATAAATAAAATACCATGATGTAGTAAATATTTTTAGATTTATAATCAATATTTATAGTCAAATATATCAATTATATAACCCCACATTAAAATTGGTTTTGAAAAACAATACATGTTTATGATATTTTTATTTTTACTTTAATTAAAAAGTTATTAATATCATTATCTTACCCAAGTGGCTTTCAAAAGCCAAAAGTCTCACCCAAGGATTTTATTGGTCTACCATTACTCATACAATAAGTTTAGGAGAAGTTTTTATGTAATTTTATATTATTATAATATTATTTTTACCTTGAATTACCTTATTTACCTTTAATTGCGGTAAATAAAAGTCAAAAGTTACTATTCATCAAAAAAATATTTTCTTCTCATTGAACCAAATTTTACTTACTAATAATAACCATGTTTTTCTGATTTTTGAAATTAAATTCACAGAAGAGATAAATTTTTATTTAAATGAAAAATTCGGTTTCTAACTACTACTCAGTGTTTTCACTATTCATCAAAAATTGAGTTTTTTTAGAAAATTACCAAAAATTCAGCCTAATCTATATTTGATATTATTAATTAAAAAATTATGTCTATTTTACCGAATTAAAAACATTTAAGTTTCATAATTAATTTAAAATTAATTCCTGTTTTCAAAACAAAACGAGTGTTTTTGAGAAATAATAACTATCAAAAGATTGACAATTGTTTATGTCTAATTTCAAATTGAAATTACTTACAATGACCAACAGTGGATTAAATGTTAAAAATATAATCTAATTACACTTTAAAATTAATTAAAAAGATAATATAACCATATAAATAAATTATATTAAAAGGAAATTTTGAATTAAAATATAGTATTTTTCATTATTCATTAAAAAATAAATTTTATCAGAAAAATGCCAAAAATTTACCCAAAGTAAATTTTGATATCCCGATTCTAAAGAAGAATTTAATTTTTTCAAATATAATATAAAAAAGTTACCAAAACTATATTTAAAGAGGGTTTACCATTAAAAGGTGATAAATCGACCTTTTAAAGAATATTAGAGTATTTATGCTTAAAATTAGATTCATTCACATTTTAAGCCTCTAAATTGTATTGGATAAATGTTAAAACATTTAACAAACATGTATAATCATTTTTAGTTAGTTATATTCATTCCCTCCATTATAATGGATAGTCTTTAACTACCATTTAAAATAATATTATATAATTATTTTTCAGTATGACTCAACATTGTGTGCAACATTAGACTTTGGAGAAACCCATTGTGGAGTGTCAGGTATGCCAAAAAACATATAATACCCTTTAAAGTAAAATTAATATTTAATTCACAAATTTTAACAAATATGAAAATGTCTTATTCTTTATTTACCTAGGATGTTACACTATCTATAGATATCCCCTCGATGCATTGATAGGTCTCATGAGACAAACCACTTGGATAAACTTATTAAATGGATTTTTGGTATATACTTATCCATTGATTAAACTATTTTGCACAAGGCCTTAACATAAATATATCATGATGTCAAATATTAATCATTTCTTTTATTGAGAATTTAGTTATTATGATCCTTGAGATTACTACTTTGATATTATCCATGGATGAATTTTATTCTCAAGTTATTGATTAAATGGAATGTGTTTTTAGTTATTTGCATTTCCATATTGATTATGCCTTATTTATTAATGATAGATTCTATTTTATGTAACCCTTACTAATAATCTAATATCACCCTTATTTTCTTTTCATTTCCCCGGGATATGAAGAAGTAATCTTTGAATAAGTTCAAGGATACATAAAATTTACTTTTATTATGTTTTATATTTAATTTCCAAAAATGGGAAGAATGTTTGTCTTTGGTTATTTAAAATTACTAAATTTATCAGTCCTTATGAATGATATCCCTTATATATTATTCCAATGTAATAAAGTATATATTTTCTCTGGGTTGTTAGATTTTTTATTGTTACAAAAAACCATGATGTGGTTTCTCTACCTAGTCAATTTTGGTTATAGAATTTCGTAAAGGTCTCATATTGAACCATAGTGTAGTTAACCAACACATGCTATTTTTATTCTATAGTTATACCATAAACCATATCTAGTTAACATTTTCCACATTGTGGTTTTTTCTCAGAGAAATATCATTTCCATAAACCGTGTTAATTTTGGTCGTAAAACCATGATAAAATTTTTAAAAAAGAAATGCTCTATTTTATGATAAGAAAATCATAACATTTTTTCAAAAAAAAACCATGAATCTAAAGGTTTTTTTAAATCATGATGCAATTTTATAAACCATTCCATTTTTCTGAAAAACTTCACAAATTATAATGTTATTTTATAACTATATTCACGGTTCAATAAAAACACTAAAATATTTTGATATTTTAATTTTCATCTTATAAATTCTTCATCGATAATTACTCAGATATAATTCAAGGGTTTTTTGTACATATCCATACCTATAATAAAGATACAAGAATTATTGGGGTATAAATCATTAAACTGATATAAAAAATATAAAACAAAATGTGGTTCATTTTCTATATTGAATACACCACAACAATGAGTTCAATTGAGATCCCTCAACAATAACCAATGGGTTTATTCCTCTAAAAATATCCATTATTTAATAGAATATTTGAATTCTTCGATACTACCCCTTTTCCTTTAAAGTTTTTCTAGTACCGCATCTATAAAGATAAATAAATATAAAATTATAAGAGGGATATTAAACTTTGAGTATAATCACTAGTGTATATATCCTTACACAAAATTAGGTCAACAAACTCCATTTATATAACTCTTTAATTGAATAATGGATCTTGTTGGAGTTTAACATTTTGAAATATTATGAAATAGCCAAACCTCTAGATCCTTTGTTTTAAATCTTAGAAAATTCCATCATTTAATTAAGTGAATTGTTAAAAAAACCTTTTAATATTCACTTAATGTACAATTAATCATATGATGTTTCATGGGACAAATTGAACAAGATAATAATTATAGGATAGTTGATTGAATGATATAACATATCATTCAACATAAGTACCACAATATGAATTAAGAACATGAGAAAACACAAAACACTTTTTGGTTACCCTCACTAGATATTATTTTATGCTTTAATTCATATTTTTTACAAAAAAAATATAATAAGACTCAATAATTCATTCCATTAATATCATCAGTTCAAAATCTTATGGAGATTTCAAAGAATTTATCTAAGTCAAGCAGCTCATATTCCTTCCTCAATCAATTATAATTTTTTAATGTGTGATTGATTTTATTTTCAATTGTTAATTTAAAATATATTTTATCAAATATTTATTTGAATTTGATTTATTAAAATGGTGGTTTATATAGATTTCTGATAAATGAGAATATTGGAATTTATTATTAAAATCATGAATATTAATATTTCGCAATCATGGGATTTTATTTGAAAGGTTTTAATTTATAAAAATGGGTTTTTATCTTAAATTAAATTTCAATTTAATACATCTTGGTTTTTTTATTTGATGTGGGAAAAATATTTTAGAAAGAATGGTTTATTTTTTAAATTGGTTTAAAGGTATGGGAATCAAGGGGTTTATAGTTCAAGTGTAACTATATAATAATGATTTAAAATAACCATGAAGGTGTAATGTTTATAAGTTCTATGTGGCATGGTTAGAAATAGCTATGGTTAGAAGGAAAGACTATCTAGGACTCATCTGGTTGATGATGATTCAATTGGAGTATAAATAGTTATATAGTTGAATAATTTTTCATATGAATAGTAATTACATAAATGAAAATTTGGTTCCTCTATTAAATCCTAATAAATTTTTTTTTGTTTTATTCTAAAATATTTCTATAAATTTACAATATAGAAGATATTTTTTTTTGTTTTCAAAATGGAATTGGTTACATGGTTTGGAATAAATAATACATGGGAATGTATGAAAATGATTTAGGTTAATAATACTATATGAAGTGTTACTCTCTCCTTATCATGAATGTTGATGTGTATATAGATTTTGATTATAATGATACATAAAAATATAAGGCTACATTGTTAATCATCAATTGATCAATGAGATATTTTCATAGAGGGATGTGACAGTGTTAATTCATGTATCATTGGAGGAGTTTGTCTATCAAGGATAGATAAGTTTTTTCTATTTACTTTTGTTATCTTATTTCTTAACTTGGTTTCCTTATTTCCACTATATTATTTCCACTCTATTTATTTTAAAATCCATTTTTCAAACATGGTTTTTTAATGAAAACATAATATTTATTTTCATATAGTTGATTTTTTTAGGGAAAATCATTCCCCAATGATTCTATTGTATCCCTCAACACTAGTTGTCAGAATTTGGTAATTTGGGAATTCACTTGGGGTCATACAACATTCTATTATGGGTCATGGTTTTTGGGGTTTTAGGTTGGGATGTTACATTATTAGTGTAGTTTGACCAACACATGCATGGAAAAAATCCACATATATGATTACTCTTGAAATGATGGTAGGATTCCTTTGATAAAAATAAATAAAATTTATAGTGTCAGCTTTTATATGAGGTATTTTTTACCCTTTTTATTGTTTATTATATTTAATGAATACATTATGAGTTATATGATTGTTAAAAAATTTAGGTACTTGTTCCATGAAATTATGTTACCATATAGCCTAACATATAAGTTTGTATTTATCTCTTTATAAAACATTGATTCCCACTGTGACATTGCCTCTATACTCGTGGAGAGATATAAATAAGTTTTATGTGATACATTCATAAAAAAACATCTTCAATTTAAATCTTATTCCTACTTCTTTATATTGAAAGATAATATGTTTTTCAGTCATATAATGGAATTTATAAAATTTATTTTAATGATTCCATTATATTTTTATAAGGATTATTGAATTTTATCCACTTTAAACCCAATCATTGATCAAATAAACTATTGGATTTTTATAGATAGCACCTTGTCCAAGCATAGTATAAAACAAAAAAAAACTCATTTCCAAAAATATAATTTCATGAGAGGTTTAAGAAAAATAATAAATAATAAATAATAAAATTCATATTTTTCATGATTCCTTTAAAAATAATTGAAGAAGATATATAAAATTATCACCAAAAAATAATATATTTCTAGGTATCCACCAGTCATGTGAATCTATAAACTCTTTTGGAAGGATATTTCACAACACCATGGTATGCAAGAACAATAATTTAAAGAATAAATAGAGAAAAAATCAAACTTTAAATAAAATGATATAAATCAAACATCGTTCACACATATTCCTATCAATTTGGTTCTATTATATAGGTATCATTAGACACTCTAGATATTTTGTAAATACCTTGATAATTTCATAAACACTATACAAATTAAAAAAACAAACATAAATTTTTAACACTTAAAAAATTATTATGATTTGATATATTTCCATTAAACATCAACTAAACAAGGTTAAATTAAACATACGATAACTTGGATGAAATAAATGAAGTGGTTGCGTGCAATATCATATATCAAAAACCAATTCTTATATATCAATCCAAGTAATATATTTATATTTGATGTCACAAACATGATATCATATAATGAGACAGTCATTTATAGGTTGTTATGTGATTTTAGTGCACACATATCCATCATAGGCATCCCCTATATAGATTCAATTGATGGGAAATCGAACAACCATGTATTTTTATTAGATATAATTATTTCGTATATTAAATTTAATTTGTCTATTTTTTATCTATAGTTTATTATATTAATAT
The DNA here is from genome assembly GCA_963277665.1 of Viscum album. NCBI lineage: Eukaryota > Viridiplantae > Streptophyta > Magnoliopsida > Santalales > Viscaceae > Viscum > Viscum album. The sequence continues at coordinate 1,082,606,362 of OY728137.1, read as the reverse complement.
TTTTTCTATTTTTTAGGTTTATGATGTTGTAACATATAGAGATGAAACTATATATCCCATGGTTTAAACAATACCAAAATGCCTATAGTTGGAACAACATTAAGGTTAATTATTATTAATGGTTGAATATATTATTAGTAATTATTGATTTATTTTATATTGAATTTTTTATTTATAATTATCTAGGTCAATGTCCAAACAACCTGAATTATGGATAATTTATAGTGAAGTATATGAATTACATCATCACTCATGAAGAATTCAGAATCCTTAATAAGGTTCACGCACTAGAAGAAAAAATAATTTCGACATCTCATTTTTTTATATTGGTAATTTAATTGTCAATGTAAAAAATACTTTTCACATTTGTTATTGAAATAACCGACATAAAAACCTGAAAATGGGTATCTTTCACATTAGTTATTTAAATAAACAAATGATAGATAAATTAAAAAAATTAACCCAACCATTGTGCTTTCAATTTTTCATATCTCACCACTCCCCTATAGAAATATTTTTATCAAAAAAATCGATTGAAAAATCTATCATACCACATGAATTTTTTCATATTCACTTCTAAAATTTTCATTTCCTCGGAATCTCTACATATTTACACTCCCAATGTTCATCAATATTCACTAATTGCTTTAAGTTTATGACTAAATACTTCCAACCAACTCATAGATTTACTAATGATAATGAATGTTTCAAGGGAGATGGTGGAATCAATGATGAGACATGTGGTATTTGAAAATATTTTTGAAAATTACTTCCATTATAAGCATCTATTTTTTGAATATTGTGATGATTAAAGGATTTTATATAGAGGTAAAATCTATTAAATGGTTTTTTTCTTTTTCATCTAATTGTTTCCTTTCATTTTTAATATTTTTATATTGATTTTTATTATTTTTATTATTTTTATAATTAAATTGTTTATAATTGTAAAAAATTTATAATTTCAAACTAATCATTTTTTTATTTTAAATTTTAAATTAACATTGAAAATTACATGTGTTTATAAATCATATTTTTTATGTTGTTTCTCAAAAACAATTCACAGCTCTATATTCTCTCATAATGTTTTTAAATATATATTATGTTTCACAGCGGTAATTGTAATAACTAATGTGAAATATGAATTAAAACATCATTTATTTAAATAATTGATGTGGTAAATGATATATCAAGTCAGCTACTATAAATAAATGATGTAATAAACAAAAAATATTTAGATTTTCAATGATTTATCATACTGATTATCATTAAAATTTATGTGATAAATATTTTTAATAGAGGTTAATTAAACTGAGGTTAAAAATATATTTTTAACATTGCTTTCAATAACTTTTATTTTTAATCAATGTTCAAAGTCAAAAATAACTGATATTAAATAGGTATTATTCCACTAGTGATGTGTGTGTGTGTGTGTGTGTATTTAAGATCCAGGTTTAGGTAAAATTATATTACCTCATATAATTTTAGATTTGATAATTTACATTAAATGTATTATTATCAAGACTTTTGTTGTGATAAGTTTGTGGATATTAGAATCAATAAGGACTTGAAAGAGTAATATTGACATGTATTCAAATTTTGGGTCTTTAAAATGAATGGTATGTTTGATTTATATCTTATATTACTTATAGAACTTATAATTTATAGTAATTGGTATTGTATGTTTTTAATTTATTTGTTAAAAAAAGTGAATTTATTTTACTTAATATTATTTTCAAATTCTCCAGCCTCTTTTATAATGCTTATCAAAATCTTCTTGTTAAACTCATTAGTTTGAATAAATTAATCTTAGGTTAATCAATACTTACTAGAAATTTCTCTAAGTGCATGTTACTTGTAATAGGAACTTTTATATAAGATTTTCCAGGATTATTATTGAAAAATAACACTTATATAAATTATTTACATAACAAACCTAGCCCATATACCCAAAAAAAGTACCTAAATAAGATCACCACTATCTTTAAGAGAGTTCCTAGATCACTAGGGGTTGGATACTAGCATCATGGGTCTCAGTTTATCATTGGAAAATTATTTTACCATTCTATTTCAAATAATATTCACATTTAAGTTTTTTAAAATAATATCATGAAACATCCATATTTAAAATGTTTCTAAGATAATAATATGATCTATTCTTCATATAGGATAACTTTTACACCAAAAATACATAGCAGAACTAAATATTATTGATATAAAATAATAAATACTCTATTTATATATGAATATAGATAAAATAAGTGGTAGTACCAACACTCATACACCAACCAGAGTTGCATACACAACTGAATGGACTTGAAATAATTAAGAATAATTGGTGATGAGATAAAAGGAAGACTTTATCCAGACATGGCCTCCATGATCTAAGCCTCATAATGACCACACCTACTAAACCTCCATCCAAGTCTAAATAAATTAAAATGTTCTAAAATAGATATCAATATACCTAAAATTTAACAAGTGAATGTACATGTCCACCAGAGTGTACATTCAGGGTGTGAACATAAATACTCATTAGGGAACTACTAACTATGTTTCAACTCATGCAGTTAATGAATAGGTGTATTGATGAACAATTCTACACATTTACATATACATATATCAAATTTATTTTTCATACAAAAATCAAGAATAGAAATACTAAACAAATAAGTTTCCTATATATAATACTAACTACAACACATAACTCTCTATACTAGGAGAGTCTATACCTATACAAATCTAATTTGAGTCGACCTAAAAATTTGTGATGAATGAATACAACAAATTTATGGTGCAATAATTTTCCTGGTGGAAGGGAATAGTGTATACAAAGTGACATAAATATTTTGGTCCATCTATCGATAAAGGGGAAGGTGTATAATAAATCAGAAAAATATTTTATATTTTCCCATTATGAAAGGGTATGGTGTATATAAAGTTAGGGCATTGTAAGCCCGCGAAATTCTATTACTGGATAATATATTTGTTATGTAGTTTACAATAGTAATATAATTATTTACACATTCTCTATATCATAAAGTATTAAATACACATTCATATGACATAGTCAATAAATTAATGATATTTTATTAATATTTAATTCATTTTATTCCAACATATTTATGTATTCAATAAGTTCTTGCGAGTTTTTGAATTAAAGTTCCAAATCATTTGATTGTATGAATATTGTTTAGAATGGCCAAATTGGAAATTTAATTTACTTATTTGTTTTTTTAAGTAATATGAATGTATTAAAACTAATTCATCTTTATCTTTATATAATGAAGTCATGAATCATATAATGTAACATTAGATTCCATGCTTAATAAGAAAGTTGTTAAATAAAGTGATAATGCTTTGATGATTGTTATGGGTTTATCCCCAAATAAAACTTGAATAAATGGAAAAGTAATTTTCACCATAAACATGGATTCGGGATTTGTAATCATCATCCAACACTCTACATAACCATCATCCAGCTAGCTGCATAAGTATTATCCAACACTCTATGTAACCATTATCTAGCCACTATAAGCATCATTGCGTAATTTTATAATAATCATCTAACTACCTAAACAACATTATTACTACTTAATTATGAATCAATTTCATTCATAATCATAAATTTAGTCCTATAATCATATAGGGGATCCATATATAAACATCATCTTGTGTTCCATAAGCATGAATCTTATCTAATTAAACACTAATACTAGTTTTGTAATCATGATGACTTTAAAAAATTAATCAGAAGAATGAGTTTCCATAGGAAGTTCCTAAGGATTATCTCTACATAGAGGTTGTTGTAAAACCCTTTTGGTAAGGTGGAGGTTGTTTGAAAATTTTTAAGGGGACCTTTGTTATTATCCAAATATATACCTCATGTCTAAGTGATCTTTACACCCTTGGTTTTATATTGATAAAAATTAATTATAGTTCTTCTGGGGGTGTGGTTATTTCTATTGTTGATATGGTCTCCTAGGTAATATGGATGCACAATCCACTATCTCTTTTAATTAAGGGAACCAATTAGTAATGTGGCTTAGTTTAGTGAAAATTACACAAGGCTTTACAAGAGTGTGTTGGGATTTCTTTTGATCCAAAGAAATATATCTCACCATAGTGCTTAATTCCTCTGACATGGTGTTAATTAAATAATTTTCAATAGAATATGGACTTACCTGATTTAATCCTCTAATATTTAGTGTACCTTGATCTCTAAATTACTAGGTGTTTTGTGTTATCTTTTCAATAAATTCATGTGTAGTTACTAGTGTTTTGTCAAAAAATTCACCTTAATTTGTGTCATCCACCATACCCCTCTCCATAGGTTTGAAGCCTTCATATAAGTACTAGATGAGAAGCTAATCATTGATTTGTTGATATGGGAAACTTTCATATAGCTTATTAAATTTCTCCTAGTACTCATACATTGACTCACTTTATGATTTATTGATCCCTAAGATCTCTTTTCAAATGGTAGTGATCCTCGATGCTGGAAAAATATCTATAAGAATTTACATTTTAAATCATTCCAATATGTTATGTCTTCAGGTTATAAATAATACATCTAATACTTTACAGTTCCATCAAGTGAGAATGGAAATTATCTTAGTTTGATATGATCTTCAAACACAATTCTTAGCTTCACTACTGATCATATCATATTGAATTATTTAAGGTTTCTATATGGATCCTCATTGGATAATCCATGAAATTTTAAAATTCCTATACACTGAGCTTGTCAAGTTAAATCCCTAAGGTTGCATACAACGTAACACCCCAGGTAAATAAAGAGTATGACATTTTCACATTTATCAATTTTTTTGAATAAAATATTTATATAACTTTAAATGGGACGCTATGCTTGATGGCGTACCCAACACGCAACAACGAGTTTTTTGGGAATCTTACGTTGCACTCTAATAATAAAACAATATTATTTTAAATGGTAGTTAACGCCTAGATGTTGTGATGTTGGGAAAGAATAGAACTAACTACAAAATGATTATATATGTTTGTCAAATATTTTTACTTTTTACAATAAATGTTAGAGGATTAAAAATGCGAATGAATCCAATTTTAAGCGTAAACATTCTAATATTCTTTAAAAGGTCGATTAACCGCCTTTTGATGGTGAACCTCTTTTAAATCCACTTTTTGAAAATTTTATGTGTTATATTTGACAAAATAAAATTCTTCTCTAGAATCGGGACATCAAAATTTACTTTGTGTAAATTTTTGGTATTTTTCCGAAAAAGTTCAATTTTTAATGAATAGTGAAAAATGTTGTATTTTAACTCAAAACCTCTTTTTAATATAATTTATTTATATGATTAGATTATATTTTTAATTGGGTTTAAAGTGAAATTATAATATATTTTTACCATTTAATCAAATAGTGTTCATTGGAATTAATTTCACTTTGAAATTTGACTTAAACTAGTGTCAATCTTTTCATATATATTGTTTCATAAAAACATGTTATTTGTTCTGACAGCGGGAATTAATTATTAAATTAATTAATGTAACTTATATGTTATGAATTTTGTAAAATAGAAATCATTTTTGAATTCGGAATATCAAATATATATTAGGGTGATTTTTTGGTAATTTTCTGAAAAACTTCAATTTTTGATGAATAGTGAAACCACTAATGGTACTTATAAAAACTGATTTTCCGTTTAAATGAAATTTTTCCACCTTTGTGTTTTTAATTTCAAAAATCCAACATACATGGTTTTCATTAAGAAGTAAAATGTTGTTCAATGGGATTGAAATAATTTTTTTGTGAATAGTAACTTATTAAGTTTTTAATCGCGATTAGAGGTAATTAGTGTAGTTTAAGGTAAAAATAATGTTTTAATAATATTAAATGACCTAGACACATGTCCTACCCTCATTGGATGAGTCATGTCCGACCAAGAAAATCCATGGGTCAACTTTGGTACCCCATGGAGCCACTTTGGTTGGAAAATGACATAAATACCTTTTTATTTAATGTTAAAATTAAAATATCACAAACATGAGTTCTTTAACTAAAACAATTTTTATATGGGGTTATACAAGTCATAATTTTTAATATAAATAATCATTGGAAATATAAAAAGATTTCCTACATCATAGTATTTTTTTTATAATTTTTAGAAATTAAATAAATTAAATTATTTATGACATCATGATGATGCAGTGATGACCTCATTATTTAACGATTTAAATAAAATGGAAAGATAATGTAAAATATAAGACCTACACATGTCCAAAACCTATTGGATGGGTGGATTTATAACCCTTATCACCTTATCCTCGAAACACATCAATGTGGGACCATTAAAATCTGAAACTCATTCTAAAATAAAGTAACATTTCTTTACTTTCCAAGAGTGCCCCTCCTCTCCTCTTATAAAAGGCCCCCACCTCTACCTCCTTACCCACACTTCCAAAGCCTTTGGCTCGGCCAACCCCTGCCCATTTTATCTCTACACATCCCTATCTAACTCCTTGAAGCCTCAAATTGGGAATAAGTCTTCCCAAGGAAGCCTTTGAGCTCAAACCAAAGGGAGTTTTCCGATTTTAAGGTAATGTCTTCACTTGTGTCCTTTTGTTTTATTTTGCTTCTCCAACCCCCTAAACTCTTTTTATTAATTTATTTTGTAACAAATACAGTATCTTCAATATACTAGGATGTTTTTATAATAAGTATTTGAGCTACACTTACACACACCTACATCTAATGGTTAAAGAATATACTGTTTTTGTGGATGGTGAATTTCTGCCTCACGAAACGATGATTGTTCAACATTCTTCTAACACCTTCAAAGGTGGCCATTAATATGAAACTATATTTATATATGATATATAATATGTTTATTTTTTACTTAATCGTCTGTATTTTTCATTTATGGCATACCTTTATGGTTTCCATTATGGGTAAACGTGATATCTTCATTTAAGGAAGTGCGGACTACTGCCCCCTCAAAGTGATTTGATTCGTTAATACCATATGTGGTACGTATAAAGGATATATTTAATATAATTATATATGATACCATACTGTAATTAAAATACTATTATGTATCATTATGATTTAATTCCATTAAATATGAAATAGAAATGGAAGTAGCGTTCATGCGTACGTATGGCTTACCGTCTCCATGAACGGTACATTTCATTTCTTATCTCAAAATGTTATGTACTATTATAAGTACATATATATAATGGATATATATGTAATATATTACATCTAAATGATGGATATAATTCTGGAATTATAACATATATATATCTCTCATTTTGTTTTAATTCCATTAATATGACAAAAAATGAAAGTAGCGTTCATGCGTACGTACGGCCTACCGTCTCCATGAACGGTGCTTTTAATTTTTATCTCCAAATGTTATGGAATAGTATAAAATGAATATATACTGGATATATATGATATTTAAAACATAAATACTATTCTGGATATGATTTACCTATAACTACATGGAAAATTATTTTCCAACAAGTTCAATTTTTGACTCATGTACCAAACATCGACAAAAACGTCTGATATGAACTCATATTATTAACCAAATTATTATAACATTAAAATATGTGATATTAACTGAATAATAATCTTTATAGGAGTTCCTTAAGAAATTATAAATTTACCAAAGTTTATTATTCATGAATATAAAGAAACGAACAAGACAAGTCGGACTTGAGGTAAGGGATCCTACTCCTCTCTTTCTTTTTAAGTACAATATTTTATGTCATCCCTTTTAAGCTCATCATTATTGTGATTGGGATGTTCTTTTATATTACTCTTACTGTAATTTTTATTTTCATATGATGAGAGACCCTATTCTCTCTCATCAATCCATTTTGGAAGTTTTGAGTGGCACCGTTAGGCTGCCGAATTTTCGTAAGAGATCTAACCTCTCTTTTTTTTAAGTACTCTCATTTATGTCACTTCTTTTAAGATCCTATTTGTTATGATGGGGGATGTTATTTTATATTCCTCTTGCTGTACATTTTATTTTAATATGATTAGATACTCTATTTGATCTCATCAATCCATTTTTGGAAGTTTTGAGTGGCGTCGTTAGGCTGCCGAGTTTTCGTAAGAGATCTAACCTCTCTCTCTTTTTTAGTACTCTCATTTATGTCACTTATTTTAAGATCCTATTTTTTATGATGGGGGATGTTATTTTATATTCCTCTTGATGTAAATTTTATTATAATATGATGATATACTCTATTTGATCTCATCAATCCATTTTTGGAAGTTTTAAGTGGCTCCGTTAGGCTGTCAATTTTTTGCAAGGGAACTTCTTAACCCAAATTTGATTCTTTGGGATAAACTTGTACTCCTTGAATATGTCGTTATATGAAGATGTGTGAATAACCTCTGATTGTTTTACACTTAATATCCACCTATATTTTGTGTATTTGTTTGTCACACATAATTATGTAATTGATTTATCCTTAAACCAAGGATACCGTCTTTGTAGGGGACCTCGTCTCAATCTCCATTCATTGAGACATATTTTGTTTTATACACAACCTTCTTTTATACAGTGTATAAACCCCTTTTACTTTTACGTTTATCCAAAAAGGAATCTTTTTTATATGAAGCGTTTTACTAAACGACAAAAGGGAATGTTTTTGTCATATGTATGCGGCGACAACGACTTCTCCGCCGCCGTGACCATTATTTGAGTTTCGGCTTCCTCTAAAAGCCATACCTTCTTTTTAAAAGAAAAATAAATACCATTTTTTACATTTCATTTATTTTGGTATTGAAAATAGTTTTCATAATTTTTTTATATCAATGTGTTGTATTGATATCTTGTGATTGAAAGGTGGAAATGTTATGTTTCCTTTATGCATGTTTTATGTGATACGATTATGTTATGGTTCTTGGGCATTATTATGAAGACGGGTGGTTCCGTGATAAACTAAGGGCGGGTGAGCCCGATATAGCTCTCCAATGCATTGGGTAACGTGAAGGAGTGAAACACTAAGGTTTCTCCGAAGAGATTTAGGGAATATACTGTGGTGGGTATTCCAAACGTAACCAAGAGGGTTACTCCCTACGTAAGAATGTTATGAATGCCTCAAGTTACCTTTATGTATTATGATTTCTATGATTTATTCATGATTTGATGAGGTATGTTAAAGTGCTTATGTTTTATGAATAAAGTATGATTTCATTGATTCTTATGTGTACATGTACTCATGTTTCCTTTCCATATATTTTTATATCCCTTACTGAGCTTTTTATGCTCATCCCAAGTTTTTGAAATGTTTTTCACAGGTCAAGGGAAAGATACATGATATGATGATAGTGTCAAGGAAGTGTCAAGAAAGAATCCATGTTTTATTTTTAATATGTTTCCATTGATGGGAAAAAATGAATACTATCTTTTATGTAACCCCATTGTTTAAATGAGGAATGCAATGCAAGTTTATGATCTAATTCTCTAAAACTCTAAACCTGAAAAGATCCTCAATGTGTAATCTTATATTAACTCAAGATTAAGTAAGGTTTTAAGGCTGGGGCCTTATATACAATATTAGGTTTAGAGGCAAAGATATCCTTGGGATTATTTTTTGACATTAATCAAATAAAAATGAAATAAAGAAAAATAGACCATGATAAAAAGATAATAATTTTGAATTGATGGTCTTAAAAAAGAAAAATTGAGAAAGGGGATAAATGGAAGAATAAAAAGAAAATAAAATAAAGAACTAAAAGTAAAAAAATACATATAATTAGTTAAATAAAATATTTTACTCTCTAATAATGGTTCCAATTTTAAATACACTATCCTGGGCACTCTCAAATGATGTGTAATTTTTAGTTCTTAAGTGCAGTAGAGTGGCTGACCAATGTTGTTCTCTAAGGAGGAAGCACTTAAAACAATATATTAAAGTTATTTTGAAAATAAAATAAAATAAACTCAATATCAAAAATATTTTATGGTTTTTTTAAGGTTTATAACATAATAAAATGTATGTTGGAAGCATATTGTATTTTTTTCTTTTTGAAATTTCTTTGATAGAATTTAACAAGAATATTTTTTTAGAAAATATTTTTTAAAGGTGTAATCAATATAAATATAAATATTCACTTACTTATTAAACATTATAATTCAATTTAAAATACATTAATTATAATCCCCTAATTTTTTATCCCTCGATCCCTATGATAATTAACTTAACCACAAAGATGAAATGATGTAAACCCTATGATAGATTCGGAATGTGAAAACATATCACCCAAATTTTATTGATTATATAAGGTTATATTATGGTAAGTAGTAAATTATGGCACATATCCATTCAATAAATAACGATTAATTGAGTTTTTGGATTGTATATTAACTTTGCAAATTGATCTAATTTTGTTTTGGTTTACCAATTAAGATTGTGCTCTCACAATTTACACATTACTCGACCTCACATATTTTGTGTTAATTGTTCAATTTCTTTCATGGTTTCATTTAAGTTAAAAACTAAATTCATTTATCATATTAATTAAATTATAGTTCCTCATTTATTTAAAACAAATAATTGAATAAGGTGAGAATTAGATCGATTATAAAGAAAAACTACTCTTTCATGGATAGTGTAATCATTTTAGAAACACTTTTCATATCAAAAGGTATATAAAGAGTATAACCCAATCTCATTTATACTATTTATTTATATAATAAAAAATTAATTAAATAAATATAAAATAATAGAATAAATAGAAGATAATTAAAGAGTTTATTACAAAAAAATTACAATGTGAAGAAAAAAGAAAAGGATTCAAGGGATACTTGACTCAAGAGATCTACCAATTGAAATTCTTACATAAATAAATCTAAACCACTTACCTTACCCTCTATCATCAATATCCTAATGCATGTACAACCCCATCCTAATGATAAAAACACACATTTATAGAGTAAATGTGAGGCTAGGGTTCTAAGAGGTTTCAAGTGTGAATGGGAAAATTCATCAAAATATTTTAATCCAACTTGCACCAGCATTTTTACCTCCAAAATGAATTAACCAGATTTCCTTACATAAAATGATTTGTGAAATTTTTTTTCCTCTATCTATTTTCAAAATTTGATCCCAATCTAAGCCTCAATTTTTAAGATATGACCCAAATGGTGAAGTGGTGTCAAATATAATGAGTCTAGTCCATCTTTGAATTCATGGACCATTTAATTAAATGAAATTCAAGATACATCTAGAATATTCTAAATAAATTTTTTATAAAATTTATTGAGAAATTATTTTATGAAATTTCAAATTTAAATAAGCCACAGACAAATATTTATGACTAAAATATTGCAGTTCATTTTAAAGGGTAAAAACTGGAATTTTTATGAAATTAAAAATGAATTATCTAATCCCAAATATTTCATATTTAAACATATTTAACATAATGTGATGAAATTATGTCATTTATTGTCAATAAAAATGTATTTTATCAATTTGTTACTAAATTATTTTGAATTAAAAACTGACTTGATCCAAATGTTACCAATATTTCATTGCTTGGAAATACAAGATCCAAATAAACACATAAAATAGTTCACACATTTATACTCTATACTAAATCCCACATGAGTGGATGAATAAAAATTAAAGTGGAGATAATTCCCCTTTTTACTCAATGGAATATATAAGGAGTGGTTGTGAAGCTTATAGCCATGATAAGTACATGACTGGGCGGACCAATAAGGATGTTTCCTTCAGAGATTATTCCCAACCTTTAGAAGATCAGCCATCAAAAAATAGATCAACACTAATAGGAATATATTAGGAGATACACTTTATGAGTATTTGAATTGGTTTAAGAATCTTTGTTCCAGCTTCCCACATCTGACCATCATGGACAACCACTTTCTTGCATCCTTTATTCAATGATTGCTAGATAATGACAGAAATATTTTTGATGCATTAGTAGAGACTTGGTTTTTTTCTTATAAGACTTTGATATATATATATATATATAGATCTAGGTTCTAAGATGGTATGTGATTCAGAGGCTTAGTGTTCCTAGAATTAATTCTATAAAAATATTAAAAAAAATATTTTGCGTGCACAAGTTCTTAAATAAAATTGGATATCTCTTAAATGGAATATTAGATCAGAAATATGATACTATGTTTGAGTCTGGAATGTAGTTTTTACCCTAGGTATGACCTAAAGTAGGTCAGCATGGGACGTTCAAAATATTTTTTTTTGGTGGTACATTAAGTAAGTTAATTAATTATTAAATTGATTAATTAATTTGTTTTGATATATTGAAATTTATATATATATATACTTCTAAGATGATTTCTCCAGGGTTATCCATATAAACCTTGGACTAAATCTATATCTCTTTCACCCTCCTATACTGGTGAATATCATCAGATGATGATGAAATACCAAATTAGATCAGATCAAGACACAATGAATGTAATGGATTCTATTGATCATTGGAGGATGACTTCTTTGTAAATTAATGATCCATAATCAAGTTAAGACTCTTAAATTTGTTTTTTTATTCCCTTTGTATTAAATAGTTTGAGCGGATCAACCCCCTTCTATCAATATTTGGAAAGTTTTAGCCTTTTCATGCACCCAAGTACTGATATATTTGATTATCTCATTTTTTTTCTAACCCCATTTTCTTGTTATTGATCATTGTCCAAGAATGCTTAGATAATTATGTTTAAACCTAATTTTATTCTTTCCCCCTTGTTTATTTCCATTCATCACTGGTTGGACCCCGAGGTCCCAGTTAGACAATTTCCCGGTGGTACAGAGCCTGATCGGACCCCCAGATTTGTGGTGGTTTCATGTACATGGAGTGGATTAATGATGTGTGGATAGATATGGGATTTTGAAGATGTATGGGAGATCATTTTTATGATCATAGTATGAGTCGAAAGAGTTGGAAGTCATTGTGGTGTGTGGTTTGTGTGACGAACCCCTGATGAAAAATGAAGGTCGTTTCCTGGTGAACGGCATCCGAAGACCCTAGTTTTTTTCTAGATCTGAAATTTTTAGGCTGATTCAAGGAGATATCTATGGTGGATCAATGAGATTAAAGTATAAAGATCATATTTGATAATATGTAGAAAACTTGACTACACGTAGTGTTCAAGGATAAACCCATGGCGTGCATCCCTTCAGCAGTGGTGGTTGGGGATTTGGAATCCTATAAGGATGGAATGGCGTGTACATCACCAACATGTTGTGCACCACCATATCTATGTGGATGGTGTATGTGATGGGTCACATGGCCAGGTACACACCATGTGCAGAGTACATGGACACTGTCAAGTCACACTGATTGCACCCCATGTGAGGCGACATGTTGTGTATAGAGTACACGGACACAGGGTCTAGTAAATGAACGTGACCATTAGGACACGGTCCTAGTCCCAATTAGTATAGACACACTATGTAGTCCACCTAAACAGTTTGTACTACTACATGGGATGGATCTGTGTTCCATCCAAGGACATGGATAGGATGTGGAGTGGGACCACACATTGTGTGGGTCCCTCACACGTCATTTACCCCTTGACTTATTTTGAGGAAACTTCAAGGGTTCTTATCTCCTTAGTTGGAACTCGTATTTTTTACCATGAGTATCCAATCTTGAGTGATTTTTCATGTATAATGTGATGATCCCCTTATTTTTTGAATTTCAATGTATGATGTGAAATGTTCCAAGTATGTTTCTTGTTTAGGAGATGCTCGATGATGAAAGTGATCAGGGAAGATCACCAGAGGCTTATTATAAGTTGAACCCCACTACCAGGTAGGGTTTGGGTCCACGATGACTAGAGTGGAACCCCCCTGTCATTCAAGGGTGTGGGTCCTCAACCACTAGAGTGGAACCCCCCCCCCCCCCCCCCTCAGTGTGGGCATAGGTCATCTATAGTTACCTTCTAAGTGAAACCCCCTATCAGATAGGTCATGGGTCCTCAATGACTAGAGTGGAACCCCCTATAACACTAGGGCATAGGTACTCGACCTATAGAGTAGACCCCCCCCCCATAAACTTGGGCGTGGGTCCTCTACCTTACTAAGTGTAATTCCATATCAATATAGGGCACAGGTCCTCATGACACTAAAGTGGAACCCCCCATCGGTATGCGTGTGGGTCCTCTATGGATACTTTCATAGTGGAACCCCATTGAAGAACAAGGGTGTGTGTCATCTACTTTGATTTGGTACCCCCCTTGACTATTCAGCACAATGAATAGGTGTAGTTTGACTTGGAAGGTTACTTCTAGGAAGAAAAGTGAGATGTTGGGCATCATTGATGGAATTTTGGAACTATTAGCTACTCTTCTTCTTTGGTTGATCTATGAGATAGAGATCCCCTTACTCTCTCATTTTGGATTCTTTTACTGAGAATATATATATATATATATATCCATTTTTATACTCACCTTGAACTTGGTTACTCTCCTTCCAGGAGAGGAGATGACGTGTGGGGTATTACATGTGTTTTCCATGTTTGGATTCTCATGATTAGATTATTCTAATTTCCTGATATAGGTGGCGAAGACTCGATAGGTAGTTCATCTACTCACCTTGTTTATCCTCTTGTGTTTGGATGAGCTTACTTTCACTCTTGGTTTGGGTTGAGTTGTTTTCTTTGACTATATATTGCATCTAAGATCTTTCTTTTCCTGTTTTATATCTTACTTATCCTCATTTATCTTTTGGGGTGTTCCTTTTTGCTATATATATACTCACCCCTACATGGTATTTTCCTACACATGTTGTTTCTTATGTAAACAAAGAACATGGTGACCATGGATTCATAGGAGCTTAGGGATACTAGGTGATTGGACTGCGTACAATGGTTCTAGATTGGGATTCAGGATCTTAGATCTCTTGGCTATTTATGTTTCCAATTTTCTATCAGTTTGGGACATATTTTTGGTTGGGAGTGTATTTTCCCCTTTACTTTTTATTTTACACTCCCATACTTTTGTACTATCTATAGGTTCATGCATTCTTGGTTTACTTTATGGAAGTGTTGCGTCTTTTACTCTTTCCTTATGTACTTTTTCATTGATATAGTTGTGTGTTAATGTGTTCAAGTACTTAGGTAACCCCCCTCCCATGTTAGTTATGCTTTCATCATTGGTCACTATCCACTAGCCTAAGGAGGCGGTCTTGGGGTAGTTGTGGCTCGAGCCCTGGTTTGGGTCAGGTCTTGATAGCATTATCTAGAGTATCTTTGATATAAAAATCACCATCATAACTAAAATTAATCATTAAAAATATTGTGCATAACACAAAATAGTTTAGCATTAGAGGTATAAGAAAAAGAAGACTTCATGTGGTAATATCTTTTAATTCATCTCCTTTGTTAGAATATAGACTTTAAGAACTAAACATTTTTTCAAGATAGTTACAATTGAAGTAAACTAGTGAATAGTGTAAACCAATTAAGGTATATGGTTTATGATCATCACTCAGTCATTTTACTGATTAGCGTGTTGAAGTGATGGCAATAAAATTTGTGACAAATAATTTTAGAAAAGTAAATTATAAAAAAACACTAAAGGATATATATAATTTACAAGTCCAATGTGTTTTTGAAAACCAAAAAAAGTAAGGCTCAGCCACCTTACCAAAACCAGTACTAGAAAAAAAACCCCACTATTTCAATAAAACTACAATAATCCTTATAAACAACTAGTTTTTCACCCCCTGTTATTCTGGAAAAGGATACCCTATGAACAACCCTTATCCAACAACCAAGCCCCAGTACAGCAACATCCAATATCTAAGGTTCAGGAATTTTGAAATGAATTTAAGGAGTTGAATAATTAGATTGAAAATATTATAGATATTCTATCTAAAACCCTTGGTAAATTACCATCCCAATAAGTCCTTAATCCTAAGGTAAATGTGTTCATGGTGACCAAAATAATTTTCAAGGAACTTCCTCCAGTAACCACCCCTGAACCTGAACAAAATCAAACAGAACATGAAGAAATTAAAGTTGAAAATTATGTCCAAATTTCTGAAAACCAGTACCAATAAGAAAGTAATGAAGAGGAAGATATGGTTGGTACAATAATAAAGTGACAAGAGACCCCATTAAAAAGACATAAAAGGGATAATAAATATCTTCTACTTCCATTTACATTCAAGATGATCCAATCCAAGAAGATCCAAGAGGTAGAAGTTTAAAAGGAAATTATATAAACATTCCATCAAGTTGAGATCAGTATTTCCCTTATATAAACTATCAATAAAATACCAAAGTATGCTAAGTTCCTAAAATAAATTTGAACCAAAAATAGTAAACTTCAAGGTAATGATAAGTTCAATAAGGTAAGAAGTGTTTCATCCTTGATTACACCTCAGTTTCCTATAAAATGTCTAGATCTTTAGAAATTTTCTATCTTGTGTGCCATTGGTTACTTTAATAATTTTAATGAATTATGTGATTTAGGTGTTTCCATTAATGGTATGACTCACTTAGTTTTTAATTATTTTTAGATGGGATATTTGATTCCACCGATAGTGGTAATTCAACTTGTAAATAGATCCATTGTTTTTCTAGTAGGGTTATTGGAGGATGTGTTAGTTAGAGTGAAATCTTGGTATTTATAGATGAATTTTATATACTCAACATAGTGTAAGATAGACCACCAATACACTCATCCATAATTATTGGTAGACATTTCTTGAATACATCTAATACTATCATCAATGTTCATTGAGTATCACTCACCATGGTGTGTGGAGAAAACATTTTCCACTTTAGCATATTTGATACTATGAAGCCCCATTTGGAGGATCAATCCCTTATTACACTTTCCCACATTGAATAAGTTTAAATGAGGGAGGATTCAGGAATGTTACATGGAAGTCTATCCTTAAGGAAACATTTAATGATTGAAAATTCAATATAAAAATAATATGTATATAAATCTGTAAAATCTATTTTTATATTAAAATAATAGGTAACTTATGAGATTTTTTTATGAATTTGATTATTTATTTAATGAATAATAATATGATTTTTTATCTTTTGTGTGAATAATATAGGCCTTGAAAGTGAGAAACTCTAACTTGGTTTCATATTTAGAGAAACCACCAAATTTGGAATTGAAACCACAACCCACTAATTTGAAATATTTTTACTTAATTAAAGGAGAAAAATTACTAGAAATAATTGCTAGAAACCAGTGAAAAATCCAAGAACATGAATTTATTGAACTTTTTAAGGAAAATTTGGAAGCAATGGGTTGTAGTTTAAGTGATATTATAGTCATTAAACCAAAAATCTACATGCATGGGATTCTAATTATTGAAAATTCTAGATCTTTTAGGCAGTCCCAAATGAGGATAAATCCCACCATAATAGATATATTTAAGAAGGATATAGGAATATTTTAAAGTTAGGGATCATCTATCCCATCTTTTACTCGCAATGGGTTAGATCCATTAATGTATTTCCTAAAAACTAAATAGAAAATTGTGAGAAATGACCAAAATGA
Source organism: Viscum album (assembly GCA_963277665.1). Classification (NCBI taxonomy): domain Eukaryota; kingdom Viridiplantae; phylum Streptophyta; class Magnoliopsida; order Santalales; family Viscaceae; genus Viscum; species Viscum album. The sequence continues at coordinate 1,082,588,843 of OY728137.1, read as the reverse complement.
GTTAATTTATATGATAATTCAGAATAGTTGGCGATGTATATTTAATTTGATACATGTGGTGTTAGATTATTGGACTTAGTGATATAGTTTATTTCTCTAATTAGAGATGATAAGGGATCAATATTTTTTAAATGAATAAGCTTCATATAATTTTTATATTGTGACTGCATGATTGTTGGATGGATACAAGCTTAAACCTGCTCATCAAACAAGAATGGATGCTCAAGGTGAATTCTGAGATGGATTTCCTGGATGAACCCATCAAGATATTTTCATGTTAATTTGAGTTGCACCAAGTGAAAACGTGCACTCAAGATGGTTAGAATCACTGGAAAAAATTTGTAAGTGAAGAAGAGAAATTAGCTTCATGAGTCAAAGCATGTTGAGAATTACTTTATGAGTTTTTTAGTATAGACCTAATGAACAAAGAAGAAAATTTCACCAACTAAGTGGGTAAAATGAATGGAATTAGGAAGTTTAATATGGTTTATACTGACTAAATTTGTCAAAGTCTTGGTTGTTCTAGATCTTGTTGAAGAAACCATGAATAATGACTATTGTAACTGGTTTAATAAGAAAGTAGAAGGCCAAAGAATTTATTTATCTTGTAGGGTGAAGATTTCATGATTTTATACTAAGGAACAATTGGTTGATAGCTAGAGAAATTAATTTCAATTACGAAAGTGGTAGAATTGGTTAAATAGTTTTTTTAAAGTTTTAGTGGTAGTGACATATGGCTAATTAATACCCTATTTCACTTAGTTTTGGTGTTCATAGGTAGTGAATGTGAGAAGCTAAGTTGGTATAATTTTCCTTTAAAAGAGGAAATAAGTGAAATTATTGTGGGAGAAGTAATGAATTCTATATTTAACTTTGACTGACTCTGAGAAGGAGTGGGATCTCTTTGGGAGATGTGAGATAGGTTTCAAGAAGAAAGGAAGCTAGACATAGATGGTGAGCAATGATATTTTCTCAATAGATAAGAAAATTTCAATTCCATATTATATTTTTGATTTATTTATATTACTAGTTTATCATATTATCCATTTTAATTTTAAATATACACTATAACTCAAATCTTGAGAGGAATTTATTGTTTTTTTTTATCCTTTCATGTTCTTGATTCATTTATTCAAGTGTAGTTTTAATTATTATTGGATTTTTTCCTTTAAATTTAGTTTCTATTTCTAATTTTTGTTTCAATATATGAGAATAATTCTCAAGGCTATTTTGAACAATTTTTTACCTATTTCAATAGATCAATAGGTTGAGTAAAGGGACATATTGAATATACATTCACATATTAATGGAAATAAATTATGTGAATGACATTTTAGTATCAAAACTCATTAAACCCATTATCTAGAACATCATTTATTCTAAAATACACTTCAATCAAATTCATTATCTAATGTCATTCTAGCATGTATCTTTCCCAAAACCCATAGCTTTAATTAATAACACTCTTAACACCATTTACCCAATTCCATATTATTCACCAATTCTTCACACATATTCACTTATGCATCCATTCTAATTCCCAATTTATAGTTGCATGGGATTAATAAATAATCTCTTAGTTCACTCGCCCAAATTACATTGGGTTCAACCCTACCGACTACTATTTTAGTTTTAGGTAGGTTTTGTAAATAGATATTTTGATAGTGTAATAACCAATCAATTTTATAGTTTGTATAGATTATAGGAAGCTAAATTATTCCACTAAGAAGGATCACTTTCCTATCCTGTTTATTTACTTGATGTTGGAGATATTGGTAGGGAGAAATCACTATTATTTTTTTGAGGTATTTTCAAGTTACTTCCTGGTACCTACTACCATAGGGGACTAAGATAAGAAAATCATTACATGTATCTTTGGAACCTTTTCATACTAGAGGATGACATTTGGATTATGTAATGCCCCAGTTACATTTCATAGGTTCATAGTAAGTGTATTTTTTTATTATTTTGAGGACTTATTGGAAGTTTTTTAAATAAATTTACTATTTTTAAAGATTCATTTGATCATTTCTTGAAAAAATATAGAAAAAAATTTGAAAACTTACATTGAAAAGAACCTAGTTTTGAAATTTGAAAATTTTCATTTCATGGGGGGAAGAGAAATAATCCCTAGGTATTTAATTTCAAAAAAAATACATTAATGTATAAAAATCAAAAATTGAAGTGATTAGTTTTTCCTCCTTCAAATTGTGTGAAACAACTTAGATATTTTGTAGGACGTGCAGGTTTTTATAAGAGATTCACTAAAGAATTTAGTAATATTTATCTTCCCCTTTCTAGGTTACTTTTTAAAGCAGATTATAATTTTTTAATGATGAGTTAAAGGAATATTTTGGTGGGTTGAATAGAAGATTAATCACACCACCAATGATGGAGCCATCAAATTGGGAACAACTCTTTGAGATACCTTTTGATGTTTATAACCATTCCATTGGGGAAGTCGTATCCCAAATAATTTAGGAAATTCCACAATTAATTTCTTATGCTTCAATAACATTGGATTCTACCCAAATCAACTATGAAACTATAGAAAATTATTATTAGAAGTTTTATTTTATTTCGATAAATTAAAATCTTACTTTTTTAGAATATAAAGTCGCGATTTTTTACCATTCATCCCTTATATACATGATAAAGAAGGTTTAAGAAAATACTAGGCTTTTTAAATGGATTTTACAACTTAAATAGTTCAATTTAGAGATCGAATATATGAAAGGAGATGAGAACCAAGTAGATGATCATATAATAAGGCTTCCTAGTATAGAATAAGTTGAGATTCTGGTTTAAAAACCAGTGAATTATCACATTCTAGGAGAGCATTCATACTAAATTGAAGGAGAGGTACCTTAGTATACAGACATGGTAAATTATTTGGTAACTTACTAGATATTATATCACTTAAATATCCAAAAACTTCTTAGGCTCAAATATGAATCAAAATTTCACATTTTTGAGGATCTATACCTTTAAAAAAAATTAATGATAAAGTGATAAAAAGATGTTTACCTGGGAGTAAAATTCCATCTGTTTTTGAATTTTTCCATATTCTGGATTTTAGAGTAAACTTTAGAACCTAAAGTGATACTAGTAAAGTTTTAAAATCATCAATTTATTAATATAATTTTTTTAAATATGAACATGAATTTTTTCAAAAAAAATTAAGAAATGTTAATTCATTGGAAACATCTCAAATAGATAAGAAATTTCCCCAAATCCAATTAGTTTTTGTGAAATTTTTGAATTCTAGGGAATATATTTCATGGTAAATTTTCCCATATCTTTTGGAAACTCTTAATTTATTTTATCAGTTGGTTATGTTTCAAAATGGGCAGAAGATTGGACTACCAAAACTGATGGTGCTAATTTTGTGTGTGCGTTTGTCAAAGATAACATCTTTTTTAGTTTTAGAGTGAAAAGAGACACAATCAATAATAAAGGGACCCATTTTTCAATAGGATCATGGAAGACTTGATGATTAAGTTTTTATTTTATCATAATACATCAACAACATACCACCCACAAACAAATTGTCAAGATAAAGGTATAATAAGGATATCAAATGGATTTTGGAGAAAATTGTTAACCATATAGGAAATACTAGATCCAAGGGTTGGAAGAAACCATAGCGGACTATATGAAAACTTATAAAATGACCATTGGAATAATCCCATATTGGTTGATTAATGGGAAGATTTTTCACCTACCTATAGAGTTAGAACACAACGCATATTGGTTGATTAATGGGAAGATTTTGTGATTCTCACTAAAGAAGGAAGTAAGAACCCATTTACTATTAATGGGTGTAGACTAAATAAATTATATGGATATATATCCCAAGTACTAGTGGAATAACTCACACTCTTCTACCATATCTACCAAGGAAGACATATCAAGTTTTACTTTTCCTTGACTGTTAGATAATATTTATTCTTCTATTTATTTTTTTTATTGATGAGTTTGTTAGAATGAATTGAGGACACGAAATAATTTTATTATAGGGGAGGGAACCTTTGTAATTTAGTGCTTTTAAAAAAAATATTTTTCAACTTTTTTAAGTCTTTTTCAAGTATTTGGTGTGTGTTTTTTTCATTTTTAGTGTGTTCTTGAAATCTATTGAGCTTAATTTTACTGCCTTTTTAAAACTTTAAATCTCTTCCAATGTTGAGGATATTTTTTGACCCATTTACTCACCTTATATGAATACTGAAATGAATTTATTTTCAAATTCTAAGTAAGTATAATTTATACAAAGACCACTGATTTTTGAATCTCATGTCATGACATGTTGTCCTATATTTTATTCACTTACCTTATATTCTTATAAAACTATTTTGACATATTTTTATAATTACCTCTTATAGAGAGGATCAGTTCTAAGTTATCTTATCTGGGTGATTCCCTTAAGACCTATGGGTTATGTAATTGTCTCTTAATCCTTTGGGGATTTTAATGGTTCCACCTTACCCCTTGAATGGTAGATTAACAAAAATAATAAAAAATAAAGGCCTTCGGTCCATTCATGCATATAACCTGGACATGATTGAATAACCAAAACTTGTTGAATAATTTACTCAAAACCTTAAAGTATTGATAATTTTGTTCTATATATTATTGAGGCATTATTTTGATTTAAAATCCCCTTTTATAATAAACTATAATTTTGTACTACCTTTAAATTTAACCATTATATCCCTTAATAGTCATGAATGACCTTGTTAGGTAGCCACATTATAGGTTAAAAATACCTATCTACCTTTCTCTAGAAGCTAATGCATGATTCAAGTTTAATTCAAGTGTAAGTGGATGAAGAAAGTGAGATGGAACAAGATATTTTTCAAAATATTGTTGAGCTAAAGTGATAATTTAAAAAACATTTATTTTTATGATATATGAGTAAAATCATTCTAGGAATAATGGGTATAAGTCAAGTTATCATCCAAAACTAGTCATGAAAGTCTACTGCTTTTTTAAAGTTAAAATTTCACCTTATTTCCCTCAAAAAATTGATTCTTCCCAAAAATTTCATATCTAAATTTAAATTTAAATAGTAAGATAAATGGGGAAATAGGGAATAAATATATCATTTATTCCAAAGTTTTTTGAGTTGTAATTCTTAAGAAGTTTAATAGGATTTTGCAGGACAACCGAAGTTGAATAGAAGCTGCAGTCTACTGTGAAAATGTTTTTTAGAATAATTTGTGAAATTTTTTGGATAAAGGACCTAGTGAAACATCAAATATATGGAAATATATCCTAATAAAGGGAAAGTAATTTCTCACATGTAATGACCTTGACCTCAGTATCCCAAAGTCGGTGCCTTACTCTATCACATTGATATAGATATAATGGGTTTAATCTCAAAGGAATGATCAGGTTAGCAGTTTTGTAGAACCATATACATACATGATACCCATTTTACATTGGGAATAGAAAATTAAACATAGTATATAATCAAATAAAATTCTCATCATCCTTGAAAATTAATTCAAATGATTTATCTTTATGACTTGGAGAAAGGGAAACAAAATAAGGGTGAGCTCAAATTCTTGGCAAGGGTTAAGTACAATAGAATCTATCATGGATAAATAATAATAATAATTATATCAAGTTAAATAACTTAATTCATATTCCACTTAAATAACTAGATAAGTCATAATCAATATGACAAGGTAAATAACTGAAAACAGAAACCATTTAATCAATAAACTAAGAATGAAATACATTTAGAGATAATATCATAGTGAAAATCTCATGGATAATAATAATTGAATTCTGAATGAAGAAAATTTAAAATTATCATAATTCTTGTTTCCCAAGCACATGATACTTTTACCATCAAAACCTTTCACAATACGGTTTAAAATATACTGGGTAAAAACCCATCTGAATTGGCCAACTGATTTGTCTCATGAGACTATCGATGCATCGAGGGGATCTCTATAAATATTCCCCATCCCATGTCATGAATTTTCAAATAATTCCTCATATATTGAATAATTAATTCAATTCATAAACAATGTGCCTTATCATAAATTATCTAAATTGAGTAAAGAATACAGATTTATCAATATTTCCTTAGTTAATCAAATAACTTTCAATTAAAACACCATATGTAAAAATCATATATAGTTTATAAAATAATCATATCAATCACACAATAATATGGATATTAAAATAAATTTATTTTCTAATTAAAAATTATTACAATAAAGTTATTTATTTAAAATAAAGTTAACAATCACAAAAGAAAGTGAGATTCCACAATAACTTTTACCACTTGGTAATTTTCAAGTCAAATACCCTTAGATGAAATAATTAAAATTAAAACTTAAAATACCATTAATAATAAAAAATTCATGATATTACATGTCAAAGTATAAGTATATACACCATATAAAGGAAACTAGGTGCATAATATTACAATATTCCTCAATGAAATGAAATTGAGATGAAATCCCTTACCCCATGTGTCCTTTTGTGTAAACATGATTTAAAATCATGTAAAGTGGATTTAAACATGTTATTAACTTATACCATAACCATATTAGTATTTATGATATCATATATTATCCGTTTATAACATCTCATCACTCGTTCATTAATAATATTTCATTGTTTTCATTGTTTCAGGTGTTAATTACCTAGATTTCTCATTCATGTATTATTATGAAAGTACAAGTTCTTATGCATATTATATAGTTAAATAATATCCATAATAATAATCATGAAATAATTATAATATTTTTATATCAATTTTACTTTAAAAACCAATCATGAAATATGGTTATGAAAAAGTAAGTATGTTACGATCATGGAGACGGTAGGTTGTACGTACGCATGAGTAACATTTTCATTTTCTAATGATCAATATGGAAAGAAGGTGAGTAATATGTAATATTTATAGAATTATAATAATATTATATATACTATATTATATACTTATATATATCATTCATTTATTGTGGTGATGAAAAGAGAGTCACATCACTTCATGAAGGCAGTAGTCCACAAGTATACGAATAGTGTTATCATATTTATGTGAATGAAAATGTTAGAAATAAAATGATATATTATCTTTAAATAATGAAAAAAAAAATAGTAATATAATAATTATTTCATTTATATCATATATATAATCATTAAATTTATCCTTATCACCTTCCTTATTAAACGTTAGTGAATAATCTCATCACTTCGTGAGGCGGTAGTTCATCGTACACACGAGCGACGTTATTGTATCTCCTACGGAATGGAATGTAACAAGATATATATGATATAATGACTCCATATGTATAATTATGTTATAAATATAATATATATAATTTATATCCATCATCATACCAAACTGTGAAAGGTGGTAATGAAAGAATGAATAACATCGATTTGTAAAGTGGTAGTCCTCTGTACACACGAATAATGATTTTGTAACCCATTTTTTGGAAGTAGAGATAGTTCAAGGTCATTAAATTATTATAAGAACATACTAGTATATAAAATATACTGATTTTATTATATCTCTATTTTTTAATTATAATTTCAGTAGGTGGAGGGAGAATTAAAATAAAAATGCTCGTTGAAGAACATTACCTCTTCTTCAGGTATCATCCTTAGGTTTGCACTAAATCCTTCCTAGGTTGGATTTATGCCTAATATAAGTCTTATAGTATGATGGGATAAAAAATTTAAGTTATTTTTTTAGGTGTTGGATAAAATAAATAGGTTTTAATGTTTTAATAAAAGATGATAGGGGTGGCCTTTTATAAGTGAGGTGAGTGGCACACTTATAATTTTTTGAGAAGATTCAATCATACCCAAGTTTTTATCATGTCACAAGATTTGAAAATGAACCATTTTAGAGAATATAATAGTTAAGGTCTAAATATTTCCATTAAATGGGGTTTTCAAGTTTTTAGGTCATTTTTTCACTCTTATCATCTTAGTTTAACCCCCCCCCCCCCAATAAATCAGTTTTTACCTTAACTGCATTAATTAATTTTTATTGTTTTCACTATTCATTTTATTCAAAAATTAAGTTAAAACTATTGGATATTATAAATTATGATAATTAAAAATATGAAATCCATTTTTACAAATTAAATTTAGAAAAGTTTCAAAATTTAACTTAAAATTAATCTCATATATGTGATGAGAAGCTGGGTTTTTCAAATAGAAAATGTTCAACAATTTGAAACATTTTTATATCAAAAATTGATATCAAAATCATTAAAATGACCTGAATTGTATTAATTGATATATATTATAACGAATTTTACTTTAAAAATAATTCAAAATATAATTTATCATTATAAATTATTTAAACGAAAAAGGAAATATTCAATTAAAATTCAGTATTTTCACTATTCACCAAAAAAAATGAAGCTTTTCAGAAAAATCCCAAAAATTCACCCTAAGATCATTTGATATGATGATTTAAAAAATTCAGTTTATTTTTCAAAATAAATTTTCTAAAATTTTTAAAATTTAATTTTAAATTAAGTGTGTAAAGCATGACTAAACAATGTTTTGTTTAAACACAGTGTTGTGGGAATCACAAGATATCAATGAAATTAAATTTTCTCTAAAATAATTATATTGAAAATTATTGGGGTGTTACATCACACCTAATGAATAATCATCAATAACACTCTATTTTTAATAGTATAATAAATGTAAAAAAACTGATTGTGTTGAAGGAAACAGAGAGAGGATGTGTTAGCTATTGTTGAAATGACAAAGGTTTGATCTATCCTATCACAACTAAAATGAGTGAGGTTTAATCAATCAAAGGCCAATAGAAGAAGAATTTAATTCTTAAAATAATCTAAAAATCATGCATTTTGATTCAATATAGATCTAAAACTCATAATATGCCTCATAATATTTTCAATAGAACCCAAAAACCTTGATCCATTGAACAAGCCTGAAAATCCCACATGATATGAACATATAATTGAATAATTGGGTGGATATGAAGAAATTAATCAATCCTATAGTGACTATTTAATGAAATTTTAATGATAAAAGCTTTGCTTAAAATTCATACTTGAGTGTTGAGTGATGAATTACCTAAAAGGTTGGTGTAAGTGTTCATGAGCGGATAAAAGATGATAAAATTAGTTTAATGTAATTAATTAATAAAATGTAATTAAGAACACTATATTGTAATGATATGTTTGGGAACCATGGTGTTTAAAAATGAAATTAAATTGGTGAGTGCTTGAATTTTCCTTAGGTAATATTTTTTAAGATCACTTTTCAGGGAGTATAAAGATTAAGTGTGGGGGAATTGACATAGTAAATAAATTCATGATATTTTTTTAATATTTAATTCATTTTATTCTCTAATTTTTATTTTTATTTCATTAGTTTCTTGTGATTTTTGGAATTAAAGTATCAAATCATTTAATTATGTGAATATTTTTTAAAATGGATAAATTGGGAATTTAATTTAATTATTTTTATTTTGTTTTGTTTAATTTTTTACAAAAATAAATTCAATTAGAGTTTATAAAACATTAGGTTTAGTTTAAAAACTAAAAAATTTTGAGACTAAAAACCATTCCTTTCCACCTGAACAACTCAACCATTATCCCATCATCGATGTAATTGTTAACAAAGGTTAATTATTGTCTTTTGAATTATAATTCATTTGGGTTATAATGGAATGAAATAAATTAATTTTTCATACAAGATAAAGTAATAAAAGGAATACTTAACTAAGGTATAATCATACCATCAAAACTCCATATTTACTTACTAAAATGACTCAAGATAAAAAAAATATAAATTTAAATCAAATATTAATTAACTCTTCTAACCCAAGGCTTATGACATGAGAACATTTGTGTTTCCTTAACAAAATAAATTTAAGTAACATAACTTGATTATGTGACAAAAAATAATTTATTAATCTTAAAATCATTTGAAGATTTATGAAATTTTGAAGTATAATCTTTTATAATTGAAAGAATTTAAATGATTAAAGAAAGAAAGACTACTCTTTAATTTTGTGGAGTATATAATTCTAAAATAATAAAACATACTTAAGATGATTTACACCAGAAACCAAGAATAAATACATGATGTAAACAAGTTGTTTAGGGAAAATCAATACATTACAAAGTAATAAATTCCATATAATAATAAGAAATGATATAATAAAAATCAAAAGAAATAAACCATTATAACATGATAGATTTCACTTTTTCAAATTAAACATTAACATGGATGATATATACTTCACTAAAGACCAACTTTTCACAAGTTTATAAATCAAGGTTTTAAAGAAAGTAAACATAAATCAAAAACTTTACATAGGACTGTAGAGACCCGAAGCTTATCGTACATGGACATTACATTACATTTGCGGAATACTTAGTACATAACAAAAACACACACTAAAGGATCGTAATAGTTTAGTGTCTTTGGAAACTCGGAACGTAATCTTCTAATCGTGGTGAAAGTTCTTCAATATCTCCCATAAAGGTCATCCCCTTTTTCTACCTAAAACGTTTCTTTATATCCTGGGGAAAAGAAAACATAAAAGGGTGAGCTCAAATGCTCAGTAAGGGTAAACAAAAGAAAAATCAATCACATCATATACATAGCTTTTGGAAATCTTAACCTGCAAAAGAGCTCATAATATCATAACATGGGATATATCATAGAAGTGAAAATGAGATCCCCATAATCATAACATAAAACTTGAAACTTTGTGGCATGCACACATAATCATGAAAAATCATTTCTTGTTAGTCATGACTCATTGCCAAGACTATCTTAGTGGACAAAGTCCCTTTCTGAACCGAGTTCACTCCTCGTTTCAGTCCTGTATCACTGAACCGAAATAACCTTCCGTTCCAGCCATGTCTATCTCATGAGATATAAAATCTTTACCCAATGCATTGGAGGGAGATATAGGTCCCACCCATCTTATAATGAATCCTTTCTTATGTGTGCCACATAATCATAAAACATACATCATCGCATAACACATATAACAAAAATGGGATTCTTGAAACATCATGACATCATAAATCAATTCATATAAGATAAAGGAATTCATAAAAATAATTCCATCACAACATGAACAAATCAATTTAATAATAGGGATAAAAACAGAACCCTTTATTATCTTATATGGAAAATAATTTTGATAAAACACTTGAACTCCATTCTTGAGGAAAATATCCTTTCTTCTTCAAAAACATTTTTCCTTTCATAACATGTCATACGACTTTAAAATAAAAGAAGTTGATTAAAAATAAAATTGATAACTTGTAAAGGAAGCTTCTTGGAAATAATGTTTTAAAAATCCATCCATGCCGTATAAGTTAAAAAAACATTCTTCGTACTTTTGTCGGAAAAGTCAAAAAGTACCTCGTACGGAAAAATGACAAAAGATTCCTTTCATATTCTTTACTAAAAACTCACCTAAGGGTAAAATTGGATTTAAACTATTGCAAGTGTATGGAAACAATATTTCATATTGAGGGAACATGGATGTGGATGATAAAATACACCCCAGTAAATACTTACGAATAAACAATCTCGGATAAAAATGAGATTGTGATATTTCCCTTACCTTAGGTCCGATTTGCTTTGTTCGTGTCCGAAGCTCCTGTATAATGGTTTAAATAATGTTATTTACTTATTCCAGAATCATACATATTGATATGAGATCATATATGGTCATATTATTAGCTTCTTGTTAGTAATATTTCATTGTTACTTTTTACTCGGGTCTTTATAACTTTTTGTTCTTATGCGTGTTTTGTTGAATAAATTCTTATTCTTATCTTTAGGTTATAGATAATTCATTTCCAGAATGGTATTAGTGTATTATATACCATATTCATTCATTCAATTCATTTATATAATCATTATGATATGAAGATCATGTAGAACGAGTCGCATCACATCGTGGAGACGGTATTCCGTACGTACGCACGAGTGATGATATCGTTCCTATGATCGTGGAATTGTATTGGAGTATATATATATATTATTTCAGTATCAATATTACTTAATAATAATCATATATAGTTACTGATTACACCATTATACCCATCCTTGTAAGGTGATGGTGGAAAATAGATTACACCACGGCGTGGAGACGGTATTCCGTACGTACGCACGCGCGGTGATTTCATTTTTCCGTAGGATGGATAGAAGGTGAATTAGGGTTGTTTCATATTTATAATAACATATCAGTATGTAAGTAATACTGATGTTATTACTTTATCATGAAACAACTGAAGAAGAAGAAGTTGAAGAAGAAAGAAATTGAAAAGATCGGTAATGGATATTACCTCTTCTTTGGAACGCCTTTTTGAATCCTCCACTTAAGGAACTAAGATTGGTCTTTGGAGAAGACCAGGACCTCTAGGATTATTCTAGGGAAGTGGAGAAGGGAAAATGGCAGGGGTTGGCCGAGCTTGAGTGCTCAAATTGGTGTGAGGAGGAGGGGGAGGAGGTGTCCTTTTATAGGGGAGGAGAGGGGCACCTTAGGAATTCTTAAAAATATTAATTTATAATAAATCTAACCCCACTTAAAAACCTCCAAAAATGAATCATATTCGAAGCTTAGATGAGATAGGGTTGTAATCTCATCAACCAATTAAATTTAGACATGTTTGGATCTTATTTTAAACCTTATCAATTAGATTTAACTCTAAGTTAAATAATTTGACTTTTACCGTGTCTTTTTGTTTTCTTTCACTATATGGTTAATACACTTACTATAACATGCCAAAAGAACCCCAAATTGTTTATTATTAATATATATATCCTTATCTAAGTCATTTGGCCGAACCTTAGATTTTTAGGAATAAAATAACAATTAATAATATAATATTTGATTTAAAAACTATTTTGTGTCAATTTTGACACTATTTGATATATGATTTTTGTGAAAGTCATAACAGAATTAAATGTTCGAACAAAGTTGATTAAATCAACATTAATATATCATAGTAACCTAGAAAATTATTGGAATTCATAAAAAATCTCAAATTACATTTATTTTGGTGTTTATAACATCAATTATGTCAATGTTTCATTAATAAGATAATTACTGCATCATCGTTGTGTCATAAATAAAATAAATTATTTTATGTCTAAAAATTACAAATAAAATACCATCATGTAGTAAATCTTTTTAGCTTTCTAATGAATATTTACAATCGAATTTATCTTATGTATAACCCCATATTAGAAATGATTTACTTATTAAACTTTGATTTTAACTATTTTAACCCTTCTTTAAATAAATTAATAATAAATGTCCTAATCTTATCCAAGTGGGCCTAAATGGTCATATTTTATTCCTAAGTTTGTTTTTGGTCGAATTACACTTGTCCAATAGAATTAGGACATGTGTTAGGGTAATATTAATATCATATTTACCCTTAGTTACCCTATTTACTATTAACCGTGGTAAAAAAGGTAAAAAGTTACTATTCACCAAAAAATTATTTTCATCTCATTGAACCACATTTTAGTCCTTGATATTAACCGTGTCTCTCGGATTTTCGAAATTCCATTCACAGAAGCGGTAAAATTAAGTTTTATGCAAAATTCAGTTTTTAACCTACCACTTAGTAGTTTCACTATTCATAAAAAATTGATGTTTTTCAGAACAATGCCAAAATTTCATCCCAAGCTATATTTCATATTCCGAATTCAAAAATGAAGTCTATTTTACCAAATTCATAACATAAAAGTTGCATTAATTAATTTTATAATTAAATCCCACTGTTAAAACAAATAGCGTGTTTTTAAGAAACAATATCTATCAAAAGATTGACACTTGTTTATGTCTAGTTTAAATGTGAAATTACATCCAATGACCAACATTGTATTAAATTGTAAAAATATATTCTAAATATACTTTAAAACCACTCAAATTAATGATTTATCACTATTAATTATTTCGATTAAAAAAATTGTTTTTAATTATAATTTAGTAATTTTCACTATTCATCAGAATATGAAAGTTATCCGAAAAGTACCAAAATTTCACCTTAGGCTAAATTCGATACTCCGAATCCAAAAATGAAGTCCATTTTGAGAGTTAAAATTTCAAAAATTTAAAAAGTGGTTATTACTATTCATAATGGCTAGTTTTAATAATATTTTAATAGCATATCATTGTTTCGTGAAACTCAGGATTACGTACCACACACGCTATCGAGGAAGGTTGCGATTGCGTGTAATGCAAGGCAAGTCAAGGATGCGTGTTGTGCAAGCTCCTTTTGGTGTAGCGTATAACACAAGACATTAGTAAAATAAAAAGAATATTTCTTTATAAAATCTTGGGATGTTACATTCTACCCCCCTTAAAATGAATTTCGCCCTCGAAATTCGTCGGGGTTATAAATGGTTTACTATTCGAAAGTTTCTTTAATAGAAACCCACATCGTAAAAAGGAATATCAAAACCAATCTTTAAAAACAAAAGTATGAAACGTAACGGTTACCCAAATAATCTAATCATTGGGTTTCCACATAGGTGAAAATATGGATATGGAAGAGAAATCTAACCATCATGTTCTGATGGAGAGTGGTAGAGAACATGGCTATGGAAAAGCCAGTAATCACAAATCCATAGATTTGTGATGATATAAGGTACCATCTGATTCATCAGGTATAAGATCACTAGGACAACATTTTTGGTTTTCAAGATCATTTCCCTAAAGTTGAAAATTTGAATTAGAATAAATACTTACTTTATTTTGGTACAATCTCACTGTTGTTCATGCCTTGAACAATTTCCACTTCATCTCTTAAATAAATGAAGTTGAATTTGTTATTCGTGAAGTGTTAGCAGATCATGTGATAGAATGACGGGTCATTCCATCTGTCTCAAACAAAAGGTTAGCAAAAATTATATGCATAAATCGATCTATAGTGAGATTAATCATATATGGTTCCTAAAATGGACTTATACTTCATATATCATACTGCTTAATATAATAAAACTAGTTTCTACTAAACAGGGACTTCCTGTAGGTCAGTGGTAGGCGATAAAGGCCAGTCGCACTTCGGTTGTGGGTTCGATTCCTACAGCCTTGTCCGAAGCGATGGGCTATCGCCCGTCCTGCAGGTTGTCCTTTTTCTAAAACTATATTACTATAACATCCCATAAATAATATCAAAAAAACTTCTATCCTTAAACAATACTAACTTATGTCCAACATAATCCATTCCAATCTTTAGGCTTATCCATAATACTGCAGTCCACTCTCATAATATAGTGAAAACGATTACGAGAGATTTAATACTATCATTAATCCCCATATATATGTCTTGTTGGTCACATTCCAAACATTCAAAGGCCTTAATCATGTATTCTCTTAAATACCCATTGAACCTTATTGAAAACATGAATTCTATTAAAAGTTAACTCTTTCCACATACCAAAATCCTCGTGATATCACTTAGTCCTTATATCAATCATGAGCTCATGAATACTGTTAAACATTTCATTTTCTCGTTTTCCCTTCATTATGTGCATAATATCTCAATCACTTTGAATACCACATTAGACCAATACATAAATATTCCAATATTCCATGATACAACATTATTTTGGAATCCCATTACATAAAAACTTAATCATTCCACCACATCGTTGTCATATTCAACATTGCCAATAGTGATCGCATGTGACTTCCCTTTGTCCTTTTCCTTAAGCGGTTGCTCATGTCGATCATCACTAACCCTTGGATTAGGGCATTTATTGGCATAATGTCCCATCTCCTTGCACTTGAAGCATTGAAGTGTTGGTTGTGCGTTCTCTGCAGTGTTTGCTTTATTCACTTCATTAGAATCCCTTTTTCCATTACTTCGACACTCATCTGCTCGATGACCTTCTTTTCCACACTTAAAACATTTTCTAGTCCCTTTAAGACAATCTCCACCATGCTTCTTTCCACACTTTGTGCATAAGGAAACATTCATCTTCTTTTCACCATTATTCTGAGATTTCTCCTTGAACTCCATCTTTCGTTTCTTGTCAAAACCATGAGATGGATATGTAACACCAACTTCCATTTCTACCTTGATAGCACAACGCACAATTTCTTCATAGCTACTGAAGTCTCTTATAGCTAATGCCCTTCGAAGACTTGGTTTTAAGCCACTGAAAAATCGATCAACTTTACTTTCAGGTTGGATGATAATGCCAGATGCATACCTTGCAAGTCTTGTAAAATTCGCTTCGTATATACCAACAGATTCATCATCCTTTTGCTTTAGTTCAAGAAACTCCTTCTCCATCTTCGTTCGAAGAATACGAGGGAAGTACTTACTGAAAAACAAGTTCTTGAACTCATCCCATTCCATGGAATCAATTTCATCTCTTTGCCTCGTATTCTTGATAAGATTCCACCATTGATCAGCTTCACCTTCTAAACGATATACTGCTAAGATGACTTTATCATGTTCAGAACATTGAAGAACTGAAAATATCTTTTCAGTAGTACTAATCCATTGTTCAGCAACTAATGGATCAGTAGACCCGCTGAAAGATGGTGGACGCTGCCTCATGAAGGATTCAACAGAATGTTGCTCCCTTCTTTGTTCGTTTGGAAATCCTGCATGATTCATAGCTTGAGAAAGTTGTGTGAGCATGGATACAAGATTTTGCATTCCAGCTCCCATATCGTTTGGTTGCTCAGGGGGACAATCATTGCATTGCCCATCGCATTCCGCATTAACACGGTTCCTTCGGGTTCCAGCCATTGACTAAAACCAAGAAGAATAGTGTGAGCAACACTAATTATAATAGGAAACCACATAATTCAAGAATAAAATTTTCATGCTTAAGGTCTTATCCTAGGTTATTCAAGGCCATTTCTAAAACACTAAGATTGTGTTCTATGCTTAGACTTATCCTTAGGGTTCTTACTAAGGCTTTCACATCCTAGTTTCCAAAGGTTGACTATACCTTTCCTCTGATACCAACTATAACGACCCACACTTTACATACATTGTTAATACTTCAAAATTGAATCACTCTTATTACAACATATGACAAAACCACAAAGGACCGTATAGGTATAGTGTCTTTGGAAACTCGGAACATAATCTTCTAATCGTGGTGAAAGTTCTTCAATATCTCCCATAAAGGTCATCCCCTTTTTCTACCTAAAACGTTTCTTTATATCCTGGGGAAAAGAAAACATAAAAGGGTGAGCTCAAATGCTCAGTAAGGGTAAACAAAAGAAAAATCAATCACATCATATACATAGCTTTTGGAAATCTTAACCTGCAAAAGAGCTCATAATATCATAACATGGGATATATCATAGAAGTGAAAATGAGATCCCCATAATCATAACATAAAACTTGAAACTTTGTGGCATGCACACATAATCATGGAAAATCATTTCTTGTTAGTCATGACTCATTGCCAAGACTATCTTAGTGGACAAAGTCCCTTTCTGAACCGAGTTCACTCCTCGTTTCAGTCCTGTATCACTGAACCGAAATAACCTTCCGTTCCAGCCATGTCTATCTCATGAGATATAAAATCTTTACCCAATGCATTGGAGGGAGATATAGGTCCCACCCATCTTATAATGAATCCTTTCTTATGTGTGCCACATAATCATAAAACATACATCATCGCATAACACATATAACAAAAATGGGATTCTTGAAACATCATGACATCATAAATCAATTCATATAAGATAAAGGAATTCATAAAAATAATTCCATCACAACATGAACAAATCAATTTAATAATAGGGATAAAAACAGAACCCTTTATTATCTTAGATGGAAAATAATTTTGATAAAACACTTGAACTCCATTCTTGAGGAAAATATCCTTTCTTCTTCAAAAACATTTTTCCTTTCATAACATGTCATACGACTTTAAAATAAAAGAAGTTGATTAAAAATAAAATTGATAACTTGTAAAGGAAGCTTCTTGGAAATAATGTTTTAAAAATCCATCCATGCCGTATAAGTTAAAAAAACATTCTTCGTACTTTTGTCGGAAAAGTCAAAAAGTACCTCGTACGGAAAAATGACAAAAGATTCCTTTCATATTCTTTACTAAAAACTCACCTAAGGGTAAAATTGGATTTAAACTATTGCAAGTGTATGGAAACAATATTTCATATTGAGGTAACATGGATTTGGGTGATAAAATACACCCCAGTAAATACTTACGAATAAACAATCTCGGATAAAAATGAGATTGTGATATTTCCCTTACCTTAGGTCCGATTTGCTTTGTTCGTGTCCGAAGCTCCTGTATAATGGTTTAAATAATGTTATTTACTTATTCCAGAATCATACATATTGATATGAGATCATATATGGTCATATTATTAGCTTCTTGTTAGTAATATTTCATTGTTACTTTTTACTCGGGTCTTTATAACTTTTTGTTCTTATGCGTGTTTTGTTGAATAAATTCTTATTCTTATCTTTAGGTTATAGATAATTCATTTCCAGAATGGTATTAGTGTATTATATACCATATTCATTCATTCAATTCATTTATATAATCATTATGATATGAAGATCATGTAGAACGAGTCGCATCACATCGTGGAGACGGTATTCCGTACGTACGCACGAGTGATGATATCGTTCCTATGATCGTGGAATTGTATTGGAGTATATATATATATTATTTCAGTATCAATATTACTTAATAATAATAATATATAGTTACTGATTACACCATTATACCCATCCTTGTAAGGTGATGGTGGAAAATAGATTACACCACGGCATGGAGACGGTATTCCGTACGTACGCACGCGCGGTGATTTCATTTTTCCGTAGGATGGATAGAAGGTGAATTAGGGTTGTTTCATATTTATAATAACATATCAGTATGTAAGTAATACTGATGTTATTACTTTATCATGAAACAACTGAAGAAGAAGAAGTTGAAGAAGAAAGAAATTGAAAAGATCGGTAATGGATATTACCTCTTCTTTGGAACGCCTTTTTGAATCCTCCACTTAAGGAACTAAGATTGGTCTTTGGAGAAGACCAGGACCTCTAGGATTATTCTAGGGAAGTGGAGAAGGGAAAATGGCAGGGGTTGGCCGAGCTTGAGTGCTCAAATTGGTGTGAGGAGGAGGGGGAGGAGGTGTCCTTTTATAGGGGAGGAGAGGGGCACCTTAGGAATTCTTAAAAATATTAATTTATAATAAATCTAACCCCACTTAAAAACCTCCAAAAATGACTCATATTCGAAGATTAGATGAGATAGGGTTGTAATCTCATCAACCAATCAAATTTAGACATGTTTGGATCTTATTTTAAACCTTATCAATTAGATTTAACTCTAAGTTAAATAATTTGACTTTTACCGTGTCTTTTTGTTTTCTTTCACTATATGGTTAATACACTTACTATAACATGCCAAACGAACCCCAAATTGTTTATTATTAATATATATATCCTTATCTAAGTCATTTGGCCGAACCTTAGATTTTTAGGAATAAAATAACAATTAATAATATAATATTTGATTTAAAAACTATTTTGTGTCAATTTTGACACTATTTGATATATGATTTTTGTGAAAGTCATAACAGAATTAAATGTTCGAACCAAGTTGATGAAATCAACATTAATATATCATAGTAACCTAGAAAATTAGTGGAATTCATAAAAAATCTCAAATTACATTTATTTTTGTGTTTATAACATCAATTATGTCAATGTTTCATTAATAAGATAATTACTGCATCATCGTTGTGTCATAAATAAAATAAATTATTTTATGTCTAAAAATTACAAATAAAATACCATCATTTAGTAAATCTTTTTAGCTTTCTAATGAATATTTACAATCGAATTTATCTTATGTATAACCCCATATTAGAAATGATTTACTTATTAAACTTTGATTTTAACTATTTTAACCCTTCTTTAAATAAATTAATAATAAATGTCATAATCTTATCCAAGTGGGCCTAAATGGTCATATTTTATTCCTAAGTTTGTTTTTGGTCGAATTACACTTGTCCAATAGAATTAGGACATGTGTTAGGGTAATATTAATATCATATTTACCCTTAGTTACCCTATTTACTATTAACCGTGGTAAAAAAAGTAAAAAGTTACTATTCACCAAAAAATTATTTTCATCTCATTGAACCACATTTTAGTCCTTGATATTAACCGTGTCTCTCGGATTTTCGAAATTCCATTCACAGAAGCGGTAAAATTAAGTTTTATGCAAAATTCAGTTTTTAACCTACCACTTAGTAGTTTCACTATTCATAAAAAATTGATGTTTTTCAGAACAATGCCAAAATTTCATCCCAAGCTATATTTCATATTCCGAATTCAAAAATGAAGTCTATTTTACCAAATTCATAACATAAAAGTTGCATTAATTAATTTTATAATTAAATCCCACTGTTAAAACAAATAGCGTGTTTTTAAGAAACAATATCTATCAAAAGATTGACACTTGTTTATGTCTAGTTTAAATGTGAAATTACATCCAATGACCAACATTGTATTAAATTGTAAAAATATATTCTAAATATACTTTAAAACCACTCAAATTAATGATTTATCACTATTAATTATTTCGATTAAAAAAATTGTTTTTAATTATAATTTAGTAATTTTCACTATTCATCAGAATATGAAAGTTATCCGAAAAGTACCAAAATTTCACCTTAGGCTAAATTCGATACTCCGAATCCAAAAATGAAGTCCATTTTGAGAGTTAAAATTTCAAAAATTTAAAAAGTGGTTATTACTATTCATAATGGCTAGTTTTAATAATATTTTAATAGCATATCATTGTTTCGTGAAACTCAGGATTACGTACCACACACGCTATCGAGGAAGGTTGCGATTGCGTGTAATGCAAGGCAAGTCAAGGATGCGTGTTGTGCAAGCTCCTTTTGGTGTAGCGTATAACACAAGACATTAGTAAAATAAAAAGAATATTTCTTTATAAAATCTTGGGATGTTACAAGGACCATGTGAAATTCCATAATAAAAACCTTTAACTTTAAGTATCAAAATATTATTGAAAAATCACCCATTAATAACCCAAAAAATAATGTTTTATATTTATTATTAATTTGTAAAAATAGTGTTACTCATATCGTAGGAATTACCTAAAAATCACATAGAGGGTTGATACCACCTACTATAATGAGTCCTTGTGGAGGTCCTCAAATTACAATTACCATAGAACAAAAAATAGCATCCATTAAATAAATTTTAATAGCTAAATAATCCAATTTTATTTTCCAGAAAAATTAAAGATTAACCAAACCCAAATGAAAACTCATACAAAAAAATCCTAAAATACACCCAAAAATATAAAAAAAAAATCCTTAATAAATTCCAAATTAAAATATTACAATTTAATTCCATAATTAATAAATTCTTAAAATAAATTGTATCTCATATTACTAATATCAAAATAGTGATGAATAGGAAGTAAATATCCCGATTAAGATTTCTCTAACCAATAAATAAAGAAACCTTAATCCCTGAGGTGATTTTATCATGCCTTAACCATGGTGAATGAAAACTAAGGAGAAGGTTTATAAGGAAAATAATAGAATGTGGATAGGTGATTAACTTAGTTTTGTAACTTAAAAACTCTATAGAACAACCATGAATCAAGGTAGTAAAGAGGGGAGAAGAAGATAGAAAAAGGAAGCACTCATAAGGTGGTCGGTTGATTAGAGAGAAATAAAATTAAAGGGACACCAATTTTGGGTTAAAAGAATATAGGGGGAATGACCATTCCTCCCCCCTCACCCCTCTATAAAAAAAATTATCCCAGTATCCATCGGGGTAACCAATAGAAACCTAGTGGGAACAATCCCATTTATCTATCTATCGGGTATCAGATAACATGGAACTGGTTATATAGTGAATTTTTTTTACCACCACCCCAGAACATAGACTACAAATTCTCTAAGAATTCCAACTTCAAACATTAATATTATTTACACCATCTCTAAATACATATTCTAATCTTACCAAAATACCAAAAATTATCACTCTCCTGGTTGAATTCAAAAAAAAATTAACAAGACCATGTTTTCATCACTTGATTTCCAAAAAAACTAAATTTTCACATTTAATAAATTCGATAAGATACGGATCAATAAAAACTCCCCACTATAAAAATTTTCAGCCCAAAAAAACCAAACTAAAATCTCATCAAAAGACTCACTACCACGCATAACCATAAATTTACATTTAACCCTCTAATACATATCCTAAAATATACACCATGCTTCTAATGCGTGACTCTAAAAATCAATATAAATAACTAATTACCATAAGATTATAAAACCTAAAGACACACCAACATATCTAAAATCATTAAAATTTTAATAATCCACCAATATTAATCTCTTTGTACTCTCTAATATAATAATTATCTATAATTTACCTATCCATGTCATGCCATTGATTTATAGTTCATCAAAAAAAATTCACATGTCAAAATAGTTTTCTAGAAAATTAAATTTTATTTCAAAATCATGTGACCAATTTATTTTCCAAAACATCATATTTTTATAAAACTAGATAATTTTTATAATCCAATTTTATGAAATGATTTCTACATTTACTCTATAAAAAAGTATCCACTTCTAAATAACCATTACTTTTAAAAAAATCCATTTTGAAAACATAAGGTTATAAATAAATTATTTATCACTTTTGAAGATGTTTAAAACTTTATACATAACCACTCATATAAAGATGTTAGAAAAATATTTCATAGAAACAATAAGAAACACACCCAACTATAGAGTAATAAATATAGAATAAGTAACATGCTTACAAATACAAATTATAAAGAAATTCTAAGAGTTCACTACTAAATAAAAAAAGTAGCATGATCATGAAGGAAAATGTATTATGGAGAACACTAATTACTTAATTAGTTGATTATAATTAATTAAAACATTTTGAATATAATAGTTACAATTGTCCTAAGGTTTTACTAAGAAGATGATTCCTAAAAAAATATAGGAATTGGATCTCATTTGAGCCCACATCTTCTTCCCAAGTTTCCACTATTTCATATTTGTGATACTTAAATAAAAAACTCATTAATACATGTGGTTCCTAAAAAACCTAAACATCACTGGTAAATGAGGTTTCCACCATATCTATGTTGTCTATATATGAAAATAGTGTACCCCCTAAGTCCCAACATCTTATCTTATATCTATTAAAGAAACCCCCATAAATCCCAAAAATACTACTCTAATGCCACTTGTAATAATACTAACCCAAATACTTAAATAGTAATTGAATCAAACTTCCATTAACCCTAGGAGCATTCCCTAATTCCAAGGGGTTGGAGACTAGCATAATAGGTCTTATTTTATCATTGGGTAATTATTTTCCCATTTTAGGTGATATAATAGTTCATGTTTAGTTTTTATAAAAGACTTGAATGGCCCATCTGTATGTCGGAGATTTCCAAGATAAGAATATGATTTATTCACTGTATAAGATAACTTGTGTGCCTATGATACATAGAATTACCAAATATTATTAATATAAAAGAGTAATAACTCCAAATCTATATGAATATAGATAAAATATGTGAAAAACCTTACACTAATACACTAATTAGAGTCACATACATAACCAAACAAAGTCAAAATAATTATTAAGAATATGTGATGAGATAAAAGGAAGTCTTTATCCAAAAATGTTCTCTATGATCCAAGTATCTCGGTGGCTAGGCCTAATAAACTAGCATCTAAGTCCAGATAATATAAAATGTACTAAAAAAGCTTCTCATATACCTAAAATTTATAAAGAAAATCCATGTGTCCACCAGAGTGTACATGTAGGGTGTGAAAATAAATAATCAGTAGGGTACCACTAGTAGTGTCTCAAATCACTCAGTTAATGAACAGATGTAAACATAAAAATGTCTACACCTTTTCATACACATATAGAAAATTGGTTTGATGTACAATAATAAATTATATAAGTAATGAGAAAAGGAATAGTTTATAGATAATAATAAATATAACAAATATTTTTTTTTACCAAGAGGGTCTATACATATACAAACATGCTTCGATCAAAGCTCAAAATATGAATTGAATAAATATAACAAATTCAGGGTGTGATACACATCCAGAGGGAAAGGGAGTAGGGTATACCAAGATAGGGAAATCTTGCAACCCGTCTGATTAGAAAAGGGGAAGGTGTATATTAATTCAAAGTAATATTTTAGACCATCATATCAAGAAAGGAGATAATGTATTCCAAGTTAAGATGTTTCAATCTCATCCACTAGTGAAAATGTGGTTTTTAACATCACCTTTATCAAGTTCATTTTTAAAAACTAATGTTATAAATTATTTTTTATGCCATTTAATTTTTAACTGAGATAAAAAATGAATTCAGTGGGTTTTATACATTTATGATGACATAAGAAATGTAAAAAATATTTTAAAATAGAATAGTATCAATATTTTTTTATAATTTTATCTGCATATTCAATTTCACCCATGATAGACCCTAATTTTGTTTCCTAACCTCCCTCGACCATCAATATCTCTCATTCATCATCGCCATTTCCATTATTATCACCACCCTCACTCCTCTCTCTCGTCATCATCACATCTTTATTCATTACTATCACCACCACCTTATCGTATATCATCGTCATCTTCCTTCAGTACTCTCTGATATTTCTTTATGGATTTATTCATACTTCTAAATTTTTTCACATCTTATATTTTTTTTATTTGATGAATCTATGTTTTTGGCTTGTTTTTTTGTTGAATGGTTATTATTTTTTAAAATTTTTGTTATAAATCATGTCAATTTTCTATTTAATGGGTTTTTAAGGTGTGTTTAATGGATATTTAATTTATGATTAATGATTATTTAATGGGTGTCTAAATAAATAAAATATATTTCTTAGGAATATTGATTATTAGGGTGTTGAATTAAAGCTTAGGGTTCGATTATTCATTTTATTCTTCAATATATCTCTTAATTTCATTACCTATTCATGAATTTAGAATTTTTATATAGGATTCGGAAATTCCATTATATAGAATAGAGGATTTAGTTTAAAATTTTTAGGGATTAAAGGATTCATTATCATTAGAGAGTATTTTATATCAATTAATTTGGGAATGTTGTATTTATATGTGATTAGGCACATGGATCATCTCAATTCTAATATTTAGTTATTTTTTATATGTTATTAATTGATTGTAAGCTATAAATAACTTCATCAATTCAAATCATGTGAAATTATAAATTTATAAAAAATATTGATTTTGTAATAATTGATTTTGATGGGATATTTGGGGGTTTAATAACCATTAGATTTAGAATGAAATTTTTAATTTAAAAATAGTGATGTTCATTTGTGTGAATTGAATTTACATTGAAGTTTATTTTAAAATAAAAACAATGTTTTCATATAGGAATTCATCTTTTTTGAAGTAAACTGCTTAAATAAAAAGTGTATGATTTTGTGTTAAATAACTTACATTATTTAATTTAAATTTATTAAATTTTGGTATATTAATTTAAACTCGGATTTTGTATAAATCATAAAATGTTTAATTCTTTGAGAAATCATGGTTTGATTTTAAAATGAGATAAATCAAAGTTTTAGTTTTAAAACAATTTTTGATATAATATGGTTTATTGGTATAACATTGTTACCACACAGTGGTACTATATAAATCATGCCTTTATTAACATTCTGATATTAATGTAATAACTCCATATTTAGATATAATAAATATAGTGTAGGACACCACTTTCCAAACAATAATACTCTATTATCTTTATTAATAAAAAATTTTATGTTTCCATCTATCATGAATTTTATAAACTCATGTTTTCTTAGTATCCAATATTAGATATTATGTGTAAAATATTTTTTTACTACTTACATTTAACAATAATAATGGAAACTATATAACTATTTCACCTAGTCTAAGACACTCTCACTATTCTATTTTTTTATTTTCTTATGTTTTCTATTATACATATAATTTTTTATAAACTATTATATTTTAATTATAAAAAAATGTTGCAGATTCCCATTTTATATATTAAAACATTAAAAAATTCTTAACATTTCAAAATCATTTGGCCATTTATATTATTATATTTATTTGTTTTTATTGTTATTTATAAAAGTAAATTTTAAATTTAATTTAAATATATAGTAACTTATATTATATACTTAAATTTTATAATGGGTGATAATGAGTCATAGATGGATCAATGCAAGGTGAAATAATGATGAATATGTGGAAGGATTTTATTATTTCTTGTAATTTTCCAAATAAAATGTTTCAAAAAATGGGCTATTTTTATGCTCATGTTTGAAATTTTTAAATATAAAAAATTTGAAAAGTAGAGAAATAAAATTTCATTTAATTTTTCAAGGTTTTAATCTGAATTTTATCCCATTTATTTGTCATTGTTAAATTGGATATAATTAAAAAAATTTGATGTTGAATATTTTAAAGATGATAAGTCTAATCAAATTAAATAAATCATTCATGGTATTAGAGTATAGGTAATTGAGAAAGCACCAATGGTCGAATGCCTATATGGTGATGCTAAAAAACCATTATATCCAAGTTATATGAAATTTATTGTTTTATCAATGGTGTTAAGATTTATTAACTTAAAGGGTAGAAATGGATAAAGTGATAAGAGTTTTACAGAGTAGAAATGACTATTTAAAGACATACTTCTTGAACACAAATTTCTTCTAAATTCACTTTATAATGTGAAAAAAATATTTTCCCCAGTGATTTTGGGGTTCAAGAAGATACACAGCTGCATGAATGATTGTGTGCTATATATGAAGGAATATGAAAGTTTTACAGGGTTTCCTAAATATAGTACATCACAATATAAGTTAAAAGAACAAACACATGTTGATTTAGTAATTACCAAGACTATTATTAAGGTAATTTGGTATCTTCCTATAATTCCTCATTTAAAGAATTTATTTATAAATTAAAATAATGTAAAAAATTTAATATTTCATATAGTTGAGAGAATATGTGATGTAAAATTACATCATCCAGCTGATTGTCTAGGGTGGAATGAAATTGATCGACAATTTCCTACCTTCAAAAATGAAGTTATAAATCTCAATCTTGTACAATGTGTAGATAGAATGAATCCATATCAGAGCCTTAGTAGTAAACATATTTCATGGACAAACTTATTGGTAATTTCTAACTTATCTCTTGAATTTTTTATGAAGAGAAAATGTATCATTCTAACTTTAATTATTTCTAGACCAAAACAACCTAAAAATGATTTTTATATTTTCTTATCACCATTAACAGACTATATGAAACCTTTAAGGGAGGAAGGTATCAGAGTGTATGAATCTTAAAAAATGGAACCATTTTAGCTGCATGTAATAATTATGTTCACTTGAAATGACTTCCCAACATATAAATATTTTTCTAGATAAAGTTTTAAGGGGAATAAATCTTTTCCAACTTGTGAAGAAAAGACTTCATATTATCAACTATAACATGGGAGAAAAACAATATACATGGGTCATTAAAGATTTTTGTCTATATATCACTCTTATAAATATTAAAAATGGAATTCAATAGATCATGGGAATTTGATATTTCTTTAAAACCTTTATCGTATAATCATTGTTTTAAGAGGGTCAAAAACATTGATGTCACATTCAGAGAGACATAAAAATATGGTAATGATAGAAATATTTGGAAGAAATGATAAACATTTTTTAAGATTCCATGTTGAAGATAACATGAGGTCAAACATAAAATTGATTTCATGTATGTGGAGAATAATATATATTATAGTTTTATCAAAATAAATTTAGATATTAAATGAAATAATAAGGGTGGGTTGAAGGTAAGATTGGACTTACTGTCAATGGGAATAAATATGGAGTTAGATCCCACTCCAAATGGAAGATGAACATGCACAAATAAAAATTTTCATACATTATACAAGAAGGATAAAATTATATTTTTCAATGCCTCTATGGTATCAATGTTCTGAAGGTTTATTCTTAAAATTTAAAAAATTTGTGTCACTAAAATAATTAAATTTAACAGGAATGAAATACCATGATTTTCACGTCATGATGAAAGAAATCCAACCAATTGTATTATATGGAATATTGTTATTCATGTCTAAATGACTATCATAAAGGTGTGTTATTTTTAAAATTCAGTTTTTAAAAATGTGATTAATCTAAATTCATAAAAAAAAAATTGGATAATGGTTCAGTTTCTATAATTTTTAAATTGGAAATGTATTTTCCTCCATCTTTTTTTGATATCATGGTGCATTTAATGGTTCATTTTATGTAATAATTTATATATTTATATCAACATTTTATGTATCCTTTTAAAATTTATATAAATATATTTAAAATATATGTTAAGAATCTATATCAAATAGAAGACTCCATTATTGAGAGGTATATTTCTGAGGAGGTTATAGAGTTTTGTCAAACTAATTGTCTATAGTAGAGCACATTAGATTTTTTTATATCACCATGAGCGAGTATGTTTTGGGGAAAGGGGATCCATGTATTTAAATTAAAATCATTGACAGGTGAATAGATAAATTAGGTACATTTATACATCTCAAATATCAAAGATGATGCTCATCCATATATAACATTTCATATTAAATTGTTAAAAAAAATTTAACCAATAAATAAAGATATAAGGATATTGAATGAGTACAAAAAAACTTTTTTCCATGGTTTAAAGTGATCATGCATGGTAGATCATATTTCTTAGAAACATTGAGATGGTTAGCTAATGGAAAAATTTAAAATTTGATAACATGGTTTAGGTGTAAAATTATTGGATATACATTTTATACCAAAGATCAAGACAATATATATGTAGTTCAGAATAGTAGTGTATTGGTGTTCACATAAGTAATGCATTTTTTGAGTTCCAAAGACCAAAACCCAATATCCACATCAAGTGTATATTATAGAGTTATTGAAGAAATGTGGCTGATTTATTAAATTAAATTTCAACTTCCATTGTTTGACTGTAAATGGGTTATTGGTAATAATAGTGTCAGACATGTTAAATTTGGTAAGACACTAGTTAATCTGAATAGTTTGGAATAAATAGTTGATACTTTTATCATGGAAACACATAAAAAAATTATATGTTCTTGATCCATAAAATATGCAATGGTCTATCATTATATAAGGGAAAACAATATTTTGGTGGTGACAAACATTATGATGGTGCTAATTTATGTGAGATACATAATTACATGGAAAGATTATTAGAGAATATTTATGACCATGTTATAGAAATGGTCTTTTCCATATGTAATGATCATGAGGAAGGAATATGGGAAAAAATCCATTAGAAATTTCCCAATATTACAGGCAACATATATTTGTTTATTTTTTACCATTTTTAATTCCATAAAATGTTAGATATATTAGTTTTAGTTTTTTTACTTATAATGCATATTTTAAAAATTATGATAATTTTTTTTGTTAGTTTAATTTTATTTTAGTTTAATTTTAATTATATTACTGTTTAATTATTTGTTTTTATATATAATTTTTGGATTTATATAGATTTTTAATTAATCTTTGTTTTATTTTTTCTATATCATTTTATGTTTCATAAATATTGTTAGTATTATTTTAACATTCTTAACTTCTAATGAAAAATATAAATAATATTTTCAATATTCTTTTTAAAATTTTTGTTGACTACTCTAATGAATATAATAAAGAAAGGTTTGTTTTATATTTTCTTGTATCATTTTAAAATTTTATTCAAATTGTTATGTACTATTTGGATTTGTATAATATTTTACTTAATTGTTTTTACCCTTTTTTAAATATCATTTCATATCTCATTAAATATGTTAGAATTTCAGTTAACTACTTCAAAAAATATGAATAAAATTATATTTAGTTTATATTACTTTTTGTTGGATCATTTTTAATTTTTATTTAATTTTGTATATAAGAGTTGTATTTTTCTATTTGTGTACTAATTGTTTATTAATTTGATTTATAGTACAATGTTAGTTCAAACAGTTGAGTCACCTTCAGATTCTAGGGAGGTCCATTAACATAATTCTACTGAGGAGCATCCTCATCCTTCTACATAGGATCCTTATAATTCCACAAGGGGAGATAAGGCTAAAGATGGTCGCACATGTTTACAAAAATTATCAGTTTCCTATAGCCAGGTCCAGATGATATATGTTGATTTTGATAAAAATGATAATCCTAGGGTTCAAAATTCAAAATAATTAAATAATTTTATTATAATGAATGGTGGGGAAAAAGTTAGTATTTTGATTTGTGATTGGAAAAGTGTTGAAAAAGTTATAATATATCAATTATGGGAGATAATTTTCATAAGATAATTTATTATTATTTTACTTATCATGAAATATTTTTACTAATATAGGTTTTTTCACTTGTTATTAGATGACATTTGATATAACTGACAGTAGAGAAGAAAGGAATAAATTTTTATCTTTGGATTCTAGAAGATGGAGGGATTTTAAATCAATACTCACATTAGATTTATTTTTTAGAGAAAAACAAAATAAAAATTCATGTGATATATATTATTTTTTAGATAAAGATACATAGAAGCATTTTTTGTAAGTAGATGATAAGAATCATTTTTGGAAAGTGAAATGTTTGATTTTAGAATATATTTTTGTATAATAATGATCATATTTATGATTTTTTTATCCTTAATTTATAGAAACTGAGGAGATATCACCAAGAGATACACTCCAAAAATGTATACCCACATACTTTATTTCATGGAGGGTATGTATTATTAGAAAAATAAATGGTCGAAAAAAAATTCAAAAAATGAGATTCAAGTCTTCAGAATCCATAGAGGTTGACCCCCCCCAGATAGACATGAAAAATAGAATAGGGACCGAATGAGAAAAAAAAAATATTTATTAAAAAATATTTGAGGGTTGTAGCTGAGAGGATTATGAGGGGTTATTTAAGTTATTTATATTATTTAAGGTATTTTAACTCTTTATATATTATAATTCACTAATGAATTTTTCAAATATTATATACAAGAATCCCTTAAGAAGTAAAGTATATAGGGGACCTTCATACTTTATGGTAAGAAGGATATTTTATCTACTGTATTGGGAAAACCCAAACACCCAGGTCAAGTCATTCTGGAGCTTCTTCAAAGGAGGATGTATATAAATGAAAAAATAGAATCTTTAGAAGTTAAAGTTCAAGTAATGTGTGAGATAATGGAGTAGAGGATTAAGTATTTGGTATATCTTATGTTTTTAGATATTAAAATATAGTTTCTGGATACATATCCCACTCCTCTACCTTCTACTGCATGTCCCAATATTCCACTTTAGCCCGCATATCCAACTCCTACACCTCCTCCTCCATAGCTTTCCATATATTTTGAGTTATATGTTAAGGATCCTCCAACATAATAATGATGTATATGGGATTATATATTATATTGGGGATACCATTCATCATAAATAGATATATCTAGATCATCTTAAGTTCATAGTATAGGATATTATAGATAGGACACTAGAATTAGAAAAAGTATTGGCCATTTTTTAGTTTTTCTATCTAGACTTGTCCAAAAAAATCTACGGAGGTATGTATATATTATATCCTTTATTTTTTCTTTGTGTTAAATTTGTTTTAACATTTTAATATTTATATATTTAACTTTTTTAAGAATAATTTAATGTTAAAGACATTTTTTTAGACAACAACATTTACAGGCTACTATGGATTTAGATACTAATTCTTCTAGAATTTATAAATTATCAACATATTTATCTTTTTTGTTGAGATTTTATGAGATTCCAACGGATTCTAGCATTTATGGGTGTAAAATTACTTTGATAATTTTAAAGATTGATATCATTGATCTTTTAACTGGAGATTTTTTGGGCACCAATGTGATGCAAGCCTTTTCCATATAAGTTGATTATCATATTTCTTTCAATTATTATAATTTAATAAAACCTAATACTTATGTTTTTTTGTTAGGTATCTTTATACACTTTTTATATAGTATGATACAAAATTAGTATATGGATTTTTTAACCCACAATTTATTTCACCAATAATGATGAAAATGAAAGATACATAAAGAAAAGTATATATTTCTAAAAGATTTTAAAATAATGAAATTAAATGTTAGTTGTTTCCTTATCTTGAAGGGTATGGAACATATAATTCTTAAAGTGTTATTTATCTTAACTAAATAACCAGTCAAATTATATTTTTTCTATATTAGTTATCATTGGATATTAAGTGTTCTTTGTGAAAAAGAGAAGACAACTTAGTGGTTATGCTTTATACATGGTGGCGTGTGAAAAAATTTTCACAACATATCAGATATATACATTACATTATTTTAATACTTGTATATTATAATGAATTAATTTTATTTCATACGTATCATTTTCAAATAGGTCATGGGATTATTTTAGAGATAAAATAGTAAAGAGGAAAGCAATGATCAAACACTACAAAAAAGTCACCATGTAGTAGCAGTTTGTTTTTGATTTGACAATGGTTTAAACTGCTACCACATAGTTCTTTGATGGTTTCTAGAAACCGCCAATAAAATTGGATTCAGAATCCAACATTCATTGGTTCCTTATATTTAGTATAGGTTTTTGGAAATCATCATAGAACGTGTATTTAATAGTGGTTTTCTGTGTTTAACAGCAGTTTTCCAGCCAAAAAATGCCAATATTTCAACTGTGGTTAAAACTGCCACTAAATTCTAAAGATTTTTTAACAAAATAACTGAAAATAGAATGGATAAAACCACCACTAAATAATTTTTTTCATATTTATAGGTTTTATTAACCACCTCCCAAAAAAATATAACATAATATAGTGGCGGTTTAAACAACCATGAAAAAAACATTATTTAGAGGCAGTTTAAACCGCCGCTATATAAAGAATTACAAAAAAACAAGCTGTAGAGTCTGCAGCCCCAGAAAAAACCCTAGAAATAAACACTTCACATAATTCCATAAAAAATGAAACACATCATAATCAGAGTACTTATAAATTATACTACACAGCATATACACATAAGGAAAGTTTCATTATCTTATAATCAGAGTACACATAAACAATGCACAGAATAGATCCCTCAGCATGGTCCACTCTATGCCACAAATTATACATGAACAAAATATATCCATTAATCACTAGACAATGATGATCTATGTTCTTTACCATATCCATCTTTGTCTTTACTTCCTATTACCAACACCTGTAAGAAAATTATATTAAAAATTAAACAATTTTGTATATTTATATTTAAACTTAAAATCAATGAAAGTTTGTGAACTAAATGATTTTGAAGTTATGTGATTTACCTACTCACCACCAGTTATTGATACAATATCATTGGGGATAGATCTGGTCATCTTCCTATATAAATCAACCAATTATTTCTGCAAAGCGGATATCTAAGCCCCATGTTTCTAAATTGTGCTTTGCATAGAAAAAAACTATCTCAAAGAAAATCGGATAGGGAGTGACTACAACTAGAAGTAGATTTAGCTGCAATCTCTGATGGCCTTCCAAATATCTCATATATTACTGGTCCCAAACCCATTCCGCACACTCGACCAGGATATTATTTCCCAAGGACTTTACTAACTGGGTCATCCTGGGAGACTGAGAAGGACTTTACGGGATTAGCATCCCATAGTTCTTTAATTTTTACCTATAAATAAATAATTAGTCATATTATAATCATTATATATTAACATAGTGAAAACAGATAATAAGTTATTATGATGAAAAATTAATTCATAACCCAACTTCTTTGGAAGGATCATTAACAAAACTCCCATCATATTTTTTATGAACATCTAACCACACTTCTGTTTGGGATGCTTGGTGCCCTAAATTCTATGACTACATTAAACAAAGATAAATCAATAATCTAATATATTTAATAAATAATATTGTCTTATAAATATTTAAACTAATTAAAAATTTACCAAATTCGATCATATTCTAGAAAAACTCTTTGACCCTGTAGTGTGAGGGATGATTTTCTTAGCTTGACTCAAAGCATTATTCCTTGAAACATCCTAAAATAAATAAAATATAATTTAATAGTAATGTACACAATGTCATATCCATTTCATATGTATGTATAAATGTAAAATGAGATAAATATAATAATATATATTTAAATATCATGTGCTTCTCATAATTATGAATATCAATAGAAACTTTTAATTTCTCTATATGTACCCTATCGGGTACCTTATAATATAGTCATTAGACACTCAATGAAGTATCATTGAATTTTTTCCATAATTTCTATTTAAAATCTTTACACTTCCTGTCCAAATTTTTCAATTTCTACTTTCATGCTATCATATTAGCAACAGGAAAGTGGAAAAACATCTATAAAAATAGATTAATTTTGAAAATATTAGAATTTAATAACATAATTACATTAAATTACATCATAATGTATTAAAATTACATTTATCTATGAATCAAAAACATCATTTTTTTCAAGATGAATGCATATGTATCCAATCATCATACGTTATCGTAAGGGTAATCGGATCCATTGCCAACTATCCTAGAATGTGGACAAATAATACCACAACATAAACTATAGGGACCCCATAGTAGTTAAATGGGATAATTATCTTTATTCTATTCAGATTCCAGACATTTTAAATTTTCATATTTTTCTTTATAGTGGCATTATTTCCATATTTTATGAAAAAAATAGTTAATAGTATAAAAAGGTAAAATAACTTTATTCATATTAAAATTTTTACCAATAACATTCACCCTTCAATATCCCTATGAAGAACCAGGAGTGGTAGCATGCTCCCTCACTATTGAGGCTGCTGAATGGGGTGGCGTTGGTTGAGCTGCTGATGGGACGCTGCTGGAGGGTGTGAGAGATGGTGTGGGGGGGAAGTGGATGGTGTCTCGGATATTGTAGGGAGGGAGACATATGAATCATTATCTGCTAGTATGGTTGATGGAACATCAACTGAGAGTTTACTATTATCATTATAATGTTTCCTCCTTTGAATTCTTAGCATTTAATCAGGAAAAAAAGACTCCACATGAAGAAAAAAATTATTTTATGATGAATAATTTGAAGATGAATTATATTATACAAGGAAAGTTCAAAATGATTTATAATTCATATAAGTGGACTTTTTAAATTAAGAAAATACAGAAAAATAAATTCTTTAAACTAAAAAAAATGGATGAAGTCAATTAGAATAATATAGTTAGTGACCAGATATACACTATATAGACGATTAGAATGGTGTCTTAGTAGAAAGAATCTTTCATATCCCTAAATGAATCAAAAATTCTAGATGATGTTATTAATGATGTGAGTTGTGTCAAATACAAGGATTTGAAATTTTATCTAATTGAAAATATTATTATTGGTAAAAATAAGTCACACCATGAACTCAGTTGCAGATTGGTAGCATGAATACCCTATGAATTTCATTTGGGAATTGGACTTTTTATCACATCATGAAGGAATTTTGGATAGATTCAGGTGTTTATAGAGAAAATAAGTTCACTCTATGATTGGTTGTTAAATATCATGAATACAGATGATCACATAATGAGTGGTTTTTCATGTCATGATTTTTTTTTGGAATTTTTATCGTTATAGTTTCTATGTGATATAGGTGTCATTAATACAGTGTCACAAATTAATAATTCATTCTTTTGGAGATAACTCTTAGAAAAATCTCTATAATTCCTGAATAACATCATCACATTATGAATCATGATTTCTAGGCAGTTAGAGAAATAGTTCTTTCTAGGTTTCTTATATGGAATTCAGTGGTTTGTAGAAAATTAAAAACTTATTTTTTTTAATCTAAATCATGATATTTATTTAATGAAATATCCAATGGGTATATTTTAATTTTATAAGAATGTAATATTTATTGATATTTCCATTTTCATAACTAAATTAAAATTCCATTATTTAGGATATATCTTGATCTTCTATGAAAAAAGGAGTGATAGAATTATAGAGTGTAGTATTTTTAAGATAATTTATAGAGATATTATATTAAGAGAAGAATAATATAGATTTTTAGTTGTATTGATTGATCTTTTTATGGTTGAAAAGTGTAAATTCCATTATTTCTACTTTTTTGGTTTTTTAACTCTATATAAGAAGTGAAAACCCATTTTCAGAATATTTCCCATATAATTTTTTCAAAGAAGAAGACTATTATAGAAGGAGTAGTGAAAAACTATCTGTAGAGGGGAGAATTGTATTTTTCATCTTTAAAAATAAAGTTAATGTCGTTTTCTTTTCTTATGTTGAATATATTTTCAGAGGTTTAGATAGACCTATCCTTTATTTAATAACATAAAATAAGTATTTTATTGTGTTTTAGGTGCATTGACACTTCACCACTTTCATTCTCCTTGGACTAGACTAGTTTGGATGGACCCGGTAAAAATATATTATGTTCTTTAATTCTTTTCTTACTCAAGAGTGACTTTAAGGTAGAGAGTGAAGTTATCCTAAAATTGAGAGAATATTATAATTATCTAGGAAGAAATATTAATTTTTATAATACCCTAATTATATCACCCCTTTCATGGTACAACCTTAATAAATTTCAATTGATTTCCACATAATATATCATGATCGTTCAAGAAATACACATGAAAACTTGTTCAATTTTCTCAGTAATTGGAGTATTAGTAGACATTAAGAAAGGAATAAACTCCATGTGAAACCCCAAAAGATTAACTATATGTGTAGATATAATAGAATTTCATTCCTCAATTTCAATCATAGCATAGATAATAGTGTATGTGATGAGGATGGTACCTCTCACTGTAGATATCCAAACATAAACCTCAACCTCCTCCACCTTTTACAAAATAGAAAGGTGTTTCCCAAGATTATTATAATGAGATGACTTCCATTTACAATTAATCCTCACAACTCGGCTCTAGAACACTAAATCATTCATCATTGGTACCCAACCTTTCCTTACTAATCCAATAATGTGATTTTAATGTCAACCACCACTCTTCCATGAGATTCAGTCAAAATATTTCATAAAATGGCCCACCATCCTACAATAATGACATGAATGAGGTGGATATTGGAACATATACATCCTATTCCCATCTTCTCCATGCAATAATCACTCTAATTAGCACTTCCCATATGAATCTTGAGAAGGTTCCCAAGTTTATTTTCCTTTGATATCTTTCCACTTAATCTTATTCCCACTAAATTAACCCTTCCCTTCACTAGACTAAAATATTAAAGATAAAAAATTAATCATATTGTCAAATTATTCCCCCAAAATATTTCTTAATAACGATAACCACTTCACTATTTTGAATTTTGAAAAATATAAATAATAATAAAACCTCCAATTGAAATATTGTCTTGAAACTCAGTTCCATGAACCTTTCAAGGGTTAAGATTTTAAAATTTATGAATGGAACCACCTACCTCAATCAATGACTTTAACAATAGTCCAGAGCCCACAAGTCCTCCAATGGGTCTACAGGAACATAAAACAACCCTAAACACCCTTAAATTAATTAACTAAACTCTTAAATTCAAAATCATAGAATGGAATAATCAAATCCTAACTCACTGAATGGAATAATGGTGCTGAAACAACAAGAAACAAAGCACGATCAAAACCCAATACACATCCTTTTTAAATAACTTTCCGAGGGAGTAGTGATAGTGTCCATTCGAGGGAGAGAGGGTTCGTCACCTCAATCATGGATTTGAGGAGCTCACCGAAGAAGGGGGCCAACAGCGAGGGGCAAAACGGGGTCAGCAGTGAGGGGGGAAGGGGAGTGGGCAAGGGGAGGAGTGGGGTCGGTGGTGAGGGGGAGAATGGGAGATGGTGGAGAGGGGGAGAGAGGGACTGACAGATAGGGGGATAAGGGGAGCTGATGGAAAGGGTGAGAGAGGGTTTGGTGGTAAGGGGGAGAAGGGGATCCGATAGCGAGGGTGAGAGAGGGGTTAGAGATTAGGGGGAGAAGAGGGCCAGTGTGAGGGTTTCACGGGGTTGGGGAAGAGGGGGTTTGGGGGTGTCAGTCTCGGGTGGTGGGGGAGGGGGAAGGTTGAAGTGTTGGTGTTTAAAAAAAATATTTAGCAGTAATTTTTAAAGAACCGCCTCTATATTTTGAAAAAAAATTAACGATGGTTTAAGAAACCACCACTAATAACTAATTTTTTTGTAGTGAAATATGTGTGCCTAAAGGAGACTTATCATTTATAATTACTTTATTTTGGTTGTAAGTACTTAAAATGCTGTTTTCAATTGAAAATTTATTTTAAAATAGAACATATATCATCAAAAATGAGTAAAGGAATGTGAATATTATGTTTTAAGATTTATGTTCAAAATAATTTCAACTGGGACAATTATAAAATTCTATAAGGTTAAATTTTACGATTAATTTTCCTTTAATTTATCTTCTAATTATTTTTAAAACACTTATTAAATTATTTCCTTTTAATTTTTATATTTTTTATGACCCTCACCCTTATTTATGATATGATATAAATCACTTATAAGAATCATGGGAGGGTTATTTTAAAGGTTTGATTAGGTTTAGTTTATTTTTAATATATATTTTAAAGTTTAAATTTCAAATTGTAAATTTGAAATGATTTGAATTTGTGTTGTTGTTTTCTATTTCAATTGGTGCTATTGTTTTTTGATTTTGTTCATGATACTATACTTCTAGGTTATAATCTCATTAATATATGAGGAAGTCTCATCACCAAGACCACTATCTGGTCTTGTTGCATCTAGGCCAGTTAAAAAACTCATTTCACTACATCAGGCCAATCCTCAGTCTCTTGTGGGTTGGAATCACCTCAGAATCTAATGGGTTGCTATTATTGGAAATTATAA
Organism: Viscum album; assembly: GCA_963277665.1. Classification (NCBI taxonomy): domain Eukaryota; kingdom Viridiplantae; phylum Streptophyta; class Magnoliopsida; order Santalales; family Viscaceae; genus Viscum; species Viscum album. The sequence goes on along the minus strand of OY728137.1, from coordinate 1,082,549,850 downwards.
AGTGCGCTCAGCCTGTGCACCTCATCCACTAGTACTGTAAATACCATCTATTTCTCTCTATGTGGTGGTATAGATGGTGGATCACCTAGAGGAAAAACCATTGGATCAATTCACTCTATCAATGCTTCGTCACTGAGAGGATCATCCTCATGATCATGATGTTGAATCCTAGATAAAATACATCACGGAGGCATCCTGAAAGTAAACAAGATGTACCACATTCAATGAGTATATCTAGAGAAAAGAATCAATAACTACATGAAAACCAAAACTCATTCTTATATGATTCATGTAATATTTTTTATTGATAACCAATGTTCTCATGTACCAAGTTGAAAGGAAGGTGATCAGAGTCCTGATGTATGGATATGTTAACCGCACACCAACACTAGGGTCCCAGGCCTAAAAGATGAACTCTAAACACTTAACACTTTTTCCCCAAACCAATATCACAAAGTCTGATCCTAAGGTATAACTTAATCCTCTGATTCCACTATTACATGACCCATCCCAAAGGGGGGCCATGCTGTGACTCCCTAATCCCACCTCCAATAGACCAAGGGCTAGTGAAAAGCGTCAATTAGGCATATCACTTACATGGAAGGCCTTATCTTAGTACATGTACACACACATATATATTAAATCCCATATAATGATGAAATGTAAAAACAATTGAACAACCATGCATGAATACATCTAAATCCAACAACCATAGTATGATAATAAGTAAAGAAAATTGAATAGGGACAAATATAAACCCACTATAAAGAGTCTAAAAACAAGTCCAATCTTAATGTAAAGATGGGGACTCCTTTCAAGATACCATAGGAACACACCTTGGTCTATCTGGATCACTACGAACCTCCAGGTTCTAGTCCCTCTAGGACACCATCAAAAGGTCAATTATTTTCATAAGACATGACATGTATGGTGAAATTCTGTGTAGGGTTGAGTATAACAATACCCAATAAAAAACCCCAAAACCACAAAAAATATAACAAAAGAATAATAGTCATCTCTACACAGGTATATTTCTACAGCAAATATAACAAAAATATCTTGATATACTCAACAAAGACACACAGTCTCAAGGTAAAGTCACAACCATAATTCTAGCTTGGGATTCCAGATCAAAGGTTCTACATAGAACTCATCTAAGAGAGCACACTCCATGAGTCAGATAGTACTGATGATGTCTTTCTAAGAGGTAGTTCACATCACCTCTCACCATTAGAAGGATACACTATAATTATTAAGAGATACGATACATAGATGAGGATCACTCCTAAGTCCATGGGATATACCAACAACTCAATCTGGATTAACCCACTTTGTAGAGTATCAACACCCATGTAGTGTTAGTCAGAAAGATACCAAGAACTCCACCTAGGGAAAGAAGATGATAGAGGATCTCACTTTGAGCCTCATGAAAGGATTCCAAAAACTCTATCCAATATGTCATACTAAAGGGATAAACATCCTATTTGCAGGATGTGATTCCATACTAACCTTCTGAGAATGAATATAGGGAATGAACCCTAATGAAACTTGTACAAGATACATAGGAAAAGGTATCCAAGCCTTCTTTGAAGGATTACATGGAATGTATTAGGAGTACACGGTGTGTCTATTCGATACTAGGTCCTACCCATGTAAATTTTTTTGTGTCCATGTCTGTGTAAAAGTGCATCACATGCTGATGCTTGTGTACTTCTTCTCGTGTCCCAATACATATCTATACCCATGAACATTTTTGTCTGGTCATGTCTATGTGGGAGTACACTGCATGATCCTTCCCGTTTACTCCTAGTAATTTCCATGTACACTCTAAGGTATATGTCGAGCCAACCAGGAAGGGTCACATGTCGTGTGATAGGGGTAACACACTGTTTGATCCTTAACTTCATCTAAAAAACCTATCTGATGCTGATAGGGCCTCACATAGTGTGTTCCTCTAGAAAAATGTGTCATGTAATGCAAAAATATCTAGAATTCTAGATTGAGAATCATACATCTTCTCCTATTCTCCATCCATCTATCCAGAAACACACCTCTCCATAAAATCTATAACCACAGCCTGTTGAGTTATTCCATCATCGATCAACAAGTTTTGGCCCTTCGATTATATTCAGGAACTATTCGCCTGCATCACCCACCATAACACACCAAGAACACAAATCAGGCATCCCAAAATCATCCAATCTATTACCACTTCCATTATCACACAATATTCATACCGTGTTGATCCCAAATCTATGATTTCAAACTGTTGTTCTAAGAATCGGGTGTACAATTTTTGGTTTTATGGTGTTTATCGAATCGTAGACCAAAAGATCGCATGTGATGAATAAAGAAATGGAGAAGAAAATAAAAAATCATAAACATAAGGAATGAACCTCGTCCAATGTTTTTGTTTTACTTGAATTGTTTCCATTGGCATGATAAATGAATAGATAAACAATTAATCACAAAAATAATTCCCCAAAAAGGATCCCTGCGGATAACCCATCCTGCAAAATGACTAGACTGCGAATCAATTTGTTGGTTGATTGATTCTCATTCATCATTGAAATAGAAAATGGGGAAATAATCCAATCAAAAAAATGTCTTACCTCAAGATGGATTGATCGTTGATGAATAATGAGCATGTGTCGTTATCATTTGCAAGATATTTAAATATCTTTTCACACCAATAGATGATCTATGATCTAGTTGATGTTCCTATGAGAGTGATCCTCCAATGCTCTCTCCAATTGTTATCCAATGGATCTAGGGCTATGCAGCTAACCCTAAGAATTTTTAATAACTATATACTTTTAAAAAAATATGGTCACTACATAAATGGATGAAATAAAATAATTTATTTTATTTATTTTACACCCATGATGACTTTTCAACAAACTTCATGTGTCGAAAATTTTTATGTCATGATTATCATAATACTCGCATTTTAAACTCAACTATTCCCTTATATTTCTAATCCAAGCCCCTGTTTAGAAGTTATTTCACTTTTTTAGAAAAAATACTTGTGCGTTTTATTTGATATATTTAATATATTTTAAATATTTATTCTAGGCACACAGGACCTCAAAATCTCACACCGTCTCAATGCCTGGTCTCAAAAATAATCCATACAATATCCAAAAATAATACATGTAAAATATGATTCATTATAATATCTAACTATTTTATAGGTCATTTTTATAAGTGATATCAATATTATTATTGTTAAGTAATCCATAATCTACAACAAAGACATATTAGTGGATGATTTTTATGTTTTATGTCTTTTCATAAAGAACCTTTAATGAAAATTCCCCCACTAAAATTATAACCTCATATATCATATCCATTTAGTGATCAATATCCATATTTCACTAAGTGATGAGTCCACTATGGAGTTTCTCTCACTACTTAGCTATTTAGATAGGGAATCATCCCAATCATAATATATGTGCCTCTTAGATAGATGAGTGGACAACACTCTTTCCATATCCATCATATGGATAATGGTCAACTCTATTAACCCAGTAGCCTAATATTATTAGGATCTCTAGTCTAGTGTAACCCAAAGTAAACACCAAGAATAGGCCAACATAAGATAATAAAAGGGAAACAAGCTATGGAATGACCTACTTGTTGGATAATACAAGTCACTTATTACCTATTTTCATCACACAAGATAATCTATGGGCCCCAAAATATGTAATGACCTACAAGGTTGGATGATTGAGGTCTTGATAAGTGTTGATTTGAAAGGAATATCACACTTAGTATTTAAGGGGGGTTTAAGGTCTCACCAATTCAATATAAATTATATGTATATTAAACTCATAAATATTCCATCTCATGTGATATTTATATTCCCATGTATTATTCCCTTTTTTATAGATGATTATAACGATTTATTTTTGGAATTTCTATTGTAACCACTAAATTAATGTGTTCAAAACACATTAATGCGTAAACTTTTACATAACCCATAAGTTTGTGTTATTCACCCAATCATAGAATCTGAGTATATTACTACATATGTGAATGAATCTTATATACAAGGTACATGAACTTTTCATGTAAATGCATATAGATATATGATATTTACAATCTCCATATGAGTGATCCTAGAAGAATAAATATCCAACCCCTCACCTTTCTAGAAGAAGACACGAGCCTCCAAGTCGGTGGATAGTCTGACCCTAAGTTACTCTCCCTGGGGATACTTTAATAGAGCAAGAATTAAATTCATGATATCTTTAATACCTAATATGTATAAAATATATAAAAAAACATTCATAAGATCATAACTCTAAAAAAACTGAGGTTCAGGTAGATGAAAAACTAAATTTTATAAATTCATGCCTAACATTTAATGCAAGGATCGATCTCCTAAAATAAATTTATCAAATAAATAAAGAATACACATTATTAAAATTCTATAAAAAATTTATATAAATGAATAAATTAAACAATAACTTCTAAATAAATGAAAATTTCATAAATTTAAGCATTAGATAAACTTTTATAAACTATTCATAAATAAAAGCTTTCTATAAACATTTTATAATTAAGCTAAATATTATGAACATTATATTATATTGTATATAAACACTTTATATAAACTTTAAATATCAATTATTTCATATTATTCATCATATGATATTATACATTAAATATTTGATATTATTATAAATTATAAAAATATTATAATCTAATTTTTATTATATAAACTATTTACAGAATCTAAATATCAAATACTTAAACATTATTTACACCCTAAAAAATATATCATCAAAAAACTTTTGATGTGGTCTAAATAATATCTTAAATAATGTTTCTTTTAATTCAAATAATTAAAATTAATTAATTATGAACAATTCATAATTTTAAATATAAACTCCTTTATATTTTGGCCTTATTTATATAATTTATGAATTCTTAATAAATTTCCCTTATAATATATTAATGAACACTTTATTTAAACATTATAAGTAATTCCATATAATTTGGTAAAATACCATTTATTAATATTTTTAAGAATTTTATAAACCGTATAAATTTGAAAAATATATTCTTAATATTAACTCTTTAATATTAATGGAATATTTTTTATAAAAATATCAAAACAATCAACCATAAACATTTTATAGTTAATTAATTTATAAAACACTTTTATAAAGACTATAAATATTTTAAAATATATTATTTCATTATTTATAAACAATTTATAAATTGATTGAAACTATGATTCTCTATTTTTCCAAACTAGTGATGCAAACTACGTTAATTGCTTAACGTAAGTCTTGCCTTCAACTCCACATTATATTAACTATTTAACATAGTGTCGAGTGGTTATTTTAACATTACCTTATTTTATAATATAATTTTGAGAGGGGTAAAACCAATTATCATTTTATAAAACATGTTATTCATTTAACAGTGAAATAAACATATTGATTTTGTGAGGAATAAGGCTCTAATACCACTGACGGGTTTTAATGGATCATCATGTGATTGATGGTAGAAAAAGAAAACCTATATAATCCTTGATCTAACCAAACTGATATAAATATTTAATATAAATAAATAACATAAATGTACTTACCTAGATAATAATAATCTCTATATTCAATCTTTGATGGGGTACACTTGATGTTGATCAATAGAGTATTAGATGAAATCCTCCTACCTCCAGGTGTAACACCCCAAGATTTTGAAAATAAATTTAATATTTAATGTATGAAACACTGAGTCTCCAAAAAACACCACTTTATTATAAAATATCCAGTAAACATAATTTTACCACCTCCGTGATTTGAATTTTGAAAAACTGACATACATGGTTGTGTTTGGGGTGATATTTAGAGTCTGATAGAATCAACTTAGTTTTGATGAATAGTAACATACCCTTATGAATAATAACATATGATTATGAATAGTACTTCTACACTTATGAATATCAATGAATAGAAAATCGTTCAAAAAATATAAACTTCACCCATGAATTTATAAATAGAATTTAGACATATTATAAGTGAAAAAACGATCATAGTATAAGTATTGGAATTTTGTATGTTATAAATATTTTAATTAAAATTTTATGATTAATTTAATAATTTAAAATATAAATTTATTTTCATAAAATTTAATCATAACTTTTTATTTTATTTTCTTATGGCTATAATATAATTTTATGGGACCTTGATTAATTTTTCAAGGTGTTATAAAATGAGTTATAGTTTTAATGTAGCTTTTTCGAATAAATTATGATTTTATTTAAAAATTAAATTAAATTTATTTATAAAATTATTTACAAAAAAAAGATTTCATTTTTGAATTATACACATTGAGAAATGGTTGGGGTGAATTTTTGGGATTTTTCTAAAATACTTGAATTTTGAGTGAATGGTAAAATAAGATAATTTATGATAAATGCTAAATAAAATATTTATTGGGTTATAAGTGATGTAAGGATGATTTAATAACACTAGGTAATAACTCACATGTAATTATTACTATTTTTGGTCACATGAATCAGACACTATTTCTTTGCTTTAGCAAAATAATTAAATAATGAATCAAATATTCAAAATTCACTCCTCTTGTCAACTATCCCCCCCACACTTCCTCTTCTCTTCACTCTTCTAAAGCCTTGTTCCTTGTATAAATTATTCTCAAATATACTCCCAATATCCTACCCCACTTCCGTCATCCCTTGGTGACATAAAAAGACCAAAACCTCTCCCCTAAAGTGGCTCTCAAGGAAGATTACTTCAAGAGGTAAAATCCTCTTTTCATTTCTTTTATTTCAAGTTCCCTTCTTTTCTTTTTCTTTCCCCGCCTACTTTCATACAAATGTTGTGATGACTCTAGTACCTTACATGTACTGGAATTTTGTTATGATAAAGGAATAATTCTTCATTGTCTCTCATTTTCCCTTCTTTTATACTAGAAATAAAAACACCATCCGAGATGTGTTAATTTATCACATTCAAGGACATCGGGTTTTTAATTTTTATTCTCGTCTTCAATTATGGTCATGAAACAACTTTTATGGTTGAAAAAGACTATAATATATGTATTATAACTTATTTAACGTTCTTTAATCCTTTTTTTACACATGATATTAATTTATAAATCAAAATGAGTTTGTTGTGATCAAGAAACACCAATTAACCCAAATAATTGACATTAAAGTTTTATATAATGATTCATCTTCACTCCTAATAACAAAAAAATATTTTATGAACATGTAATATTTTTTTTGTTCAATAATAATATAAAAAATCTATTTTGGACAACCACTATCATTCTACAAGTTTATCTGTACATGAATATAAGTAAATCGATCATGAAAACTATGGAAGAAAACACTCCCAAACAATGAAATTGAATCTATTATCCCATAAAAAGGTCATGAATGAACCTAATAAGGTTTTAGTAAATCAGTTCAATGTATATTAGGTTCTTGAATAATTAATTTATGAACCTAAATTTTATTATTCAGTTCATTAAGATCAAGTGAGGAACACCTTCAGACTTAAGGTATGTGGTTTCTACCCGAATCTCCATTTTCATTCGGGTAACTCTTATTATATACTTACCTAAATAAAATTATTATCTATTAAAATTTACCCCTCATAAATTATTTTTTATTCTTATACATATGTGTACCAACTAGAATCATACTTTTATTTATGAGGAGTTATATTTTTTAAAAGGGTCTTTCAAAAATTCTTCCCGAAATACAAGCTTGATTCTAGGGAATTTTTCAAATTATTACCTATTTTAAAGGGAACTCTGTAATATATTTTTAGAAACCATTATCTTTAAAAAACTAATCATTTTATTATGAAAATACTATCTTAGTTCACTTCTATTTTTATACAAATACTTTTCCAAAATAACTCTTCTTTTCAAAATAAAAGAGTATTTATCTCAAGAATTACTCGATGATTTTATTAGAGTATCTTCATCTATTTCAACACTCTTATTGATTATTATGTATTATTGGGATTAATGTTTTATGATATCATCTACCATATTTAATTTAATTTTTTATGATTATTTTGGCTGTGGATGTGCTATCTTAAAACCATTCACCAATTTACTCTGAATGGTTAGTGTTTATGATTAAATTTTTGGGGAACGTCATTAACTTTTCATATGTTAGTTTCAATATGAATGTGTATGTTGTTTATGTTTATCCCCATTAATATGAAGAATTAATTGGACTTATTAAGTGATTTTTGGGTACTGCTATATCCCCTCAATGCATTGGTAGGTCTCATGAGACAAACTACGGTCTTGGCACATGGCCTTGACAAAATGATTATTTTTTGTCTTGGCACAAGGCCTTGACGGTATAGTTATGATGTCTGGAATTATGCATTCCCTCAATATGAAACTTGTAATTGAAAGTTCATGAAGTTATTTTACTAGTATAATACCCATGATTATGCTTTATTATGGCATTGTTTATTCAGCTTTTTTCCTGCCATAATGTATTCAAGATCATTTTTAAAGGCATGTGTTTTTAGTTATTCACCAGGCCTAATGTTTATGTTTATGATATATTCCAATGTATTGCTTACCCTTAATGAGCATTTATATATCACCCATTTCTTATGTTTTAATTTCCCAGAACATGAAGAGGTATATTATGAATGACATGCATAAATAATATAGAAGTTATGGATGTTTTCAAAGGAGTTTCTAAATTGTTTTCTTTTTTAAGTTATAATATTGAACTTAGATATGTATCTTGTTTCTAAATCTACTAAACTACTTGATCCTTTGGGATTTATATTCCTTTTTTATATTCTAATGTAATAAAATAATGCACTGGCTCCAGAAAACTAGATTTGGGTCCTTACAGTTGGTATTAGAGGAATTTTAGTAGAAAACTTTGAAACTAGATTTAGAAAATGTAGATTAGGGAACAAAAACCTATGATAGTATTTGAGGATAAACATACAATAACATCCTATAATTTTTGGTAAGTAATAAATTATGTGTATCTTTCTTTAAAATACATCTTTGTCTGGATACTACAAGTGGATGTGGTTCTATCACAAATATACCTAGGATTGAAAACTCTGATAAGGAGTTTTGGGCTTGACCCGAGGTATCTTGGTACATGATAATGGGACTTACTGCACACCTAGTTTGACACTCCTATGGGATATGATTAGAATAATTCACATTTTTTACAAGCCATTATGAAGGATTTGAATGTAAATTTTTCCTCAAAGAAACCATGTTTATTATTATGAGATTAGTTATGTATAGAATTTCAATTTATGTTAAGTATTTTATCTATATTGAGATTATACATTATGATTCATAAGCTAATCTAGTGTATTCCATTATTTAGAAATGGAACCTAGTGGAAAGAATGGAAATCGCATGAACGTGCATGTCCTATATAGGGATTTCCCTCTAAAGAAAGATAATGATGTTGGTTGTGGTGTTGTGACTAATCTGAGAAACTTATAACTATATTGGGAAAGATGAATTAGGTTATGAATAATAACTCTACCTGTATGGAGAATTCAAATCCACAACATGGGGGAGCTATGTTAGACCTATTTATGTGACAACAACCTCCATCATTTAATGGGACTACAAACCCATTCATAGAAGAGTAGTGGATAAGTTCATTAGAGAAGATATTTCTTTGTTTGGGATGTAATGAAAGAGACAAGGTTGTCATGGTAGTTTATTGACTATCAAGATATTCAGATCAATGGTGTTCTTTAATCCAAAACAAAAATGAGGATGAAGAAATATAAGAAATGGAATGGAGGGATTTTAAGGAAATATTCTTAGAAAAATACTTCCCTCATGAACAGCAAGCAGATATGGAAATTCGGTTTTTGAATCTAAGGAAAAAAAAGATAAGAATGTTGAAAAGTATGAAGTTAACTTCACAAGGTTAGAAATACATGTCACAGACTACATACATAATTCAAGGAGCAAGATTGATCGATTATTTGATGGTTTAAAACCATTCCTCTAAAGGGATCTAGTATCCTAAAGTTTCTCATCGTATGAAGATATAGTATCAAGTGCCATCAAGATAGAAAAGTAATTCTCTAAGTCTTATGATTTTAAGGGAAAGCAGGAGAAGAAGAGGGTATCTGAAAACTATGGAAAAGGAAATAAGGAAGTGGGGAAGAAGGAAAGAGTGGACCTTCCACCCTGTGATAATTTTGGTAAGGGACACATTGGTACTTGCCTAATGGGTATGAGTGTTTGTTACAAGTGTGGAGAAAAAGGCCACATATCCTGGGATTATAAGGGGAAGAAAGAAGCTACTAATGTTCAATGCTTCAATTTCAAGGAGAGGGGATATTATGAAAATGATTGTATTAGGCATCAAGGAAACATGACTCAAAAAAGGAAAAGGGAGTGGGGACAATATTATACAATCACAACTGTTGATATTAAAGTTCCTAACGATGTGGTGGTGGGTAATTTAATAATTTCCTCGAACTTATACAATGATTTATTTGATTCTAGATCATCACACTCTTTCATATCTTTACATTTTTTCAAGAAAATTGGATATTTTCAATTTGATTTAATAAGAGATTTGTCAATAAAAACTCCTAAGGGAAGTATCATTACAATAAAGTTGTGTCAGGAAGTCCCCATTATGGAATATAAACATGATTTATCTGCTAATTTTATTATCATACCCATGATTGTATTTGATATAATCTGTAGTACATAATGGATTTTGAACCATGATGCAAAAATTTATTGCAAGAATAAGGAGGTTAAAATTTTTTAGGATGATGTGGTATCCCTTATCTTTAGGATAGAAACATCACCATATGATTCTCATCTATATCTACCCCCATTAGCTCTAATTAATTAAATTATTTGGGAGCATGGTAATGAAATAACTATGGGTAAGGAAAAGAATTTTCAAATAGAGGATGTACCTATTTGCAAGAATATGTTGATGTCTTTCCAGAGGATTTACCTGTACATCCTTTAGAGTGGGAAAATGAGTTTTCCATTAACTTAATTCCTGATTCAATGCCCATATCAAATACCCCATATAGAATGGCCACTTTGGAATTAGTATAATTGAATAAAAAAATATAGGAATTGTGTTATAAAGGATTTATTTTCCCTAGTGTTTCTCCATGGGGATCCCCTATCCTTTTCGTTAAGAAGAAAGATAGATCTATGAGGTTTTACATTGACTATAGGAAGATAAATTCTATAACAATAAAGAACAAGTATCTCCTTCCTCACATTGATTATTTATTTTCTCAACTTCATGGAGATCAATATTTTTCAAAGATTGACCTCTGGTCTGGATATCATCAGTTGCGATTAATGAAGGAATACATTCCAAAGACAACATTTTAAACTAGGTATGGGCATTACGAGTTTACAGTAATGCCTTTTGGACTGACTAATGCACCCTCTATCTTCATGGGTCTAATGAATTGGGTTTTCAAGGAATATATTAATGAATTTGTGGTGGAATTTATTGATGATATATTGGTATACTCTAAAAGCTATGAAGATCGTGAAAATCACTTGCACACTATTTTGAAGACTCTTAGAAAAAATTAATTATATGGGAAGTTTAGCAAGTGTGAATTTTGGATTCAATAAATTTTATTTCTTGGCCACATTCTCTCAAAGGATGGAATATTTTTTTGATCCTGTGAAGATAATGGTTGTTCAAGAATGGCCCACTCTAACGAACATAACTGAGGTGCGTAGTTTTTTTGGTTTAGCATGTTATTATCGGCATTTCATTCAGAACTTCACCCGTTTATCCAACCCAATGACCAAGATTACATGTAAAGGGGTTAAGTTCATATGGAAAAAAGAATGTGAGGGTTTTTTTGAAGAATTGAAGAGGAGATTAGTGAATGATCTGATCCTAACTATACTATCAAGGATGATGGGTTTGTGATCTATAGTGATGCATCAAATAAAGGAATTGGTTGTGTACTTATGCATAATGATAGAGTTATTTACTATTCATAAAGGTAGTTAAAAATCCCTAAACAAAACTATCATACTCATGATCTTGAGTTATCAGTTGTGATATTTTCTCTAAAAATATAGAGACACTATCTCTATGGTGAAAAATATGAGATATATATGGATCACAAGAGTCTGAAGTATATCTTCTCACAAAAAGAAATCAACATGAGGAAAAGGTGATGGATTAAACTACTCAAGGATTATTAATGTTTTATACACTACCACCCAGGAAAGGAAAATAAGGTATTTGATGCATTGATCAAGAAGGATCATGGAGTTTTAAACAAAATGAGGATTGAAAGGGATCTTGTATTCATGGATCTAATAAGGATGGATATGGGAATTGTAAAATAAGGTGAAACATCATTAATTTTTCAATTGTTTTCCCAGCCATATTTATTATAAAGGATTAAAATCTCTCAGCCTGATGATGAGAACCTTAAAAATAAAATTAATTCTATGAAAGATGGGAAGCTGGATAAATTCATCTATGAAAATGGAATTCTGAAAATTGGGAAGAGGCAATGTGTTCTCTCTATACTGAAGCTAAAAAGGGATTTACTGGATTATTCTCATAGATAAAATTTCTCTATACACCCTAGTAGCACTAAAATGTATAGAGATTTGAAGTAACATTTTTGGTGGGACAACATGAAGTAAGGAATTTTTTATTATGTATCAAGATGTTTAGTGTGTCAATAAGTGAAGGTCGAAAAACAACATACTAGAGGATTCATGCAACCTATACCTATTACTACATGTAAATAAGGTGAAATAACCATGTATTTTGTCACTAGATTGCTGAAAACTCTAAGAAAGAATGATGCAATATGGTTAATTGTTGATCGACTTACAAAATCTTCACATTTTCTTACTATAAGGGAGGATTTTCAACTGAAGAGGCTTACACGACTCTATATAAATGAAGTTGTAAGACTTCATGGATCACCTCTTTCAGTATTGTATGATCATGATCCTTGATTTACATCAAAATTCTGGAAAATGCTTCAGAAATATTTGGATACTAAGCTTTGATTGAGTACTGCTTATCACCCACAAACTGATGGGCAATTAAAAAGGATGATCCAAACCTTAGAGGACATGTTGAGATAATTTTCACTTGACTTTAAAGGTATGTGCGATCTATATTTACCTTTAGTGGATTTTTCCTACAATAATAGTTTCCATTCAAGTATTCAAATGGCACCATATGAAGTATTGTATGGAAAGAGATGTCGCACACCAATATGTTGGGATGAAGTTGGTGAAAGGAAGCTAGTGGGACCAGAGATTGAAGAGGAAACAACATTGAAGGTAAAGACTATTCATGGCCATATCAAAGCATCTCAAAAAAAACTATGCTGATAGTCAAATGAAGGATTTGGAATTTCAAGTGGGAGATCATGTTTTCTTAAAAGTATCTCTTTATAAGGGTGTTATAAGATTTAGGAAGAAATGGAAACTGAGCCCTAGGTACATAGGCCCTTTGGAAATTCTATAGAGAATTAGAGTTGTTGCATATCATTTAGCTATTCCACCTAGACTATCTAAAGCACACAATGTGTTCCGTGTCTCATTGCTGAGAAAGTGCATGCCAGACCCAATGCATTTCCTCACTTCTGAAGGTATAGAATTGGAACTTGACCTATCTTCGTGTGAAGAGCTTATTTGGATTATGGACACTAAAGAACATGTGTTTAGGAATCAGATGACTCTACTGGTAAAGATAATTTGGAAAAATCATAAAATTGAAGAGGCAACATGGGAGCCTAAGGAGCTTATGATGAAGAACTACTTAAATCTTTTTGTGAGGTAACATTCTTGTAATTTTGACAAAGAAATTTTTATAAGGAGGGGATAATGTAACATGCTAAGATTTTGAAAATAATTTTAATATTGAATGCTTGAAACATTGAGTCTCCACAAAACACCACTTTTTAATATCCTAGCTAGTAAACATAATTTTACCACCTCCATGATTTGAATTTTTAAAAAGTGACATACATGGTTGCGTTCGGGGTGATATTTATAGTTTGATATAATCAACTTAGTTTTTGATGAATAGTTACATACCCTTATGAATAGTAAAATACCATTATGAATAGTAATGTTACCCTTGTGAATAGTAATGAATAGTAAATCGACCAAAAAATAGAAACTTCACCCATGAATGTATAAATACAATTTAGACATCTTATAAGTGAAAAAACGATCATAGTATAAGTATTGGTATTTTTTTATGTCATAAATATTTTAATTACAATTTTATAATTAATTTAATAATTTAAAATAGATATTTATTTTCATAAAATGTAATCATAAATTGTTATTTTATTTTATTATGGTTATAATATAATTTTATGGGACTTTGATTCATTTTTCAAGGTGTTATAAAACGAGTTATAGTTTTAATGTTGTTTTTTCGAATAAATTATGATTTTATTTAAAAATTAAATTAAAAATATTTATAAAATTATTTCCAAAAAAAATATTTAATTTTTAAATTATAAATTTTGAGAAATGGTTGGGGTGAATTTTTGGTATTTTTCTAAAATAGTTGAATTTTGAGTGAATGGTAAAATATGATAATTTACGATAAATGCTAAATACATGATTTATTGGTTCATAAGAGATGTAAGGATGATGTAATCACACTATGTAAGAAATCACATGTACTTATTACTATTTTTTGTCACATTAATCAGACACTATTTCTTTTTTTGAGCAAAATAATTAAATAATGAATTGAATATTCAAAATTCACTCCTCTCGTCCACTATCCCCCCTCCCTCACTTCCTATTATCTTAACTCCTTTAAAGCCTTGTGCCTTGTCTAAATTCACATCAAATATACTCCCAATATCCTCCCCCACTTCCATCAGCCCTTGGTCACATAAAAATACCAAAACCTCTCCCCTAAAGAGGCTCTAAATGAATATTACTTCAAGAGGTAAATTCCTCTTTTCATTTCTTTTATTTCAAGTTCCTTTCTTTTCTTTTTCTTTCCTCACCTGCTTTCATCCAAATGTTTTGATGACTCCAGTACCTTACATGTAATGGAATTTTTTTATGATAAAGGAATAATTCTTCATCGTCTCTCATTTTCCCTTCTTTTATACAAGAAATAAAAACACTATTTGAGATGTGTTAATTTATCACATTCAAGGACATCGGGTTTTCAATTTCTATTACCATCTTTAATTCTGGTCATGAAACCACTTTTATGGTTGAAACAGACTATAATATATGTATTATAACTTATTTAAGGTTCTGTAATCCTTTTTTTACATATGATATTAATTTATAAATCAAAATGAGTTCATTGTGATTAAGAACCACAAATTAACCCAAATAATTTTCATTAAAGATTTATATAATGATTAATATTCACTTCTAATAACCAAAAATATTGTATGACCATGTAATATTTTTTTGTTCACTAATAATATAAAACATCTATTTTGGATAACCACTCTCATTCTACATGTTTATCTGTACATTAATATAAGTAAACCGATCATGAAAAATAAGGAAGAAAACACTACCAAAAAATGAAATTGAATCTCTTAAACCATAAAAAGGTCATGAATGAACATAATAAGGTTATAATAAATCAATTACATGTATAGGAGGTTCTTTAATCATTAATTTATGAACCTAAATTTGATTATTCTGTTCATTAAGATCAAGTGAGGAACACCTTCAGACTTAAGGTATGGGTTTTCTAACTAAATATCCATTTTCATTCAGGTTACTCTTATTAAATAATTACCTAAATCAAATTATTATTTTCTTATGGTTATAATATAATTTTATGGGACCTTGATTAAATTTTCAAGGTGTTATAAAATGAGTTATAGTTTTAATGTTGTTTTTTTGAAAAAGTTATGATTTTATTTAAAAATTAAATTAAAATTATTTATAAAATTATTTTCAAAAAATGGATATAATTTTTTAATTCTAAATTTTGAGAAATTATTGGGGTGAATTTTTTGAATTTTTTTAAAATAATTGAATTTTGGGTGGATAGTAAAATACGATAATTTACTATAAATGATAAATACATTATTTATTGGGTTATAAGTGATGTAAGGCTGATGTAAGCCAACTAGGTTCAAACTAACATGCACTTATTAATATTTTTGGTCACATGAATCAAACACTATTGCATTTCTTGAGCAAAATAACTAAATAATGAATTAAATATTCAAAATTCACTCCTCTCCTCCACTAAAAAACCCCTACTCACTTTCTCTTCTCTTTATTCCTATAAAGCATTTTTACTTATCTAAAATCTGATCAAATATACTCCCAAGATCCTCCCCCACATCTATCATCACTTGGTCTCATAAAAATAACAAAACCTCTCCCCTAAAGAGGCTCTCAAGGAAGATTACTTGAAGAGGTAAATTCCTCTTTTTATTTCTTTTATTTCAAGTTTCTTTCTTTTCTTTTTCTTTCCTCACCTCCTATCATCCAAATGTTGTGATGAATCTAGTAACTTAAATTTACTATAATGTTTTTATGATAAAGGAATAATTTTTCATCATATCTACTTTTCCCTTCTTTTATATAAGAAATGAAAACACCATCCGAGATGTGTTGATTTATCACATTCAAGGATGATGGGTTTTCAATTTCTATTACCATCTTTGATTCTGATCATGAAACCATTTTAATTGTTGAACCATACTATAATATATGTATTATAACTTATTTAATGTTATTTAATCCTTTTTTACTCATTATACTAATTTATAAATCAAAATTAGTTCATTGTGATCAAGAATCACCAATTAACCTAAATAATTGTCATTAAAGTTTTATATAATGATTCATCTTCACTCCCATTAACCAAACGAATTTTATGACCATGTAATATTTTTTTCACTAATAAAATAAAACTTTTATTCTTTACAACCATTCTCATTCTATATGTTTATCCATACATGAATATAAGTAAGCTTCTCATGAAAACTAAGGAAGAAAACACTCCCAAACAATGAAATTGAATGTCTTAACCCATAAAAAGGCCATGAATGAACCTAATAAGGTTATAATAAATCAATTTTATTTAGATGAGGTTATGGAATCATTAATTTATGAACCTAAATTTGATTATTCAGGTCATTAAGATTGAGTGAGGAACACCTTCAGACTTATGGTACGATTTTTCTACCTGAACCTCTATTTTCATTCAGGTTACTCTTATTCTCTACTTACCTAAATAAAATTATTATTTATTCAAATTTACCCCTCATAAATTCTATTTTAATGTTCTATATATGTGTACCAACCTGAATCCAACTTTAATTTATGGTGAGTTATATGTTTTAAAAGGGTCTTTCAAAAATTCTTCTTGAAATACAAGCCTGGTTCAAGGGAATTTCCCAAATTCTTACCTATTTTCAAGGGCACTCTATAATATATTTTTAGAAACCATTATCTTTATAAAATCTCTCATTTTATTATGAAAATAATATCTTAATTAACTTCTAATTTTATACAAATTATTTTCCAAAATAAATCTTTTTTTAAATAAAAGAATATTTATCTCAAGAATTACTCAATGATTTTATTAGAGTATCTTCATTTGTTTCAAAAATCTTGTTGATTATTATGTATTATTGGGATTAATATTTTATTATATTATATAACATATTTAATTTAATGTTTTATGATTAGTTTGACTGTGGATGTTCTATCTTAAAACCATTTACCAAATTACTCTGAATGGCTAGTGTTTATGCTTAATGATCGAGGAACCCTATTGAAATTTCATATGTTAGTTTCAATATGAATGTGTATGTTATTTATGTTTATCCCCATTAATATGAGGAATGTATTGGAATTAGTAAGTGATGGTTGGGGCCCTCTATATCCCCTCGATGCATCGGTAAGTCTCATGAGACAAACTACGGTCTTGGAACAAGGCCTTGACAAAATAATTATTTATGGTCTTGGCATGAGACCTTGACAGTATGGTTATGATGTCTGGAATTATGCATTCCCTAATTATGAAAATAGTAATTGAAAGTTCATGAGGTTATTCGACTAGTATAATAGTCATGATTATTCTTTATTATGGCATTGTTTAGTCAGCTATTTTCTTTCCATAATGTGTTTAAGTTCATTTTTAAAGGCATCTATTTTTAGTTATTCACCATGCCTAATGTTTATGTTTATGATATCTTCTGCTATATTTCTTACCCTTAGTAAGAATTTGAGCTCACCCCTTTCTTATGTTTCATTTTCCTAGGACATGAAGAAGTATATTATGAATGACATTTAGAAATAACCTATGAGTTATAGATGTTGTGAAATGAGTTTCTAAATTGTTTTCTATTTCAATTTATAATGTTGAACTTATGTATGTATCTTGTTTCTGAAGCTACTAAACTACTCAGTCCTTTGGGATACATATTCCTTGTTTATATTCCAATGTAATAAAATAAGGCACCAGCTCCGGGAAACTAGAGTTGGGTCCTTACACTGGGGGTGGTACACCGACCAAATATCCTCATTCATAATGATAGTATTTTGACACACTTATGGAGTGATATCACCTTTATTACTATGAAAAATGAAATATTAGGAGGAAGAGATCTATAGATATATTTTCATGAAACTGATTATCATTTTCCACCCACAATAGAAACGATCACATCCCCTTAAATAGTTAACCACAAAACTCCCTATTGAATGAAATGTTTTAGACATATACAATGTAGTGGGTGCATACGTTAATTATTATTAGAGAAATACATTGAAATAATTAAATATAAATGTAACCTATAATTAAAAAATTCATAAGGGAATAATTATTGAAATAAACTATGTGGGAAGGAGGTGTTAGATGATTGCACTCATCTAGTGAGGTGGTAGATGAATTCACTTAGCTTATGAGGTGGAATATAAATTCACTTAGCATGTTGATTAAATGAATCACTTCCTCCATTTATTTTGGAAATCATAATAAATTTTATATGAAAATAATATAAAATGAGTTTTTTCTTAAGTTGTTATGTTTTTGCAGAATGAACTTCTGGTAACTAAAATATCGGAGAACTAAAACTGATTTACAAAAATCTAGTGATATGAAGTTCCATGCTAGATTGCATCCATTGGTTTTTAAAAGCACTATATTGGTGCTGATTAAAATCCTTGATAGATGAAAAAACATGATAAATTAATCAGTAGATGGAGAAGTTTCTAAAAATTTAGTTGCAAATAACTTTGAGATTTATGGAATCTATCCATTGAAGTTTGTTACAATGATGTCTATAAATAGAACCACACCTAGAACATAGAAGGGAAATTATTTATTACACTCATGTATTTTGAAATTTGATTATTATTTTAAATATTTTAAATTTATTATTTTTTAGAGTGATTCTGATCAGTTTAATATTTTTCTTTCCAAGTGTTTCTATTAAGTGATACCATTGTAAGGTTTTCTTTGTAAATCTCTTAGAAATTTCCATTGTAATTACTATTTTACTAATATTTTATGATTAAGGTATTATAGGGATGGGAAAACAGGATATTTTTTGATCATCTGAATCAATGGATTCTATTTCTAAGAAGATAGAGGTCAATAACTTCTGGTGTGTATATGTGAGATACTACTAACAGGTTAAGTAGAGGGATTTTGGGGATAGAAAAATAGACCTTCTAATAGGTTATAAAATCAATGAAACCTTATGACGGGTTAAAATCATGGATGAATTAGATCTAGTATAAATATATACCTTCAATTTGGTTTAAAATTTTGGTTTGAATATATCATTTAAAATATTATTTGGTTTATAGACCAATACTTTGAGTTTAGTTTTTAGAATTTCACTGATTTAAATTTTTTTGTTTCCACTTCTTATATTACCAGCATCATATTTTCATAAACTTATGATAGACTTACTTCTATTGTGTTATATTTATTTCATATATTTTAATTTTTTATTGTATATACTTCTTACTTTTATTTTAAATTGATCGTTATTTCTTAAATTTGATCAAAATTAAACTTGAGTAAATTTTAAAAATTATAAGTTTTTTTAAACTACATTTCACCCCCTCTTGTATTTACCCCCCCCCACACACACACACACACCCACTCTTATATTTAATTTTCCATTACATCCTTGGGACAACAAAACCTATATTATATTGGGTAAAACATATTATGTCATGTATCACATACAAGTTCTTTTATTCCATGACCAAAAATTTAAAAAAACATTTCAAGTAAGGATAAAGTGACCCAAGAATGAGTTTTAAAAATAAAAATTTTACAACTAAAAGTCTTTACTTGAATATATTTTATTATTTAATCCTTTATAAAAATAAATTTAATTAGATTTTATAAAACTTTAAGTTTAGTTTTAAAACCAAGAAAGTTTGAGACTAAAAATCAACCCTTCCCACTTAATCAACCCAACCATTATCTCATCATTGATGAAATTATTAACCAAGGTTAATTGTTATTCATTAAATAATAATTTATTCAGGTTATAATGGAATTAAATGACTTACTTTTTAATACAAGAAAAATTACTAAATGGCATGATTAACTAAGGCATAAACATACCATTCAAACTCTATCTTTATAAGCCGAAAATCACTTAAAGGATATTGAAGAGTCCTTGATGGTTGGGGGAAGTTGATGAGTGTTGAAGATTAAAGAATCCCCTCATAAAGTGAATTGACAAGGTTGGATTTTTATTTAATCTTAATCAATACATGGTAAATATATCATTTATCTTACATTGAGAAATGGAGTACTATCTCAAACACTATTCTACACTATTGTGTGGTGTTTATATAACTTTCATATAAGAGGCATGTTATGAATTTTTTTTGAAGAAATTCATTCATGAGTTATGAAGGTGATTTCATGTTGTATTTATTTATGAGGATATGTTTATTTCATAGTTCCCTAAAAATGGGAATTTTTGATGATCAAAAATACCTTTTGAAGGCTACAGGTGTAACTGTTGTTTTTTTGGTCGTTATAGTTCATAGGGTTTTGTACCATGACTTGGAAAAAGGTAAAACGCCCATATGAGAAGGTTTTATCATATGAATAATTTTTTATAGGCCATGGGGAGCCCCAAAGCGTGCGTTTTGAGTGCTATGGTAACTAATGGAAATGCCCATAGTATGAGTGTTCATAGTGCCTGAGTTTCCACCTTGAAGACTCAAAGATAAATTCAAGATGTCTCCATTGGAATAAAACATCAAAATATGAATGGTGGATGCTATTATGAGATAAATAAATCCTTGTACGAAATTGATTTAATAAAAAAAATCCACATTTATTAGTCATTTTAGATAAGATCTAAGGTTACCGTACCTAAGAGAAAGCTTTAACATAGCATAGTGAACCTGGAATTTAAGAGGAGTTACTGAAGTATACCATAGGGAGAGAAATAGACATGGTGATGGATGTTTTAAGTTGAATTTATGTAACATCCCAGGTAAATAAAGAATATGACATTTTAATATTTATTAATATTTGTGAATAAAATATTAATTTTACTTTAAAGGGGATGATATGTCTGATACCGTAATCAACATTTAAAAACATATTTCTTCGAAATCTTATATTTCACAAAACATTGAGTTATACCAAAAAATAATATATTATTATTATTATTCTAAATGGTAGTTAATGCATAGTCATTATATTAGTGGGAATGAACAGAACTAACTAAAATTTGAATATACATGTTTGTTAAATGTCTTTACATTTATCCAATAAATTTTAGAGGCTTAAAATAAAAATGAATCCTAATTTTAGCATGAAATACTCTGATGTTCTTTAAAAGGTCCTTTTACTGCCTTTTGATTGCGAACCATTTTTAAATCTAGTTTTTTCACTTTTATATTTTATATTTAAAAAAATAAATTCTTATTTAGAAGAAGAAAATAAAAATTTATTTTGGATGAAATTTTGGTATTTTTCTGATAAAGTTCATTTTTAATGAATAGCGAAAAATACCACATTTTAATTCAAAACAACATTTTCATATAATTTATTTATATAGTTAAATTGTTATTTTAATTAGTTTTAAAGTGTAATTGTATTATAATTTTACCATTTAATTCAATTCTGGTCATTTTAAGTAATTTCATTTTTAAATTGGACATAAACACATGTCAATCTTTTGGTAGTTTTTACTTCTTAAAAACACGCTTTCTGGTTTTAACAACGGGAATTGATTTTAAATTAATTTCTAATAATTATATTTTTTTAATTTGGAAAAATGGATTCCATTTTTTTAATTAGGAGGTAAAAATTGTGTAAATAGGTAACTTTTATTTTTACACATTATGAATAGTAACTTCAGTAAATATTTTATTTACCATAGTTAAAGGATAAATCTGATAAATAAGGGTAAAAATAAATATTTTATAATAATATTAAATTAACATTACACTTTTCCTAACCCTATTGGATGAGATATTTCCAACTATGGGTATCTTTGGGTCTATTTTGCGACCCCATGGAGCCACTTGTAAGTGAAAATGACATTTTATAAAAATTAATTTAAAGTTAGGGAAAATGTAACATAAACATATATCTTTTAGTAAAAAAAATTATATGGGGTTATATAAGTTATATTTTCAACTATAAATTGTCATTATAAACATAAAAAGATTTATAAATCATGATATTTTATTTATAATTTTTAGACATAAAATAAATAAATTTATTTATGACACAATGATGATGTAGTGATTACCTTATTAATGAATTATTTAAATAAATGAGATTATAAATATTAAAATATATTTATTTTGAAACTTTTTATTCCATACGAGAATTTTAGAAATGAGGATGACTTTTTCTATTTTAATTAATGAAGTTTTTTCGAAAGAATCAAGTTTTTTTGGATTTTTTGAAAAGGCATGATATGAATAGTGTCAAAATTGTCATAATTCCTATTTTAAAATATAAAATTTGTTATTAAATATTATAAAATTTCAAAAAAAAATATAATATTAGGCCAAATAGTTATAATAAGTATAAAATTTTATTATTGAGACTATAATTGGATATTTTTCATGTTTTGGTAACTATTTTGATTCTCAAAGTGTTAAATTCTTGATAAAACGGTAAATGTAAAAAATGGCTAAATAAAAAATATAAGGATTTAAAAATATCCAAAACCTATCAAATTCTTATTGGATTATTTTATTTATAATTATATTCATATTATATTATAATTTAATAAGTTTTGGACCTTTTTAAACCAAAAATAATTTTATAATAAAATAATACTTTCAAACTTTCCTAAAGAGCCCCTCATCCCCCTATAAAAGGTCATCACCTCTAACCCCTTAATCACAACTCTAAAGCCTCTTGGATAATCCAAAATATGATACAATAAGCTCCCAAAATTCCTCTATTCTTCCTATAATCCTTCCCATAGGCATAAGGCAATTAAAAAAATCATTTTGGTTCAAACCAAAGGGAGTTACCCGATTTAATGGTAACGTATTCTCTCAAGTTTTATTCTTTTATTTTTCTTCTCCACTCCCTATGATCTTCTTATTATCTGTTTACATAAAAAAAACTAGTATCCTTAATATAATAGATTTTTTTTAAGTGAATTATTCTAACTACACTTCTACGCACCTCCATCTAATGGATACGAACATACTGTTTCTCTGTACGGTGAACTACTGCCTCATGAAACGATGATTGTTCGATTTTTCCCTACCACCTCTCATGGTGAAAATTATGATGGAACTGTATTTATATTTGATATATATTATATTTATATTTTCTCTATGCTTCTGTATTTTTCATTTATATAATACCTTTGTGGTTTCCATAATGGGTAAATACGATAATTTCATTTGAGGAAGTGCGGACTACTACCCCTCAAAGTGATATGACTCATTCATTCCATACATGGAATGTATAAAGGATAGATTTAATGAACTTATATAACATATATAAAATATGATATTATAATTTAATTATAATATACCTATGTATCATTAATTTTTCATTCCTTTAAATATGAAGAATAAATGAAAGTAGCGTTCTTGTATACGTACAGCTTACCGTCTCCATGAACAGTGCATTTCATTTCTTATCTCCAAATGTTATGTACTATTATAAATAAATATAAATAATAGATTTATATGATATTTAAATCATGAATATCACTTTGTAGATAATGGACTTTTGGCCACATTGAAAATTTTTAATTATATCAAGTTCATTTTTGAATCAAGGACCAAATATCGACTAAATAATCGATATTAACTTAAATAATTATGAAATTTTTATAACATGGTAATAAGTGATATAAAAGTATTAATAAACAGTAAGAAGGTTCTGAAGCAAGTATAAATTAACTTAAGTTTATTATTCAGTAATAACAAGGAACATATGTGACGAGTCGAACTCAAGGTAATGGACTTCATCTTAATCTCATTTCATTGAGGAATATTTTGATTTATTCATGCCTTTATTTTATAGGGTTTATAAACCAATTTGAATTTTAATTTCATTCAAATAGAATCTTTTTCTATGTATTGTTTTACTAAATGACAAAGGAAATGTTTCTTTATAACGTACGTGGTGACAATGACCTTTCCACCACTAAGATCATTATTTGATATTTGGATTCCTCTACAATACATAGTGTTTTTAAAAGGAAAAGTAAATACCATATACCCTTTTTATGTATTTTGGTATTTAAAATGGTTTTGATAATGGATTGATTATGCTAATATATAGAAATTATATATTATGATTGCAATGTGGAAATGTTATCTTTCCTTTATTCTTGTTCATATGTTATGATTATGTTATGGTTCTTGGGAATTGTTTACATATATGAGTGGTTCCATGATAAACATAGGGTGGGTGATCTTGGGATAGATCTCCAATGCATTGGGTAACGTGAAGGAGGTAAACGTTAATGTTTCTCCTAAGATATTTGGGAATATACTATGATGTGTATTCCAAATGTAACTCCCTAGTAGTTGTGAAAGTTACTATGTATGTATGTTATGGATGCCACAAGTTACCTTTGTGATTTATGATTTCTATGTGTTATTCACAAATCATATGATTCCATGAGGTATGTTAAAGAGCTTATGTTTTATGATTGATAATTATGATTTCATTGATTTGTATGTATTGATGGACTAATGTTTTTTTCCTTATTTTATAACCCTTACTGAGATTTTTATACTCATCCCAAGTTTTTGAAATGTTTTTCACAAGAATTGGAGTGGAATAGGATCAAGGATGGGATCATGGAATATTCATGCTATTTAAAATATGGAACTAAACATGTTTCTTTTTTTAAGAGTTTTTATTTTATGAAAAAATAGATACTGATTAGAAGTTTCTACATGTAATATTCAAGATTTTATGTATAAGTTATGACCTCATTCTCTAAAGCTCTAAAGCTGAAAAGATCCTCAATGTGAATTATTAACTTAATCCAATATTATGTAATGTTTAAGGTTGGGGCCTTATAGTTGGTATCAGAGGTCAGTTTAGACAACTTTAGGAGTTCGTATATTTTAAATTAATATCCATAAATTAATTTGTGGAAAGATTGAAATTATATAGCATTTATAGATTACCACGTTGACTCACCTAAGATATTTCTATGTTCAGAATGGTTTTCTGCGGAGAAAACAGGGCAGCTATGATGGGACGATATCAAGAGGAAAAAACCTTCCAAATCAGCAGCCCGAGATAGTCAGAATCAAAAATGAATAGTTTGTTGCAGTGATGTCATAGTTGACTCAGGCTATAAATGATGGTGGTATCCATGCATGAGATCAGCCATATCAACCACAAAAGAAACTTTCGGTAGTGAAGCATTTCATGAGGCAACATCCCCATCATTCAGAGGATCATTTGACCTCATGCTAGCTGAAGGGTCGATTAAAGCACTGTAAAATATTTTTGATGTCATGGGATGCTTAGAACATCAAAAGGTTAGTCTTTTTATTTTCCATTATTAAGGTGAAGTCAATCAGTGGTGGTCAATGGTTAAAAATATCAAGGATAGTGAGGAGATTGATTCTCTTGATTAAGATAAATTCAAAGGTATGTTTCTTGAGAAATATTTCCCTAAGGTGGTTTGACTTAGGATGGAAAAAAATTCCTATAATTGAGGAAATAGGATGAATCAGTGGTTGCTTATGAAGAAAAATTCACTCGACTGGCATGGTATGCTCCAAATTTCATACGATATCTTGATAGTAAAATAAATCGTTTTTACTCAGGATTAAATCCAAAGTATTGAAGGGCTTTAGCTTCTCGTGAGTTTAAAAGTTATGAAAAAAAAAATTATGTGAGGAGAATTTGGAAATAGAGTTTTTTGATGATCAGGTGTTCTTTGACAAACAACAGAATAAGAGGTCGAGGTAGAAGACGAAAGGTAAGAACTCTTCAAAAAATTATGATGGTAAGAAACTTCAGTTTATAGTTTGTAAAAATTGTGGTAAAAAACAAACTAGGGAATTCCATTTGAATTCTAGTAAGTGCTTATAATGTGGTAAAATGGGACATAAGACTCATTATTTCACTAAAAAATATCAGGGTAATGGTAAGAAAAAATCTGATTTACAGTCAGTAAAATGTTTTAAGTGTAATGAAATGGGTCATTATAAAAATGAGTGACCAACAAAGAACTCAACTGAGGGAAAGTAGATAGACGAAAAGCATAAAGGGGTGGTGAAATCCTTTTCAAATACTTCATCAGATGTTGGTCCATCAAATAAAGCAGTATCAGGTACAATGTTTGTTTATTCAGATGATTCCAATGTGTTTTTTGATTCGGGGTCTACAAATTATTTCATTTCTGAGAAATTTTCTAGTAAATTGGGAATTCCATCTCAAGATATGAATCTTGAACTTATGGTAAAAACACTAGGATGAAATGTTGATACAAAAAGAAATTATAAGAACCTTCTTGTCCTTTTGTGCAGAAAGAATCTACCTGAAAACCTTATATTTTTTCCACTAGTAGATTTTGATGTTATTTTGGGTATATATTGGATTTATATTTATCATGCTAAGATTAAATTCAGAGCTAAAGAGGTTTCTTTTCATAAATAATTTCATTTTGTGTACAAGAATGAACCCTTACTTTTGATAACATATCAGGAAGCTGAGAAACTAGTAAAATATGGAAATGAATTTTACCTTGTACATATTGTAGAAAATAAAGGAACTATTCAGATTAATGATGTTTCAGTAGTAAATGAGTATCTTGATGTTTTTCCTGATGAGTTGTCTGGTATTATACCTGATTAGGAGGTTGAATTTACTATTGACTTAGTTCCGGATGCTAATCCAATTTTGAAACCCCCTTATCAAATAGCTCAAATTGAACTTTTAGAGTTAAAGAAACAATTATATGAGTTATTAGATAAAGGTTTCATTCAACCTATCACATCACCATGGGGTTATCCTTTCTTGTTTGTTAAAAAGAAAGATGGTTCAATGAGACTTTTCATTGAATATAGAGCCTTGAATAACACCAATATTAATAACAATAATCCTTTGCCTCATATTGATGATTTGTTTGATCAGATCTAGAGAGATCAGTATTTTTCGAAGATTGACTTGAGATCGTGGTACCATTAGATGAAATTAATGGAAGAAAATATTCCAAAGACTGTGTTTTGTATTAGATATGGCCATTATGAATTTGTAGTTATGCCTTCTGAGTTAACCATTGCACCTACTGTATTCATGGATCTAATAAATATAATTTTCTATGAGTTCTTGGATAAGTTTTTGGTTGTGTTTATTGATGATATTTTGGTTTATTATAAAATTAAATAGGAGCATGAAAGTCATTTTATGTTTGTCTTAAAAACATTAACAATAAGTGTGAGTTTTGGATACAACAAATTTCATTCCTTGGTTACATTGTTTCAAAAAATTGCATAACTATTGATCCTGCTAAAAAAAGTTGTTGAATAATGTCCAAGACCTACAAATATAACCAATATTTGTAGTTGTTTTGGTTTGTAAGGCTATTACAGAATGTTTTTTAAGAATTTTTCATGGTTATCTATCCCACTAACTAAGTTAACTCGAAAAGTTGTTAAGTTCATCTGGACAAAAGAATGTGATGAATGTTTTCAGGAATTGAAAAGAAGATTGGTGAATCCTATATTATTGGAATTACCTCCCAGAAATGGTGAGTTTGTTATCTACAGTGATGATTCATTGAAAGGACTTGGTTGTGTTCTAATGCAGAATGATCAGGTAATTTATTATGCTTCACATTAGTTGAAACCTCATGAGTTAAATTACCCTAAACATGATTTTAAATTAGATGATTTTGTTTTTTATTTAAAATTTTAAAGGCATGATCTATATGGAGTAAAATGTGAAATATATACAGACCACAAATGTTTGACGTATATATTCACTCAGAAATAATTGAAAATGACACAGAAGATATGGCTATAATTAATCAAGGATTATGATTTCACAATTCATTACCATCCAGGAAAATAAAATAAAGTGGTTGATGCTTTCAGTCGAAAAAGTAATGCTACATTAACCATGTTATGGTTGGAACAAGATCCTTTGATTAACGATTTTATGAACTTTGGCATAGAAGTTTTTGGTGCAGGAGATTCCTCTGTTTTGTTTTAGGTTACAGTACAATCTACCCTAGCAGATAGAATAAAGAAAGCACAAAAAGATGATAGTGAGTTGCAGAAAAAGGTATAATTGGTTCATAAGTGTAAGTTACATGAGTTTAACATTGATAGAGACTGTGTTTTGAGGTTTTGAAAGCAATTATTTGTGCCTTTTGATTCATAGTTGAATAAAGATTTATTATGTGAAGCTCAAATTTCTTTGTTTTCAGTTCATCCTGGCAGTACTAAGATGTACATAGATATTTGAGAGTATTACTGGTGGGATGGAATGAAAATAGATATTTCTGACTTTACCTTGAGATGTTTGATTTGTCAATGGGTTAAAGAAGAGTGGAAGTTACTGAAAGGGATGCTTCAGATTTTTCCAGTGCCAGAGTGGAAATGGAAAAAATTTTCCCACGGATTTTTTCATGGGATTACCAAAGACTTATTGAGGTAACAATGAAATATGGGTTATTGTTGATCGATTAACTAAATATGCTCATTTTATTCCAATTTGAGATACTATATCCCTAGATCAACTTTCTAGATTGTATATTAAAGAGATGGTCAGGTTACATGGAGTTCCCCTCTCCATTATATATGATCATGATCCCAGGTTAACTTCTAACTTTTGAAAGGGCCTTAAGAAGTCATTGGGTACTGAATTAAATTTTAGTACATCTTTTCATCCACAATCAGATAGGCAGTTAGAACAAACAATTCAGACATTGGAAGATATGCTATGTGCTTGTTCAATGAATTACCAGGAAAGTTGGGACCAACATCTTTCTTTTATTGAGTTTTCTTATAATAACAATTTTCATTACAGTGTATATATGGAATCATTTGAGGCATTATATGAAAATTGGTGTCGAACTCCTTCTTTTTGTGATAAAGTAGGTGAATAGAAGTTGATGGGACCAGAATTAGTAAAAGAGATGGCAAAAAAATTTAGTTTATTTATAAGCACATGAGAATAGCTTAGAGTAGGAAAAAAAGTTATGTGGATAACCGGAGGAAGGATCATTCTTTTGAGATAGGTGATCATGTCTTTCTTAAAGTTTCTCCATGGAAAAGTGTGATGCATTTTGGTAAGAATGGAAAGTTGGGTCCGAGTTTAATTAGAACCTATGAAATCCTGAAGAAAGTTGGATTAGTTGCCTATATAGTGGATTTACCTCCAAGTTTATCCCAGGTACACAATGTTTTTCATGTTTTAATGTTAAGTAAGTATATGCTGGATCCATCTCATGTTTTGAGTCCAGAGGTAGTTCAGTTGGAAAACAATCTTTCTGATGAGGAATAACTAGTCCAGATTCTTGAACGAAGAGAGAAAGTGTTGTGGAATAAGGTAATTCATTAGTTAAAGGTTTTGTGAAAAAAAATATGGTTGAAGAGGCAACGTGGGAATCTGAAAATTCTTTGAGGGATAAATACCCCCATTTTTGTGATAAGTGAATAGAATTATGGGGACACAATTCCCAAAATGGGGGAAGGATCTAACGTCCTAGGTAAATAAAGAATATGAATTTTTTATATTTATTAATATTCATGAATTAAATATTAATTTTACTTTAAATGGGATTCTATGTCTGAAATCATACTCAACACATAACAACAGATTTCTCCAAAATCTTACATTGCACACAATGTTGAGTTATAACAAAAAATAATATAATAATATTATTATTTTAAATAGTAGTTAACGCATAGTCATTTTATTGGAATGAATGAACAGAACTAACTAAAATATGATTATATATGGTTGTTAAAAGTCTTTACATTTATCCAGTAAATTTTAGAGGCTTAAAATAATAATGAATCATATTTTAAGCATGAAATACTTTAATATTCTTTACAAGGTTGTTTTAATGCCTTTTGATGGAAAACCCTTTTTAAATCTATTTTTTGTCACTTTTATATGTTCTATTTTATAAAATAAAATTCTTATTTAGAATTGGAACATCAAAATTTACTTTGGAAGAAATTTTGGTATTTTTCTGATAAAGTTCATTTTTTTAATGAATAGTGAAAAATACCGCATTTTAATTCAAAACTATCTTTTCATCTAATTTATTTATATAGATAGATTGTTCTTTTAATTGGTTTTAAAGTATAATTGTATTATATTTTAACCATTTAATCCAATTTTATTCATTGTAAATAATTTCACTCTTAAATTGGACATAAACACATGTCAATATTTTGGTAGTTTTTATTTCTTAAAAACATACTTTTTGGTTTTGACAATGAGAATTATTTTTTGCCAATTCTATGTTTTGAATTTAGAAAAATTGATTCCATATTTGGAATTATGAGTCCGAAATTGTGTAAATAGGTAACTTTTATTTTTACATATTATGAATAGTAACTTCAGTAAATATTTTATTTACCATGGTTAAAGGGTAAATCCAGTAAATAAGGGTGAAAAATATTATTATAATAATATTAAATTACCCTTACAATTTTACTAACCCTATTTTATGAGATATTTCCAAACATGGTCATTCTTGGGTCGATTTTGGGACCCCATGGAGCCACTTGTAAGTGAAAATGACATTTTATACAAATTAATTTAAAGTTAAGGAAAATGTAAAATAAACATACATGTTTTAGTAAAAAAACTTATATGGGGTTATATAAGTTATCTTTTCGACTATAAATAATAATTATAAAGATAAAAATCTTTTATACATCATGATATTTTATTTATAATTTTTAGACATCAAATAAATATATTTATTCATGAAACAATGATGATGTAGTGATTACCTTATTAATGAATTATTTAAATAAATGAGATTATAAATATTAAAATAAATTTATTTTTAAACTTTTAATGCCATCCGTGAATTTTAGAGATGAGTATGACTTGTTATATTTTAATTAATGAAGTTTTTTTGAAATAATAGAATTGTTTTGTATTTTTTTAAAAGTCCTGAAATCAATAGTTTCAAAATTGACATAATTCATATTTTAAAATATAAAATATGTTATTAAATATTATAAAATTTAAAAAAAATATAAAATTCTTCCAAATAGTTATAATAAGTCTAAAATTTTATTATTGACTCTTTAATTATATATTTGTCATGTTTTGGTAACTATTTTGATTATAAAATTGTCAAATTCTTGATAAAACAGTAAGAGTAAAAAGGATTAAATAAAAAATATAAGGATTAAAAAATATCCAAAACCTGCCCAGTTATTATTGGATAATTTTATTTCGACTTATATTAATATTATATTTTCATTTTATGAGTTTTGGACCTTTTGAAACTGTAAATCATTTTATAATAAAATAATACTTTCAAACATTCCTAAAGAGCCCCTCCTCTCCCTATAAAAGGCCATCACCACTAACCCCTTACTAACAACTCTCAAGCCTCTTGGATAGTCCAACATCTATTAAAATAAGCTTCCAACATCCCTATATTCCTCATATAATCCTTAACCTATTTATAAGGAAATTAAATAAATCTTTTTGGTTCAAACCAAAGGAATTTACCCGATTTAAAGGTAATGTCTTCTCTCAAGTTTTTTTCTTTAATTTTCCTTCTCTGCTCCCTATGATATTCTTATTATTTGTTTACATAAAAACACTATTATCCTCAATATACTAGGTTTTTTTTATAAGAATTATTCTAACTACACTTCCACACACCTCCATCTAATGTATACGGACATATTGTTTCTGTGTATGGCGAACTACTGCCTCACGAAACGATGATTGTTTGATTTTTCCTACCACCTATCATGGTGAAAATTATGATGGTACTATATTTATATTTTATGTATATTAAATTTATATTGTCTCCATACTTAAATATTTTTCATTTATATAATACCTTTATGATTTCCATAATGGGTAAATACGATAATTTCATTTGAGGAAGTGTGGATTACCGCCCCCTCAAAGTGATATGACTCATTCATGCCATACATGGAACATATAAAGGATGGAGTTAATGAAATTATGTAACATATATAAAATATGATGTTATAATGGAATTGTAATAAACCTATTTATCATTAAGTTTTCATTCCATTAAATATGAAGAATAAATGAAAGTAGCATTCATGTGTACGTATGACTTACTGTCTCCATGAATGATGCATTTTATTTCTTATCTCCAGATGTTATGTAATATTATAAATACATATAAATATTGGATTTATATGATATTTAAATCATTAATATCATTCTATAGATAATGGACTTTTTATCACATTGACAATTTGTAATTATAGCAAGTTTATTTTTGACTCAAGTACCAAATATCGACTAAACGACCGATATTAACTTAAATAATTATGAAATTTTTATAATGTGGTAATAAGTGATATAAAATGAATAATAAAATTGAAAAAGTTTTTGAAGCAATTAGAAATTAACTTAAGTTTATTATTCAGGAATAACAAGTAACATACGTGACGATTCGGACTCAAGGTAAGGTACTTTGTCTCAATATCTTTTCATTGAGACATAATTTGATTTATACATGCCTTGATTTTATACGGTGTATAAACCCCTTTGAATTTGAGTTTCATTCAAAGGGAATATTTTTCTACATAGTGTTTTACTAAACAAAAAAGGGAATGTTTCTTTTTAACGTAAGTGGTGACAATGACATTTTCTCTACCGCAAGCATTATTTGATATTTGGATTCCTCTACAAGACTTAGTGTTTTTAAAAGGAAAATTAAATACCATATACCATTTTTTACATATTTTGGTATTGAAAATGGTTTTCATAATGGATTGATTATGTGAATATATTGAAATGATATGTTTTGATTGCAATGTGGAAATGTTATCTTTCCTTTATTTTTGTTCATGTGTTATGATTATGTTATGGTTCTTGGTCATTATTTACATATATGGGTGGTTCCGTGATAAACGTAGGGTAGGTGAGCCTGAGATAGCTCTCCAATGCATTGGTTAATGTGAAAAGGTAAATATTAATTTTTCTACTAAGATATTTATGGAATATACTATGATGGGTATTCCAAATGTAACTCTTTATGTAGCTTTGAAAGCTACAATGTAAGTATGTTATGGATGCCACAAGTTACCTTTATGATTTATGATTTTTATGTGTTATTCCTAAATCATATGATTCCATGAGGTTTGTTAAAGAGATTATATTTTGTGATTGATAAGTATGATTTCATTGATTTGTATGTATTGATTGAATAGTGTTTTCTTTCCTTATTTTATAACCCTTATTGATCTTTTTATGCTCATCCCAAGTTTTTAAAATGATTTCACTGGACTTAAAGTGGAATAGGATCAAGGATGGGATCAAGGAAAAGTTATTGTATTTAAAACATGGAACTAAACATGTTTATTTTTTTAAGATTTTTTATTTTATGAAAAAAATGGATACTGAGTATAGGTGTCTACATAAAATATTCAAGTTTTTATGTATAAGTTATGACATAATTCTCTAAATATCTAAACCTGAAAAGATCCTCAATGTGAATTATTAACTTAATTCAAGATTATTTAATGTTTAAGGCTGGGTCCTTATAATTTATATCTAAAATAAACTAAGGAAAATTTGTAACATTATTAGATTTTATGATATAGTTCTATAAATAAATTTTATTTCTTTGATAGCTTTCTTTACATGCAACAATGAGTTTAAATGAACTGTGATGTACTATTAAAATATTATTATTTAATGTGACAGTTATCGTATAGTCGTTGGATTGATGGGTATGAATTGGACTAACTAAATTATAAAAATTTTATGATTTACACATCAATAAAATTAAATAATTGGTTATCAACTGGTTGTAAATAAAAATAAAAAACATTAGAAATTAAGAGATGTTCTTCTGAAAAATGGTTTCTTTGCATGCAATGTTTTCCTATGTTAATAAATTAAATGGATCACTATTAGTGAATAATTTTATTTAAATTTTTATATTATATATTCAATTAAATATTTTAAAATTAATCTAATATTTTTTTCTAGGCATGTGATAAGAATAAATCCATTTTTATACTTAAAAATATATTTTTTTAAAGTGATTTTCATCACCTTTTGCACGCTTATTTTTAAAATTAATTTATTCCACTTAAAAAAATAAATGTTACAAAATTTATTCCATATTTTTAATTATGAGGATAAAATTTGGTAAATAGGTCAATTTTATTTTTTGGTCGATATGAATAGTAACCATAGTAATTTTTTGTCACCTCGGTAAGGGTAAAACGAATAAAATATGGTTAAAATTTTAGGATAAGGATTTAAAATTTCTATAACACTTGAATTTATCCTATTGGATGAGTGGAGTTCATACATTTATATAAAATTTTATAAAATATGGTCACTTGGTTACATATTTCTTTAATTATGACCTTTATATTAATTTAATAAAATAATAAATATAAAATGTCACTCTCTTGACTTTAATATCTCTAAAGTTTTTACATAATGATAAAAGGAGGATAAGTTAGGTTATGATTTTTTATTTTAAATATAATTTATTTATTTTTTAATAGTAATTTATATCTAATTTTTATTAATATAATAATTACCTTAAGCACTTATGCAACATCGACACAATATTTATTCAATTAATAGAAAAATAAAATAAATGATTTTAAAAATATTAAAAGTAATATAATTTGGATGAATTATTATGTTATATTAATTTTTTAGATAAATATAATATATTAGTGATGTTTAAAAGGATTATATTATAATTACATCTTTGTATTGGTGCCCCTAAATTCAAATTAAATGAATAGTTCCAAAATTGATATTAATGATATTTTATAATAAATAATATTTTACTAAATGATTTAAAATTTATAAAAAAATTACCTTAATCCAAGTGAATGTAATGTGGTTGAAAATATCAACCAAATTATATTTATGAACCAATTTTCCATTTATGGTAACATTCTTAACCTTTTAATATTGAAATAGTTGTTATCGTGCTTAAGTTCAAAAATGGTTAATCAAGGGGTTAATAAAAAAATATAAGGTTTAAATGACTCAAAAACCTATATAAATTTTATTTTATGATTTTATTTTTACCCTATCCCCCTTTTATTTGAATTCATGTCCATTTGGAAGCACTTTTTTATAATGGCTTTATTATTTTTTAATCTTTTAAGAAATTCCAAGTGTGTCATCTCCCTCCCTTATAAAAGGACACCCCTTATCTCTTTTATTTACACCACTTTGATCTATCTACCTATACAAAAACCTATAAAATTATTTTATCAACTCACCTATACACATATTATTATTTATGGTATTCTTACAAGACCATTATGATGGTTCTTAAGAAAGAATCTAAAGGATGTCTCCCAAAGAAGAGGTAATCATCTTACCTGAACTCTTTCAATTTATTTCTTCTTATAACTCCTATAAATCTATTTTATTCATCATGAAATAATAAATTAAGTTTCCTAAATATAATAAAATTTTATTATTATTATTATTAAACTACCTTTAGTCATCCACATCTCTATCAAATGAGAAGTTAAAGTATTGCCCGTGCGTACATACGACTTATTGTTTCCACATATCGATACAATTAATTTTCCATCACCATATTTCATATATGGTTATTATGGTGGGTTTAACGTTTCAAAATTATATTTATGATATAATTATTCTTAATTAATTATAATATCATATCTACCTTCTAACCTTCCAATTTGTTGGAAAAAGATAATGTCACTCATGTGTACGTGTGAACTACCACCACCACAAAGCGATGTTAATTTTTTTCATTTCCATTTTATTTGGATGGTAATAAGGATAGATTTAATGAATATATATGATAAATATTATATAATAATGATTCTAAAAAGGTGAATTATTATTTAAGTTTTTTTCATCCATCAAAAATTGAAAACATCATTCATACATATGTACGACCTACCATCTCCATGAATGGTGTAATTCATTTTTTTATCTATAAATTTTATAGAATACTTAAAATATGTATACAATGAATATATATGATATTTATATCATGATTAAAATTATGATATTATTTAACAATAATCAAATTACAAGGATCAGAACTTTCAAACTGGAATTATAATGAAGAACGAAACAGTCAACACCCAAAAACAAAAAATTTAATAAGAAGTTATTAATAAATAGGATTTAAAATGTTATAATAAGATTATATATTCTATTATATGTGTGTAAATTATTATGGTATAGAATTTTAATAAATTTAAATTTATTATATAAGAGTTTATAGTCCTTTCAAAGCAAGTAGAACTTGAGGTAAGGATTTAATGTTACAATCTCATTGTTTATCGGGATTGTTTATGATTAAATTCCAATGATGAAATATTATGGTATTCCTTTAATGAAAATCATGAATTTTATTCTCCTATAGTTATTTTTTTAATTTCATTTTTCCTTTCATTTTCATCTCTTTAATAACTCAAGCCACCAAAAGGATTTTTTTAAGGAAAACTAACTTTATTTCTCTATTTGGTCCAAAAATACTTTATCCTCCATGTATATGTTTTCTAAAAATGTTTTCAAAAATTTTTTTAATATTCTTAAATTATTTTTAAAATTAATTTTTACCAATTATTTACTTTTTACAAAATAGTTTAAAATTAATATTCTTGTTGTTTTCTGAATGAGGTAATTTTTGACCTTTTTTAAAAAAATTATGAGAGGAATATTTTCTTTTAACTTATATGATATGAAAATAATGTTCCCACCATCATGACTACTCAATTATTTGAAGCTTAATTTACAATTTTTTTAATTTATTTTCAAATAAAAAATTTTCCTTGATATTTGGGAAACTTTTAAATTTGAAATAACTATTTTCAAAGAGAAAGGGGTATTTTCCTCAGGAAATGTTCTAAGTGATATTTTAAAGGTGTTTTTATTATATGATTACATCCTTTGATGTTACTTAAGTTTTACTGGTAATATGATTCAATTATTCCATCCTTATTATTTCTCTATATGGTTTATGATTATGATGACAATATTTTTATGAAACTCATTTATTTCTCATG
Source organism: Viscum album (assembly GCA_963277665.1). Classification (NCBI taxonomy): domain Eukaryota; kingdom Viridiplantae; phylum Streptophyta; class Magnoliopsida; order Santalales; family Viscaceae; genus Viscum; species Viscum album. The sequence goes on along the minus strand of OY728137.1, from coordinate 1,082,512,158 downwards.
GGTTATGTCATGATGAAATGATGAAATGTTTATAAAACCCATTTCTTTTTCATAGGTTATGAGATGAAAAAATGTTTATAAAACCTATTTTGTAACATCCCACCCCTCAATCATTATATTTGGAGGAGTAAGTGGTGTTACTGACCCTTAGGTGACATCCCCAATACACCAAAGGATGGAAGTAAATTTCAAGGTCTTCATGAATATTAGAGGGTGATTTTTCCTTTTTGGAATATAAAACACCCAGGTAACATAAAAAATAAACATCCAATCCTCTATATGATTCATTAAAAAAATACAACCAAAATCATACCCAAAAATAACCAAACATATTAGAGTTATAATATAAATGAAAGATAAAAAACCCAAAAGACAACAACACTAAAGACATTAATACAACCAACTCCCAAACAGCTCCAAGCTCCAACTCCACATGTCATGCCCACAGTATCAAGAATCATAACTAAATAACTAATATACCTTTACTTTACCTATTTATTGATAGATTACATTTGAAAATACACAATAATTCCCAAGTAGGGGGTGAGTATAAACATAGTAATATTTCCCTAAAGACTTCCCAGTTCATGCCACTAGGACAAGAACCAATTAGCACTTTTTTTAAAATAGTTTTAAGAACATATAAAATATCTTATATCAAAATAATAAATAATTTCATGTAAAAAACTTACAAATCATAGAACATTTCTCATTTATTTGTCATACCCATAACCATGTCTCCATTTTAACACCCATGCATTCCCATGTGATAGTTTCATACTCATGAGTGGTCTCTTGTTGATCCACCAAGTCATCATAAGGTGACCTATACTAGATGCCTCAATGGCACATACCCCTTCCACAGGGTCACGTATATGAATGCACTCACACCAAACATGTATTAAAAATTACATGTCAAACCATTCCACATAAAACCTTTCCTTCTTTCAAAAAATTATAAAAAATCATGCATCAAAAGAAGACCATAATTTCAAAATCATCATTTAAAAATTATCACCAAAGAGAATTTTCTAAGAAACCATTAAATTTCCAAAATTTCAAATCCATAACCAAAAAATGTTTCCTATTAAAAACTAGACATGTATTTAAAAAAAATTCAATAAATTTATTTAAAGAAAACTAATCCTTAAAGAGAGTCCACTTACCTCTCAATAGTTGGAGAAAAAAACGGCACTACTATTCTCTAGATCTGAGATTAGATATTCTTACCTTTAATTGACTCAAGAATATCTCATCAATATTCCCATAAAATAACATAGATCTATTCTCTACATATTGGGTCTATGTTTCCAGGATAGAGGAGAAGAAAATATCTTGGAAGAATGATGAATAAAGATGACTTACTAACAAATATGTATCTCCAACTCACTTTGAATCATCTAAGAATAACTTTCAAATAAAATGGGATCATATATCAAGATTATGGAGAGAAAAAAAATTTATATCTTGATGTATTAGGAAATTAATGAGGGTTTTGGGAGTTAATTGTAATTAGATACACAATTTTTGAGGTTCCATTTGTACATTGCATGGTTAGGCCGTACAGTTTGGAAAAATGTGTGCCAACCATGAAAAGATACTACCTTAAGTCCTCCCCTAACATATTTGGTTTTTACAGGTTGATAAACTATGTACCAACTACTCGTTTACCCTCTGTTAACTAGCGTATGGTTTTTCCTTGGAATCTTCACCGTTTGGAAAAACTGTGTGCCAACCTTTTGCCTGCCCATTTACTCTCAAAACAATGTTGCAAAGTTTCCTAGAGGTGGTTCATGATTTCTAATAATCATTAACAAACCTTAAACCTAAAAAACATTTATAAACCTCCCAAAACCTCCCCAAAATTCACCCAAGTCTTTTATAATCTCAAAGTAAAAAAATAAAGGTTCATGTACCTAAAACCAATTGTGCTACACATTTCCTTTTCATGGGATATGATATGATGAAACTTTTATGATCTTTTGGCACACATATGTATTATTTTATTTATGTAATGGGTGTTCCCATAATTATATATCCCTATGATTCATTGGGAAAAGATAGATATCTCATGAGATCAATAGGACAGGAATAGGGAGTGAGACCAGTTCAGTAAAGGACTATGTCCACTATAATAGTCATGGTAGTGAACCTTGACTACTACAAGGGATTAGGAAGTGAACCCAATCCACTATGATAGTCTTGGAAGTGTTCCTTGACTACCAAGGGAATGATTTTATATGCTTATGGGTATGCCAAAAATATATGTATTATGCCAATGTTATGCTCTTACGGATTATGTTCTTTGATTCCATTATAATTTATGTCTTATGAACTACCAAGCTTTGTGAAATGACTATAGATTGTGATTTATGATATATAGTGTTTTGTTTTCAAATGTTAAGACCATGTTATTATACCCTTATGATTAAGTGATCATTTATATATTCCTTATTTACCCTTACTGAGAATATAACATCACCCTTTATTATGTTTCTTTTTCCCTAGGTTATAAAGAAATATTTTAAGTATGATATGTCTATGAAGGGTGTTAGTTATAAAGAACATAGTGGGAGATTTTATAGGCCTCATATGAACAAGTTGTTTATGTATCCCAGTTTCCAAAGGCACTATAACTATAAAATTATGGTGTGGATCATTAAGTTATGTAATAAATATTAATCTAATAATATTTAATATATATTTATAAAAATTATGGGTTACTATATTTGGTATCAGATCAAAGTTTAGTTACCTTTGGAAACTAGGATAAGAAAAATTTAGTGATAACCCTAAGGATCGGTCTAAGTATAGAATAATATCCTAAAGTTTTGTTAATGATCAAGTATGACCTATATTAAACTTGAGGTGTCATATATTGAAAATAATGTGTCTTTATTTAGACATCCAATAAATTATTTTTCATGATTATGTGGTTTCCCACAATAATTATTATTTGTCACACTATAAAGTTTGGTTTTATTTAATAGATGGAATCCAAAGTAATCATGTTAATGAATAATGTGATGGAAAAGGAAATTATTTTACTCCTAAGAAACTAAATTTTATGGGATATAGAATTAAAAATATCATTTTTAGGAATATATAACTTTCTCAAGCTATGAATCATGTTGAGCTTCCAAACAAGAAAGGGAGAGAACAAAATTATGTTGATTTCTTCATAAATAAACACCCACCTTCTTTTAGTGGGACTTATTATCCAATATTTACTGAGTAATGGATCAGTACCAATGAAAATATATTTTCCATTCTTTGTTCTTCAAAACTTGAAAATTTAATTTTGTTTGTTTATTATTTAGAAGGTGAAGTAGATCAATGGTGGAATATTATCTAGAACATGAGGTAATGGGAATAAATTGACTCCATGGAGTGGGATGGGTTTAAGATATTATTTTTCAATAAGTACTTTCCTCATATTATTTGTATGACATTGGAGAAATAATTCCTTGAGATAAATTAGAATAATGATGAATCTATTAGTACCTATGAGGCTAATTTTACAAGAGTTGTGAGGTATGCTTTTAGTATTATCATCCAACCTTAAAGTAAGGTTTATCAATTATTTAGTGTCTTAAAAACATGTCTCTAATGGGTGTTATCCATAATAGACTTTAGTATCAATGAAGAAATAATTTCATATGTTATCAAGGTGGAAATGGAGATTTCAGTTACATATCCATCTCATAGTTTTTGTTAAGAAAAAAAAGATTGAATTCAGAGGAGATTCTAAAAAACATGGAGAGAAGAAGATGATATTTTCTTTATGTTCAATGTATGTATGTAAACATGGTTTAAATTGTATTAAAGGTGTTGGTAAATATTTTTAGTGTGGAATGGAAGGTCATCAGGAAATAAAATAACGAAGTGATAGAAATAAGTTAGTTAATAATGGAAGAAAAGCACTACAAAATGAACCACCCACACTCCAGTGTTTCAAATGTAAGCAGTATGGGTATTATGATAACTAGTGCTCAAACCCAAAGGTTAATGATGATGATAAATGTAAAAAACCACTTAATCCTAAATACAAAGGTAAATATCATGTGATCGCTATTTTTTATGAGGGGTATGATAATGATGTGCTAAAAGGTAAACTTACCATCCACTCTAGAACTGCTAATGTCAAATTTGATTCTCTATATACCCACACTTTTATATCTGAATAATTTTCTAAGGGTATCTCAATACCACCTCAATGATTAGATTTTGAATTAGTAGTGAATTACATTAATAGAGTGATGATCATATCTCAATTATATGATTCTTCTATTATTAAAGTTTGTGGGAATGTGGTTTATATAAATCCCATTATTCTCTCTCTAGTTTAATTTGATGTCATTTTGGGCATGGATCTGATTTATTTACATAAATACCACATCAATTTTCAAGGAAGGTAAGTCACATTTTATATTATGAAACAACCTATGATCTTCTATCAGTGTGATGATAAATATGAAATTATAATGGAAATTTCATCTATAGTATGGGTCTTTATTCTTATTTAAAATTGGTTTTTCTCTAGGAAAGTTTTTTAAAAAATAAACATTGATGATATGTCTATTATGTGGGAGTTTGTTGATTTATTTCTGAAATATTTTCCTATTATTACACTAAAAATTAAGTTGAGTTCTAAATAGAACTCATACATGGTGAAGAACCTATTTCAAAGACTCTATATTGAATGGTCCTGATTGAGTTACAGGAATTGAAGAAGTATCCCTTAGAGAATCTTGAAAAGGTATTTATTCATCTAAGTGAATTACCTTGGGGGTAACCTATTCTTTTTTTAAGAATAAATATGGATCAATGTGACCCTATATTGATTATTTGGAACTTAAACATATCATAATTAAGAATAAGTATCATTTTTCTTGTATTGATGACTTGTTTGACCAACTGTATGGAGTTCAATACTTTTACAAGATTGATCTTCATTATAAATCACTACTGGAAGAGTTCCCTATAACCAAAGTTTCAAACCATGGGTATAGCCCATCAAACTGTGGGTATAGGCTATACCCACAATTTGATCAACCATGGGCTCCCGAGGCATTGGGATTGCCCTATACCCATGGTTTTACAGAAACCATGGGTATAGCCCACTGAAATTTCAACTTACCCATGGTTCTGGTAAACTGTGGGTATACATCTATGCCCATGGTTTGCAGAACCTTGGGTATACATTTTTATAGCAGAGATTGATACCCATGGTTAAGTAAACCATAGGTATAGACGGTTCTGCAACATCATATTTACCCACAGTTTAAAAACTGTGGGTATAGAGGGTTCTGCAGCAGCTTATTTACCTATGGTTTAAGAACTGTGGGTATAGAGGGTTCTGCAACAGCATATTTACCCAGTTTTCTCAAATCGTGTGTATAGGTTGTTTTCTTAGAAATAGCAGTTTCCCTATTGGACAGACCCCCTACATCCCCTCCCTTCCCCCTTGAACAGACCCCCCCAGCACACCCCCTCCCCCTTTGCACACCCCCACTCACCCCTCTGGAAGAACCCCCTTGCACTACCCCCCCCCAACACCCCCACTGGACACCCCTCTGGACCCCCCCCCCCCCCAGACCCCCATTGGACACCCCCCCTAGACACCCCCCCCCCCCACTAGACCCCCCTGGACCCCCCCCCCCACTTGGACACTCACCCTGGACACCCTTGGACACCCCCCTCCCCCTGATCCCCCTCCCCCCTTCACCCCCACTACCCCCTTCACCCCAACTTCCCCCCCAACCTTCACCCCACCATTGCCCCCCCCCCCCCCACCTGCACCACCACTATCCACCCCCCCCCCTCCACACCTGCACCCCCACTATGCCCCCCCCCCCTCCTGGATACCCCCCTACACCCCCAATACCACTTGAACCCAGAACCCCCTTCCCCCCTGCACCCACCCCCCTACCCCCCCCCCCACCCCCCCCCCCTACCCCCTGTACCCATCACACCCCCACTCTCCCTTCTGGACAGAACCCCCTTGCACCCCCCCCCCCAACACCCCAACTGAACACCCCCCCCCCCCCTCCATCCCCCCCTTGGACACCCCCCATCCCCCCTTGGACACCCCCCCCCCACACACACACACTAGACCCCCCTGGACACCCCCTGCACCCCCCCCCCCCCTCGCACCCCCTACCCCCTTCACCCCAACTGCCCCCAACCTTCACCCCACCACTCCCCCCCCCCCCCCACCTACACCCCCACTACCCCCCCCCCCTCCTGGACACCCCCCCTACACCCACAGTACAACCTACACCCAAAATCCCCTCCCCCTACAACCAAGCCCCACTACCCCCTACACTCAGGCCCCATTACCCCTACACCCACCCCCCACCCCCTCCCCCCAGCCCCCCCCCCCCCCACTACCCCCTACATCCAGGTCCCCCTACCCCCTACACCCAGCCCCACTACCCCATGCACCCCCCCTACACCCCCACTACCCCCTGCACCCCCACGACCGCCTGCACCCATCCCCCCATCCCCCCCCCCCCTCCATCCACCAAGCCCCAACCCCCTGTGAAACCATTGTGAAACAATGAAAACCAGAATGCAAAAACAATGAAACCACAATGAATTGTTTTCACCAGTTAAAACATAAGAAGAACTGGACAAAGTGTTCAAAGTAGAAAAAAGCTCTTATCAGAAAATTCCTAAATAAATTTTTAATGACAAAGCATCACAATCATTTATATCATATTGAATCCAAATAAAGTCGGATAGAGGATGCAAAAAAATACAGCCTTCCTGCACTGGGTTGTTAAAAGAACCTGAATTGGGTTTCTACAGTAACCAGTCTGGTGCATGGTACTGAATATGATGTTGAGTATACTAAGGAATCATTTTTAAACTTGTAATAAGAAAAATATATTTCCATGAATTGGCTTCCACTATCTTTTAATTACCTTTCCGGTTCTTTGAAGAAATTTTTCATTTATCTTTCCAGTAATTGGAATCCACTTTAGCATGCGCATCATATTTCATTTCATCTTTTCTATGCTTGGATGCTTATATGTAGTTATTGTAATGGAAAACTGTGTCATGAAAGATACAAAAATAGAGGCCCTGGGTAGGACTTGGGCATATTAGACTACCATGGATTGCTTCTTTAGGAATATGTCCCTTTGAGAAGAGATGAGATGTAATCGTACTTATATCCCAATGATGGGAACACACTATAGGAGTTCACAACATGATTTTGATACAATCATCTCTGGCCTTTAATCCCACATGATCCATGATCGAAGTGAGAAAAAATAGATAGTAGTATGTTGTACACAATGCATGAGAGCATATCCATACGGAGCATACACATTAAAGTTTCTCATTGAGGTTACAGATTCCCCATACCATGGTGGATATGGTATGGAGATTAGGCCATAGAAGGGAATTCTATGTATCTAATTTTTGGCGGGAATTAATGTTATCACAGTTAACTTATCCCCTAACCTACTAATGGGTTATGTTTTATGATCATTCTTAGAGACATTATCATTATCTGTGATGTTATATGAATGTTAGGAGCTTATAGTTTATTGGATTTCCTTTTAATTTGTGGATTACATAGTAAGGATTCCCTATTATTGGGTACATATTATATTATGTTGGTAATCAGGGCTTAATCATTGAGTTTTCCCATTAAATTCTCATTCTTTATCTTTTGATAGATAAAGAGTGGTGGTGATGACCATTAAAAGTCTACCCAAGAGCATGACATTGGTATGGTCACATGAGTGTTTAACCCAATCTCATCAACAGAACTTCCCTTATAAAATGGGTATGTAGCTGAAGGTTACTGACCAAGGTCCAAATGGAATGAGTCCAAATGGGTCTTTTGGAAAAAGTGGGCATGTCATAAGGGATCTTCCTGACATGTCTTGGATTCTTGTTGGAAATGTCTCGATTGTCTGCCAGAGATATTTGGGGTGTCAAACTATTCTGGCAGACACATCAAATGGTGTCTTCTTGAGATGTTCACGATGCCTTTAATGACCTTATTTTTCAGGAATAAGATCTTCCACATGATCAATGTGGACTGATTCATGCTCAAATTTACCCAAGAGAAGAAGGTAGAATGGTCTTTTTAGTTTAGCTTGGGTTGTCGAATCCTCAGAGACCTAAGAAGTAACCTATGGACACGTACATTCTATGGACTGTTTTTGGATATTGAGTGGAAAAATTTGGGTTGATTTTAGATGGGTTTAAGTGAACACTAAAAGTCTTAAGTTAATTCAATTTAAAAGTGTGAGTTTATCCTAGGTTATCCCTTGGGGTGGATTGGACGTATTTCCTTTTCAATGATTCCAATTTCTTATATTTGAGATGGGTTCATTTAAGAAGATAAAACAACATCATCACTTAATGGTTTAATACCTACACCCTTTAATACTAATCACCTATACACTTGAAGGATCAAAGTTTTGATAACTTCAAGGTAAAGGTTCGTATTAGCACTTGAAGTGTGTGGCCTTAAATTCAACAAGAACGATGGAGTTTAAAAATCATCAAATAAAAATCTCAATTAAATAAGTGATTAGACATTAATGGGGTGATAAATAACATCCAATACAGCCTCTCACTACTCCATTGGATCAACCCATAAGTGGGTTAGCCCTCCATTGATGTTATGTTTTCAATGTAATAAGAAATTAGACTCATGAGGGAGGGATTGAAGAAGAAAAGAAACCAATAAAAAGAAAATGGTCACTCCACCGTTGTGTGAATAATTTCACAAGGTTTGGTGTGAATAAATTCACAAATTGAAGAAAAAGTGTAAAATTGATATGAGGAACAATATAATAAGATGAAAAGAAGATATTTTATTAAGAAACTAAAGTGAATTGAACAACTTACATGTGAAAGACAAACTTGATACAACAAAATCACAGCATAACATTACAATTGAACAAATCACCAAAGATCCTCAACTCCTCCACCACCACTTCCTTAAATAGGTATTTTGGGAGCCTTATGTTGATCCTCCAATAGTACAAAGCATCTCAATTAATTTTGGTAGGCCATAGGTGGGTGCAATGTTGAGGGAGATTTGATTTTTCCACCCTTGACCGGAGGTGGCATCCAGCTTTCATCCACTGAATAGACATGCTTGTAATACCTTCTAGATAGAAGAATTAGAGTGGACCATTGAAGAAGAAAATTGATATCCGGATGTATCCTAACCTTCTGTAAACTTTGGGCCCATTTGGAGTTGTTTATTCGAAGATATCATTATATTAGTGGGCTGTTTTTCTGGGCCGCAGAATCTGACCCAGAATTTTATCTCTATCCTGGGTTGCCTCAATGACCACAATGGTGGCCGAATTAGCACTAGATACTGAATAATGATTTGTTCCTATATATGTCTTATACCATCTCACGAAATTTGGGCTTTATTGGGTCTGTAATGTGGGTCCCACATTCTCATCAGTGGGCCAGTGTCCAATCTTCCTTCTCAAGAATTGCTTCCATTCATCTCCAAATATCTCCATCATCCTTTATGAATCCTCCATTGATCCCTGAATGAAACATTTTCATATTGAAGTGTAGATAAATTTAGAAAAATATCAAATTAAAATGTGGATAATTACATTCCTTAAAATCAGATGAATCATTGGGTACTTTAAATGATGTTCAAAAATGTACCACATAATAGTGAATTTTAAGAAGGTATTACATTCATAATGTGAAATGATGTTCAAAGTGTAAAATGCACTAAAATTGTGTTTGTGAATAATAAATAAAATTAATATTATATATATTAATAATGAATATTATCCTCATTTAGTGGCTAATCATACCCCCCAACTTGAGTTTTGCTAGTCTCGAGCAAAATATATCTCAACAATATGAAATTCGAATTCTATTTTCCAAAAACATTTTAATACACAATGATCACCAAAAACACTTATACCAAAAAATCATGAAACCCATCAAAATATTTTAATATAAGATAGTTTCATAATCATATCTCAATCACAAGATCATTCCTTTGTTCAAATTCATTGCCATATTTCATCCAATATTAATTAAGTATGAGGATATGTTTTGTATCATAATAGACATGGGGGTTCATCTTTATTCAAGGGGGAAATGATGGAAGCGCTAGGTGGAATCACATTTCAATATTAAGATGAGTATTCAATTTTTTTTATTATATTTTTTTGTTTTTTCAATTTTTCCATGGTAATTGAAATTGCACTCAAAAGAGTCAACCCCTGTAGCGAGACTTTGCCGATGACTCCTAGGCTCAAAGACCTTAGGGAACCAAGTGAATCCCACATAACCGGGCATCATCTCAAGCTAACTTAGTAAAAAACAAATTCATATTACCAAAAATAGAGATAAAATTACTAACTCTGGGCCAGACAACTATGGAGTCACGATCCCCAAGTGCTGAAAGCCATGCATTAGGTCATTTCATTTTTCTACGAGCAAATATATTGTTTTTTTTTAATTTTTTATTGAATACTCATATTAAAACTAAAATGATCACCAAACCTATGCTATTTATTTGGGGGTCCCCATGAACTCAAACTAATACCTCACTATCCAAAGGACGTGAATTGTGATCTTTTTTTTATTTGGATGAAAATATAAACGATGAAATATCACATTGGACAGCCACACTTTTCAAAATCTATGCTCAATAAATTATACAAGGATTATAATCAGAATCGGGGCATGATAAATTATTTGATATTCAGTTTCAAAGTTTGTAATGTGTATTACCATGTTCAAAGTAAAAGGAATTTTTCCTTCCATTTACACACTTTTTTTCAAATCATTTTTTTTTTCACAAAATCAATTTTTTTATTTCATCTCCCCCCAACATAAAACAACATTGTCCCCAGTGTTTCAAGAAATGAAAATTTAGAAGGAGTATAGGCAGATAAGGGAAGTTCAAAAAGGAAATTGAAATATGATGATCATGGAATGAAGTCACCTGGTGGTTGAAGTTGAAGTTCTTGATGCTCCAATTTAGTTCCTTGATCTCGATGTCACTCTGAGAATTCCCTAGTAGAAAAAGGAAAAAATAAAGAAAAAAACAAAACAATATATATATATTTATTTATATAATAAAGAAAGTAAAATATAAGTATATATATAAAACTTATAGAATAAGGAAGCACAAAAATCCGTAGGTTAGTTGTAAGTGTGCACCCCTGTCTCCCTTCGGTCCCGGGTTCAATTCCCCGCGGCTTCGCCGGTTGTGACGGGGTTTTCCCCATGACCTATGACGTATCCTTTTTATTTATTTATTAATATATATATATATATATATATATATTTATTTATTTATTTATTTTAACCTAAAAATGTATTAAAATAAAATGAACTGATTATACATTGTCTTCTTTTAAAAATTTTTGGTAAGGTATTACTCAAGGATCACACCACGTGACATGAATGAATACGATGCTCCCCTTTCGTACCCATCCATTCTCATAATAGAAGAACAGGTCAACAGTAATTTTTTTTAAATATCAAAATGATTCATTAATCCTATTTAAAAAAAATGATTTGCAAATATGAAAATCACGGGTTGCCTCCCATGCAGCGCTTTGTTTAACGTCATTAGCCCAACATGGACCCCTAATTGATTAATTATTTTCGTCGTCTAAGGTAGGTTCACAAATTATTCATTAACTTCATGTTTTTTGAATGGTTTTATGAATGGTTTGACTCTATGACCATTAACTTTAAATGTTTGACCATTGGTGGGATCTTGAATTTCAACAGCCCCATGGGGGTACACCTTATGCACTATTTATCGACCTGACCATCTAGACCTCAACTTTCCCGGGTGTAAATGAAGTTTAGAACTATACAAAAGAATAGGTTTACTCGGTTCAATGTGCTTGGTTTTAAGATTTCGAGATTTTTAGGCTTGTACTTTAGCTTTATTGATCCTTGAATTTTCATAATCCTTCATCCTAAGTTCCTCAAGTTCATTGATATCTAATTTCCTTTTTGTTTCATCCAATGAGAGTTCATAATTCATTTTCTTAATTTCCCAAAAAGCCTTATGTTCAATCTCCACTGGTAAATGGCGTGCTTTACCATAAACCAACCTATATGGGGACATTCCTAAAATGGTTTTATATGCGGTTCAATAGGCCCAAAGAGCATCTAAGAGTTTACTTAACCAGTCTTTCCTAGATGGTTTAACAGTTTTCTCAAGAATTTGTTTAATTTCTCGATTGGCTAACTCATCTTGACCATTGGTCTGTGGATGGTACGCAGTGGACACTTTGTGAGAAATTCCATAATTTTCCATGAGTGATGAGAATGTACGATTGCAAAAATGAGTTCCACGATCACTAATGATAGCCCTAGGAATTCCAAATCCAGAGAAGATGTTTTCTTTTAAGAATCCAATCACAATTTGATGATCATTGGATTTTGTGGTAATGGCCTCAATCCATTTTGATACATAATCAATATCTAAGAGAATGTAAATATATCCCCTAGAGTTTGGTAAGGGACCCATGAAATCAATTCGCCAACAGTCAAAGATTTCAACTACTAAGATGGGAGTGAGTGTCATTTGATACCTTTTTTTGATGGACCCTACTTGTTGACACCTAGGACAGCTTTGACAAAATGTGTAGGAGTCCCTTGAGAGGGTGGCCCAGAAGTGACCACAATGAATAATCTTATCAGATGTTTTCTTAGAGGAAAAGTGGCATATACATGCCTCACTATGATAGAATTTAAGGATGGAATCTTGTTCAGATTCTGGGACACACCTCCTAATGACTTGGTCAGGGCATAACTTATAGAGGTATGGGTCATCAAACACATAGTTCCTAACATCAGAAATGAATTTACTTCGAGATTAAGTCCCTAAGAATTTTGGAATGACTCTTGTAACTAATAAATTTTCTATGTCGGCATACCAAGGGAAGTCACTCATAGAGTATAGGTGTTCATTAGGAAATGAATCAGACACAGAAATGTGATTTTAGTTGTCTTTGAATTCCATCCTAGAGAGGTGATCTGATAAAACATTTTCAATTCCCTTTTTATCCTTGATTGTGAGGTCAAATTCTTGCAATAGAAGGACCCACCTAATTATTCTAACCTTAGAATCTTGTTTTTGGAAGAGGTATTTTAGTGCAGAATGGTCAGTGAACACAGTGATGGGGGATCCTAAGAGGTAGGACCTAAACTTCTCTATGGAAAACACAATAGCAAATGACTCCTTTTAAGTAGTGGTGTAGTTGATTTGGGCATCATTTAAGGATTTTCTTTCATAAGTAATGACATGAGGAGTTTTATCACAAAGTTTTCCTAACACAGCTCCTACAGAAAAGTCACTAGCATCACACATAAGTTTGAAAGTAAGGTTCCAATTTGGAAATTTCATAATGGGAGGGGAGGTGAGAGAGGATTTGAGGGTTGAGAATGAACCCTCACAGCTTTCTGTGCAAACAAATGGAGCATCCTTTACTAGGAGAGAACAAAGGGGACGAGAGATTGAACTAAATTCCTTGATGAATCTTCTATAGAAACCAGAATGTCCTAATAATGACCTCACTTCCTTGACAGTTTTGGGTGATGGAAGGTGACGAATGATGTCAACCTTGGCTTTATCAACTTCAATCCCCCTACCTGAGACCAGATGTCCTAGAACTAGTCCCTATTTAACCATGAAATGGCATTTTTCCCAGTTTAGGACCAGATTCTTTTCTTCGCATCTTTATAAGACTCTCTCTATATTCTGCAGACATCCCTCAAATGTATCCCCAAATACAGAGAAGTCATCCATGAATACCTCTAGAAAATCCCCTACCATGTCTGAGAATATTACCATCATGCACCGTTGGAAGGTTCCAGGGGCATTTCATAACCCGAAGGGCATACATTTGAAAGAAAAGGTTCCAAATGGACATGTGAATGTAGTCTTCCCTTGATCCTATAGGGAGACCTCAATTTGATTATACCCTGAGTACCCATCTAAGAAACAGTAGAAGGCATGACCTTCCACTCTCTCAAGGACTTGGTCAATGAATGGTAAGGGGAAATGGTTATTCTTGATGAATGAGTTTAGCTTCCTATAATCAATGCAGACCCTCCATCCACTACTCAACCTAGTTGGAAGAATCTATCCATCCTTATTGGTTATCACTGTGATTCTTCCTTCTTGGGAACCTCTTGGATTGGGCTGACACACTCACTCTCAGCTATGGGATATATGATACCAGCTTTTAACAATTTCAGAAGTTCCTTCCTTACTACCTCCATGAGATTAGGATTGATTCACCATTGAGGTTGATGACATGGATTTGAATCAGATTCTAGAACAATCCTATGAGTCCCAATAAGTGGGCTAATCCCAGCTAAATCAGACAGGGTACAACCAATGTCTTTCTTATGTTTCCTAAGTACATCTAGAATCATCCTCTCATGATTGGATTCAAGAGACGAAGAAATGACAATAGGATGTGTTTGATTGTCCCCTAGGAAGGCATACTTGAGTGCAACAGGAAGTTCCTTCAATTCAAGATCAGGTTGGTTCAGAATTTCAGCAGAAGATTGGGACATTGGATCAAGTTAAACTTTTTTTCTAGAGTTTTAGATATAATTGATTCCCCACATGTAGAAGTTTCAGCTACAAGATTGGTTTGATCAGATTTAGGGAAGGAAGTTTGATTAGCCTCTATGAAATTGGTTTCTTGAAAGGTTTCACTAATTGTTGGACCTAAGACTTCATTATAAGAGAAATTTGAAAATGATTCAAGACAAGGAGATAAACTTCCTTCATGTGAACAAAGGAAATCAATCTCATCCTGACTTAAACATCCATCAAATATTCCTTGATATTCTATGGATTCATTATCAATGCTTCCTATCATGTTTACTTCATGAATTTCCTCATCATCCCCTATTTGTGAGCTTGCATTATAGATGTTCAAGTCTAGACTCATGTTCCCAAATTTGATGGTCATGTTCCCATTTCAAACTTGGATAACATAGTTAATTGTTTCAAGGAAGGGAAGACCAAGGATAATTGGGGTTTGTTCCTTATTTCCTAGGTTTGGCTGGTTGTCAAGGACAATGAAGTTAGAAGGGTAGATGAAGTGTTCAACCTTTACTAGAACGTCCTTTAAAATACCCTTTGGAACCCTAATGTTATGATCAGCAAGTTGAAGTGTGACAGATGTGGGTTGGATTTATTCTAGTCCTAACTGGCAGTACACAGTATAGGGAATGAGATTGACACTAGCACCTAGGTCACACAAGGCCTTGACAACTTTGCTCTCTCCTAGTTCAACATTGATGTAAGGGCAACCCGGGTCTTTCAACTTAGGAGGAATAGTCCCTTGAATGGTGGTACTCACATTAGCAGCCAAAAGAACTTGGTTTTTATGTGAAATTTTTCTTTTAAAAGTGCACAAGTCCTTAAGGTACTTTGAGTAGGAAGGTATGGTTTGGATGGGATCAAGAAGGAGAATGTTCAACTTCACTTGTGAGAATATTTTCCTCAATGTTTCACTCAATTCAAGATTGGTTTTCCCCGTCATGCGTTGTGGAAATGGTGCAGGTTGTGGGGTTGTTTGTTGAAGAGTTTTTTCTTTGACAATGTTATTGTGTTTTTCAGTTTGGTCATTTGGTTAATTTTAATTTTCATCCAAGTTTTAATATTTAGGTGGGTTCTAAATTAGTTGTTCGGGTTTCTTAATTGATTTCCCACTTATTAAAACAGTCACAGCCTTTATTTGTTTATGAGTTATTTGAGTACAACTTGACTCTCCCCTTGAAGCTGAGGATGGAACCGCCTGAGTAGGCATGGGTGCCTTTGCAGTTTTGATGGTTTAAAGTTCTTGTGTTAGGGAAGAGACTTCCAAGTTCATCCTCTCCATTTGTTTGCACAGTTGTTCTAGTAGGCTTTGTGGAACAGTTTGGTTTGGTGCTTGAGAAGATTGGTTTATCCCAGGGGGATATTTTAGAGGTGGGATGGTTTGTTGAAAATGGACCGGTGGCTGTTGGTATTGGATAGGTTGGGTTTGGAACTGGTTATGGGTTTAATAGTTCTAATGGGGGTAAGCATTTGGTCCCTGTGGTTGGCTAGGTTGTTGGTTATCTTTTCAGCGGAATCCTGGGTGGTCATTATACCTTTGGTTGAAGTTGTTTTGGTATTGAGGCTTTTAAAAGTTCAAAGCATTTACTTCCACTGGGGGTCCTCCTAAAAGAACATCCTTGATGTATGTAATGGTTGGGCAGTTTCCTGTCTTATGGTCATATTTTTCACAAATTGTGAAAATATGGTCAACAGTTTGGATTTCATGGACTTTCCTAAGGTCTCTCTCTTCAACCATCCTAGAGAGTGCTGCAAGTTTATCCCTAAGTCTTTCCTCTTCTCTAAGTTTATGAATTTCAGTAGTTCTTTGTGTATTTTCAGAATAAGGTGAAGTTCCCCATGTTTGGTTTTGTTCAGAAAGTATTTCTAGATACTTGTAAGCATCATTTGGAGATTTGTTTTTAAAGGTTCCATTACACATTATGTCAATGAATTGTTTGTTCCTTGGACCCAACCCTTCATAGAAAATTCTCTCTTGTTCAGGAATAGAAAAACCATGGAGTGGAACCATTTTTATAGTGTCCTTGAACCTCTCCCATGTTTCATAGAATGACTCTCCCTCTTTTTCAAAAAAGTTTTGGATGCTCTTTTTAAGTGCAATTGTTTTATGGTGGGGAAAGTATTTTTTGTAGAATTCTCTTTGTAGTTGGTCCCAAGAGTTGATGGATGATGGTCTCAAATTTTTTAGACAATTTTTAGGTCAATACTTTAAAGAAAAAAGAAATAGCCTCATCTTATCTAATTCTAGTTGATGTGGGGGACACATGGTTTCTACAATGTCATTGAACTCCTTAATGTGAAGGTAGGGCATCTCGGACTCCATTCCATGGAATGTGGGAAGGTGGTTTAGGACATGGGGTTTAAAGATGTAGTTGGAATCTTCTAGGTAATTGTGTATAATGAATGAGGGGTCATTGGTCCAGGAAGGTGTGAGGTAGTCACTCATGGTGTGATCAATTTCATTCCCCAAGTTTGGGGCTGCCTCATTTGGGTTTCCATTTTGGTTCCCACCTGGGTTTATGAGTTGGTTTCTTTGAATACCTTCCATTGAAATGGGATCAATTTTTGACTCTGGAGTATTAGGAAGACTAGTATCTAATGGAAAGAGTTCTCTTGGTGTACTTGACTCCCCAACCCCAGGACTATCCACCCTAACTAGACGGTTTGATTGGTCGCGGGTGTAGGCGGACATGCGCCAAAAGAAAAAAAAATGAGAAAGGGACAAGATAAGAGAATTTGGATGAGAAAAGAAGAAATGGGGGAGAATATAATGGGTGTTTAGATTACTTACTTGGGTCCCCGGCGATGGAGGAAAAATTTTATTCACGCTCAATTTTACCCAAGAGAAGAAGGTAGAATGGTCTTTGTAGTTTAGCTTGGGTTGTCGAATCCTCAGAGACCTAAGAAGTAACCTATGGACACGTACATTATATGGACTTTTTTGGCTATTGGTGGCCAACTTTGGGTTGATTTTAGATGTTTTTAAGTTAACACTAAAAGTCTTAAGTGAATTCAATTTAAAAGTGTGAGTTGATCCTAGGTTATCACTAGGGGTGGATTGGACGTATTTCCTTTTCAATGATTCAATTTCTTATATTTGAGATTGGTTCATTTAAGAAGATAAAAAAACATCATCACTTACTGGTTTAATACCTACAACCTTTAATACTGATCACCTATAGACTTGAATGATCAAATTCTTGATCACTTCAAGGTAAAGGTTCGTATTAGCACTTAAAGTGTGTGGCCTTAAATTCAACAAGAACAATGGTGTTTAAAAATCATCAAATAAAAATCTCAATTAAAGAAGTGATTAGACATTAATGGGGTGATAAATAACATCCAATACAGCCTCTCACTACTCCATTGGATCAACCCATAAGTGAGTTAGCCCTCTATTGATGTTATGGTTTTAATGTAAGAAGAAAGTAGACTCACGAGGGAGGGATTGAAGAAGTAAAGAAACCAATAAAAAGAAAATGGTCACTCCACCGTTGTGTGAATAATTTCACAAGGTTTGGTGTGAATAAATTCAAAAATTGAAGCAAAAGTGTAAAATTGATATGAGGAACAACATAATAAGAGGAAAAGAAGAGATTTTATTTGTAAAGACCCGTAAATTTCAAGGAAATTTTTTTCTTAATTTTCTTTGGAATTTTACAAGAACGCAGTTTCTGACGGCACCTGATTCTGAGGCCCGGTGTGCCCGGAATCATTTTCTGAAGTTTTTCTCGGGTACGTTCAGTGAACGAACGATCGATTTTTTCTAACTTTTGAACCGGTGCTCGGAATCGAATTCTGAGGGCACTGATGGAATCGCAGCGCCGGTATTTGCTTATAAACGCCTTTTTCGGAGTTGCGTTTTCTCGGGTGTGGTTTTTAATTTTTTGGGGTTAAGTTAAAAAATAAAATAAAGTGGTGCGAAAAATTTATTTTTATTTCATTTAAATCCACTTAAAGCCACTTAATCTAAGTAGAAGCGAATAGGGTGGAACCCAAAATATCCTACCCTCTTGGTAGGATATTTGTGAGGTGGGGCCCGCACGAGCCCCACCGTTTCGTTTCCCCTAAGTAATGCACCCACGAAAAATCTTCTTTAATGAAAGTCAACTGGGGCATTTTCTAAACTCTTAATGCCCCTATTAAATGGACAGTTAAGTCGTTACCATTAATTCACCGAATTAATGGTTAGTTTCTTATCTTGTTTTTCAAATTGTTGGCATGTAATAAAATAAGGTCAACACACGTTTTGCTTGTGGTAGCTTGTTGAGAGGATTGACAGAAACTCTAAGTTCTTCATCCTCCCTCGAGAAAAATGCGAAGAACGTGAAGAACGCGAAGAACGCCGGCCTCCGTTGAAGGGCGATGAAGAACACCGGATCCTTGGAGATCGACGGCATGACGTGATGATTCTTCTTTCGCGACGCTTCTTCCGCGACGTTTCTTCCCTGCAACAATCTCTGATCATCAACTGCTTGAGGTAGGAGATTTCGGATCTTTTAAATTTCCTTTGTGGATTTTATCCTCAACATGGATTTAATTCGTGAAAATTAAATCTGTGTGTTTTATTTAACCTTCGGAGATCGTCGACGCGATGTCGTGTACCTCGATGACGCAAAGCCCCTTCCGCGACGCGACGATCCTCTTCTTCCGCGACGGTCAATTCTTTGAAGAACTCTTGTCCGACGACAACTACGAGGTAGGGGTTTTATTTGAGAATAATATTTATTCCCATGGTTGTTTCCTTCTAAAACAAAGAAACCGAATCAACTCATCTTCAAGATGATCTGCATTTTATTTTATATACGGGACAGGAATTTTTATTTACGGGAGTTTTTTTTTTTGGAAACTAGGTTCAATTTTAATTTATTAAAATTGTGCCTTGTTATGTTTTCATGTGTTGATTATCCCCAATTTTTATCACCTAACGTGGAGGGTGCGGGCCAAACAAACACGGCCCGACAACCCTCCGCAGTTCTTCGTTGATGTGTGGTTTAACGGCGTTTAAGAAATGGGATCGGAATGGCGATTGGAGGCCTTCGCAGCAAAGTTCGGATTCCGGGAGAGCCGTAGGCACAAACCGCAGGCAAAACGGACCACCGGAGCGCGTCCGGTGGTCCGCGGAAGTTTCCACCAGCGCGCCACGCTGGCACGGCGGCGCCGGCGGCCGGAGGCGGCGCCCGGCGCGCCGCCGGGAAGACCCGCTGCGGCTGAAGCCGCGGTGGCGATCGCCGGTCCCGTGTCCATGCAAGACCGCGGGGAAGGGACGCGGCCTTGCGCCGCGTCCGGTGACACAGAGCGGCCCCCGCGCGGGGGCCGCGGCTCCTTTGGCGCGGCCGCTCGGCCAGCGCCGAGCCGCCCAGGCCGGGTCGGGCCGCCCAGACCAGGCCGGGTCGCACCCAACTGGGTCGGACCCGGACCCGGGTCGGGTCGACCCGGTTCGGGCCGACCTAGGGGGGTTGGGCCGGGTCGGTTCGGGCCCAGACCCCCCATTTTCGGACCTTTTCGGCCTTTTACCCATATCTTGAGCTACGGGCCTCCGATCGACGCGCCGTCAGCAGAGATGCGATCCTTGGATCGAGACGGTCGTTTCGGTATATCGCACTCAAGGTTTCGGAGTACTTTGGGTTTGGATGGGTTGGTTCGTACACGAAACCAACCGGGCCCTCGGAGCGAAAACGCTCATATCCTGAGCTACGGACGTCCGATTGACGTGTCGTTGACTTTGATGGATTCCTCTAAGTGAGACGGATCTTTTGGCTTACTCCGCTCGAGGTTTGGACGCAGGTGGAGTACAGTTTGGATGGTTTTGCCTTAAAAACCAACCGGGACCCTAGGACGAAAAAGTCAATAACTCTCAGACTGGGCGTCCGATTGACGCGTCGTCTGCAACGTTGAGTTCCTGTTGACGATATGGAACTTTTGGATACATCAACTCTGGACTATGTGTCAGTTGATGTATCAGCCTCTCGGCTCGTGGAGCGGACTCTCCCGAACGAGTTTGCTGTGTGCGGGAACCCTAGAGCTGGCTGCGACTGCGACGACGACGACGACGACTGTGCAGAGATCCTCAGTGGATTCGACGATGACTACAGCCCTCAGCGATCCTTTGTGAATCAGTGCTACCAATCCTGTGTGGGTCCGATCCTGTGTGGTTCAGCGCTCAGCAGTCCTTTGTGGGTCAGCGCCTACAGATCCTGTGTGGGTCTGATCCTGTGTGGGTCTTTGCGGGGGTTGGTTACCTATCGATCTTGTGTGGCTCAGATCCTTTGTGGGTCATTGCGGGGGTTAGTTACCTATAGATCCTTTGTGGGTCAGATCCTTTGTGGGTCATTGCGTGGGTTAGTACCTATCAATCCTTTGTGGGTCCGACGACTTAGATGAATCAGTGGCAATATCTGGTCATCTTTATCGTCATATGAAGAATTATACCTGTGTGAGCTGAATCCTGTTTTTCTTTCCTGTGTGGATTGTGTTGTGCTATCCTTTGTGGTTTTACGTTTTACTTTCTTGTGTGGACTGGGTTGTACTTGGGCTCGGAAGTTGGAGCCGAACGAGAATTGATGACTTAGGTATATGTATGGGCATATACCTAAGCAGTGTCGGATGTTACTTCGTGATTGTATCTTTCCTTTGTGGATTATCCTTTGTGGATTCTGGGAGACCTTCGGGGGTCTCGGGGTCCCTACTGAGTAGCTTATACTCACCCCTGCACGGGCTATGCCTACACTATGTTGTGTTGGTTGCAGACAACGGACAGCGCTGATCGTGGTTAAGGCTTGCAGAGCAGGACGGTACCTAGAGGTGGACCACTGGGTGGGACGTACCCGGAGCAGTCGGCTGGACCTGAGGAGCAGTGGAGGCTATCTGTACCCACCCTTTAGGTGGAATTTCCAGTGGACAGCTTGACGTTGCAGCTTTACTTTTCAGTTGGTGTTTTCCCTTTCCAGTTGTACTTTACTTTCAGTTTGGGTTTGTATACTGGCCCACTTACTTTTCTGCACTTACTGTTGCACTAGTTTTTACTTAGAGTTTATTTCTGCCTGCTTTCTCTGTGGTGTTTGTGGTTTACCTTACAAAGTCAATACCTTCCCTTTTACCGGGATTTACACCTTGGTTCTAGTCTTCATCCCCTGGCCTATGGAAGGCGGGCTTGGGGTAGTCACGACACGGGCCCCGAGGATGAGTTGTGACAAATTGGTATCAGAGGGGTTCGGTTCTACCGCAGAACTTGGACTCTGATCTTTTTCTATGTGAAGCAATAGTGTTTAGCGTATTGGGTGTGGTTATCAGTCCAGGGAGTCCAGTGTTGGTGCGGCGGCCGACGTATCTATACACCAGGACCCTGACTCCTGATTTCCGTCTTAATGCACGAAAACATTGATTGCGTGTGTGTTTCAAGTTTTCTTTGTGATTACTTTGTGTCAGCTCACCAGGTATACTGTTCTGACTGTGGTACATCTGTTTCCTTTTTCAGGATGGCCCCACGACAGCAGCCAGCTAGGGTTCCGAGAGTTGAGCATGACGACAGCCCACCGAGCGACGAGGCCTCGGTATAGGGCCCTTTGACAGCTGAGGCACCTGCGGTACCTTTACCCGCCGAGCCACCGATGCTTCCAGCCCCAGCCGCTGACGATGCGTGTCGCCTTAGTGCACTGCATGAGTTCCAGCACCAGCGACTGCCCAGGTTCCGCGGGGAGACGGACCCCCAGGCATCCGAGGGCTGGCTGGAGGCAGTGGTCCGAGTTTTCCGGTTAGTGAGGACACCAGCAGACCTCATGGTGATCCTCGCAGCGAGCCTATTGCACGTGGCAGCAAGCCGATGGTGGAGCTTGATGCTCCAGGTGCACGATGAGGCATCTCTTCTCTGGACAGACTTTGAGAGCATCTTCTGCTCATAGTCGTCCCAGCCACCCTCCGTGCGGTACGCATCCAGGAGCTTCTTCAGCTGCAGCAGGGCAGCTTGACGGTCGCCCAGTACTCGGCGAGATTTACCGATCTCTCGCGCTACTCAACAGACATGGTATGGGACCCATTCTTCCGGGCCCGGACCTTTGAGCAGGGATTGAGACATGATATCAGGGCATCGCTGAACTCCCTCAGCATTCTGACTCAGGAAGGAGTACTGGAGTGAGCCCTTTTGATCGAGAGCTTCCTTGCTGAGCCTTCATCAACAGCGAGACCTACCGTGGGGTGGCACGTAGTAGAGTTTTCTGCAGCAGGAAGTCGACGGATGACTCAGGGGTCCAGGCAAACCAGACCCTCACGTAGACGACCTCAGGACACTGGCTCAGCAGTGCGGGACACACAGCGTGGAGCCAGTCTTTCGAGAGGCAGGCAGTGCTACACATGCGGCGGGCAGGGCCACATGGCTCGTGACTGCCCGACCCACCGTGCCGAGGAGCAGCAGACGGTTGAGGGGCCACCCAGGCAGAGGAAGAGGGTCGATCGTGGTGGTTCGTAGGGAGGAGGCGGACGAGGCAGAGGAGCTGGCCGAGAAGCAGGTGGTGGGCGACACTTTGAGGCTCTACCACCACCACCACCAGGAGGTCCACCCCGGCCACAGGGAGCTGGCGGGCAGAGGCAGACACAGCTCCAGGCAGCGGAGGCCTACGACCACGGCACGCTCGAGATGATTCGAGGTACGATCTGTGTCTATTCCACCCTTTCTGCAGTTCTTATAGACACAGGAGCGAGTCACTCTTTCATAGTCGCTGCCCTTGTTCGGATCTCGGAGATTTCGACAGAGCCGTTGGCTCGATCCTTACGGCTAGAGACTCCTACAGGAGCAGACTCGACAATTACGCACTGGTACCGGCAGTGTGAGATTACTCTAGTAGGCGAGAGCTTCGGATGGGATCTTCTTGTAGCGGCGTCGAGGCCTTACGACATCATCTTGGGCATGGATTGGTTATCTACAGTCCATGCACAGATTGACTGTATTAGGTGCAAGGTGCGATGTGTACGCACCGACGGGAGCGGTTTCACCTTCACCGGTGAAAATGGAGCCTTCACAGCACAGGATGGACTCTCGCAGAGGAGAGGACATACCATCACTCATCAGTTGTCTAGCCTCATACTAGGAGCATTTGACGTGCGGAGTCATAGTTTTCCTGCAGTGGTGGATCAGTATGCAGATGTCTTTCCCGACGATGTTCCAGGACTACCTCCTCGCAGAGAGGTAGACTTTTATATTGATCTGTACCCCGGGACAGCCCCGATATCCACTCCAGCATATCGTATGGCCCTCGCTGAGCTTTGAGAGCTACGGGTACAGTTGGAGGACTTGTAGGGAAAGGTTTTCATCCGACCCAGTGTTTCACCCTGGGCTTCCCCGATATTGTTCGCCAAGAAGGCGGACGAGAGCTTGCGACTTTGTGTCGACTATCGTCGCCTGAACCAGGTGACGGTGAGGAACACGTATCCGCTACCGAGGATTGATGACCTCTTTGATCAGCTCAAGGGAGCACGGTGGTTCTCAAAGATAGACCTCAGGTCAGGCTATCATCATCTCAGAGTTCGGGATGAGGACGTGCAGAAGACGACCTTCAGATGTCGGTATGGCCACTATGAGTTCCTTGTTATTCCATTCGGCATAACCAACACTCCAGCAGTGTTCATGGGCCTCATGAACAGGATCTTTCATCCATACCTCGATCGATTTGTCGTTGTCTTCATCGACGACATTTTGATATACTCGACGACTAAGGAGGAGCACGCCTATCACTTGCGAGTTGTACTGGACACACTTTGAGAGCACCAGCTTTATGGAAAGCTATCGAAGTGTCAGTTCTGGATACGTGAGGTCCACTTCTTGGGGCACGTCATCTCTGAGGCGGGAGTTGCAGTGGATCCTATGAAGATCGAGGCAGTGCTAGCTTGGGAGCCACCCAAGAGCGTGACGGAGGTGTGGAGTTTCTTGGGACTTGCAGGATACTATCAGAGATTTATGACAGACTTCTCCAGAGTTGCGGCACCACTCTCAGCTCTTACAATGAAAGGGAAACCCCTTGTGTGGTCATACAGATGTTAGCAGAGCTTCTAGGAGCTGAGACAGAGATTGAAAAGCGCCCATATCTTGAGGTTTTCTGAGGAGGGAGTAGGATACGTAGTCTACTATGATTCATCAGGGACCGGACTCGTATGTGTCCTGATTCAGGAGCGGGTGGTGATCGCCTATGGATCACGTCAGTTGAGACCGCAAGAGCATAACTACGCTACCCATGACCTGGAGTTTGCAGCAGTGGTCTTCGCTCTGAAGACATGGCGACACTATCTGATGGGCGAGCACTTTACAGTCTTTTCTGAACATCAGAGTCTCAGGTACATCTTCTCTCAGAAGGACCTGAACCTGAGACAGCGGTGATGGCTCGAGTTCCTCCAAGACTATGACTTTGTGATAGTCTATACTCCTGGGAAGGGGAACGTGGTAGCTGGTGCTCTCAACAGGAGGACGGGCATTCAGCTACTTGAGGAGGTGATAGAGCATTTAGCCGCTTTACAGATATCCTTCGTGGATAGAGTTGGAGCAGCCTTCCTTCAGTCTCTCACATTCACCCCTCCACTACTGCAGCGGGTCAGAGAGGCACTGCGTGGGGACGCTGACTGTGAGACGCAGCGTGCGCAGATATCTTCAAGACAGGCACCTGATGGTTTCTCCTTTGGAGCAGAGCACGACATCCTTTTCAGAGGACGTACCTTGGTACCAGTTTCTTTACGGGAGGAAGTGCTGAGAGAGTTTCACACTTCTCCTTTGGCAGTACATCCTAGAGTGGCGAAGATGTACCAGGATCTCAGACGACAGCACTGGTGGTTGGGCATGAAGAAGGTTGTGGCGGAGTTCGTTTCTCGATGCCTCACATGTCAGCAGGTGAAGGCAGATCACCAGGTACCAGCAGTCTTAGAAGGTGAAGTAGATCAATGGTGGAATATTATCTAGAACATGAGGTAATAGGAAGAAATTGACTCCATGGAGTGGGATGAGTTTAAGATATTATTTTTCAATAAGTACTTTCCTCATATTATTTGTATGAAATTGGAGAAATAATTCCTTGAGATAAATTAGAATAATGATGAATCTATTAGTACCTATGAGGCTAATTTTACAAGAGTTGTGAGGTATGCTTTTAGTATTATCATCCAACCTTAAAGTAAGGTTTATCAATTATTTAGTGTCTTAAAAACATGTCTTTAATGGGTGTTATCCATAATAGACTTTAGTATCAATGAAGAAATCATTTCATATGTTATCAAGGTGGAAATGGATATTTCAGTTACATATCCATCTCATAGTTTTTGTTAAGAAAAAAAAGATTGAATTCAGAGGAGATTCTAAAAAACATGGAGAGAAGAAGATGATATTTTCTTTATGTTCAATGTATGTATGGAAACATGGTTTAAATTGTATTAAAGGTGTTGGTAAATATTTTAAGTGTGGAATAGAAGGTCATCAGGAAATCAAATAATGAAGTGATAGAAATAAGTTAGTTAATGATGGAAGAAAAGCACTACAAAATGCACCACCCACACTCCAGTGTTTCAAATGTAAGCAGTATGGGTATTATGATAACTAGTGCTCAAACCCAAAGGTTAATGATGATGATAAATGTAAAAAACCACTTAATCCTAAATACAAAGGTAAATATCATGTGATCACTATTTTTTATTAGGGGTATGATAATGATGTGCTAAAAGGTAAACATACCATCCACTCTAGAACTGCTAATGTCAAATTTGTTTCTCTATATACCCACACTTTTATATCTGAATAATTTTCTAAGGGTATCTCAATACCACCTCAATGATTAGATTTTGAATTAGTAGTGAATTACATTAATAGAGTGATGATCATATCTCAATTATATGATTCTTCTATTATTAAATTTTGTGGGAATGTGGTTTATATAAATCCCATTATTCTCTCTCTAGTTTAATTTGATGTCATTTTGGGAATGGAACTGATTTATTTACATAAATACCACATCAATTTTCAAGGAAGGTAAGTCACATTTTATATTATGAAACAACCTATGATCTTCTATCAGTGTGATGATAAATATGAAATTCTAATGGAAATTTCATCTATAGTATGGGTCTTTATTCTTATTTAAAATTGGTTTTTCTCTAGGAATGTTTTTTGAAAAATAAAAATTGATGATATGTCTATTATGTGGGAGTTTGTTGATTTATTTCTGAAATATTTTCCTATTATTACACTAAAAATTAAGTTGAGTTCTAAATAGAACTCATACATGGTGAAGAACCTATTTCAAAGACTCTATATTGAATGGACCTGATTGAGTTACAAGAATTGAAGAAGTATCCCTTAGAGAATCTTGAAAAGGGATTTATTCATCTAAGTGAATTACCTTGGGGGTAACCTATTCTTTTTTAAGAATAAATATGGATCAATGTGACCCTATATTGATTATTTGGAACTTAAACATATCATAATTAAGAATAAGTATCATTTTTCTTGTATTGATGACTTGTTTGACCAACTGTATGGAGTTCAATACTTTTACAAGATTGATCTTCATTATAAATCACTACTGGAAGAGTTCCCTATACCCAAAGTTTCAAACCGTGGGTATAGCCCATCAAAATGTGGGTATAGTCTATACCCACAGTTTGATCAACTATGGGCTCCTGAGGCATTGGGATTGCCCTATACCCATGGTTTTATAGAAACCATGGGTATAGCCCACTGAAATTTCAACTTACCCATGGTTCTGGTAAACTGTGGGTATACATCTATGCCCATGGTTTGCAGAACCTTGGGTATACATTTTTACAGCAGAGATTGATACCCATGGTTAAGTAAACCATAGGTATAGACAGTTCTGCAGCATCATATTTACCCACAGTTTAAAAACCGTGGGTATAGAGGGTTCTGCAGAAGCTTATTTACCTATGGTTTAAGAACCGTGGGTATAGAGGGTTCTGCAACAGCATATTTACCCAGGTTTCTCAAATCGTGTGTATAGATTGTTTTCTTAGAAATAGCAGTTTCCCCATTGGAAAGACCCCCTATATCCCCTCCCTTCCCCCTTGAACAGACCCCCCCAGCACACCCCCTCCCCCTTTGCACACCCCCACTCTCCCCTCTGGAAGAACCCCCTTGCACTACCCCCCCCCCCCAACACCCCCACTGGATACCCCTCTGGACCCCCCCCCCAGACCCCCATTGGACACCCCCCTAGACACCCCCCCCCACTAGACCCCCCTGGACTCCCCCCCCCCTTGGACACTCACCCTGGACACCCCCTCCCCCTGATCCCCCTCCCCCCTTCACCCCCACTACCCCCTTCACCCCAACTTCCCCCCCCCCCAACCTTCACCCCACCATTGCCCCCCCCCCCACCTGCACCACCACTATCCACCCCCCCCCCCCTCCACACCTGCACCCCCACTATGCCCCCCCCCTCCTGGATACCCCCCTACACCCCCAATACCACTTGAACCCAGAACCCCCTTCCCCCCTGCACCCACCCCCTAGCCCCCCCCCCCACTACCCCCTGTACCCATCACACCTCCACTCTCCCATCTGGATAGAACCCCCTTGCACCCCCCCCCCCCAACACCCCAACTGAACCCCCCCCCCCCCCCATCCCCCCTTGGACACCCCTCCCCCCCACAATAGACCCCCCTGGACACCCCCTGCACCCCCCCCCCCCCCGCACCCCCTACCCCCTTCACCCCAACTGCCCCCAACCTTCACCCCACCATTCCCCCCCCCCACCTGCACCCCCACTGTCCACCCCCCCCCCCCCCCACCTACACCCCCACTACCCCCCCCCCCCCCTCCTGGACACCCCCAGTACAACCTACACCCAAAATCCCCTCCCCCTACAACCAAGCCCCACTACCCCCTACACTCAGGCCCCACTACCCCTACACCCACCCCCCACCCCCTCCCCCCACCCCCCCCCCACTACCCCCTACATCCAGGTCCCCCTACCCCCTACACCCAGCCCCACTACCCCCTGTACCCCCCCCCCCCTACACCCACACTACCCCCTGAACCCCCACGACCGCCTTCACCCAGCCCCCATCCCCCCCCCCTCCATCCACCAAGCCCCAACCCCCTGTGAAACCATTGTGAAACAATGAAAACCAGAATGCAAAAACAATGAAACCACAATGCCTTGTTTTCACCAGTTAAAACATAAGCAGAACTGGCCAAAGTGTTCAAAGTAGAAAAAAGTTCTTATCAGAAAATTCCTAAATAAATTTTTAATGACAAAGCATCACAATCATTTATATCTTATTGAATCCAAAGAAAGTCTGATAGAGGATGCAAAAAAATACAGCCTTCCTGCACTGGGTTGTTAAAAGAACCTGAATTGGGTTTCTACAGTAACCAGTCTGGTGCACGGTACTGAATATGATGTTGAGTATACTAAGGAATCATTTTTAAACTTGTAATAAGAAAAATATATTTCCATGAATTGTCTTCCACTATCTTTTAATTACCTTTCCGGTTCTTTGAAGAAATTTTTCATTTATCTTTCCAGTAATTGGAATCCACTTTAGCATGCGCATCATATTTCATTTCATCTTTTCTATGCTTGGATGCTTATATGTAGTTATTGTAATGGGAAACTATGTCATGAAAGATACAAAAATAGAGGCCCTGGGTAGGACTTGGGCATATTAGACTACCATGGATTGCTTCTTTAGAAATATGGCCCTTTGAGAAGAGATTAGATGTAATCGTACTTATATCCCAATGATGGGAACACACTATAGGAATTCACAACATGATTTTGATAGAATCATCTCTGGCCTTTAATCCCACATGATCCATGATCGAAGTGAGAAAAAATAGATAGTAGTATGTTGGACACAATGCATGAGAGCATATCCATACGGAGCATACACATTAAATTTTCTCATTGAGGTGACAGATTCCCCATCCCATGGTGGATATGGTATGGATATTAGGCCATAGAAGGGAATCCTATGTATCTAATTTTTGGTGGGAATTAATGTTATCACAGTTAACTTATCCCCTAACCTACTAATGGGTTATGTTTTAGGATCATTCTTAGAGACATTATCATTATCTGTGATGTTATATGAATGTTAGGAGCTTATAGTTTGATGGATTTCCTTTTATTTTGTGGATTACATAGTAAGGATTCCCTATTATTGGGTACATATTATATTATGTTGGTAATCAGGGCTTAATCATTGAGTTTTCCCATTAAATTCTCATTCTTTATCTTTTGATAGATAAAGAGTGGTGGTGATGACCATTAAAATTCTACCCAAGAGCATGACATTGGTATGGTCACATGAGTGTTTAACCCAATCTCATCAACAGAACTTCCCTTATAAAAGGGGTATGTAGCTGAAGGTTACTAACCAAGGTCCACATGGAATGATTCCAAATGGGTATTTTGGAAAAAGTGGGCATGTCATAAGGGATCTTCCTGACATGTCTTGGATTCTTGTTGGAAATGTCTCGATTGTCTGCCCGAGATATTTGGGGTGTCAAACTATTCTGGCAGACACATCAAATGGTGTCTTCTTGAGATGTTCACGATGCCTTTAATGACCTTATTTTTCAGGAATAAGATCTTCCACATGATCAATGTGGACTGATTCACGCTCAAATTTATCCAAGAGAAGAAGGTAGAATGGTCTTTTTAGTTTAGCTTGGATTGTCGAATCCTCAGAGACCTAAGAAGTAACCTATGGACACGTACATTCTATGGACTGTTTTTGGCTATTGAGTGGACAAATTTGGGTTGATTTTAGATGGGTTTAAGTGAACACTAAAAGTCTTAAGTTAATTCAATTTAAAAGTGTGAGTTGATCCTAGGTTATCCCTTGGGGTGGATTGGACGTATTTCCTTTTCAATGATTCCAATTTCTTATATTTGAGATGGGTTCATTTAAGAAGATAAAACAACATCATCACTTACTGGTTTAATACCTACACCCTTTAATACTAATCACCTATACACTTGAAGGATCAAAGTTTTGATAACTTCAAGTTAAAGGTTCGTATTATCACTTGAAGTGTGTGGCCTTAAATTCAACAAGAACGATGGAGTTTAAAAATCATCAAATAAAAATCTCAATTAAAGAAGTGATTAGACATTAATGGGGTGATAAATAACATCCAATACACCCTCTCACTACTCCATTGGATCAACCCATAAGTGGTTTAGCCCTCCATTGATGTTATGTTTTCAATGTAAGAAGAAAGTAGACTCATGAGGGAGGGATTGAAGAAGTAAAGAAACCAATAAAAAGAAAATGGTCACTCCACCGTTGTGTGAATAATTTCACAAGGTTTGCTGTGAATAAATTCACAAATTGAAGCAAAAGTGTTAAATTTATATGAGGAACAACAGAATAAGAGGAAAATAAGATATTTTATTAAGAAACTAAAGTGAATTGAACAACTTACATGTGAAAGACAAACTTGAGACAACAAAATCACAGCATAACATTACAATTGAAAAAATCACCAAAGATCCTCAACTCATCCACCACCACTTCCTTAAATAGGTATTTTGGGAGCCTTATGTTGATCCTCCAATAGTAAAAAGCATCTCAATTAATTTTGGTAGGCCATAGGTGGGTGCAATGTTGAGGGAGATTTGATTTTTCCACCCTTGACCCGAGGTGGCATCCATCTTTCATCCACTGAATAGACATTCTTGTAATACCTTCTAGATAGAAGAATTAGAGTGGACCATGGAAGAAGAAAATTTATATCCGGATGTATCCTAACCTTCTGTAAACTTTGGGCCCATTTGGAGTTGTTTATTCGAAGATATCATTAGATTAGTGGGCTGTTTTTCTGGGCCGCAGAATCTGACCCAGAATTTTATCTCTAACCTGGGTTGCCTCAATGACCACAATGGTGGCCGAATTAGCACTAGATACTGAATAATGATTTGTTCCTATATATTTCTTATACCATCCCACGAAATTTGGGCTTTATTGGGTCTATAATGTGGGTCCCACATTCTCATCAGTGGGCCAATGTCCAATCTTCCTTCTCAATAATTGATTCCATTCATCTCCAAATATCTCCATCATCCTTTATGAATCCTCTGTTGATCCCTGAATGAAACATTTTCATATTGAAGTGTAGATAAATTTCGAAAAATATCAAATTAAAATGCGGATAATTACATTCCTTAAAATCAGATGAATCATTGGGTACTTTAAATGATGTTCAAAAATGTACCACATAATAGTGCATTTTAAGAAGGTATTACAATCATAATGTGAAATGATGTTCAAAGTGTAAAATGCAATAAAATGGTGTTTATGAATAATAAATAAAATTAATATTATATATATTAATAATTAATATTATCCTCATTTAGTGGCTAATCATACCCCCCAACTTGAGTTTTGCTAGTCCCGAGCAAAATATATCTCAACAATATGAAATTAGAATTCTCTTTTCCAAAAACATTTTAATACACAATGATCACCAAAAACCCTTATACCAAAAAATCATGAAACCCATCAAAATATTTTAATATAAGATAGTTTCATAATTAGATCTCAATCCCAAGCTCATTCCTTTGTTCAAATTCATTGCCATATTTCATCCAATATTAATTAAGTATGAGGATATGTTCTGTATCATAATAGACGTGGGGGTTCATCTTTATTCAAGGGGGAAATGATAGAAGCGCTAGGTGGAATCAAATTTCAATATTAAGATGAGTATTAATTTTTTTTTTTGTATTATATTTTTTTGTTTTTTCAATTTTTCCATGGTAATTGAAATTGCACTCAAAAGAGTCAACCCCCGTAGCGAGACTTTGTCGATGACTCCTAGGATCAAAGACCTTAGGGAACCAAGTGAATCCCACATAATCGGGCATCATCTCAAGCTAACTTAGTCAAAAACAAATTCATATTACCAAAAATAGAGATAAAATTACTAACTCTGGTCCAGACAACTATGGAGTCACGATCCCCAAGTGCTGAAAGCCACGCATTAGGTCATTTCATTTCTCTACGAGAAAATATATTGTTTTTTTTTAATTTTTTATTGAATACTCATATTAAAAATAAAATGATCACCAAACCTATGCTATTTATTTGGGGGTCCCCATGAACTCAAACTAATACCCCACTATCCAAAGGACGTGCATTGTGATCTTTTTATTATTTGGATGAAAATATAAACGATGAAATATCACATTGGACAGCCACACTTTTCAAAATCTTTGCTCAAGAAATTATACAAGGATTAAAATCAGAATCGGGGAATGCTAAATTATTTGATATTCAGTTTCAAAGTTTGTAATGTGTATTACCATGTTCAAAGTTAAAGGAATTTTTCCTTCCATTTACACGCTTTTTTTTCAAATCATTTTTTTTACAAAATCAATTTTTTTATTTCATCTCCCCCAACATAAAACAACATTATCCCCAGTGTTTCAAGAAATGAAAATTTAGAAGGAGTAGAGGCAGATAAGGGAAGTTCAAAAAGGAAATTGAAATATGATGATCATGGAATGAAGTCACCTGGTGGTTGAAGTTGAAGTTCTTGATGCTCCAATTTAGTTCCTTGATCTCGATGTCACTCTGAGAATTCCCTAGTAGAAAAAGGAAAAAATAAAGAAAAAAACAAAACAATATATATTTATTTATTTATATAATAAAGAAAGTAAAATATAAGTATATATATAAAACTTATAGAATAAGGAAGCACAAAAATCCGTAGGTTAGTTGTAAGTGTGCACCCCTGTCTCCCTTCGGTCCCGGGTTCAATTCCCCGTGGCTTCGCTGGTTGTGACGGGGTTTTCCCCATGACCTATGACGTGTCCTTTTTATTTATTTATTAATATATATATATATATATATATATATATATTTATTTATTTATTTTAACCTACAAATGTATTAAAATAAAATGAACTGATTATACATTGTCTTCTTTTAAATTTTTTTGGTAAGGTATTACTCAAGGATCACACCACGTGACATGAATGAATACGATGCTCCCCTTTCATACCCATCCATGCTCATAATAGAAGAACAGGTCAACAGTAATTTTTTTTAAATATCAAAATGATTCATTAATCCTATTTAAAAAAATGATTTTCAAAGATGAAAATCACGGGTTTCCTCCCATGCAGCACTTTGTTTAACGTCATTAGCCCAACATGGACCCCTAATTGATTAATTATTTTCATCGTCTACGGTAGGTTCACAAATTATTCATTAACTTCATGTTTTTTGAATGGTTTGACTCTATGACCATTAACTTTAAATGTTTGACCATTGGTGGGATCTTGAATTTCAACATCCCCATGGGGGTACACCTTATGCACTATTTATGGACCTGACCATCTAGACCTCAACTTTCCCGAGTGTAAATGAAGTTTAGAACTATACAAAAGAATAGGTTTACTCGGTTCAATGTGTTTGGTTTTAAGATTTCTAGATTGGTAGGCTTGTACTTTAGCTTTATTGATCCTTGAATTTTCATAATCCTTCATCCTAAGTTCCTCAAGTTCATTGATATCTAATTTCCTTTTTGTTTCGTCCAATGAGAGGTCATAATTCATTTTCTTAATTGCCCAAAAAGCCTTATGTTCAATCTCCACTGGTAAATGTCCTGCTTTACCATAAACCAACCTATATGGGGACATTCCTAAAATGGTTTTATATGCGGTTCAATAGGCCCAAAGAGCATCTAAGAGTTTACTTAACCAGTCTTTCCTAGATGGTTTAACAGTTTTCTCAAGAATTTGTTTAATTTCTCGATTGGCTAACTCATCTTGACCATTGGTCTATGGATGGTACGCAGTGGACACTTTGTGAGAAATTCCATAATTTTCCATGAGTGATGAGAATGTACGATTGCAAAAATGAGTTCCACGATCACTAATGATAGCCCTAGGAATTCCAAATCTTGAGAAGATATTTTCTTTTAAGAATCTAATCACAATTTGATGATCATTGGATTTTGTGGTAATGGCCTCAATCCATTTTGATACATAATCAATATCTAAGAGAATGTAAAGATATCCCCTAGAGTTTGGTAAGGGACCCATGAAATCAATTCGCCAACAGTCAAAGATTTCAACTACTAAGATGGGAGTGAGTGTCATTTGATACCTTTTTTTGATAGACCCTACTTGTTGACACCTAGGACAGATTTGACAAAATGTGTAGGAGTCCCTTGAGAGGGTGGCCCAGAAGTGACCACAATGAAGAATCTTATTAGATGTTTTCTTAGAGGAAAAGTGACCTCTACATGCCTCACTATGATAGAATTTAAGGATGGAATCTTGTTCAGATTCTGGGACACACCTCCTAATGACTTGGTCAGGGCATAACTTATAGAGGTATGGGTCATCAAACACATAGTTCCTAACATTAGAAATGAATTTACTTCAAGATTAAGTCCCTAAGAATTTTGTAATGACTCTTGTAACTAATAAATTGTCTATGTCGGCATACCAAGGGTAGTCACTCGTAGAGTATAGGTGTTCATTAGGAAATGAATCAGACACAGAAAGGTGATTTTAGTTGTCTTTGAATTCCATCCTAGAGAGGTGATCAGCTAAAACATTTTCAATTCCCTTTTTATCCTTGATTGTGAGGTCAAATTCTTGCAAGAGAAGGACCCACCTAATTATTCTAGCCTTAGAATATTGTTTTTGGAAGAGGTATTTTAGTGCAGAATGGTCAGTGAACACAGTGATGGGGGATCCTAAGAGGTAGGACCTAAACTTCTCTATGGAAAACACAATAGCAAATGACTCCTTTTCAGTAGTGGTGTAGTTGATTTGGGAATCATTTAAGGATTTTCTTTCATAAGTAATGACATGAGGAGTTTTATCACAAAGTTTTTCTAACACAGCTCCTACAGAAAAGTCACTAGCATCACACATAAGTTTGAAAGTAAGGTTCCAATTTGGAGATTTCATAATGGGAGGGGAGGTGAGAGAGGATTTGAGGGGTGAGAATGAACCCTCACAGCTTTCTGTCCAAACAAATGGAGCATCCTTTACTAGGAGAGAACAAAGGGGACGAGAGATTGAACTAAATTCCTTGATGAATCTTCTATAGAAACCAGAATGTCCTAATAATGACCTCACTTCCTTGACATTTTTGGGTGATGGAAGGTGACGAATGATGTCAACCTTGGCTTTATCAACTTCAATCCCCCTACCTGAGACCAGATGGCCTAGAACTAGTCCCTATTTAACCATGAAATGGAATTTTTCCCAGTTTAGGACCAGATTCTTTTCTTCACATCTTGATAAGACTCTCTCCATATTCTGCAGACATCCCTCAAATGTATCCCCAAATACAGAGAAGTCATCCATGAAGACCTCTAGAAAATCCCCTACCATGTCTGAGAATATTCCCATCATGCACCGTTAGAAGGTTCCAGGGGAATTTCATAACCCGAAGGGCATACATTTGAAAGAAAAGGTTCCAAATGGACATGTGAATGTAGTCTTCCCTTGATCCTATAGGGAGACCTCAATTTGATTATACCCTGAGTACCCATCTAAGAAACAGTAGAAGGAATGACCTGCCACTCTCTCAAGGACTTGGTCAATGAATGGTAAGGGGAAATGGTTATTCTTGATGAATGAGTTTAGCTTCCTATAATCAATGCAGACCCTCCATCCACTACTCAACCTAGTTGGAAGAATCTATCCATCCTTATTGGTTATCACTGTGATTCTTGCCTTCTTGGGAACCTCTTGGATTGGGCTGACACACTCACTCTCAGCTATGGGATATATGATACCAGCTTTTAACAATTTCAGAAGTTCCTTCCTTACTACCTCCATGAGATTAGGATTGAGTCACCGTTGAGGTTGATGACATGGATTTGAATCAGATTCTAGAACAATCCTATGAGTCCCAATAAGTGGGCTAATCCCAGGTATATCAGACAGGGTACAAACAATGTCTTTCTTATGTTTCCTAAGTACATCTAGAAGCATCCTCTCATGATTGGATTCAAGAGACGAAGAAATGACAATAGGATGTGTTTGATTGTCCCCTAGGAAGGCATACTTGAGTGCAGCAGGAAGTTCCTTCAATTTAAGATCAGGTTGGTTCAGAATTTCAGCAGAATATTGGGACATTGGATCAAGTTAAACTTTTTTTCTAGAGTTTTAGATATAATTGATTCCCCACATGTAGAAGTTTCAGCTACAAGATTGGTTTGATCATATTTAGGGAAGGAAGTTTGATTAGCCTCTATGAAATTGGTTTCTTGAAAGGTTTCACTGATTGTTGGACCTAAGACTTCATTATAAGAGAAATTTGAAAATGATTCAAACCAAGGAGATAAACTTCCTTCATGTGAACAAAGGAAATCAATCTCATCCTGACTTAAACATCCATCAAATATTCCTTGATATTCTATGGATTCATTATCAATGCTTCCTATCATGTTTACTTCATGAATTTCCTCATCATCCCCTATTTGTGAGCTTGCATTATAGATGTTCAAGTCTAGACTCATGTTCCCAAATGTGATGGTCATGTTCCCATTTTAAACTTGGATAACATAGTTAATTGTTGCAAGGAAGGGAAGACCAAGGATAATTGGGGTTTGTTCCTTATTTCCTAGGTTTGGATGGTTGTCAAGGACAATGAAGTTAGCAGGGTAGATGAAGTGTTCAACCTTTACCAGAACATCATTTAAAATACCCTTTGGAACCCTAATGTTATGATCAGCAAGTTGAAGTGTGACAGATGTGGGTTGGAGTTATTCTAGTCCTAACTGGCAGTACACAGTATAGGGAATGAGATTGACACTAGCACCTAGGTCACACAAGGCCTTGAAAACTTTGATCTCTCCTAGTTCAACATTGATGTAAGGGAAACCCAGGTCTTTCAACTTAGGAGGAATAGTCCCTTGAATGGTGGTACTCACATTAGCAGCCAAAAGGACTTGGTTTTTATGTGAAATTTTTCTTTTAAAAGTGCACAAGTCCTTAAGGTACTTTGAGTAGGCAGGTATGGTTTGGATGGAATCAAGAAGGTGAATGTTCAACTTGACTTGTGAGAATATTTTCCTCAATGTTTCACTCAATTCAGGATTGGTTTTCCCCGTCATGCGTTGAGGAAATGGTGCAGGTTGTGGGGTTGTTTGTTGAAGATTTTTTTCTTTGACAATGTTATTGTGTTTTTCAGTTTGGTCATTTGGTTAATTTTAATTTTCATCCAAGTTTGAATCTTTAGGTGGGTTCTAAATTAGTTTTTCGGGTTTCTTAATTGATTTCCCACTTATTAAAACAGTCACAGCCTTTAGTTGTTTATGATTTATTTGAGTACAACTTGACTCTCCCCTTGAAGCTGAGGATGGCACCGCCTGAGTAGGCATGGGTGCCTTTGCAGTTTTGATGGTTTAAAGTTCTTGTGTTAGGGAAGAGACTTCCAAGTTCATCCTCTCCATTTGTTTGCACAGTTGTTCTAGTAGGCTTTGTGGAACAAATTGGTTTGGTGCTTGAGAAGATTGGTTTATCCCAGGGGGATATTTTAGAGGTGGGATGGTTTGTTGAAAATGGACCGGTGGATGTTGGTATTGGATAGGTTGGGTTTGGAACTGGTTATGGGTTTAATAGTTCTAATGGGGGTAAGTATTTGGTCCCTTTGGTTGGCTAGGTTGTTGGTTATCTTTCCAGCGGAAGCCTGGGTGGTCATTATACCTTGGGTTGAAGTTGTTTTGGTATTGAGGCTTTTAAAAGTTCAAAGCATTTACTTCCACTGGGGGTCCTCCTAAAATAACATCCTTGATGGATGGAATGGTTGGGCAGTTGCCTGTCTTATGGTCATATTTTTCATAAATTGTGCAAACATGGTCAACAGTTTGGATTTCATGGACTTTCCTAAGGTCTGTCTCTTCAACCATCCTAGAGAGTGCTGTAAGTTTAGCCCTAAGTCTTTCCTCTTCTCTAAGTGTATGAATTCATGTAGTTCTTTGTGTCTTTTCAGAATAAGTTGAAGTTTCCCATGTTTGGTTTTGTTCAGAAATTATTTCTAGATACTTGTAAGCATAATTTGGAGATTTGTTTTTAAAGGTTCCATTACACATTATGTCAATGAATTGTTTGTTCCCTGGACCCAACCCTTCATAGAAAATTCTCACTTGTTCAGGAATAGAAAAACCATGGAGTGGAACCATTTTTAGAGTGCCCTTGAACCTCTCCCATGTTTCATAGAATGACTCTCCCTCTTTTTCAAAAAAGTTTTGGATGCTCTTTTTAAGTGCAATTGTTTTATGGTGGGGAAAGTATTTTTTGTAGAATTCTATTTGTAGTTGGTCCCAAGAGTTGATGGATGATGGTCTCAAATTGTTTAGAAAATTTTTAGCTCGATCCTTTAAAGAAAAAAGAAATAGCCTCATATTATCTAATTCTAGTTGATGTGGGGGACACATGGTTTCTACAATGTCAATGAACTCCTTAATGTGAAGGTAGGGCATCTCGGACTCCATTCCATGGAATGTGGGAAGGTGGTTTAGGACATGGGGTTTAAATATGTAGTTGGAATATTCTAGTTAATTTTGTATAATGCATGAGGGGTCATTGGTCCAGGAATGTGTGAGGTAGTCACTCATGGTGTGATCAATTTCATTCCCCAAGTTTGGGGCTGCCTCATTTGGGTTTCCATTTTGGTTCCCACCCGGGTTTATGAGTTGGTTTCTTTGAATACCTTCCATTGAAATGGGATCAATTTTTGACTCTGGAGTATTAGGAAGACTAGTATATAATGGAAAGAGTTCTCTTGGTGTAATTGACTCCCCAACCCCAGGACTATCCACCCTAACTAGACGGTTTGATTGGTCGCGGGTGTAGGCGGCCATGCGCCAAAAGAAAAAAAATGAGAAAGGGACAAGATAAGAGAATTTGGATGAGAAAAGATGAAATGGGGGAGAATAGAATGGGTGTTTAGATTACTTACTTGGGTCCCTGGCGATGGCGGAAAAATTTTATTCACGCTCAATTTTACCCAAGAGAAGAAGGTAGAATGGTCTTTATAGTTTAGCTTGGGTTGTCGAATCCTCAGAGACCTAAGAAGTAACCTATGGACACGTACATTATATGGACTGTTTTTGGCTATTGAGTGGCCAACTTTGGGTTGATTTTAGATTTGTTTAAGTTAACACTAAAAGTCTTAAGTGAATTCAATTTAAAAGTGTGAGTTGATCCTAGGTTATCACTAGGGGTGGATTGGACGTATTTCCTTTTCAATGATTCAATTTCTTATATTTGAGATTGGTTCATTTAAGAAGATAAAAAAACATCATCACTTACTGGTTTAATACCTACAACCTTTAATACTGATCACCTATACACTTGAATGATCAAATTCTTGAGCACTTCACGGTAAAGGTTCGTATTAGCACTTAAAGTGTGTGGCCTTAAATTCAACAAGAACGATGGAGTTTAAAAATCATAAAATAAAAATCTCAATTAAAGAAGTGATTAGACATTAATGGGGTGATAAATAACATCCAATACAGCCTCTCACTACTCCATTGGATCAACCCATAAGTGGGTTATCCCTCCATTGATGTTATGGTTTCAATGTAAGAAGAAAGTAGACTCACGAGGGAGGGATTGAAGAAGTAAAGAAACCAATAAAAAGAAAATGGTCACTCAACCGTTGTGTGAATAATTTCACAAGGTTTGGTGTGAATAAATTCACAAATTGAAGCAAAAGTGTAAAATTGATATGAAGAACAACATAATAAGAGGAAAATAAGAGATTTTATTTGTAAAGACCCGTAAATTTCAAAGAAATATTTTTCTTAATTTTCTTTGGAATTTTACAAGAACGTAGTTTCTGACGGCACCTGATTCTGAGGCCCAGTGTGCCCGGAATCATTTTCTGAAGTTTTTCTCGGGTACGTTCAGTGAACGAATGATCGAGTTTTTATAACTTTTGAACCGGTGCTCGGAATCAAATTCTGAGGACACCAATGGAATCGCAGCGCCGGTATTTTCTTAGAAACGCCTTTTTCGGAGTTGCGTTTGCTCGGGTGTGGTTTTAAATTTTTTGGGGTTAAGTTAAAAAATAAAATAAAGTGGTGCGACAAATTTATTTTTATTTCATTTAAATCCATTTAAAGCCACTTAAGCTAAGTTGAAGTGAATAGGGTGGAACCCAAAATATCCTACCCTCTTGGTAGGATATTTGTGAGGTGGGGCTCGCACGAGCCCCACTGTTTCTTTTCCCCTAAGTAATGCACCCACGAAAAATATTCTTTAATGAAAGTCAACTGGGGAATTTTCTAAACTCTTAATGCCCCTATTAAATGGACAGTTAAGTCGTTACCATTAATTCACCGAATTAATGGTTCATTTCTTATCTTGTTTTTCAAATTGTTGGCATGTAATAAAATAAGGTCAACACACGTTTTGCTTGTGGTAGCTTGTTGAGAGGATTGACAGAAACTCTAAGTTCTTCATCCTCCCTCGCGAAAAACGCGAAGAACGCGAAGAACTCCGGCCTCCGATGAAGGGCGATGAAGAACGCCGGATCCTTGGAGATCGACGGCATGACGTGATGATTCTTCTTTCGTGACGCTTCTTCCGCGACGTTTCTTCCCTACAACAATCTCCGATCATCAACTGCTTGAGGTAGGAGATTTCGGATCTTTTAAATTTCCTTTGTGGATTTTATCCTCAACATGGATTTAATTCGTGAAAATTAAATCTGTGTGTTTTCTTTAACCTTCGGAGATCGACGACGTGATGTCGTGTACCGCGATGACGCAAAGCCCCTTCCGCAACGCGACGATCCTCTTCTTCCGCGACGGTCAATTCTGTGAAGAACTCTTGTCCGACGACAACTACGAGGTAGGGGTTTTATTTGAGAATAATATTTATTCCCATGGTTGTTTCCTTCTAAAACAAAGAAACCGGATCAACTCATCTTCAAGTTGATCTGCGTTTTATTTTCTATGCGGGACGGGAATTTTTATTTACGGGAGTTTTTTTTTGGGAAACTAGGTTCAATTTTAATTTATTAAAATTGTGCCTTGTTATGTTTTCATGTGTTGATTATCCCCAATTGTTATCACCTAACGTGGAGGGTGCGGGCCAAATAAACACAGCCCGACAACCCTCCGCATTTCTTCGTTGATGCGTGGTTTAACGGCGTTTACGAAATGGGATCGGAATGGCGATTGGAGGTCTTCGCAGCAAAGTTCGGATTCCGGGAGAGCTGTAGGCACAAACCGCAGGCAAAACGGACCACCGGAGCGTGTCTGGTGGTCCGCGGAAGTTTCCCCAGCGCGCCACGCTGGCACGGCGGTGCCGGTGGCCGGAGGCGGCGGCCGGCAGCGGCCGGCCGCCAGGAAGCGGCGGCGCCTGCTGCACCGCCGGGAAGACCCACCGCGGCTGAATCCGCGGCGGCGAGCGCCGGTGTCGTGGCCGTGCAGGACCACGGGGAAGGGACGCGGCCTTGCGCCGCGTCCGGTGACACGGAGCGGCCCCCGCGCGGGGGCCGCAGCTCCTTCGGCGCGGCCGCTCGGCCAGCGCCGAGCCGCCCAGGCCGGGCCGGGCCGCCCAGACCGGGTCGGGCCATGCCAGCTGGGCCGGGTCACACCCAGCTGGGTCGGACCCGGACCCGGGTCGGGTCGACCCGGTTCGGGCTGACCCATGGGGGGTTGGGCCGGGTCGGTTCGGGCCCAGACCCCCCATTTTTGGACCTTTTCGGCCTTTTACCCATATCTTGAGCTACGGGCCTCCGATCGACGCGCCGTCAGCAGAGATGTGATCCTTGGATCGAGACGGTCGTTTCGGTATATCGCACTCAAGGTTTCGGAGTACTTTGTGTTTGGATGGGTTGGTTCGTACACGAAACCAACCGGGCCCTCGGAGCGAAAACGCTCATATCTTGAGCTACGGACGTCCGATTGACGTGCCGTTGACTTTGATGGATTCCTCTAAGTGAGACGGATCTTTTGGCTTACTCCTCCTGA
Organism: Viscum album; assembly: GCA_963277665.1. Taxonomy (NCBI): domain Eukaryota; kingdom Viridiplantae; phylum Streptophyta; class Magnoliopsida; order Santalales; family Viscaceae; genus Viscum; species Viscum album. Next base: position 1,082,469,589 of record OY728137.1, on the reverse strand, counting down.
GGTTTGGACGCAGTTGTAGTATGGTTTGGATGGTTTTTCCATAAAAACCAACCGGGCCCCTAGGACGAAAAAGTCAATAACTCTCAGACCGGGCGTCCGATTGATGCGCCGTCTACGACGTTGAGTTCATGTTGACGATATGGAACTTTTGGATAAATCAACTCTGGACTATGTGTCAGTTGATGTATCAACTTCTCGGCTCGTGGAGCGGACCCTCCCGAACGAGCTTGCTGTGTGCGGGAACCCTAGAGCTGGCTGCGACTGCGACGACGACGACGACTGTGCAGAGATCCTCAGTGGATTCGACGACGACTACAGCCCTCAGCGATATTTTGTGGATCAGTGCTACCAATCTTGTGTGGGTCCAATCCTGTGTGGTTCAGCACTCAGCAGTCCTGTGTGGGTCAGCGCCTACAGATCCTGTGTGGGTCTTTGCGGGGGTTAGTTACCTATCGATCTTGTGTGGCTCAGATCCTTTGTGGGTCATTGCGGGGGTTAGTTACCTATCGATCCTTTGTGGGTCAGATCCTTTGTGGTTCATTGCGGGGGTTAGTACCTATCGATCCTTTGTGGGTCCGACGACTTAGATGAATCAGTGGCAATATTTGGTCATCTTTATCGTCATATGAAGAAGTATACCTGTGTGTGCTGAATCCTGTTTTTCTTTCCTATGTGGATTGTGTTGTGCTATCCTTTGTGGTTTTACGTTTTACTTTCTTGTGTGGACTGGGTTGTACTTGGGCTCGGAAGTTGGAGCCGAACGAGAATTGATGACTTAGGTATATGCATGGGCATATACCTAAGCAGTGTCGGATGTTACTTCGTGATTGTATCTTTCCTTTGTGGATTATCCTTTGTGGATTCTGGGAGACATTCGGGGGTCTCGGGGTCCCTACTGAGTAGCTTATACTCACCCCTGCATGGGCTATGCCTGCACTACGTTGTGTTGGTTGCAGACGACGGACAACGCTGATCGTGGTTGAGCCTTGCAGAGCAGGACGGTACCTAGAGGTGGACCACTGGGTGGGACGTACTCGGAGCGGTCGGCTGGACCCGAGGAGTAGTGGAGGCTATCTGTACCCACCCTTCAGGTGGAATTTCCAGTGGACAGCTTGACGTTGCAGCTTTACTTTTCAGTTGGTGTTTTCCCTTTCCAGTTGTACTTTACTTTCAGTTTGGGTTTGTATACTGGCCCACTTACTTTTTTTCACTTACTGTTGCACTAGTTTTTACTTAGAGTTTACTTCTGCCTGCTTTCTCTGTGGTGTTTTTGGTTTACTTTACAAAGGAAATACCTTCCCTTTTACCAGGATTTACACCTTGGTGCTAGTCGTCATCCCCTGGCCTATGGAAGGCGGGCTTGGGGTAGTCACGGCACGGGCCCTGAGGACGAGTTGTGACAAATTGGTATCAGAGGGGTTCGGTTCTACCGCAGAACTTGGACTCTGATCTTTTTCTATGTGAAGCAATAGTGTTTAGCGTATTGGGTGTGGTTATCAGTCCAGGGAGTCCAGTGTTGGTGCGGCGGCCGACGTATCTATACACCAGGACCCTGACTCCTGATTTCCGGCTTAATGCACGAAAACATTGATTGCGTGTGTGTTTCAAGTTTTCTTTGTGATTACTTTGTGTCAGCTCACCAGGTATACTGTTCTGACCGTGGTGCATCTGTTTCCTTTTTCAGGATGGCCCCATGAAAGCAGCCAGCTAGGGTTCCGAGAGTTGAGCATGACGACAGCCCACCGAGCGACGAGGCCTCGATATAGGGCCCTTTGACAGCTGAGGCACCTGCGGTACCTCTACCCGCCGAGCCACCGATGCTTCCAGCCCCAGCCACTGACAATGCGTGTCGCCTTAGTGCACTGCATGAGTTCCAGCACCAGCGACTGCCCAGGTTCTGCGGGGAGACGGACCCCCAGGAAGCCGAGGGCTGGCTGGAGGCAGTGGTCCGAGTTTTCCGGTTAGTGAGGACACCAGCAGACCTCATGGTGATCCTCGCAGCGAGCCTATTGCACGTGGCAGCAAGCCGATGGTGGAGCTTGATGCTCCAGGTGCACGATGAGGCATCTCTTCTCTGGACAGACTTTGAGAGCCTCTTCTGCTCATAGTTCATCCCAGCCACCCTCCGTGCGGTACACATCCAGGAGCTTCTTCAGCTGCAGCAAGGAAGCTTGACGGTCGCCCAGTACTCGGCGAGATTTACCGATCTCTCGCGCTACTCGACAGACATGGTACGGGACCCATTCTTCTGGGCCCAGACCTTTGAGCAGGGATTGAGACATGATATCAGGGCATCGCTGATCTCCCTCAGCATTCTGACTCAGGTAGGAGTACTGGAGTGAGACCTTTTGATTGAGAGCTTCCTTGCTGAGCCTTTATCAGCAGCGTGACCTACCGTGGGGCGCCATGTAGTAGAGTTTTCTGCAGCAGGAAGTCGACGGATGACTCAGGGGTCCAAGAAAACCAGACCCTCACGTAGATGACCTCAGGACACTGGCTCAGCAGTGCGGGACACACAGCGTGGAGCCAGTCTTTCGAGAGGCAGGCAGTGCTACACATGCGGCGGGCAGGGCCACATGGTTCGTGACTGCCCGACCCAACGTGCCGAGGAGCAGCAGACGGTTGAGGGGCCACCCAGGCAGAGGTAGAGGGTCGACCGTGGCGGTCCGTAGGGAGGAGGCGGACGAGGCAGAGGAGATGGTCGAGCAGCAGGTGGTGGGAGACACTTTGAGGCTCTACCACCACCACCATCAGGAGGTCCACCCCGGCCACAGGGAGCTGGCGGGCAGAGATAGACACAGCTCCAGGCAGCGGAGGCCTACGACCACGGCGCGCCCGAGATGATTCGAGGTACGATCTGTGTCTATTCCACCCTTGCTGCAGTTCTTATAGACACAGGAGCGAGTCACTCTTTCATAGCTGCTGCCCTTGTTCGGATCTCGGAGATTTCGACAGAGCCGTTGGCTCGATCCTTACGGCTAGAGACTCCTACAAGAGCAGACTCGACAATTACGCACTGGTACCGGCAGTGTGAGATTACTCTAGCAGGCGAGAGCTTCGGATGGGATCTTCTTGTAGCGGCATCGAGGCCTTACTAAATCATCTTGGGCATGGATTGGTTATCTACAGTCCATGCACAGATTGACTGTATTAGGTGCACGGTGCGATGTGTACGCACCGACGGGAGCAGGTTCACCTTCACCGGTGAAAATGGAGCCTTCGCAGCACAGGATGGACTCTCGCAGAGGAGAGGACATCCCGTCACTCATCATTTGGCTAGCCTCATCCTAGGAGCAGTTGACGTGCGGAGTCATAGTTTTCCTGCAGTGGTGGATCAGTTTGCGGACGTCTTTCCCGACGATGTTCCAGGAATACCTCCTCGCAGAGAGGTAGAATTTTATATTGATCTGTACCCCGGGACAGCCCCGATATCCACTCCAGCATATCTTATTTCCCCCGCTGAGCTTCAAGAGCTACGGGTACAGTTGGAGGACTTGTAGGGAAAGGGTTTCATCCGACCCAGTGTTTCACCCTGGGCTTCCCCGATATTGTTCGCCAAGAAGGCGGACGGGAGCTTGCAACTTTTTGTCGACTATCGTTGCCTAAACCAGGTGACGGTGAGGAACAAGTATCCGGTACCGAGGATTGATGAACTCTTTGATCAGCTCAAGGGAGCACGATGGTTCTCAATGATAGACCTCAGGTCAGGCTATCATCAGCTCAGAGTTCGGGATGAGGACTTGCAGAAGACGACCTTCAGATGTCGTTATGGCCACTATGAGGTCCTGGTTATGCCATTCGGCGTAACCAATTCTCCGGCAGTGTTCATGGGCCTCATGAACAGGATCTTTCAGCCATACCTCGATCTATTTGTCGTTGTCTTCATCGACGACATTTTGATATACTCGATGACTAAGGAGGAGCACGCCTGTCACTTGCAAGTTGTACTGGACACACTTCGAGAGCACTAGATTTATGGAAAGCTATCGAAGTGTCAGTTCTGGATACGTGAGGTCCACTTCTTGGGGCACGTCATCTTTGAGGCATGAGTTGCAGTGGATCCTGCGAAGATCGAGGCAGTGCTAGCTTGGGAGCCACCCAAGAGCGTGACGAAGGTGTGGAGTTTCTTGGGACTTGCTGGATACTATCGGAGATTTATGCCAGACTTCTCCAGAGTTTCGGCACCACTCTCAGCTCTTACGAAGAATGGGAAACCCTTTGTGTGGTCATACAGATGTTATAAGAGCTTCTAGGAGCTGAGATAGAGATTGAAAAGCGCCCCTATCTTGAGGTTTCCTGAGGAGGGAGTAGGATACGTAGTCTACTGCGATGAATCAGGGACCGGACTCGGATGTGTCCTAATTCAAGAGCGGGTGGTGATCGCCTATGGATCACGTCAGTTGAGGCTGCATGAGCATAACTACGCTACCCATGACCTGGAGTTTGTAGCAGTGGTCTTCGCTCTGAAGACATGGAGACACTATCTGATGGGCGAGCACTTTACAGTCTTTTCTGACCATCAGAGTCTCAGGTACATCTTCTCTCAGAAGGACCTGAACCTGAGACAGCGGTGATGGCTCGAGTTCCTCCAAGACTATGACTTTGTGATAGTCTATACTCCTGGTAAGGGGAACGTGGTAGTTGATGCTCTCAGCAGGATGACGGGCATTCAGCTACTTGAGGAGGTGACAGAGCATTTAGCCGCTTTACAGATATCCTTCGTGGATAGAGATGGAGAAGCCTTCCTTCAGTCTCTCACATTCACCCCTCCACTACTGCAGCGGGTCAGAGAGGCACAGCGTGGGGATGCTGACTGTGAGACACAGCGTGCGCAGATATCTTCAAGACAGGCACCTGATGGTTTCTCCTTTGGATCAGAGCACGACATCCTTTTTAGAGGACGTACCTTGGTACCAGTTTCTTTACGGGAGGAAGTGCTGAGAGAGTTTCACACTTCTCCTTTGGCAGTACATCCTGGAGTGGCGAAGATATACCAGGATCTCAGATGACAGCACTGGTGGTCGAGCATGAAGAAGGTTGTAGCGGAGTTCGTTTCTCGATGCCTCACATGCCAGCAGGTGAAGGCAGAGCACCAGGTACCAGCAGTCTTAGTACAGCCCTTGGAGTTCCCGGAGTGGAAGTGGGACGGGATATCTATGGACTTCGTGACTGGACTTCCACGCACTTCCAGAGGTCACGACTCCATTTGGGTGATTGTCGACCGACTCACCAAGTCGTCTCACTTCTTACCCATCAGAGAGCAGGGCTCAGTGGAGAGCTTGGGACATCTCTACGTTCAGGAGATTGTACGGCTTCACGGTGTGCCATCATCTATCGTCTTCGATCGAGATACTCGCTTTACTTCCCGACTTTGGAAGGGGTTGCAGGAGGCGTTCGGGACACAGCTACGTCTGAGCACCGCCTTTCACCCTCAGACAAATGGTCAGACGGAGAGGACCATTCAAACTCTCGAGGAATTTCTCCTCGCATGTGTCCTCGACTTTGGTCGCAGCTGGGAGGACCACCTACCCTTGTTGGATTTTGCGTACAACAACAGATACCACTCCACCATCGGGCTGGCACCGTACGAGGTGTTGTACGGCCGACCTTGCAGATCTCCTTTGTGCTGGACAGACCCTAGGGAGTCAGCACTTATGGGACCAGAGATGGTCCGGGCCATGACAGAGAAGGTCCAGGTCATCCAAGAGCAGATGAGGACAGCTCAGAGCCGGTAGAAGTCTTATGCTGACAGGAGGCGGAGGCCACTAGAGTTTGAGGATAGCGACCACATCTTTTTACGTGTATCACCTCGACATGGTTTACAGAGATTTGGCCGAGGCGGCAAGTTGTCTCCACGCTTCATCGGACCATTCCAGGTCCTCAGCAGGATTGGAGAGGTGGCTTATCGTCTGGCTCTACCACCTCAGTTGTACCGGGTGCATGAGGTCTTCCACGTATCTCAGCTGAGGAGGTACGTGCACGATCGGACGCATATCGTTGACCATGGGGAGCTAGACGTTGATGATGAGGTGACTTTTGCGGAGGTCCCGGTGGAGATCAAGGATCGACAGGAGCAGTTTCTATGTGGAAGGTCGATTCCTCTAGTGTGCATCATATGGAAGCACGGGAACCTCCAGGAGAGCACTTGGGAGCGGGAGGCTCAGATGTGTGCTCAGTACCCACATTTGTTTCCCTAGTTTGCGATGTATCTTTACGGGGATGTAAAGCCCTGAGGTGGGAGTGATGTAAAGACCCGTAAATTTCAAAGAAATTTTTTTCTTAATTTACTTTGGAATTTTACAAGAACGCAGTTTCTGATGGCACCAGATTCTGAGGCCCGGTGTGCCCGGAATCATTTTCCGAAGTTTGGCTCGGGTACGTTCAGTGAATGAACGAGCGGGTTTTTCTAACATTTGAACCGGTACTCGGAATCAAATTTTGAGGGCACCGATGGAATCGCAGCGCCGGTATTTGCTTAGAAACGCCTTTTCCGGAGTTGCGTTTTCTCAGGTGTGGTTTTTAATTTTTTGAGGTTAAGTTAAGAAATAAAATAAAGTGGTGTGACAACTTTATTTTTATTTCACTTAAAGCCACTTAAAGCTACTTAAGCTAAGTTGAAGCGGATAGGGTGGAACCCAAAATATACTACCCTCTTGGTAGGATATTTGTGAGGTGGTGCCCGCACGAGCCCCACCGTTTCTTTTCCCCTAAGTAACGCACCCGCGAAAACTCCTCTTTAATGAAAGTCAAATGGTGCGTTTTCTAAACTCTTAACGCCCCTATTAAATGGACAATTAAGTCGTTTCCATTAATTAACTGAATTAATGGTTTGTTTCTTATCTTGTTTTTCAAATTGTTGGCATGTAATAAAATAAGTCCAACACACGTTTTGCTTGTGGTATCTTGTTGAGAGTATTGACAGAAACTCTAAGTTCTTCATCCTCCCTCGCAAAGAATGCGAAGAACGCGAAGAACGCCGGCCTCCGACGAAGGGCGACGAAGAACGCCGGATCCTCGGAGATCGACGGCGTGACGTGACGATTCTCCTTCCGCGACGTTTCTTCCCCGCAACAATCTCCGATCATCAACTGCTTGAGGTAGGAGATTTCGGATCTTTTAAATTTCCTTTGTGGATTTTATCCTCAACATGGATTTAATTTGTGAAAATTAAAACTTTGTGTTTTCTTTAACCCTTGGAGATCATCGATGCGACGCCGTGTACCGCGACGACGCGACGCCCCTTCCGCGACGCGACGATCCTCTTCTTCCGTGATGGTCAATTCCATGAAGAACTCTCGTCCGATGACAACTACGAGGTATGGGTTTTATTTGAGAATAATATTTATTCCCATGGCTGTTTTCTTCTAAAACAAAGAACCCGGATCAACTCATCTTCAAGTTGATCCACGTTTGTTTTTATATGCGGGACGAGAATTTTTATTTACGGGAGTTTTTTTTTGGGAAACTAGGTTCAATTTTAATTTATTAAAATTGTGCCTTGTTATGTTTTCATGTGTTGATTATCCCCAATTTTTATCACCTAACGCGGAGGGTGCGTATAGCATCCCGCCTTTTTATTAGATAAACTTTTGTTACATTATACAAAACTGAGGATCTTTAAGGTTTAGTGTCTTGGAAACCAGGAACTTAAAACATGAAAACATAAAACATTCTTCTTAAACACTTGAAAGGCTTCTCTTCATGTTCATCCTAGGTTCATTACTGCATCTCCTAACCTGGGGACATACATCAAATGAAAGAGTGAGCAGAAGGCCCAGTAAGGGAAACAAGTGAAACATTTAACATGTGAACTTGGGATACATCAACTATGTCATGAACAAGAACTTTAAGGCATGATAAAAAAAATCATGTGGCATATCATAATAAAAATAACATTTTTCATAACTTTAAGATGTGGCTACATCATTTAACATAGACAATCATGAACATATCACCAAGGTCCATCCCCAAGGTTTCATTTGAAAATTACCAAGGTTATTCACCAAGGTATCGTGAAAATTGTAATCTCTAGTGGTTACATCATTACCCAATGCATTGGAGCGCTATCAGGGCGCACCCTTAAATTTGCCTTTATTATCATGTGAGCCACATATATCATCATCAAACATTTCATAAATAACTCATATAGCATAAAATGAATGGGTTTCATTTCATAATCATATTGTTTTAAAAACTGCTTTAAAGACATGATCTTTGTATCACTTTAAAACCCACAGAAAAGGAAGGTGGGTCTCATGTATGTAAATCCTAGAATTTAAAATAGAACATTTTGGTATATATCTGAATACCCCTTTATAAGAAATATCTTTGAGTATTCACTTAATAATATAAAATAACTTTAGAAAAAGAGAGATACATTTTGAGACGGAAATTCTGCAGCATAACGGCTATGTTACGAGGTTTTAGGAGACATTAAAAAGAGAGGGAAAATGGGTCAAACATTCATAAATGACCCATAAAACAGTAGATGGACAGAATAAGAAGGATACATGATCATGGTAATGAAATTTCAAGGAAATAACATTTGAAATGAAAAACATGGAAGGAAGACAAAAATTAGATTTCTCTCATGAAATTTCGGCAGCCTAACGGCGTTACTTAAACTTCAACAAAAATGATTTGAAAAGATCAAATAGGTTCTCCCATCATGTGAACATAAGAGTTAAGTATGAAAGATATAGAGATAATGCCCCGACATAATTAAAAAGGAACTTGAAAGACTTGACATGAAAGTTGAACTTTGAAAAGAATGATAAGGGTGAAAGAATCCCCTAAAAATTCGGCAGCCTAACGGCGCCACTTAAAACATCAAAATACTGAATTGAAGAGATAAAATGGGGTCTCTCATCATATGAACATAATATTACAGTATGATAGATATAGAGATCATACCCCAACATAACAAAAAGGAACTTGAAAGAATTGACATGAAAGTAGAACTTCAAAACGAGAAGGGTGAAGAACCACTTAAAAATTCGGCAGCCTAACGGCGCCACTTAAAACTTCAAAACACTGAATTGAAGAGATCAAATGGGGTCTCTCATCATATGATCATAAAAGATCAGTATGATAAATTTAGAGATCATACCCCAACATAATAAAAAGGAACATGAAATACTTTACATGAAAATAGATCTTGAAAAATGAGAAGGGAGAAAGAATCCGTTACAAAAATTTCGGCAGCCTAACAGCGCCACTTAAAACTTCATAAAACGAAATAATGAGAGTAAGAGGGGATATATCATTATATTAACATGAAAAGGGAAGTAAGAGGAGTATAAAAGAACATCCTCCAACATAAGAACATTGAGCATAAAAGGAATGACATAAAAGAGATTACTTGAAATGAAAGAGAGAGGTCGGATCCCTTACCTTAAAACGTAACTCTTAAAACTCAAAGGTTTGGAACTTGAGGGCTTGGGGGCACCTTGGGAGGACTCCTTGGGAGGTAAGGAGACCAGAACTTCGTTGGGGGAGAGTGGGGTGTCGAATGGATGAGAGGATGGCGTGGTATTTATTGGGAAAGTGAGGGGACAAGGCATTAATGGCCAAGGGACTCCTCATTAGTGGTTTTGGAAAAACCATGGGCTTTCCCATGGTATTTGCCCATGGTATTGGCCACTTGGGACACATCATACCTTATATTACTATTCATAAGTCGATCATATTGATTACATACTTAATACATCATTTAATGATGTCATTAAACACCCGTAACTTAAAAACTGTATTTTCACTATTCATCGAAAATTAAACTTTCTCAGAATAATCCCAAAATTTCACCTTAACCAAATATCAACGCTCTGATTATAAATATGAACTCCATTTTATAAAAATAATTTTCTAAATATTTTTAATTTAATTTTTAAATAAAAATACTATTCACCGAAAATTCATTTTTTTCAGAAAAAACCCCAAAAATTACCATAGCATAATATCGGTGCTCTGAGTTCAAAAATGAAATCCGTTTTATAAAAATAATTATCTAAATATTTTTAATTAAATTTTTAATTAAAAAAACTATTCACCCGAAAAAACTAATACTTGAATAATAATTTATGAAACCGTTATTTAACCATTTTATTGAATCACATTACTTAATCAAGGTGCCTATATTATATTAATACTTTCTTTAAGTGAGATTACCAATCCATTTGGACACATTACTAATCCTAATCATAAAATCACTATTCATAATTTACTATTCATCAAAAATCAAGTTGATCTTATTAGACTCTAAATTTCGTACTGGACATAATTGTAGAAAACCATTTTTTGAAAATCATTACACATTTTTAATTATTTAGGGTTTACATAAACATATTTAAAATATCCTTTTTCTAAAATTCATCAAAAATATACATACTATATTTATTCGGTCATTTGAAAATTCATAAAAGAAATCGAAATTTTTATTTAAAACAAAGGATTACTCAAGACAGTTACGGTCTCCTTACATAGCCCCTTATCACACCAGCATAGGACCTAAGTGTAAGGTGTGCTAAGGTGAGAGAACCTGAGGGAGGCTCGGCCAACATCGCACGAGTAGTAATTTCTATCAGTTTGAACTTATCGCGAAGGCGATCCCGTTCTAGCTTCACACGATGAAGTTCAGCTTGGGTTTGGTCCAGAGCAAAGACCAGTGGTGCTACCACCTTCCCAAGTTCTGTTAGATGGGCTTCAATTGGTCCAAGACTACTGGGTGAGGCCATCGAATCTTATTTCTATATTAATTAACCAAAATTACTTGTATTTAGAGACAATAGTCAAAATGTTTAGTTTCCAGCGGTCATATTTACCAATGGTCAAATAACAGTCTAAACCCAACAGTCTCATTTTAATTATACTCATGTTATCAAATGAAACATTTTTGTTGAGTATAAAAATAAAATAAAATAACACATAAAATTAGGAAACAATATTTATTTAAAATTTCAGGTCGTTACAGTGCGGGCCAAACAAACACGGCCCGACAACCCTCTGCAGTTCTTCGTTGATGCGTGGTTTAACGGCGTTTACGAAATGGGATCGGAATGGCGATTTGAGGCCTTCAGAGCAAAGTTCGGATTCTGGGAGAGCTGTAGGCGCAAACCGTAGGCAAAACGAACCACTGAAGCACGTCCGGTGGTCCGCGGAAGTTTCCGCCGGTGCGCTACGCCGGCACGGCTGCGCCGGCGGCCGGAGGTGGCGGCCGGCAGCGGCCGGCCGCCAGGAAGCGGCGAGCGCCAGTCCCGCGGCCGCGCGGGACCACGGGGAAGGGACGCGGCCTTGTGCCGCGTCCGGTGACACGGAGCGGCCCCCGCGCGGGGGTCGTAGCTCCTTTGGCGCGGCCGCTCGGCCAGCGCCGAGCCGCCCAGGCCAGGCCGGGTCGCGCCCAGCCGGGTCGGACCCGGACCCGGTTCGGGCCGACCCAGGGGGGGTTGGGCCGGGTCGGTCCGGGCCCAGACCCCCCGTTTTCGGACCTTTTCGGTCTTTTACCCGTATATTGAGCTACAGGCCTCCGATCGACGCGTCGTCAGTGGTGATGCGATCCTTGGATCGAGACGGTCGTTTCGGTATATCGCAATCAAGGTTTCAAAGTACTTTGGGTTTGGCTGGGTTGGTTCGTACACGAAACCAACCGGGCCCTCGGAGCGGAAATGCTCATATCTTGAGCTACGGACATCCGGTTGACGTGCCGTCGACTTTGATGGATTTCTCTAAGTGAGATGGATCTTTTGGCTTACACCGCCTGAGGTTTGGACGCATGTGGCGTATGGTCGGGATGGTTTTTCCTTAAAAACCAACCGGGCTCCTGGGACGAAAAATCCAATAACTCTCAGACCGGGCGTCTGATTGACGCGCCGTCTGCGACGTTGAGTTCCTGTTGAAAATACGGAACTTTTGGATACATCAACTCTGGACTATGTGTAAGTTGATGTATCAGCCTCTCAGCTCGTGGAGCGGACCCTCCCGAACGAGCTTGTTGTGTGCGGGAACCCTAGAGCTGGCTGCGACTTCGACGACGACGACGACTGTGCAGAGATCTTCAGTGGATTCGACGACGACTACAGCACTCAGCGATCCTTTGTGGATTAGTTCTACTGATCCTGTGTGGGTCTAATCCTATGTGGGTCAGTTCTCAGCGGTCATGTGTGGGCCAGTGCCTACAGATCCTGTGTGGGTCCAATCCTGTGTGGGTCTTTGCGGGGGTTAGTTACCTATCGATCCTGTGTGGGTCAGATCCTTTGTGGGTCATTGAGGGGGTTAGTTACCTGTCGATCCTTTGTGGGTCAAATCCTTTGTGGGTCATTGCGGGGGTTAGTACCTATCGATCCTTTGTGGGTCCAACGACTTAGATGAATCAGTGTCAATATCTGGTCATCTTTATCGTTATATGAAGAAGTATACCTATGTGAGCTGAATCCGGTTTTTCTTTCCTATATGGATTGTGTTGTGCTATCCTGTGTGGATTTACATTTTTCTTTCCTGTGTGGACTGGGTTGTACTTGGGCTCAGAAGTTGGAGCCAAATGGAAATTGATGACTTAGGTATATGTATGGTCATATACCTAAGTAGTGTCGGATGTTACTTCGTGATTGTATCTTTCCTTTGTGGATTATCCTTTGTCGATTCTGGGAGACCTTCGGGGGTCTCGGGGTCCCTACTGAGTAGCTTATACTCACCCATGCACAGGCTATGCCCGCACTACATTGTGTTGGTTACAGACGACGGACATCGCTAATCGTGGTTGAGGCTTGCAGAGCAGGACGGTACCTGAAGGTGGACCACTGGGCGGGACGTACTCGGAGCGATCGGCTGGACCCGAGGAGCAGTGGAGGCTATCTGTACCCACCCTTCAGGTGGGATTTCCAGTGGACAGCTCAACATTGCAGCTTTACTTTTCAGTTGTTGTTTTCCCTTTCCAGTTGTACTTTACTTTCAGTTTGGTTTGTATACTGGCCCACTTACTTTTCCGAACTTACTGTTGCACCAGTTTTTACTTAGTGTTTACTTCTGCCTTCTTGATCTGTGGTGTTTGTGGTTTACTTTACAAAGGCAATGCCTTCCCTTTTACCGGGATTTACGCCTTGGTTCTAGTCTCCAGCCCCTAGCCCATGGAAGGCGGGCTTGGTTAGTCACGGCACGGGCCCCGAGGACGGGTCATGACATTATTAAGAAACTAAAGTGAATTGAACAACTTACATGTGAAAGACAAACTTGAGACAACAAAATCGCAACATAACATTACAATTGAACAAAGCACCAAAGATCCTCAACTCCTCCACCAACACTGACTTAAATAGGCTTTTTGGGATCCTTGGGTCGATCCTCAAATATTACAAAGAATCTCAATTAATTTTGGTAGGCCATAGTTGGGTGGAATGTTGAGGGAGAGTTGATTTTTCCACCCTTGACCCGAGGTGGCATCCAGCTTTCATCCACCGAACAGAAACGCTTGGAAGACCTTCTAGATAGCCTAATTAGAGTGGGAAATAGTAGAATAAAATGGATCCCTGGATGTATCCTAACCGTCTATAAACTGTGGGCCCATTTGGAGTTGTGGATTCGGAGATATGATTAGATTAGTGGGTTGTTTTTCTGGGCCGCAGAATCTGGCCCATAATTTTATCTCTAACTTGGGCCGCCTCAATGACCACAATGGAAGCCGAATTAGCACTAGCTCCTGAAGAATGATTTGTTCCTATATATGTCTTCTAGCATTACACTAATTTAGGTATCATTGGGTCTGTACTGTGGGTCCCACATTCTCATCAGTGGGTCAGTGTCCAATCTGTCTTCTCAAGAATTGTTTCCATTCATCTCCAAATATATCCATCATACTTTATGAATCCTCCATTTATCCCTGAATAAAACATGTTCATATTGAAGTGTAGATAAATTTACCAAAATATAAAATTAAAATATTGATAATTACATTCCTTAAAATCATATGAATCATTGGGTACTTTAAATGATGTTCAAAAATGTACCACATAATAGTGCATTTTAAGAAGGTATTATAATCATAATGTGAAATGATGTTCAAAGTGTAAAATGCACTAAAATTGTGTTTATGAATAATAAAAAACATGAATATTATATATATTAACAATGAATATTAGCCTCATTTAGTGGATAATCATGGACATAACTAGAGTTTAATTATTAACTCCAACAATGTACAGTAGATCATGATCTGATATTACATTATCAAATTGGTTATGAATGTGAATTTCCATTTATTAATCCCAACGCATTATCATTTCACCACCTTTTATACCCATAGTATTTTTAGAATCAATATATATTTCATGGTCTCCCATATCATTTCATTATAAATTCCAATGCCCTCAATCATTATTCATGGGAATTCACAATTCATTTCTAAAAATTATCAATACCTCCCTAATTATCCTTTTTTCCTAGTCCTTCCCATGGTTCAGACATAGACTCTAATATAGGAATACTAGGATGGACTAAGGTGGATGGGCTACACCCACGGCTGGGAACAAGTGTCCGGGCATCAAGGAATCACCACTCGGGAATGATTTCCCCCACAAACAATTTATTAAAATATCAGTAGAAAATAAATAAAATTTTGGCATGACCCATCCGTACATCGGACATCCATGCCAAATGAAAAGAAAATAAACAAAAGAAACACGGTAAAAGCAGACAAAAATGAAACACACTATCAATCCCTCAACTACCCTGATATCCCTCCCCTGTAAAGAAAACCTTGTATCCACCTCCAGTTCCCTTCTGGCCCCCTTCGCATAATATAAGTTTCCTCCATCCGTAAAAGCGATAAAAGGCCTAAGTGGCTGATGCGATAAAGAAAATAAAATAAAAACTCAACTACAACATACATGTCTCCTGTGATTAAACAAGTCACCACCCAACATATAAGAACCACAAAGCCTCATGGGTCCAATCATGTTCCTTAAAACAAGGGAGAAATATATCCAAGCTTCAAAATGATATTGTCAAATAGTAGAGTCCTATTAATTAAGAATCAATCTTCCTATTAATGATATATAATCAGTTTGGCTTGAGTTTCAATGCCTCATGGGTCCTTCCCCCTAGACAGACCCCCCCCCCCCAGCACACCCCCTCCCCCCTTGCACACACCCTGCCCTCTTCCCCAGGACCCCCTCTGATTTGCACACCCCCACTCTCCCCTCTCGACAGAACCCCCTTGCACACCCCACCCCTTACACCCCCCTCCTGGATAGCCCCCTCCCCCTGCACCATGCCCCCTCCCTGTACACTCCTGGACTACCCCCTCCCTACCCCCTACACACTCCTAGACATCCCCCCTCTCCTTACACCCCCACACCTCTTACCCCCCCTGCACACACCCCTTCCCTCTTCCCCAGCACCCCCCTTCCCTCTTCCCCAGCACCCCCTCACCCCCTTCCCACAACACACACCCCTACCCTCTTCCCCAGAACTAGCCCCCCCCCCCCACACACACACACACACCCTCCCCAGCACACCCCTCTGTTCTCTTCCCCAACACCAGTGAGTGGGTTTCTCATGTCATTGCAGACAGAGCTTTAGCAGGATTCTTCCCATGTTTCCCAGATTTGTCACCCTTGTATTTCCTAGACATATGCATTATGAAAAGGTGTTTGTATAGGTAATGTTTCTAACAGTTCCAGTGTAAGCATTTATAGTCTAAGAACTAATAGTGTAAGAACTTCTACTGTAATGATGTTAGTATAAACATTACTAGTGTGAATACTACTCCTGTAATAAATTCTAGTGTAATGTTGCTACTAATGAAGCCAAATGGGTAAATATGTACACTTTTCCTGTATAGAAATTGATGTTAGTATGGGTTTCTAGTGTAAGTACTCCTAATATAAAGGTTACAGTATAAGTAGTACTAATGTAAGAAATGCTACTTAACCACTTCTAGTCTTATTCTAGTGATAATAATGTAAATATGTATTCGAATCTGTTTTTGATGGGGTCAAATATTGGAATATTGGGATTGATCATAAATTTCCTTGTGTTTAATGCTACTACTAAAAATAACAGAACCTATATAATAGGATTGGAAAAATTATTAGATGTTTTATGTTATAGAAATTCAAATAGTAAATAATATAGGAGTAATAACTGCCTAATCTTTTAGCTCTCACAAATTGTAATACCAAAAAAATGGATGACTTTGTCAAAAATGTACTCATTTATCTTGAAAAATAATTCCAAAGCATGAAATATATGTTGATATCAGCACACTCTTATCTTCTTATTGCCCTGCACATGTACAGAATATAATTAATATGATTCAAATACAAATTGAAAGGTGTTTAAATTTTATGCATAATTAATTTCCGTAGTTTAAACTGGTTGTAGAGTTCATTATGCACACATGTTCATTTGAATACAAATTTAAAGGTGTTTCTTTTATTGTGATATGAGAAATTTGAATGTAATATTCATTGTATTTTAAACAATATACACACATATCTTACTAAATATAATCATAGACAGAAAACAACCATGATAATTCTTTGAAAACACGCGTAAAAACACACCTTAGTGAAACATACCTTCAAGAAAAACAAGATCCATGGAATCTCATACCTGCAACCTAGTTGCAAATAACATCATGAAACCAAACACATTCAATGCTCCAGTCATATATGGGCTTATAAAATTTCCATGTACACTGAGTTGCGTAGCCAAAAAACACCAAAATGAAAAAAAACCATGGCTGTATAAAAATAATTACCTTGCATACATTTTTCCCTCTAAAGCTCAGTTTTCCATCATGAACATCATGCTTCAAGGCATTGACAAGATCAAATGAACTGTCACAATATTTCAGAAATTTTGAAAAATCATTTAATTTTTTGCTTAGATGATAAAAAAAATAAGCACATTATTATCTTTCCATCAATGGCATCATATAACATGTTCCATGTTTTACACAAAGTGTGAGATTACATCTGATCTGGAATAATTTTAAAAAATATCTTGTGTAACTTCATAAACCAAGAAAAACCCAATGGAGAGTAAAAAAAATGCAAGAGTACAAGCAAGAATGTAGTGAGCTGGACTAACTTTATTTTTATTGATCATAGGCTTGTAAAACCAAACTCACTTTATGTTGAATCCAAGAATAATCATTTATAATGTGTCTGATATGTAATATTGTTCTATTATTTTCCCTCCTAATTCCTTGGAATACAATGTAAAAACCTTCTGTGCATAACACCTTCCACATTTCGCACTGGGATCACATGTATGATAGCACCAAAATGAAATGAAAAGAATACTTATATTGGAAAGGTGGAGAAAATAAAATCATATTGGAAAGATAATAATGGGATCATATAACATGTTCTACATTTTACTTTATGATAAATTTTATATAATGATAAGGTATGGCCAATCCTTTCTATCATGAAACTACTATACAATTGAGCATTCAATTCAATTTCTTTACATGTCATTTCATTACATAAGCTTCCATTAATTATAATACTATCCCATTTAATGAAAACTTAAAAAAATGGCCTAAATATTTTTATCTCCATTTAAATAGAACACAAACCAGGGAGTGGGGGGGATAAGAGGGGCATACAGACAAACAATTGATGAATGCTCAAGTAGCTCAAAAATTCCCAATTAAGCAAAAAAAACCATATGCACAAAAATTGATAGAAAAATATACATATGGATTACCTGATTTTCACCATAAATATTGTGATTGCCTTGCTCACTAAATCTCCTAGTAGTGGGAAACCCACTGCCCCCCCCCCCCCACCTGCACCCCCACTACCCCCTTCCCCCCTGCACCCAGCCCACCCCCTAGCACCCAGCCCCCCTCCCCCTGCACCCAGCCCCACCCCCCTGCACCCAGCCCCCCCTCCCCCACCCCCCTGCACCCAGCCCCACCCCACCTGCACCCCCACTACCCCCTTCCCCCCTCCCCCTGCACCCAGCCCCCCAGCACCCATCCCCCCCCCCCTCCGCACCCACCCCCACCCCCTGCACCTAGCCCCCCTCTCCCTCCACCCAGCCCCCCTCTTCCTACACCCCCCATAACCAGCCCCCTCCCCCTGCACCCTTCTTATAAAGCTACCTATAAACCCAAAAAAAATTATCTAGCATGTACCATATCATTCAGGGACTTGGGATCTCAAAAAACCCAACCAGTTCAATCAATAGAACAACTTCAGATTTCACAAAATGCAAATTTTATAAATAACAACTGAGTAATATATTCCTTTTTTACCTACATTAATTTAGACTTTTCAATTAAATAATTTATGAAAAATAAAGAGATAATAAATGGAATCCAATATCACTATATGGGATATCATTTAGAGATAAGTATTCTATGGTAGTAAGGGAATCACTTACCCATATGCATGACTAAGGATTATAATGTTAGCTTTATATAAATGCATGCGAAAATTTATTCATAACTTTTCAGAAGAAAATAAATTAACCATTCTCATCCATAAAAAAAATTCAATTCAAGTTCTTAAAGTACATACATAAGTCTCCCTAATAAGTAAAAAATGGAGGGGATTAATATCCCCCCATCACCAATATCCTCATCCCCATGTCCGTGCCCATCATCATCAACATCATAATCATCATCAACAACATATTCAGTAGCCCCATCACCAATAGCAACATCAGAAACATCCTCACCGCCAACAGATCTATCGCCACCACCTTAATTTCCACTAAGACCCTCATTGTCATCACCCAACGCATCATTTAAAGAGATCATTGACTCTATATATGATTCAAAAGTGGAAACAGCCTCTAATGGAAGCGACTGACTCAAAAATTCCATAGATTTCATGAAATGTTCGGTCATTAGCTTACTTCTTTCACGCTCCTCTAAAACTATTTTCTTTTCCTTAGCTGCTTCAGCACAAGTGATTTCTATCTTAGAGGTTTGGGAGGATTTATAGGAGCCTGATGAAGACCAATACTTAGAGGGGATGATGTTTTTTTTCTGGTCGACATCATACTCTCCCCGGGTGCTCCTCACCTAATACCTTATTTAAATGATCATGTGGCCTGAAGTTGTCATCTTCCTTACCATCGAGGGCCTCCAAGGAAGACTGTTGAAATTATAAACATATTAAATTATGAATTTTGTATAAATATTTAAAGTATAAATAAAAAACCTTATAATTTTATCTTTTGTTTGTGCATTTACTGCCCTTCCATCCTTTTTCTTTCTACTAGAGCAAAATAATTTGGCACGTGGTACAGGACCTTCAATGCCCAATTTAGATTGCTATAAATAATAAATGCATGAATCTAGATTAATACCATATATGAGAAATGCGAAAATCTATCCTATGTCTATTCAATAATATCTTCAGTAGAACATCATGTATAACATCACAATACCCGGTTAAAGTACTTGGTAATTTTCATGATCAGGCATTGTAGTGCACCCCAATGTGTGCAAATATGTCATTGAATCCTTATTCTTTATTTTTTTCTCTAAAACTTCCTAAAAATTCCAATATAAGTAATAAGAATTAAATTTTATATGTCAACCATTAAAGATTGAGATTACCTTAAACTTAGAAGTCTTCCAATGTGAAATCATTTTTTCATATTGAATTTTTGGATAGTCGGGGAATATTAGTACCCCCTCTAAGTCAGTACCAACCCTTCTATTCCAACCAACATACAACTCATGCTTGTATGAGTGCCAAAACTCCCCAACATCCATCAAACTTGCTATCTTAGCAGCTTCTCTATCGGAAAAGTTAAACTGAATCTGCAATGAACATGTTATTTCATTTAAATACCCCAATAATATAGATATGACTTTATATAATTTTCTTACCCATATTTTCTCCCATGATTTTTCCTTAATATATTTACTGATACGTCTCCATGACAATGGTTCCACTGGAATGATATCATGATACTTGGCCAAAGTGTCCATGAAAATTCTACATTGCATTGCAGTTGGACCTACCATCTAATTTTGTCAATTGTAATCCACCATTAGTTATTTATAGAGATTCCAAACTTCCTTCATCCGATTGTGACCACATCGCCTAGCAGAATATCCCACTAAATAAGAAAAATATTAGGGAAAGAATAATTATGTCACGGTACAACACGACAAAAATAATGTGATATAATTTGAAATAGTTATAATCAAAAAACCGTCTGTAGATTGCTCAATATACTATGATGGATCTGTGGGCTATCCTGACTAAGCAGCCTCTGTAAGAAGTGTTTGTTCCAATGCATGATCTGGGTGACCTTCATGCACTAGAGTGGAAGCTAATGGAATAGACTCATCAGATTATGGTTGGATGGTAGGAATTGGAGGCGGTGTATACATGGCAGCATATGGGTAGTAGGATGGGGGATACATCATCGGATATGGATATGGTAAAGGTGGAAACATCTGTGGAGGTTTTGTAGTCATCGTATGGGAAGAAGAGGCAAAATGAGATGATGATGGAGGCATGGATAAAAACATCCTTGAAGACTCAAGAGGAGGATGGAAAGGTGTGGTGGAAGTGGTGTACGATGGTAGGTCAGTGTGGAAATGGGTATGACGGGTGCTCTGTCTAAGTCTAGGAGCATCCCCACCCATACCCATGCTAACCGGATTATGAGTCAAATCTGTTGGAACTGAATGTCCCTAAAAAAATTGATAAATAATATTAATATGAAATTATATGTAATATAGAAAAAAAAAATTACAATTATAATACTCACTGATGGAAGCGAAGGCAACACACACTCATGCCTTAGTCGATCGGGGTCAAATAGTCACTTACTTTGACCTTATGTAGTATTTGTAATAATCTACATAAGAATGAAGTTTAAAGTTTTTAGAAATAGTTTTTACAAATCATGCATACAACTTACATATATCAGAAATTCATGAGAGGAACCAATTTAAATTCTTTTAATTACTAATTGTACAAATGATTTCAAGGAAATGACTAACACAGTTTCTAAAATTACATTACCAAGTTATTAATTTTTTAAAATCAAGATTTAAACCAAGTTTTGTACATTGAAATAAATTTTATTTAATGAAAATACACCAAAAAATACAAAAAACAATCATTTCATTCCAAACTGAAACATAATTGAAGTAACTACAGTAATATTAACCTAAGAAACTCATGTAAATATAAACTGAATTAACAGTGAACATATATGGTTACTTATATATATTACCAACCACTAATTCAGGTTCAACATCAATGCTCACAATGGGACAATTTGATTCATCAAATGCAATATTTTGGCCAACACCAACAGGGACTTCAATGGTGGAAATTTCATCACCAGTATCATGAAAAATATGTCTAGGGATTACTTCATTAATGACACCATAATCGTGTCTTAGATGATCTTTCACATAAAACACTTATTTGTCCATAGATACCAAAATGTATGGTTCATTGGTACGCAGGCATCGACTCATATCAATAACTCTGAATCCACAGTCATCAATAAATGTACCATGTCGTTTCATTGAATCAAACCATTTACATTTCACCATAGTGACTCTACCTTGAGAGTAGTAATCCAATAACAATATTTTATCAACTAGACCATAATAATACACATCTTCATATCGAGTCTGACTATCTGATACACTAGAATAACAATTCATTTTAGCAGTTAACATAACACCATCATGTTGTGTTCTCATTTTCACCACTCGATCCGTTGTAACAAATTTATACCCATTGATTATTAAATATTTACATTCACGAACCAAAGAATTAGGACCAAAAGCCAAAACGATCAATTCTTGAGAAACAGAGTCATTAGGTAAACTCAACACCTGAAATATATATATGAATAATACAATTAAATGGATATCTATTTTTTAAACTAATTAAAGTAATGGTAATACCTTTTATTTCAACCAAGCAGAAAACTCTAGGCTATGAAAATCCTCTCTCCTTCTCAAAGACAAAGATCGATGAACTCTACTTATAGTTTTTTTATGTTCTCTACATAAAATGATAATAAAAGTGTAAGGTATATGTGAAATTTCATAATATGTGATAACATATAAATATCCAAATTACTTACTTGATATAGTCATCGAACAAACCATAGTTAAACAAGATTGTGCGATGTGCCATCTCCCGCTCTTCAAGGCTCAATGTAGCCAATGTATAAGACCCAACAATTACTCCTGTTTGGGGAAGAGATATAAATGAGGGCTCAATTTCCCCACACTATTCATATTCATTTCTCATTAGTCGATTATGTCTTGTGGTGACATCAGACAAATACATTGAAAAAATCTATACATTCTTGAGCCAGATAACCCCTCACAATCGAAGCTTTAGGATAATTCTTGTTTCGAACATATGATTTCATTATGAACATATTTATTTTAGTAGGATACATCCACTGAAAAGCAACTGGTCCCCCAATAAGTGTTTTAGTTGGAAGATGAACCGTTAAATGCAACATGCAAGTGAAAAAGGATGGAGGAAAAATCTTTTCCATATCACATAAAATTAATGGTGCCTCCTACTGAATTTTTATCAAGAATGACTTGGATAACCTTTTATCACAAAGGTCTCTAAAAAAATGGCGCAAGAGAATCACTTTCACCCTTAAATTATTGGATAGAAAATGCCGAATTGTTATTGGAATCAATTTATGAAGAAGTATGTGATAATCATGAGTTTTTAGAGATTTTAGTTTCACATCTCTTTTGTTGAATCGTTTAGATATGTTTCTAGAATAGCCATCGGAAACCTTTATATTCTCCAATACTGCTAGAAATTAATCTTTCTCTGAAGGTTTCATCACATAAGAAGCACAAGGAACTTTCCATTTGTTTTCACTGATACATGCAGGATGCAGTTCTGGTCGAATACTCCAATCCAACAAGTCTCGACGAGATCAGAAGTCATCTTTGGTCTTCCCCTTGATATTCAGAATAATTGCAAACAAAATTTTACATATACTTTTCTCAATATGCATTACATCTAAACAATTACGTAACAAATTGGTAGACCAATATGGAAATTTAAAAAAAAATACTTCTCTTTTTCCAATTGTAAGTGGTTTCAGTGTCAACATTCTTCCTCTATTTAGATTTCAGCCGACCTTTACCTAATGAAAAACTGAAATCTTTTAATTCATTAAGCACATCACTTCTTGACATACGTTGAGGTGGTTTTTCAGTCTCAACGGTATTATCAAACCTCTGACGATTCATCCTGTATTGATGATCCATTGGAAATAATCGTTGGTTCCCCATGAAACTGAAACTACGACGATGTTTAAGCCTTCTTGATCATGTATTCTTCATAAAAAAAAGGACATGATAGTTTTCCCTTCGTGCTCCACCCAGACATAATTGCATAATCAGGGAAATCATTTATGGTCCATAGAAGGGCAGCACGTATCTGAAACGTATTCTTTGAAGACGCGTCGAATGTCCACACACCCAAATACCAAATTTGTTTCAACTCTCTTATTAAAGGGTGAAAGTATAAATATATATCATAACCAGGATTAGAATGTATAGATATCAGTATACTCAAGAAAGTGAATGGTTTTTTCATACACAACCATAGAGGAAGATTATAAATATGAATAAAAACTAGCCACGTGCTGTGAGAAGTAAGCATCTGACCAAACAGATTAAAACCATCACAAGATAGACCCAACCTGACATTACGCACCTCAGCTGCAAAATTAGGATGATGTGCATCAAATGTATACCATGATAATACATTTGCAAGATGAACTAACTCATCATTATCTTTAATTCTCTCAACATCATGCCATCTCATATTGGCGGAGATTTCTGCAGACATGAATAGATTTTGAAGTCTGGGAATTAATGGAAAGTTACACATGACTTTCTATGCCACATGAGATGATGTTCCATATGCATTTGTCTTCCATCGATATGTACCACATTCTTTGCAGTCATTACGGTTAATTGTTTCCTCCCAAAATAAACTACAATCTTTCGGGCATGCATGAACTTTATTAGTATCAAATCCAAGATGCTTAATTAACTTCTATGCCTTGTAATGATTTGAGGGAATATCTGAACCATCAGGAAGAAAGTCCTTAAAAATGTAATAATGTAATCAATAGAGGTATTAGAAATTTCATACATGGTTTTCCCATGATATAACCGCATTAAAAATTCCAACTTGGTCATTTTAGTACATTCCTGATATACTGGAGTTCTCACATCATCCAATAAATTTTTCACTCTCTCATCATCATCTTCAGTATTTTACTCATGTGTATTGATATCATTGTCTTCCTTCACTGGCATACTATCTCTCTTGGGATGATGGACAAATGGAAACCGATCGAATATCAAATTCTCCATGACACTTCTTTTATTTTGTTCATGACCAGTAGAACATTAACTCGTCTCTCCATGGTGATACCAAACATAAGTTTGTTTGAAATCCAAATTTTGTTATATGGTAGATAACTTATTCCCAGCTTAACCATGTTCTTCCAACATATTTATAGAATGTACATTGTATACAACCTCTATCTGAAGCACTATCAAATGCAAAATATAAAAAATTCTCCAAATTATTTTGAAATGCGGTTGAAATCCTATCGGTACGATACATCCAGCTTTTATCCATTCTATAACAAGAAAAATAAAAGTTATCTTCCAATCAAAAATGTAAACCATAATTAAAAAATGGATATGTATTATAGAAAATAAAACTATTAGAACATAAAAACTTAATAGTTAATTCACATTTGTATTGCAATTGCCTTTATTTTTATAACCAATTTCAACCCTTTCAGTATCAGAGATAAAATTCCTACCTCTATCCTATAAAGGGATGATCAAAAAGGTAAACCATAATGGGCCAAGAAAGGTTTCATGTCTATGATAGAGTGGTATGTGTCATTATAGCTGAACTAAGGGAGAGATAAAAAAGTTTGTCCTTCCTTAGGTTTAACATAAAAAAATCAACTTTTAATATTAAAACACACCCTTAAGCATGGGTTATTTCATTTAAAAAGAAAGGTAGAGATAAAAACATTCATCCATCATCAAAAATATTTTAAACGAGCCCCATATTCATGTAATTTAATATTTTCCATGGGTAAAATTTTAATTCAAAGAGGGAAAAAATTTAAAGAAAACAACTTTATCTCCAAGAATTAATGAAAATAATTTATATAATTTATATAAAGCAATCATGGGTATCAAATATTGGTATAAATATACTAGATTATGAATTTAATAAACTAAATCACTTAATTAATTTTTTTAATAAAATAATTACCTAGAAACACCTACTGCATACAAATTGGAACAAGTCACAACAAGACTCTTAAAAAGGAAAAGGACATTTTGTTAAAATAAATGAATTTAAAATCAATTTAAAAATCAAATAAATATCATTATATTAATATCAAATACTAAATTTTACACACATCATTATTTGGGTTCTCATAAGAAATTAAAATGAGGGAAATTGAATTGAAATGACCATGAGAATCTACCTTGGGATTTAGGTAATGTCTTCTGTATCAAATGTCATCGATTACTATTTTAAATTCTTATGGATTACCCTCATTTAATTTTGAATGATGAGTTAACTGGATTAGACTTGATCTATTTGGTTGGAATACCTCCATCGTAAGCTATGGGTTATAATATTACAATTCTTCTAAATATCATGGATGGTTCCTTGAGTTTAGACTAGAAGAATGGATTAGGAAGAATGGAAAGGCTCACCTATGAGTTTTATTGAGATAGAATTATATATTTAGCCTTCACATAACTTTTTTCAAGTAACTCAAATAATTAACAAGTCATAATTCAAAATCATATATCCTTTGTCATAATTTTAATTTAATTAATATTTACCCATTTATTATAGTCAAATATTAACATGGTAAATCAACTAAAATAATTTACTAAATAATGAACATCTTAAATAAAATAATATTAGTTTATAAAATTCTTGGAAATCTCAAATTCTCATTTTTATAATAATTTTATAAAACAAAACATTATTAATAAAATAATTTATTAATTCTCTAATATTTATTTTCTCATATTATTCCCCTTCATTCAACCATAAATTAAATATTTTTTATTTTTAGGAAGACCCCATTTATGGGTTTGGTGTTAACTCACATAAAAAGATAAATCCAGACATGAAATTAAATTATATAGGGCATCATTAGACCTGTCTAAAAAAATTAAAATATTGGAGCCTTTCACCATATATAATCTATATGTAATATAACTTACCTTGTTTTTTGGATAATCTTTAATGAGGTCCTAAAATAAATAGACCATCTTGTCCTAGGTCTTGATAAAATCTTCCATGTTAATCTTCCATTCATTAAATACTCAAGGAAAAAAATTTGATATTGTTTCTTGATCCACTATTTTTATTCCTCATATGTATCAAATTATATCATTTGATTTTATATTCAATAAATATCCTATGGTGAAGGATTTATGGTCAATGTATCTATCTATTTCTTAGATTATATAATAAGATCCAAATTATATTTTGGATCAGTTTCATCTTTTCATCTTTGGTCCAACTAAAAACCCTTAAATGTGTTTACTATAGTAGAATTATTTCCCTTAGAGAAGATTTCAGGTTTAAGTTCTTTGTATGTTATTGTCTTCAACAATTGGAGTTAGGTAAACTAATATATTATATTAACTACATATTATCACTTTATTCTCAGTTTGGATTTGATCTTCTAAGGCCACTGAATCTTCCTTAGGAACGTCACTTAGAATAGGGTGTCTAGGCTTAAGTTATTCTTTCTACATCCCCTTAATGCTAGTAAATGTTCCCATTGATATTATTACTATAGGTTTTAGAAAATATAATAATCTTTACACCTCCATAACTTCTTCCCTTATTTATACATTTTTTATCATTTGATGGTTTTTTTATTCAAATTACATTTATTCTTTATAATAAAACAACATCAGTGAAGGTTCCATGAAGTTTGAGTTCATTAGGTAGTTGTATACCACATATCAAAAGAAACCCTCAGGGTATCAAGGAATCATAAGTCTCATAGAGGTTTCTACTTCATAGATTCTAAATATACATTTCACTTCCAAAACTCGTAAAGAGGAGGCCTCTCATTTTTAAATTATTCTCATCAAGAGAGGGAGAAATCAAGCCTATATAACATCAATACTAAACCATCAATCATATATCTAAATAATAAACATATGTAACATCTCTATACCCATATCTTAGGATCTCATTCCCCTAGTAGTTATGTGGGAATACTGACTCTCGTGGGGGATCCCACTCCCCACCCAAACTCTTTAGACAAGGGTAATACAAAATACATATATTGAGGATATCACACCCCATAATTGTGGGGGGAATACCAACCCTATCTGATCTATAGGTATAGGATCTTATTCCCCAAACCCATGGGGTAAATTTCTAACCCTTCCTAGGAATGGTGAGATAAAATTATTCCCTGATGTAACTTCATCATCAATGAGGGATTCTATTTACCAAGAATTATTAATAGATAATCTTGTTTACTATAATGATGATACGATCGATCATGCTAGATTCAGAACATGCCACATATCTATCTTCATAAGTAGCTCCACCATCATGTCCAATGTGTAAGGTCACTTTTAAGGTACTGGTTATATGTAAAAATATAATCCTGAATGAAGATTCTAGGTCACCATATAGTCTTGGTATAGGTATACGATGTGTTCCTAAGGTAAACATCATATATCCCTTAGGAAATTGATAGCTCATGTAAAAAACCCAAAAAGGGGAAGTATAAATATGACTATAATATGTGTGGAGAGGTGAACATGGTGTGTAGGATCCATAGGGATAGTTGGCAGGTTCTCCATCTTCATAGGTCATGTTCTATCAAGAAAAAATGGAATGTGGTATTAAACCTCATGGTTTGTGAGGCTACTTGGGCATCCTGGGTGTGTATTCCCTATACACAAAAAAATATCTAGATAAGGGTAACATATTTTATGATTAAACCACACAATGTGTGGTATTTAACATATCCTAGAATCTCTAGCTATTGTACCTACCAAAGTACATGATGTGTGTTCTTTCAAACTATATGACATGTAGTTGGGTTCTAAGATCTAAACATTACTCTAGTCCTAGATTCATTTATACTTCCTCTTATTTTTTTTCATATATCACTTGAATTGCCTTTTTCCATGCTAAACATGATAATTCCACCTATGTAAATTGGTTTCTATCCTTTGGTACCAGGATTGATGATTCGTATCACAATCTTGTCGATGTGCATATTGTTATTCATGAAGAAATCCCAAATCCAGACTCCCCTGTCCCATTTTATCTTATCCTATAATCCATCCTCATGCTATAATCCTACATAAATAACACACAATTTAAATATGTGGAACCTATTTTAATTGTGCAATAAAATCAATCTGTGATATTAGTTGAATTATTAGCTAAAATCTAAAGTTAGTGATGAACATGTAAAGAATGGTGGGAGAAATAGAAGAAACCACAAGAATGGAAATGATGATCCTGTATGATCAGGAATCATCTACATTCGCATACAATAAATAAAAAAGAATTAATTTCTAGTCCCAATATCAGTTATCTAAATATCATAATTTCAACCAAATATCATCAGTTAAAAAGGCCATCTGCTACCTGAATATTGATTCAATTTAAAGAAAATTATTCCATGTTCAAATCAAGAAAAAAATGGGGATAAATACATATATATAAATTCCCTACCATGATGGTGAAATGATGTTGATTTGATTATACTTCACAACCAAGGTACTTTTTATTGACATCACTAAAAACTGATATTTCTTCCCTGATTTGTCATCACCACCAAGCCCTAGCTCCATCTTCTTCTTCCTTTCCCTCTAAGGTTCATGTGGTCATAGAACAACCAACACTAGGGAGATTTCATAATATGGATTAAATAAAGAAATTCATGGGTTTCTCAGTATAATAACCAATTAATTAAATTATTTAATTATTTAATTAATCATCTCATGACCGAAAACACCCAAGAGTCCCAATTAAAATGAATCTTAAGCCATGAATATGGTAAAATTCACATTTCAGATTCAATATCTATCTTGGTTTCTCAATATGAGACTCTATTTAAGATATATAAGAAAATTTAAAAAATATACAATGCATGGACTAAAAATAATATAGTATATTTTTATATTATTTATGAAGATCCTTAACACTCTATTTTATATGAAAAATCATACTTGGGGTAAACATAACAATATGGATCCAAAGAAACCTTCAAAAAAATTGTGAAGTTGCATACTATAGTAAAATTACCTTTTTACCCATAATAATGTCTTGATTCTTTTTTTAAACATAAAATTCATCTAAGTATCATTCGATAAAAACTTAGGTTAATACACCTCCCTATTGTTTTCCACTAATTGCATAACTACCCCTATCTTAGAGTCTGTTAGAATGGATTCCTATAAAGATATGGGACACTCTGTAACAGTAATTCTAGAAACCTGTGAACAAATTCCTACCCTATTTTTTGAATTACATGTAGACCCCCTCCCATTAAAAAGAGTGGTATAATTAATACTAGGAAAAACTCATTACAAAGGAGGCTAGTGATATTATCTCTCCCCTCACCCCACCCCATGAGTGAAAAATGCTACCAAAAGATCATTCCCCCTGAGTGAGGGAAAATTTAACCTAGGATTTCCTAAAGGATCCTCCATTACTCCATGCCATCATGGGATTCACAAAAAAATATCAAATTTACTTTCTATATTAACTCCAATAATATATATGAAGAAGGATTAATAGAGCCCTCATCCCAAATGAGAATCCTAGACTCACTACACCATAATTAGTTGGTGAATTCACTACAACACTAGTAAACAGATTTGAGGGGGCTCCTTTCCACCCCTTTCTCTCCTACCAAAGCCACCACCCAGCTTGCGAAGCTATGGAAGAGCCTCCATCCTTAGCTCCAGAACAACAATAGATAATTATAATTCAAGCATAAAATTATTAATAGACTCTATAGGACCATCAACATTCATCTACAAATAGAAAGGAATTCTATATCAAACCACTACATGAATTTTGAGACATCAATCCATGTGATTCTCCAAAATGTCAAATTGATGAAAATACATAGTATTACCTTTATAAAAAATGTTATGGATAATACTAGTATCATAATCAAAACTAAACTAAATTAAATCTAGGAGAGTTTGATATAGTCTTGATTAAATACATAATCTAGCCTAAATGGGTTGCTTCCTTTTCATTTCCAACTGATCAGCCTATAAGAACACCCTGAATGCATCACCAAAATGATTAAGAACTCTGAAATTCTTGGAATAGAGCTGAATTATACGGATCAAAATAAAGAAAATTCAAAAGGAATGTATTTCAATGCATGAATCACCAGATTACAACACATTAGAAAATAATATAGATGCTGAAAATCATGAAAGATATGAGACCAAACAACCCCAAATTACTCTTCATCCAATCATTTAATAGAAAATGAGTGGGGCCTAATGCTCCCTAGCATCACCTTTTTACACCAAACCTCACTCTGGGTTCACTTATTGATCAAACACATATGTTGAAGTCTTTCATAAGCTTCATATTGAAAGTAGGATAATTTTGAGAGATGATATCTCAAAAAACCAACTCAACGGAAGAGATCTCAACCACTGAAAAAACAAAGAGAATAAATTTCATACCTAGATGTCGGAGCTGGGGGAACGGATTCATAGGCCGGGATGGGATGTTGTCGGAGCTGGGGGAAGTTGAGGCAGAGGCCAAGGCTGGGAGGAGAGGGAGCCAAGAGGGGGGACGTCGCTGAAACTGGGGGTAGGGAGCAGGAGGTCGGGACATTGAGGCTGAGGCAAAGGTCGGAAGGGAGGTCAGGAGTGGAGGTGGAGGCTGGGGAGGGGAGGAGATGGTCGGGACGCAGTGGTCGGATGGCTGGGATGCGGAGGTCTGTGAGGGGAGGAGAGGGCCGAGCGGCGAAGGTCAGATGGTTTGGAAGCAGTGGTTGGGGAGGGGAGGAGAGGGTTGGGAGTCGGGGAAGCGAGGAATAGAACGATGGAAGAGGGTGATGGAATTGAGGGTATGGAGGAGCATGATGAAAGATGGAGGAGGATCATGATGGTATTCAGGGAATTGGGTATTAGTTTCCCACGGTTTTATTAAAATCGTGGGAATAGATAATAAAAAAAGAGATATCCCCACAATTTTTCTAAACCATGGGGATAGATGTGTGGGGAAAGATCCCCTTTTTAGTAGTGAATATCATTAATTAAGGTCAATAAGGATGATATACCCAATAGAAAATTTTATATAAGGTATGGAAACTATAAATATATAGGGATTTAATTTGGTATTACTAATTCCCCCACTATCTTAATATATTTAATTAATGGAGTCTTTATAGATTACCTTGATCAGTTTGTGGTAGTTTTTATAGATGATGTTCTTATATATTCAAATAGAAATGAAGATCATGAATATCACTTGAATATTGTAATAAAAACCATAAGGAAGTATAATTTTTAAGAAAAAATTATAGAGTGTGAATTTTGGATACAAAAACATTCATTTTTTGGGTCATATAATCTCAAGTGAGGGTATATCAGTGGATCAATCAAAGATAGAAGTTATTAAAAATTTGATTAGACCAACCACTATGACTGAGATCCATATTTTTCTTGGTTTGGATAGATGTTATTTATGTTTTGTGGATAATTTATCACTAATTTATAATCCACTAACCAACCTAACTCAAAAGGGATCCAAGTTACTTTGGAAGGATGAATGAGAGGAAATTTTCAAGGAACCGAATAGAAGGTTAGTCCGAGCACATGTTCTTACATTACCCTATAATAGAGAATGGTTTTTAATTTATAGTGATTCATCAAATAA
This sequence comes from Viscum album, assembly GCA_963277665.1. Lineage (NCBI taxonomy): Eukaryota > Viridiplantae > Streptophyta > Magnoliopsida > Santalales > Viscaceae > Viscum > Viscum album. Next base: position 1,082,437,637 of record OY728137.1, on the reverse strand, counting down.
TGGATCGGTATGAATTCTCATGTAGAATAATATGGTTATAGCTTAGGCTAAATGATAATTGAGGTTCATGAGAAAAATTAACCAACTCATGATTTAGAGTTATCTATGTTAATTTTTTCATTAAATATATAAAGACATTATCTTTATAGAGAAAGATGTGATATATATACAAATCATAAAATTTTAAAGTATATATTAAATTATAAATAGATGAATATGTTCCATAGAAGATGGTTAGAGTTGATTAAAGATTATGATTTTTCAATACATTACCACCCTAGGAAAGTAAATAAGGAAGTAGATGTTATGATTTGGAAGTATCATTCTATATTATCTAGGACGGGGATCATAGAAGATCTAATATTTCTGGATTTTCAAAGGAAAGATCTGAAAAACTTGGAGGAAGGGGATAAATATTATCTTTCTCAAATGAATGGTCAACCGTATATCCATGTGAAGAATAAAGAAGAACAGGAGGAAAATTTAGAGCTATAGAATAAGGTGAGAAATGTTCTTGAGTTTTACCTTGATTGTGATATAATGATAAGGTTCAGGAACTATTTATGTTTCATATAAATATCATACATGAAGAATGAGCTATTGGATAAATCTCATAGTTCATCATTCTCTATTTATCATGTAAGTATGAAGATTTATATAGATTTGAAAGAGTTTTACTTGTGGGATAATATGAAGAGAGATATTTTAAATTATATATTTTGGTTCTTGGTATGACAGCAAGATAAATATGAGAGATAGAATTCTAAGTTGATGTTATAACCATTAACCATACCAGAATGTAAATGGGAAAACATCACCATAGATTATGTCATCAGACTCCCCAAGATGTATAAAGGACATATTTCAATTTGGGTTGTAGTCAATCACGTTGTGAATTCATTATACTTAATTTCTATCAGATAATATTTAACTCTTGATCAAATTTCCAAAATATACATTAAGGAAGTGGTAAGGTTGTATATAGAACTATGTTTTACTGTATCTAATTAGGATCTAAGGTTTACCTTGAAGTTCTGGTGAATTATTCATTAGTATCTAGATACAAAGTTGAGTTCTAGTAATGTTTATCATCCTTGGATAGATGGTAAATCTAAGAGAACCATTTTAAACCTAGAAGATATGATGAGATCTTTTTTTTATGGATTTAAAATGTGTTTTGGATTAACACCTTTCTATAGTCGAGTTTTCTTACAACAATATCTTTTACTCAAGTATTCATATAGTTCCTTATGAATCACTCTATAGAATTAAGTGTAAAAAATCAATATTATAGGATGAAATTGGAGAAATAAACAAATTGGGAATTGATATATTTGAGTAAATTTTAGATAAATTTATAGTCATTAAACAACACATTAAGGCTTATTTGAGTCAACAAAAAAATTATGCCCAAAATCATTGATGAAATCTATAATTCAGAGAGGGTGGGAAGGTTTTCATATAAATTTCTCCATGGAATAAGGTTATGAGGTTCAGAAATAAGGGAAAGTTGATCCCTAGGTATATTTTCCTTTTTATATTCTTGATCGAGTGGGGATGGTTTCTTATCACTTGGCTCTTCCACCGAACCTTTCTCAAGTTCACAATGTGTTCCATTTATCTCTACTGAGAAAGTACATACTCGATCCATCACATGTACTGAAATAAGAGGTCATACCACTAGAGCATGATTTTATTATAAAGAAAACTATTATAAATCTTAGATCATAGAGATAAATTACTAAAAAATAACACAACTCACCTGGTTAAATTTCTCTAGATGAATTAGAAATTTGAAGAAGCTATATTGGAACCTGAGGATGTGATGAAATAAATATTTCCTTATTTGTTTGCATCATAATAATGGAATTTCAAGGGTGAAATTCATTTTTAAGTGGGGTATAATTCAACACCCTAGGAGTTTATGATATATCTCTATAAATAAATTTGATTTATTTGATAACTTTCTTTACACACGACATCGAGTTTAAATAAACCATGATATACTATTAAAATATTATTATTTAATATAACAATTATCGTCTAACCATCATATTGGTGGGTATGAATAGGAATAACTAAATTATAAAAAATATATAGTTTATATATGTATAAAATTAATTAATTGGTTATAAATTGATTATAAATGAAAATAAAAATCATTTGAAATTTAAAGAGATGTTCTTCTGAAAAAAAATTATGCATGTAATGTGTTTTTATCTTAATAAATTAAATTGATTACTATTGGTGAATAATTTTAATTAAATTTATATATTATATATTCAATAAAAAAATAATATTCATGTAATATTTTTTTCTAGGCATGGTATAATAATAAATCTATTTTTATACTTAATAATTTGCTTTTCTAAAAAGCGGTTTTCATTGCATTTTGTGAACTTATTTTTAAAATGAATTTATTCCACTTATAGAATTTGAATCTTGAAAATGGATTAAATATTTGAAAAAATGAGATCTGAATTTGGTAAATAGTCCCATTTTTTTGTCAATATGAATAGTAACTGTAGTAATTTTTTGTCACCTAAGTAAGGGTAAAATGGGTAAAATAAGGTCAAAACTTTGGGATAAGGATTTAAAATTTCTATAAAACATTTATTTATACTATTGAATGTTTATAGTTTGGTAATTTCCTTCCAATTATTGATTATATGGTCACTTAGTTCCATATTTCTTTAATATGACCTTTATATTAATTTAACAAAAGAATAAATATAAAATGTCACTCTCTTGAATTTAATATCTCTAAAGTTTTTAAATAAGGATAAAAGGAGAATAAGTTCAGTTATAAATTTTTATTTGAAATATAAATTATTATTTTTTATGATAATAATTTATTTCTAATTTTAAGTGATATAATAATTACCTTAAACTCTTATGAAATATCGACATAGTATTTATTCAATTAATAGAAAAATAAAATAAATGATTTTAAAAATATTAAAAGTAATACAATTTAGATTAATTATTTTGTTACACAAATTCTATAGATAAATTTAGAATGATATTGATTTTTAAAAGTATTATATTTAAATTCAATATTTTTATTGGTGTCTTTAAAGTCAAATTAAATGAATAGTTCTAAAATTGACATTAATGATATTTTATAATAAATAATATTTTATTAAATGATTTAAAATTTTAAAAAATTTAATTTAATATGGTTTAAAATATCTACCATGGTCCATTTATGATTTGATTTTCCATTTATGAAAACATTCTTAATCCTTTAATATTGAAATAGTTGTTACGGCGGTTAAGGTAAAAAATGGTTAATGAAGGGGTTAATAAAAAAGATAAGCTTTAAAATGAAACAAAAAAGATATATAAATTTAATTAAATGATGTTATTTCTACCATATTCTCATTTTATTTTAATTCATTTCCATTTGTATTCATTTGGATTGAGAATGATTTTATTATATTTTAATCTTTCAAGAAATTCCACGTGGGTCCTCTCCCTCCCTTATAAAAGGACACCCCTTCTCTCTTTTATTTACACTAATTTGAGCCATATAACATGACCAAAACCCATAAAATTATCTTATAAACTTTAATAGACACAAATTATAGGTTGTTTTATTATTCAAATGTCATTCCAATGGTCCTTAATAAATAATCTAAAGGAGTTCTTTCAAAGAAGAGGTAACATATTACCCGATCTCTTTCAATTTATTTCTTCTTCTAATTTCTCTAAATATATGGTATACATGATGAAATAATAAATTAGGTATAATAAATATACTTAAATTTTATTAATATTATTAACCCACCTTTATTCACTCTATTCTCTATCAAATGGTAAGTGAAAGTTTCATTCGTGCATATGTACGGCTTACCGTCTCCACATAGAAATACTATTCATTTTCCATCACTATATTTCATGGATGGTTATTATGATGGGTTTAATGTTTATAAATTATATTTATGAAATAATTATGCTTTTGGAATTATAATATAATATCTAACTTCTTACCTTCCAATCTGTTGTAAAACGATAACATAGTTCGTGCCTATGTGTGGACTACCACCTCCAAAAAGTGATGTGATCTGTTTTTCATTTTTGTTTTACTTGGTTGGTAACAAGGATATATTTAATGAATACATATTATATATATGATATTAAAATTATTATATAAATTTTAATTATTATTTAACTTTATTTTATTCCATCCATCAAAAAGTGAAAACAATGTTCATGCGTACGTACAACCTACCATCTCCATGAACGGTGTAATTCATTTTCCTATCTCTACCTTTTATGTATGAATCTAAATATATATATATATAATTTATACATATAATTAATATATATATATATATTATTTTTATCATGATTAAAATTATATATATGATGTAACCATCATTAAATTACAAGTACCATAACTTTCAAACTGAAATTCTCATGAAGAACGAAATAGTTAACACCCATAAACAATGATTTTAATAAGAATTTGATAATAAATGGGTGCTAAAATTTTATAAGAGGATCTTATATGATATTATAAGTGTTTAAATGATGCTATTATATAATTATAATAAATTTAAATTTATTATATAGTAGGTTATAATTCTTTTGAAGCAAGAGGAACTCGAGATAAGGGTTTTATGTTACAATATCATTATTTATCATGATTATTTATGATTAATTTTAAATAATGAAATATTAGGTTATACCTCTCAATAAACTCATGAATTTTATTATCCTAAATTTATTTATTCAAAATTAAATTCTTTTCCATTAATTTTATCTCTTTAAGAACAAAATAGTCTAAAATAATGTTTTTAAGAAAAACTAAATTTATTTCTCTATTCAGTCGAAAAATCATTTCTCTTTCATGTCTATGTTTTCTAAAACTATTTTAAAGAATGTTTTTACTATTATAAAATTATTTTTTAAATTCATTTTTACCCATGATTTAATTTTTACAGAAAAAATTAAAATTAATCTTCTTTTTGTTTTCTAAATGAGGTATTTTTTTACCTTTTTTTACAAAAGTATGAAAAGAATGATTTATTTTAACTTATATGACATGAATGTAATTTTTCTATCATCATGAACACTCAATGATTTTAATATTAATTTATAATTTTTCAAGTTTATTTTCAAATAAAATTTTTCCTTAATATTTGGGAAATTTTTAGATTTTAGATAAGTGGTTTCAAATTGAAAATGGTATTTTTTTCAAGAAATATTCTAAGTGGTCGTTTAAAGAAATTTTTCTTCTATGATGACATCATTTGATGTTACTTAGATTTTATTGGGGATATGATCCAATGATATCATCCTTTTTATTTATCTGTATTGTTTATTATTATGATTATAATATTTTTATGAAACTAGTTTTTTCAATGGTTTATGCTATGATGAAATGATCAAATGTTTATGAAACCCATTTATTTTCCATAGGTTATACTATAATAAATTTTTTATTAAACTTGTTTCCTTTTTATGGGTTACGATATGATGATTTTTTTATGATTTTCTTACACATATATATCGGATTATCATTATGTGATGTGTGTTCCTAGAATTATATATCTCTCCAATGTATTGGGTGAAGATAGATATCTCATGAGATAAAAAGGACTGAATGGGGATTGATCCCAGTTCAAAATGTGACTTTATCCACTATAATAGTCTTGGGAGTGAACTTAGAATACTATGATGGAATGGGGAGTAAACCCAATCCACTATAATAGTCTTAACAGTGAGAATTTATGTGACATCTCTCCTCTTCTCATTATCTTGAGAAGGTAGAGGAAAATTACTTGGCCTTAAGAAACATCCCCAAGACGCCAAAGGCTAGAAATAAATTCCAAGGGCTTCATTTACATTTGGGGGATGATTTTACTTTTGAAAATAAAACAACCAACCAAACATTCCATGACCAAATAAACCACTATATGATGCATGATAACAATTAAAGACAACTCAAACTAAACCATTAATATAAAAATAAAACTAAAACCAATTACCACAGTGGAATTATATAACATCAAAGTACACATCAGAATACTAAAAAACTCAAATACTCTAAATACTAATACAATATCCAAACATGCTCCATGATATAACTCTAAATAACAACCCAAGTATCATGAAGTACTTATAAATATGTGTGATAATTTACCTTTTCCCATGTCTCGATAAACAACATATACAAAACCGTTAAAGTTTCAAATAATGTGTGAGTAATGAAACTTGGTAAATTTTACCTAATGACTTCCATACTCATTCCACTAGGATAGAACATGTTATCACATTTATATAAAATAGTTCATATAAATAAATTTATAAAAACAGTTTATATCCAAATATAAATAAGTTCCATAATAAAATAGTTTTCTCAAAAAAACAACAAGTTCCAAGGAAAGAAACTAAACAAGTTCTTCAAAACCATTTCATATTTACTTTTGGACTATCCCATTCCAATCCAAAAATCCAAACATCCAACCATGCATGCTTTGTTATGGCAATTCCATATACATGAGCAGTTTCTCATCAATCTACCAAGTCATCGCAAGGTAATAAAATACCATGTTCCATTAAACCTTTGGCACCGATCATAAGGTCATATTTCAACCAAGCCTTATAATTCAATATAAACACACACAACCAAGTATGCCCAAAAACCATTCCAATACAATCATGCCAAAACCATTCCAATACCAATCCATTTCAATGACAAAACCATTTCAATTACAAAACTATTTCAATAAAACAACCTTTTTATTGAAAACATTTTTCTATAAATTGAACCAAGCAATTATTTTAAAATCAACATTTTAAAATCATTTATCAAAGAACTTTTCACAACAATTCCACAATTTCACACAAAACCACAACCCATAACTAATGAAGGTTTCTACCATGATTTTAACACCAATTTTACAATCAAATTCAATCATTTTAATCAATTTTAAACTAATATTTCATGTTCTAAATAGAAGAGTTGGGAGTGAATCCACCTACCTCAGGAATTATGATGACAATGAATAACGGTAGGGAAAACGTCCACAAAACCGGGTTTAATCTCCAAAAACCCTCCTTAGATATCCTCTCCTATCATAAAAAAAACCAAATCTAATCATATTTGGCATCAAATTTTTCAGATATATCCATAGAGGATGTAGATCTAAGAAAATGAGAGATATAGATAATTATATCTAAGAAAAACTACCAAGAACAACCAAGAATGGTCACTTAGCATGAGAATTCAGCTTTAAATCACCAAGAGAAGCCTTAATATTTCCTCTAGATTGATGGAAGAAGCTTCCTTAGCCTTTGGGAAGAGATAAAAACAAGTTAGGTCCACATAGTAGAAAAAACAAGGTCCTTAGAGGTCAAAATGAGTGAGATCCACAATTTTAGGATCTCACTTTTACCCCATGCATGGTGAGTCACATGGTTAGTAAAAACATGTGCTAACCATGGGTCATCCACTACCTCAAGGATGAACCTCACAAAGTTTTATCACACTGTTAGAAAACCATGTGCCAACCATTCCAAAGCCTAATGTTCAACATATCATGGTTTCTCCTAGGTTGTTGTATGGTTTGGAAAAACTGTGTACAACCTGTGTGCCTTGACTTTATCCCTTGTCTCAATGTGTACGGTTTCTTATAGGTTTTTCACGGTTTCCAAAAACCATGCACTAACCATTCACCCTTATAAAATCCCCAAAAACATTTCAAAAGTTTTCCAAACTCTCCCAAAATTCACCCAAACACTTTATGCACTTAAAAATCATAAATAAAGGGTTACTTGAAACTAGGGGTGCTACATTCTTCCCACCATTGGACTTTTCATCCCAAAAAAGTATAAAACCACCAATTATCTGAAAGAGTTATGTCCATTTCTCTTTTATTTCCTTCTCATATTCCCAAATATCTTCCTAAATCTAATCATTTTTACACAAAACCTACACTAGACTGATGCTTTTTTTCATTCAATACTTTATCTTTCCTATCCACAATCTTTACTGGAACATGCACCAATGAAGCATCTGACTATAGGTAAAAATGATACCATCAAATCACATGATCATAATCAGGTTAATACTTTTTCAATTGAGATATGTGAAACACGTTATAAGTAGCACTGAACTATGGTGGCAATTCCAAACAATATGCCACCTCTCTAACCCATTCAAGTATCTCAAAAGGGCCTATGTATCGAGGAGATAACTTTCCCTACTTCCCAAAACGTCAATTTCCAATACATGGATATATCCTCAAGAACACATGACCACTCACCTCAAATGACAATGGCCATCTATGATGATCCAGATATGATTTTTGATGAATCTAAGCCATCTCCATCTATTTTTTGATCTGTTGAATCTTTTCCATTGTATCTTGGATAATACTCAATCAAACTATTAAACTCTCACCTATTTATACCCAACAAGGTGGATAATGAAAATGACACCCATACAATGATTCAAATAGATCCATTTGTATTGAGTATTGATAAATATTGTTATATAATAACTCTGCTAATGGTATGTGCTCTTCCCATGAGCAACCAAAATCCATTATATAATCCTAAAACATGTCTTCCAATGTTTTTATCATCTTCTCAGATTTCCCATCCATACGAGGATTATATTCCATGCTGATTGTCAACTGAGTCTCAAGGGATTTCTATAAGTATTTATAGAAATGAGATGTAAACCACAGATCTCTATATGACACTATCAAAATTGGTATGCCATTCCTCTTTACCACTTCTTAGATATAAATTTTATACAATTCCTTAACCATATTAGATTCACGAATAGGGATTAAATGATCCGACTTGGTGAGTCGGTCCACTTTCACCCATATAGAATCATGTTTCTGAACCGTTCTTGGGATACCTATTACAAAATCCATAGTTATCTTCTCCCATTTCCAAACAAGAATAGGTAAAGACTACAACATAACTATTGGTCATTGATTCTTTTTCTTAACTTGCTAACAAGTTAAGCATCTCAAAACTAACCAAGACACCTTTATTTTCATACTATCATACCAAAATTTTTCTTTCAATTCCTTATACATATTTTATATTCTATGATGAATAGATCATCTCGAATGGTGGTATGCATTAAAAAGTTATTTCTGAGAATCTATAGGTATGACCATCTGATTTATGAATCACAACACTGAACTCTCATCCAGCCTCTATCCCTTACTAGTCTCTCTGCCATTGAGTTTTGACCTCATCACCACACACTCTAGATCAGATGTATATTCCTCTTTAACCATATCTACCAAATTAAGAATAAACAAAACTGGAAAGAAGGACATAATTTCACCTCGTTCTTCACATTCCACGTTCATGTTGGATAGGACTGACATCAACCACCACTCATTTTAAGCTTCTTTTTCCAACTGAGCATCTGAATTTTTTCTTAATGAATCTACCACTAAATTTCCCTTTCTCGGTGTATAAATCAAGTCAAATTCAAACATTTAGAGATACTTCATCCATATTCTCTATCTCATATTCAAATATCATTGTGAGAAAATATTCTTCAAACTCTTATGATCTGTGAACATAGTAAATTTCTCACCAAAGAGATAATGATGCCAAGTCTTCAAAGCATAGAATATGATAGCTAAATCTAAACCATGTGTTAGGTAGTTATTATCATTAACCTGCAACTGTATTGATCGATAAGTAATAACATGATCTCCCTACATAATAACATATCCCAACCTAGATCCCAAAGCATCATAATACACTATGTACCCTTGTCCTGATTCTAGAAAAATCAAGATTGGTGCTGATGTAAGACAAACTTTCAACTCTTGAAAATACTTTTATCATTACTAATTCCATTGGAATGGAACATTATTCTTTTTCAAAGATGTCATTGTTGAAGCTAATTATGAGAAGTCATGAACAAAGCATCAGTAATAACCAGCTAGACCAAGAAAACTCTATATCTCGAAGACATTTTTTTGTGGTTTTGAAGAGATAACGGCCTCTATATTTTATGGATCCACAAAAATACCTCTTTCAAAGATTACATGGACAAGGAAACGAACCTCTTATATCCACAAATTTCACTTTGATAATTTTTAATATAAATGATGATCCCTCAAGATTCCCAACACTGTCACCAAGTGTTGCTCATGCTCAACCCTTGTCCTTGAATACACCAATATTTCATCCAAAAAATCCAAATACCACTGAAATATATGATTAATCAATTCCATAAATATTTTTTCTTCATTCATAAGACCAAAAGGCATTACCACATATTCATAATGGTCATATCTACTTCTAAAATCTATCTTTGGAATATCCTCCTTCCAAACCTGAAATTGGTGATATCCTAATCACAATTCAATCTTAGAAAACCATTGAGATCCCCTAAATTGATCAAAAAGATCATCAATGTGTGGAATTAGATACCTATTCTTTATCTTAACTTGGTTAAGCTTGTGATAATCCACATATAGTCAAAGATTTTCATCCACCTTTTAATAAACAAGATCGATGCTGCCTATAGAGATATGCTCAGCCGAATGAACCCTTTTCTTTCTAGATATTACAACTACACTTTAATATCCCTTAATTCTTTTGGTTACATTTTATAATATATAAAATAAATAGGACTAGTCCTCATAAAGAGATAAATCATAAACTTCACTTCTCTCATAGGTGGAAACCCTGAGAAATTTTCAAGAAACACATATAGAAACTAATCAAACACTGCTAGAAAATTGTTCGTCTAAATATCATCCATAGATGCAAAATATAATTCTTATAACTAGTATGATATCATTCCAACTACTGGTTCCAACAAGCTTGTTGCACCTGCCTTTACACTTTGGTCTCCTCAAAAGAGATTCTCGACGCCATCTTTAGTTGTGAAACTGACCTTCCTTATATAAAAGTTAATATAATACTTTAATGTTATCAAGAAAATCATAACTAGGATTATATCATATATATATCTATCTAAAGAATATATAAATACCATATCATCTCGTCTCCATCAACAGTTATAGAATATTCACTACACACAAAATCTCAACATTCTCTTTAACCAAGATGAGTTTCAAGTTTTATCATAGAAGGTATCATCTCAGCTTTTAAAATTTAAAAATAAATAATATGAGAATAAATAAAGGAATGGGATGCACCTGTATCAAAAAATTCTTCCATAAGGATAGAATTCAAAATAATTGTACCTCGCACTATAGATGGTCTGGACAAGTAATCCACAATGACCTACTCATCTCTATATAATTGCTTTAATGATTCACTTTTCTCCTTATTGACCTGTTGAGATTGAACTAACTAAGGAGTCATAGTATTCCTAGAATCTCCATGGATAGCTCTATTCTTCTGACAAGAGGTATTCTACTACCCTTTCCCCAATGAAGCATATAATGCTTGTGACACCTGAGAAGTGTCCCGAATACCTGACCTCGAATCACTATGACAATAGAACTGATGATGTCCCATTTTTTTTGAAATTATGACATAATTTTGGTGATTTCTTACACTCTCACTTCATGTGGTAAAAGTAACCACATCGGAAACATCCCGATTTAGTTGTGGATCTCATAGGAAGATTCATTAATCGAGCCATCTGATTTTGATTCATGGTTCCACTTTGGAAATAGGTGTCCCTATTCTTCTTGCAACCAAAATTATATTTCCCACTATTTCCCATCGATATAAACATGATTCTTTATCCCATATCTCATGAGATATCCCTTTCATCTATCATCACTCTATTGATCATCTCTGTATAATCCATAAAAAAGAGAACAACTATCTTTGACTGAGTCTCCTGCCTTGGCCCCGATTTAAATATGTGTGCCTTCAAGAATTCACTAGTATCAACTTTGGGAGAAAAGTACACTAAATTCATGAATTTAGCTACATACTCCGTGATATAAATATTTTCCTTCTTCAAGTTGAATAATTCGGTCGTTCTTTGAATTCTGAATGTGTAAGGATAAAATTGTATGTTAAAAAATTCCTCAAAATCCTCCCACACTAGTTCATGGTCTAATTCAGCCTGAACAGCTAAATCTCATCACTGGCATGCAAGATCCTCCATTATATACGTATCTGGATTGACTTTCAACTCTACTAGTGTTCCAATGAAATCAAAGATATGATTCATCCTATTCAAACATGCCTCTACCTTTTCTAGTTCAGAACCACCCTGAATGATGGGTGGATTTTACTTCTAGAATTGGAAAAAATGATCCACTTATCTTGGATTATCCCTCATGTTCCCACTCTCCACAACCTGAAATTCTTGGACAGTACTCTGAACCAGCTATTGGTTCACCTGTGGCTTAGGTGTAACCACATTATCAACATCTTCCTCCGATTGATTTCTATGATGCCTACCAAGTTCCATTTTATAGAAACACAATAAACACCATAAGTCTCACTCTATATTAACTGAATTCTTAACATGTCAAATTCTACTACATCATACTACCACAATAGTGCTTTCCAAAATAAAATGTTTTCCATGTAAAACCATTTTTGAAAAATCTCTGCTTTCTTTTAAAAATAAAACCATTTTTAAAATACCACAAAGATTCTCTTTTCAAAATATTGCATTTGAAAACTAGTTTAACATTTTTCAAAAATCAATAAATTGTATCAAATCATTACTCAAAATTAGATATGCACTCATAGTGTGAAATCATTTCTATAATTCATTTAATGCTCCTCACATTAGTTAAACCCATGATAATGAGATTTCAAAACCTATAGGCATCTCCAAAACTGTAAAGAACCATAAAATTCAAGGAATTTTTTTTCTTAATTTTCTTGGGAATTTTAAAAGAACGCAGTTTCTGACGGCACCTGATTCTGAGGCCTGGTGTGCCCGGAATATTTTTCTGTAGTTTAGCTTGGGTACGTTCAGTGAACGAACGAGCAGTTTTTTCTAACTTTTGAACCGGTGCTCCCAATCGAATTTTGAGGGCACTAATGGAATCGCAGTGCCGGTAATTTCTTAGAAACACTTTTTCTGGAGTTTCTTTTGCTCAGGTGTGGTTTTTAATTTTTGAGGTTAAGTTAAGAAATAAAATAAAAGTGGTGCGACAATTTATTTTATTTTACTTAAAGCGGATTAACCTAAGTTAAGCGGATAAGGTGGAACCCACAATATCCTACCCACTTGGTAGGATATTTGTGAGGTGGGGCCCGCACAAGCCCCAACGTTTCTTTCCTTCTAAGTAACGCACCTGCACCCCCCCCCCCCCCCCCCATTTTAAGGAAGTCAACTGTGCATTTATTCTGGTTAAGAAACGCCTCATTAATTTGGTCGGTTTAATCGTTACAATTAATTCTTTGAATTAATTGTTCGTTTCATTTCTTTTGAAATTCAAATGTTGGCATGTGCGTTAATAAAATAAGACGACTCTTATTTTATTTTTGTTGGAATTCTGGTTGTGGGAGCCTTTGGGAGAAAAAGAGAAGCCTTGAGGAACTTCTTCGTTCTTCAATGAAGAATGCGAAGAACGCACCGCCGCCGATGAAGAATGCCGACCTCTGACGGCGGACGACGGTGAGAGACGCCTTCCTCAGAGACCACCTAACGCCAACGACGTTCCTTCCCTGACGCTTCTTCCGCGGCAATCCTCTTCTTCCACGGCGATCATTTTCTTTCGCGACGGTTAATTCCGCGACGAACGCTCGTTCGACGACAACGTTGAGGTAGGGGTTATGTGTTTTAATTTGTGAAATCTCTCGTCATCTAACCCCATTCTTTTGGACCACTTGATATCGTTTAACGGGAGGGGGCTGGACCGCACAAACACGGCCGACCCTCCTCCCTTATTATTATTTGTTTTTGTGGTTCGAGGGAAAGTAACGCGGTGCCGACGCACCGCGCGGGAACGAGCGGCAAGGAATGTGCGGCGTCGTCGCGCCGCGCATTTGAGAATTGAACCAAACCACAGCGTCGTCGCGTCGTGCCGGAAAGAAACCAAAGACACCGCGGCTGGAGTGGGGTCGCGGAGGAGGGGCGTGGCGCCGTCGCGCCGCGGTGGAGCAGCGGAACCAGCGGCCGGTTCGGGCCGCCGGCGTCGGAGCAGGGGGACCGGCCTGGTCGGTCCCATGGCGGCAGAAGCCGGCCGGCCGGAGCGGGCCGGCCGAACCGTGGAAGAACCGGGGGTTCGAAACCCCCGGCTGGCCGGACGTGAGCGGCCCCATTAAGGGTCCAAGGTTTCTTCACGCGGGGGAAGCGCCCCCCGCATCCAAAGGGCTCGGCCGTTCGGCCGAGCCCCTGGCCAGCGCACCGCGCACCGGGCCGGCTGCCCTGGCCGGTCCGCCAAACCGGGCCGTGAGGCCGAGCCGTGCCCAGCCGGGCAGGGCCGCGCCCAGGCCGGGCCGTGCCCAAGCAAGCCGGACCCGGACCCGGTTCGGGTCGACCCGGTTCGGGCCGACCCTGGGGGTATCGGGCCGGGTCGGACTGGGCCTGAACCCCCTATTACCGAACCTCTTCGGTCTGTTGCCCATAACCTGAGCTACGGGACTCCGATCGACGCATCGTCAGTTGCGATGCGATCCTTGGATCGAGACGGTCGTTTCGGTATATTGCACGGGTTTTGGAGAACTTTGGGCTCAGCCCGGTTGGTTCGGATCAGAAACGCTTATAACTTGAGCTCCGGACGTCCGATTGACGTGTCGTCAACTTTTTTGGTTTCCTCTAAGTGAGACGGACCTTTTGGCTTACTCCTCTTGAGTTTTGGACGAAGTTGGAGTACGGTCGGGTTGGTTTTGACTTAAAAACCAACCGGGCCCCTCGGACGAAAAAGCCAATAACTCTCAGACCGGGCGTCCGATTGACGCGCCGTCTGTGACGTTGAGTTCCTGTTGATGATACGGAACTTTTGGATACATCAACTCCGAACTATGTGTCAGTTGATGTATTAGCCTCATGGCTCATGGAGCGGACCCTCCCGAACGAGCTTGCTGTGTGTAGGAACCCTAGAGCTGGCTGCGACTGTACAGAGATCCTCAGTGGATTCGACGGCGACGACTACAGCACTCAGTGATCCTACGTGGATCAGTGCTACCGATCCTGTGTGGGTCCGATCCTGTGTGGGTCAGTTCTCAGCGGTCCTGTGTGGGCCAGCGCCTATAGATCATGTGTGGGTCCGATCCTATGTGGGTCATTATGGGGGTTAGTTACCTATAGATCCTGTGTGGGTCAGATCCTTTGTGGGTCATTGCGGGGGTAAGTTACCTATCGATCATGTGTGGGTCAGATCCTTTGTGGGTCATTGCAGGGGTTAGTACCTATCGATCCTTTGTGGGTCCGACGGCTTAGATGAATCATTAGCAATATCCGATCATCTCTATCATCATACAAAGAAGTATACCTGTGTGAGTTGAATCTTGTATTTCTTTCCTATGTGGATTGTGTTGTGCTATCCTGTGTGGATTTACGTTATGCTTTCCTGTGTTGATTGGGTTGTGGTTTCCTGTGTGGACGGGGTTGTACTTGGGCTCGGATGTTGGATTCGTACGAGAATTGATGACTTAGGTATATGTATGGTCATATACCTAAGTAGTGTCGGATGTTACTTTGTGATTGTATATTTCCTTTGTGTATTATCCTTTGGGGATTCTGGGAGACCTTCGGGGGTCTCAGGGTCCCTAATGAGTAGCTTATACTCACCCCTTCATGGGATATGCCCGCACTACGTTGTGTTGGTTGCAGACGACGGACAGCGCTGATCGTGGTTGAGGCTTGCGGAGCAGGACGGTACCTGGAGGTGGACCACTGGGCGGGACGTTCTCGGAGTGGACGGCTGGACCCGAGGAGCTGTGGAGGCTATCTGTACTCACCCTTCAGGTGAGACTTCTAGTGGACGGCTCGACGTTGCGGCTTTACTTTCAGTTGTTGTTTTCCCTTTCCAGTTGTACTTTACTTTTAGTTTGGGTTTGTATTATGGCCCACTTACTTTTCCGCACTTACTGTTGTACCCGGTTTTTACTTAGTGTTTACTTCTACTACTTGTTTTCTCTATGGTGTTTGTTTACTTTACAAAGGCAATGTCTTCCCTTTTTACCAGGATTTACGCCCTGGTGCTAGTCATCGGCCCCTGGCCTATGGAAGGCGGGCTTGGGGTAGTCACGGCACGGGCCCCGAGGACGGTTCGTGACAAAAACACTTATGTACCCAACTTCCCGGTAATGTGAAGTTCATTATAAAAAGGTTAGCTACATATTTTTATGAACTACGGTTCAATTATTTAAAATCCTACTCCTTTATACGATCTCAACTCAATGAATATACTAAAATGAATTTCAACTCCAAGACTGACAACCAATAACAAGTCGAATACCACTTGTTCAAGAAAGATATTCTGAAGGACCAAGACTAATACCAATTGTTTAAAACAGATATTTAAAAGGACCAATAATAATACCATTTTCCTAAAATAGATTTTTTGACCGAAAAAAAACTAATACCACTTACCTCAAATGGATTTTTGGACAAAAAAATAGATACTGCTTGTAACATCCCTCCTATTCTCATTGTCTTGAGAATTCAGAGGAGCATTACTTGGACTTAAGTGACATCCCCAATATTCTAAAGGAAGTCAACAAATATCAAGTGATTTGTTTAAATTTGGGGGACTATTTTCCTTTGAAAAGAAAACAACCAACCAAACATGACATAACCAAATAAACCACTATATGATGTATGGTAACAATGAAATACAACTCAAACAAAACCATTGATATAAAAATAAAACTAAAACCAAGCACCATAGTGGAAGACTACAACATCAAAGTACATAACGGAAGACTAAAAAACTTAAAGGCTCTAAAGACAACTCCATGCTCCAAACATGCTCCATGCTCCAACTCTATAAAATATCCCAAGTATCATGAAGTACTGCTAAATATGTGTGATACTTTACCTTTTCCTATGTCTCAATAAAAAAAATCTGCAAAATCACTAAAGTGACAAAGAAATGGTGAGTAATAAAACTCAGTACATTTTCCCCAATGACTTCCCTAATCATTCCACTATGATAGAAAGTATTATCACATTTATATAAAATAGTTTATATAAATCAATTTCTAAAAAAAAATTATATCCAAATATAAAAAAGTGCCACAGTAAAACGGTTTTTTCAAAAACAATAAAAAGTTCCAAGGAAATGAAACAAACAAGTTATTTAAAACCATTTCATATATACTTTTGGCATATCCTATTACAATCCTAAAATACACACATCCAACCATGCATGATTCATTATGAAAGTTCCATAATCATGAGTAGTTTCTCTTCAATATACCAAGTCTTCACAAGATAATTAAATCTCATGTGTCGTTACACCTTTTTCACTGAGCATAAGATCATATTTCAACCAATCCTCATAATTAAATATGAACACACACCACCAAGTACGCCCAAAAACCATTCTAATACAATCATGACGAAACCATTCTAATACCAAGCCATTTCAATGAAAAAACAATTTCAATTACAAAACCATTTCAATAAAAAAATTATTGAAAACCATTTTCTATAAATCTAACCAAGAAACTATTTTATAATCAACATTTTAAAATCATTTACCAAAGTACTTTACACAAAAATTCCACAATTTCACACAAAACCACAACCCATCACTAAATAAGGTTTATACCATGATTTTCACACCAATTTCACAATAAAATTAAATCAATTTAATCAATCTAAAACTAAGCCTTCATGTTCTAAATAGAGTATTCTACAGTGAAGCCACATACCTTGGTAATTATGACGACAATGAAGAATGGCACGGAAAACATCCACAAAACTGGATTGAATCTCCAAAAACCCAACTTAGATCTCATCCCCTATCATTAACAAAGACAAATATAATCATATTTTTTATCAACTACCTTATATGTATTCACAACAGATGTAGATCTAAGAAAACTAGATAGATAAAGAATTATATCTATGAAAAAATACCAAGAACAACCAAGAATGATCACTTACCACGAGAATCTGGATTCAAATCACCAATATAAGCCTTAGGGTCGCCTCTAGATTGATGGGAGAAGATTACTTAGCCTTTGGGAAGATATAATATTGATTTATGGACGCATAATAGAAAAAATGGCCTTATAGGTCAAAACATTTGAGATCCACAATTTTAGGATCTCGCTTTTACCTCGTGCATAGTTAGTCGCACAGTTAGGAAAACTGTGTGCTAACCATGCACCACCCACTAACTCAAGGATGAACCTCACATGATTTTCTTTCATAGTTAGAAAACCATGCTCCAAACATTCCAAATCCCACTATCCAACATGACATGGTTTTTTCTTGGCTTCTGCATGGTTTGGACAAACCATGCACAGCTCGTGCACCTTCCCTTTAGCCTATGTCTTAATGTGAACAGTTTCCTGGTGGTGTTTCATAGTTTCCACAAACCATGTACCAACAATTCACCCACATAAAAGACCCAAAAACATTTCAAAATTTCTCTTAAATTCACCCAAACACTTTATATACTTAAAAATCATAAATAAATGGCTACTTACCTGAAACTGAGGGTGATACACTTAACTAATAAGGGAATAATTTTTTATGCTTATGTGTATGAAAAATTATATGTATTGTTCCAATTTTATTATATCATATATTATGGTATTTTAT
Source organism: Viscum album (assembly GCA_963277665.1). NCBI lineage: Eukaryota > Viridiplantae > Streptophyta > Magnoliopsida > Santalales > Viscaceae > Viscum > Viscum album. The sequence goes on along the minus strand of OY728137.1, from coordinate 1,082,418,967 downwards.
TACTTTATGATTTATGTATTATGAACTATAAATATTTTTTCCATGACTCAAGATTTGGATCTATGATATGAAAGGTATGGTTTTTAAATGTTAAGATCATATTTTCATACCCTTATGATCGTGTTATGATTAAGTGATCATTAATATCCTCCTTTTTTATCCTTACTAAGAATATTATCTCACCCTATATTATGTTTCCTTTTACCTAGGTTATGAAGAAATATTTTAAGTATTATATTCCTAAAAAGGGTTCTAGTTATGAAGAATATAGTGGGATATTATATAGACATCATATGAACAAGTTAGTTATATATCCAAGTTTCAAAATCCACTACACCTATATGATTATAGTATAGATCATTATATTATGTAATGAATATATATCTAATAATATGTAATATCTATGTTTGAAAATTATGGGTCACTATAATATGGGGATATAGAAGAAGAAATTATCGAGACTTTTGGATCTAGATGATTTCACCTACAAAACTGGTGTTTTGGAAACCTCCACACTATGGTGTTGGTATGCTTATAAATAAATGATGATTTTTTATGAAATTTATTTCATGATGAGAATATTTGAGATAATTAGCCACCCATTCTAAGATATTTTGGTTGTAAATGAGGATAATAACAAGGGTGCACACATGATCCTAATTCTAGAGGCACTTGAGGTCATGGGAAGAAAATATTTATTGACTTATTGACACTCATAATTCTTTTTTTTAATCATAGTTTAGTAAAATATTTTTACTCTATTCCTTTTTCTTATTGATAAAAAATAGAAATGTTCACAGTGATATCATAACCATTATTCAATGAGGATTATCTGTTTGATAACAATAGTTGGTGAACCATGTATGCAACCTTGTTTCATGTGTATTATTTCTCTTTTTATCGATTATCATCACATTATAACCATTAAAATACAATCACTCTAACAATAAATGGTAATAAATTTATTTAAGAGTTAATGTTTTAGTAAAGACTGATTCACCCCCCCCCCCCAGTGGTAGTGGTGGCATACTATCTCATGGGTCTGAAAATTGTTATCGAAACATTATTAAAGTATTTCCATATAACTATTCTCATGGATATAATTTTTCACTTATTTATTATGAATTTTAATATATTAAATCTATGGATTCTATGAATAATTACAACAAAAAAAATTTCCTATGTTCAATGGAAAGGGATTCAATCTATGGAATGAAAGGATAGTTTTGTACATTCTATCTCTTCACAAATAAGTTCTTGACATCACTAAGAATAGTGTTCATCATTCCAAATATGGGTGAGCCTACACTTTTATGGATAATAAGAATATAAAAGTCTATAGTAGATCACACAATTCATTAATTTTATCTCTATCAAAGAAAGAGTTGATACAAGTCATGGAATTAAAGACGGTGAATGGAATTTGAAAGAAAATATATGATATCTATTAGGGAGTAAATAAAGTTAAGGATCCATGGTTATAAAAATTTTTGGCTCAATTTTAATATATATTCATGGAATGATATGAAATGTTAGATGAGTTATTTTTTCATGTGAACAAAATTGTAAGATTGTTTCGAAGATATTATATTGTGGTAAAGAAATTAATGATAATCCTTTTGGGTAAATTAAATAAAAATGTTTCCACCTTGTGGATGAAGTGTTGGATGATTAGACCATTTATAAACTCAATAATTTCTTTATTTCCTATTAAATGGGGAGATATTCAGCCTTAAGAATAAAATAAAAATTATAGATGGAGATTAATTTCAATGTTTTAAAAGATTTTACACATAATGAGCCTAAGAGATCTCATGAGGAGGAAATAAAAGATTAATATGTTTCAATAGATTTTTATGATCACGTTTAATTATTCTAAAAAGTAATATGATGAGTTAAAGGTAAATATAAGAGTAACCTTATATTAAATTGTTTCAGTTTCATGAAATATTGGAAACTTTTCATCCAATTTCTCTGATAAGGAACAAGAAGATGGTAAGTATTATCAAACACAAAAGGTTATCAAGAAGAAATAAGTTGAAAAGTTGTTTCAATAGAGGAAACTATTTCAAATGAAAAACAAATTAAAATATAATAAACAAAAATAAATATCTCTAAAAATATGATATTATATCTTGTGATGAGGAAAGTGAAAAGAGAAATGGGGACTCAGAGGGTGAAGGGAACCCCAATTTCATGACTAAGTAAAATTACCCCAAATATCCTTTGAGTGAAGTAGAATAAGGGAGTAACAAAGAGGAATAAATTAGTTATGAGGAAATACTAAAGGAGTTATAATTAAAGATGTATATTTTGGTGTACTTGAAGGAAAACAATAATAATAAGAGATAAAAAAATCTTTAAAATCTATGAATTATTCATTGAATAAATATCTCGATGAATAAAAATTAAAATACAATATTGGGGTGTAAGTTTAATTAACATGAAATATAGGAGATCTCAATGTGATTCTTTAATCTAAGTATAAGATGCTTAATATTACTACATAAAATCTTATTTATAATAATAAATAAGTAAAGGATCTTAAGGTGAAGTTGGTTGATGTTGATAATTATTTGAGGATCACTCACCCTATGTTTTAAAATTCTATTAATGAACTTGGTGGAAACACAAAGGCAACATAAGAAGTTTTTAATGCTACCAAGAAACTTAGAGATTGTCTAGTAGTTGCACAAACTATCATTTTGTACACTCTATTATGTAATATAAGTGGTGGTAGAAATGAAAATAAGGGAAATAAATTAATCATATCATCAAATAATTAGAAAAAACCAATTGATAAATTCAATGATGGTTCTAAAAATTCCAAAGTCAATAAGGTTTGGGAGAAGAATAATGTTGAGTTTAATAATAAGGGTAAGGCCTAGGTAGAGGATAAATATGTTTAGCATGATAAGTTTGAATACAAGTATTGGATTTCAAATCTAAAGTCATAATAACAAGTATATTTTTAAGAAACCATTTATTACCTGAGGTAATTTTTCTTTGAATGAAGTTTCTAGTGTTTTGGAGAGTATAGGCACAAATATTATGTGTGCTAGTACAATTTTTCATTTTACTAATCTAATAAAGTATATGAATCATCGTGGAGTCAATATTAATCCCTTATAGGATAACCAAGGCAACAATCAAAATAAAAGGTATAATTTAAAAACTCTTTTAATTCTCTTAAGGAAACTTGTGGGGGTGTAATCAACCTAGATAGACCAGAAAAAAGCGTCTCACTATTTTACCAGAGTAATTAAATCAAAATAAAAAACTACAACTCTATCAATAGGAGGAATAATCAAGAGAAATAAATGGTGTTTGAGGTTTCTTATAAATATGGAAAATGAGAGAATCATTAAGTAGTTGATAGTGGTTTATCATCACACATGATCGAAAATAATAATATCTTGAAAACATTAAAAGTTTTGATGGAGGAGTTATCACTTTTGGTAACGATGGATCACTCGATGTGAAAGGAGTTTAATTCACTAATATTTCTAAGAAGAAATCCAAGGATGTTCTCTATATTGATGGGTTGAGGCCTGATCTCTTGAGTTCCTCTGAGCTTTATAATAAGGGTAATATGGTAATATTTTAAAGGAATAGATATGTAATTAAGATTATGATGGATGAAATAATTTTCTTGAATGGATGGTTAACAATCGTTAATATATTTCATATTTATAATGGAAATGATAATTTCTACATGAGAATGTAGGAGTAAAATCAATTATAGAATAGAAGACTTGGAAATTTGGGTTAAAATAATATGGCTAAATTAATCAAGAATGAATCCATGAGAAATCTACCAAAGATGAATCATGAAAGGATCAACACTTGTGACACATATCAAAAAAGCAAGATAGTAAACAAGAGTCGCAAGGTATTGGAGATCAAGATGAAGAAACCTATAGAGTTGTTGCACTCGTATTTATACAATCTGGTGATCTTAAAGTCAACTAATGTAGATATGTATTTAATTTCTTTTGTTAATGATTTTACTCATACAACTCATGTCTATTTTATATTGAGTAAATCAAAAACTCTTGAGAGAATAAAATAATTTTGGATGAGTGTTGATAATAAAATATAATGTACTATAAAAAAATTTTGGTTTGACAATGAATCTTAATATAAGAATGTATACTTTGATACATTTCTTGAGAAATATAGGATAATTAATGTGTATAGTGCTCTATACACACCCTAATAAAATGGATTAGTTGAATGAAAGAACATATTTTTTTGGATATGAGGGTGAATGTTTCATTCCCATTGATGATTGGGTGTGATAATCATAGTGAAATAAAATTGTCAAAAAAAAATTGCAACATTCAAGCTTGAAGCATATTGACATAAACTACCACTACATCAAACAGAAGGTAGAATTTTTTAATCTTTCAATAGAATATGTTTCAACCAAGGATAAAGTGTTGAATATCTTAACAAATATTCTAATAAAGGATTATTTCTAAAACTTGATAATGTTTTTGGGAGTTCTTTCACTCCCAAAATAACTATAAGTTTTATTTTTTATTTTCCTTATTTCATACCTTTTTCATTTGTTGATAAAGGGAGTAATATAAAATGTGATATTATTGAAAAGGGTTGGAGATTATAGTTTATTTTATAAGTGATATTAAATGGTGAGACTTGAGGATTTGGTATTTAAATCTGAAGCTAGGATGATCTCATTTATTGATTCACATATTTCCAAAAAATACATAGGGGAGATTGAAGATCCCTTAGGAGGATATAGAAGTGTCCTAGATGATTAGGGGGAAGCTAATGAGTGTTAAAGATTAAATAATCCCCTTATGAAGTGAATTTTAAAGGTGGAGTTTTGAGTTGATATAAATCAAGAAATTATCAATATAGAATTGATCTTATATTTGGAATTGTATTACTCTTAGAAATATCATTCTACCATATGGTGTGGTGTTTAGATAACCTTCACATTGGAGGCATGTTATAAATTGTTTAATAAGGCAATCTGTTTATAAGTCACAAATGTGAATTCATGTTGTATTTATTTATAACATAATAATTGATGGTTTATAATATGTTTGGAGCTATTATAGAATATAAATAAATAGATAATTTTTTATGTAGTTTTTTCTATGTTGTGGTTCCCTCTAAAATAGGAATTTTGAATAATCTAAAATGACTTGTGAAGACTCTATGTGTAACAACCATTTCAATGGCCATTATAGTTATGAGTCTTCTACACCACAACTTCTATAAAAGTGAAATATCCATATGATAATGCATTATTATATAAATATCTAGAGGTAGGCTATTGGGAGGCCCAAAATAGGTGTTTCAAGTGCCGGGGTCAACCAAAGAAACACCCATAGTAAGATTGTGCATGGTTATTAGGATTCCACCTTGAAGAATAAAATATAGAGCTATAATGTCACCATGGGGATCACACATCAAAATGATCATGATGGATCCCGTTATGAGATAAATAAATCCTTGTTTGAAATGACTTTATGCAAAATGATTGCAACACCTAGTTGTTTTTTATTATAGATGAGGTGATCATGCTAAAGAGAAAGCTTGTAACACCCAAGATTTTTATGAGAAATATTTTGTTTTTATGTTATATACATCATCAAAGGAATATTTCACTACAACACTAGTTTTTCTTTCTTTAAACGCAATCACGACCTTCCTCGATAGCTTGCGTTGTACGCAATACCGAGTTTCACTAAACAATGATATGCTATTAAAATATTATTAAAACTAACCGTTATGAATAATAATACACACTTTTTGAAATTTTATAAATTTTATCTTTCAAAATAGACTTCATTTTTGTATTCAGAATATCGAAATTATCCTAGGGTGAAATTTTGGTATTTTTCTGAAAACTTTCAATTTTTGATGAATAGTGAAAACACTGGGTTACTATTTAAAAACCGACTTTTTATTTAAATAATTATTTATTTTATTTAAATTTATTTTATGTGAAAATTGATACATAATACCTATATAAGTTCAATGTAATTCATTGGAGTCATTTTATAGTAATTTTAGACATATAAAAATTTTATTAAACTTTTCACCGTCTTTTACTCACCTCCTAGGAGAATTTGAAAATTTATATAAAACTTAATTTTACCACTTCTGTGAGTGTAATTTAGAAAATCCGAGAGACACAGTTAATATCAAGGAGTAAAATGTGGTTCAATAAGATAAAAATAATTTTTGGTGAATAGTAACTTTTTACTTTTTTTTACCACGGTTAAAAGTAAATAGGGTAATTAAGGGTAAAAATGATATTATTATTACCCTAACACAAGTCCAAATTCTGTTGGATAAGATTAATTCGACCAAAAACAACCTTAGGAATAAAATATGACCATTTAGATCCACTTGGATTAGATTAGGACATTTAATATTATTTTATTTAAAGAATAGTTAAAATAGTTAAAATCAAAGCTTAATAACTAAAACATTTTTAATATAGGGTTATACATAAGATAAATTCGAATATAAATATTCATTATAAAGATAAAAATATTTCCTACATAATGGTATTTTATTTATAATTTTAAGACTTTAAATATTTTAATTTATTTATGATACAATGATGATGTAGTAATTACCTTATTAAAGAAATATTAACATAATTGATATTATAAATACCCAAATAAATGTAATTTGAGACTTTTTATGAATTACACTAATTTTCTTGGTTAATATGACATGTTAGTATTGATTTAATTAACTTTTTTTGAACTAATCATGCTGTTATGATTTTCACAAAAATCAATTACCAAATAGTGTCAAAATTGACATAAAATAGTTTTTAAAACAAATATTATATTATTAATTGTTATTTTATTCTTAAAAATCTAATATTAGTCCAAATTACTTATATAAGGTTATATATATTAATAATAAATAACTTGTGGTTCTTTTGGCTCTTTATAGTAAGTTTATTAACCTTATAGTGTAAGAAAACAAGAAGACACGGTAAAAGTAAAATTATTTAACTTAAAGTTAAATCTAAATGATAAGGTTAAAATAGAAACCTAAACTTGTCTAAATTATATTAGATTAGAGTATTTAGACCCATCCCCACCTTATCTTATAAATAAATCAATTTGGAGCTATTAAAAACTGAATATGACTTTATAATAAAATAATATTTTTAGTTTTTTCAAAGGTGCCCCTCTCCTCCCTTATAAAAGGGCACCTCCTCCCTCTCTTCCTCACACCACTTTGAGCATTCAAGCTCGGCCAACCCCTGCCAATTTCTCTTCTCCACTTCCCTAGAAACATCCTAGAGGTCCTGGTCTTCTTCAAAGACCATCTTTAGTGCCCTAAGAGGAGGTTAAGAAGAGGCACTTCAAAGAAGAGGTAATGTCCATTACCGATTCTTTCAACTTTATTTCTTCTTCTAATTCTTCTTATTTAGTAGTTTCACTATGAAGTAATAACATCAGTATCACTAATATACTGATATGTTATTATAAATATCAAAACAACCCTATTTCACCTTCTATCCATCCTACATAAAATGAAATCACCGCGCGTGCGTACGTACGGAATACCGTCTCCACGCCGGGGTGTAATCTTTTTTCCACCACCACCTTACTTGGATGGGTATAATGGTTTAAAGAATAAATATATATGATTATTGTAAAGTTATATTGATTCTGAAATAGTATACATACATTTCAATACAATTCCACGATCATGGGAACGATATCATCGCTCGTGCGTACGTACGGCCTACCATCTCCACGATGTGATGCGACTCATTCTACATGATCTTCAATCAATAATGATTATATAAATGAATTTAATGAATAAATATGATATATATTACACTAATACCATTTTTTAAATAAGGTATCTATAACCTAAAAAGAAGAATAAGAATTTATTCGGCAAAACACGCATAAGAACAAAAAGCAATAAACACCCGAATAAAAAGTAACAATGATTTACTAATAAGAAGCTAAGAATATGAACACATATGATATCATAACAATGAGTAAGATTATAGAATAAGTCAATAAAATTATTTAAATCATTATATAGGAGGTTCGGACACTTACGAAGCAAATCGGACCTAAGGTAAGGGAAAATCTCGCAATCTCATTTTTATCCGAGATTGTTTATACTTCAGAATTTACTGGGGAACATTTATCATCCACATCCATGTTTCCAAAATATGTAATATTATTTATATACTACTACAATTGTTTAAATACAATATTACTTTTTGGTGAGTTTTTAGTAAAAGACATGAAAGGAATCTTTTGTCGTTTTTAGTACGAGGTACTTTTTGACTTTTTTGTCCAAAGTACGAGAAGAATTTTTTTTTAACTTATACGGCCTGGATAGACTTTTAGAAAATTATTTACATGAAGCTTCCTTTACCAGTTTTCAAGTATATTTTTAATCAACTTATTTTATTTTAAAATTTTATGACATTTTAAGAAAGGAAAAAAAAATTGAAGTAGAAAGGATATTTTCCTCAAGAATGGAGTTCAAGCGTTTTGTCAAAATTATTTTCCATCTAAGATAATATAGGGTTATGTTTATATCCCTATTTTTACATTGATTTGATTATGTTATGATGGAATTATTTTTATGAAGTCCTTTTATCTTATATGGATTATGTTATGATGGCACGATGTTTAAGAATCCCATTTTTATTACATGGGTTATGCTATAATGTATGATTTATGATTTTGTGGCACACATAAGAATGGTTTTATTATGAGATGGGTGGGACCTATATATCCCCCCAATTCATTGGGTAAAGATTTATATCTCATGAGATAGACATGGATGGAACGGCAGGTTAATATGGTTCAGTGAAACAGGACTGAAACGAGGAGTGAAATCGGTTCAAAAATGGACTTTGTCTACTAAGATAGTCTTGGAAATGAGTCTTGACTACTAAGAAATGATTCTCTAGGATTATGTGTGTATTCCAAAAAGTTTCATGTTTTAAGTTATGATTATTGGGATTACATTTCACTACTATGATTTATCCCATGTTATGAAATTATGATCTCTTTTGCAGTTTAAGATTTCCAGAATGTTATGTTCTTATGAATATGATGTGATTGATATCTCTTTTGTTCACCCTTACTGAGAATTTGAGCTCACCCTTTTGTATGTTTTATTTTCCCTAGGTCAGGAAGAAGGGTATTAAGTATGATATGCCAAAAAGGGATTCTAGATATGATGAAATAAATGGGAGACAATGTAGATGCTTTATGAACCAATTGTTTATATTTCCCAGTTTCTAAATACACTATACCTATACGGTCCTACTGTGATTTTGTTATATGTTGTAATAAGTGTACTTCAATTTTGAAGTAATAAAAATGTATGTAGAGTATGGGTTGTTATAGTTGGTATCAGAGGAAATTTATAGTCAACCTTTGTAAACTAGGATGTGAAAGCCTTAGTAAGAACCCTAAGGATAAGTCTAAGCATAGAACACAATCTTAGTGTTTTAGAAATGGCCATGAATAACCTATGATAAGACCTTAAGTGTGAAATTTATTCTTGATTATGTGGTTTTCCTATTATAATTAGTGTTTCTCACACTATTCTTCTTGGTTTTAGTCAATGGCTGGAACCTGAAGGAGCCATGTTAATGGGGAATGTGACGGGAAATGCAATGATTGTCCCTCTGAGAAATCAAACGTTATGGGATCTGGAATGAAAAATCTTGTAGTCATGCTCACACAACTTTCTCAAGCTATGAATCATGTAGGAATTCCAAACAACCAAAGGAAGGAGAAACATTCTATTGAATCCTTCATGAGGAAGCGTCCACCTTCATTCAGTGGGTTTACTAATCCATTAGTGGCTGAACAATGGATTAGTACCACTGAAAATATATTTTTAGTTCTTCAATGTTCTGAACATGAAAAATTCATCTTAGTAGTGTATCATTTGGAAGGTGAAGTTGATCAATGGTGGAATCTTATTAAGAATACGAGGAAAAGGGATGAAATTGAGTCCATGGAATGGGACAAGTTCAAGAACTTATTTTTCAATAAGTACTTCCCTCGTATTCTTCGAACAAAGATAGAGAAGGAGTTTCTTTAACTGAAGCAAAAGGATGATGAATCTGTTGGTACCTATAAAGAAAATTTTACAAGACTTGCAAGGTACGCTTCTGGGATTATTATCCAACTTGAGAGTAAGATCGATAGATTCTTTAGTGGCTTAAAACCAAGTCTTCGAAGGGCGTTATCCATAAGGGACTTCAATAGCTGTGAGGAAATCATTCGATGTGATCTCAAAGTTGAGATGGAGATTGGAGTAACCCATCAATCATATACATTTGATAAGAAGAGGAAAATGGAATTCAAAGGAAAATCTAAAGAGCTCACTGAAAAGAAGATGATTTTTCCCTTATGCTCAAAGTGTGGAAAGAAACATGGAGGGAGTTGTATTAAAGGGACAAGTAAATGATTCAAATGTGGAAAAGAAGTTAATCGGGCATTTGAATACTACAATGATGGGAAGAAGATTTCTAGTGATGTGAACAAAGAAAAGCCTACACAGAGTGCACCTCCTACACTTCAATGTTACAAGTGTTAGGAAATGGGGAATTATGCTAATCAATGCCCTAATCCAAGGTTTGTTTATGATGATCGACATCAACAAACTCTTAAGGCTAAAGACAAAGGAAAGTCACATGCAATTTCTATCAGCGATGTGGAGTATGATAATGAAGTGGTGAAAGGTACACTTACCATCTACTCTAAAGTAGAAAATGTTTTATTTGATTCTGGATCCACCCACTCTTTTATTTCTGAAAAATTTTCTAAGGGTATCTCCATATTACCTCAGCAGTTAGATATTGAGTTAGCTGTGAAAACCCTTAATGGCACAACAGTCGCATCAAAAGTTTACAATTCTTCTTAGATTGAAGTTTGTGGGAAAGTGCTTCCTACAAATCTTGTGATCCTTCCTATAGTGGAATTTGATGTGATTCTTGGAATGGATTGGATTTATTTATATGGAGCTCATATCAATTTCCAAATAAGGGAAATCACATTTAATATTCTCGATCAATCTATTATCATATATCGATGCAAGGATGAATATAACCTTTCAGTGGAAATTTATTCCATCTTATGGGTCTTGATTCCACTAAATGAAGGTTATTTATCTAAAATGGTTGGTGAGAAACTCACGATTAATAATATGCCCATTGTAAGAGAGTTTGATGATGTCTTTCTAGAGGAATTTCTAGGTCTTCCACCAAATTGTGAAGTTGAGTTTTCAATAGAACTCGTATCGGGTGCTTTGCCTATTTCAAAGACACCTTATAGAATGGCCCCAATTGAGTTGTAGGAATTGAAGAAGCAACTCCAAGAGAATATTGATAAGTGATTCATATTCCCTAGTGCATCACCTTGGGGAGCACCTGTTCTGTTTGTTAAGAAGAAAGATGGATCAATGAGACTTTGCATTGATTATTGAGAACTTAAAAAGATCACTCTCAAGAAAAAATATCCTCTCCCATGAATTGATGACTTATTTGACCAACTAAGTGGAGCTCAATACTTTTACAAGATTGATCTTCGTTCAGGGTATCATCAATTAAGGGTCAAAATGAAGGATATACCAAAGACGGATTTCCGTACAAGGTATGGACACTATGAATTTATAGTGATGCCATTTGGTCTTACTAATGCCCCTGCTATCTTCATGGATCTAATGAATAGAGTCTTTATAGACTATCTTGATCAGTTTGTGGTAGTCTTTATAGACGATATTCTTGTCTATTCAAAGAGCAAGGAAGAACATGAAGATCACTTGAGAATTGTATTGAAGACCCTGAGAAAGGAGAAGCTTTATGCCAAATTTACCAAGTGTGAATTTTGGCTTCAAAAATTTGCATTTTTGGGTAACATAATCTCAAAAGAAGAGATATCTGTGGATCCAGCAAAAACAGAGGTTATTGAAAGATGGTCGAGACCAACAACAGTAACTGAGATCCGAAGTTTTCTTGGTTTGGATGGATATTATCAACATTTTATGAAATATTTTTCACGATTATCTAATCCACTCACCAAGTTGACTCAAAAAGGAGTTAAGTTCATTTAGATGGAGGAGTGTGAAGATAATTTCAAGGAGTAAAAAAGAAGGTTATCCAGTGAACCTGTGCTCACACTACCTTGTAGTGGAGAAAGGTTTGTGATCTATAGTGATGCATCCAAGAAGGGATTGGGGTGTGTTCTCATGCAAAATGATATGGTGATAGCTTATGCCTCACGACAGTTTTAAATCCATGAGAAAAATTACCCAACTCATGATTTGGATTTAGCTGCGGTAATCTTTGCATTAAATATTTGGAGGCATTATCTTTATGGTGAAAGGTGTGATATTTATACTGATTATAAAAGTTTAAAGTATATTTTCACACAAAAAGAGATGAATATGTGCCAAAGAAGATGGTTGGATTTGATTAAGGATTATGACTGCTCAATTCATTACCACCCAGGGAAAGCAAACAAGGTGGTAGATGCATTAAGTCGACAAGACCATGCTAGCTTATCCATGATGAGGATCAAAAGAGATCCAATATTTATGGATTTACAAATGATGGATCTTGGAATTATAATGGAAGGGGAAAAATCTTATCTTTGTCAAATTAATGTTCAGCCATCTATACATGTGAAGATTAAAGAGGCACAAAAAGAAGATGTAGAGTTACAAAAAAAGGTGAGAAATGTTCCTGAATTCAACCTTGATTGTGATGGGATAATAAGGTTCAGGAATCAGGTTTGTGTTCCTCCCATCCCAGAATTAAATAAAGAGCTGATGGATGAGGCTCATAGTTCTTCATTCTCTATTCATCCTGGAAGCACAAAGATGTATAGGGACCTGAAAGAGTACTTCTAGTGGGATGGAATGAAAAGAGATGTTGCTGAATATGTCTCTCGATGCTTGGTTTGTCAGCAAGTTAAAGCTGAGATACAGAAGTCTAAGGGGATGTTACAACCATTACCCATACCCGAATGGAAATGGGAAAACATCACTATGGACTTTGTCACCGGACTTCCTAAAACATCCAAAGGCAATAATGCTATTTGGGTCATAGTTGATCATCTTACATAGTCGGCACACTTCATTTCTATTAGAGAGGATTTCTCTCTGGATCAGCTTGCCAGGATATATGTAAAGGAGGTGGTAAGATTGCATAGAGTACCACTTTCCATTATATCTGATCGGGATCCGAGGTTTACCTCAAAGTTTTGGCAAAGTCTTCAGCATACTCTGGATACAGAGTTGAGTTTCAGCACTACTTATCATCCTCAGATAGACAGTCAGTCTGAGAGGAAAATTCAAACTCTAGAAGACATGTTGAGAGCTTGCTCTATGGATTTCAAATGTGGTTGGGATCAACACCTACATTTGGTGGAATTTTCTTATAATAATTGCTTTCACTCCAGTATTCAGATGGCTCTTTATGAAGCTCTCTATGGAAATAAATGCAGAACTCCAACTTGTTGGGATGAAGTTGGGGAAATAAAGCTATTAGGACCTGATCTTGTTGATGAGATGGCAAAAAAGGTATGATCTATTCAACAACACATAAGGGCATCTCAGAGTTGACAAAAAAGTTATGTTGACAATCGAAGAAAAGACTTAGAGTTTGAAGTGGGAGATAAAGTGTTCTTACGAATATCTCCTTGGAAGAGAGTAATGAGATTTGGAAAGAAGGGAAAGTTGAGCCCTAGGTATATCGGTCCTTTCGAAATACTGGATCATGTTGGGAATGTAGCTTACCGATTGGTGCTTCCACTGAATCTCTCTCAAGTTCATGATGTGTTCCATGTATCTCTCCTAAGAAAGTACATACCCGATCCTTCACATGTACTCAGCTCAGAAGTTGTACCACTAGAGCAAGATCTTTCTTATGAAGAACAGTCGATAGAGATTCTGGATCATAGAGAAAAACTCCTACGGAACAAGACCACTCACTTGGTGAAAGTTTTATGGAGGAACCACCAATTAGAAGAAGCTATATGGGAGCTTGAGGATATGATGAGGGATATGTATCCTCATCTGTTTGTTACAAAGTGATGAATTTCGAGGGAGAAATTCATTTTAAGGGGGGTAGAATGTAACACCCAAGATTTTTATGAGAAATATTTTGTTTTTATGTTATATACATCATAAAAGGAATCTTTCACTACAACTCTAGATTGTCTTTTTTTACACGCAATCGCGACCTTCCTTGATAGCTTGCATTGTACGCAATACCAAGTTTCACTAAATAATGATATGCTATTAAAATATTATTAAAACTAGCCGTTATGAATAGTAATACCCACTTTTTGAAATTTTATAAATTTTATCTTTCAAAATGGACTTCATTTTTGGATTCAGAATATCGAAATTATCCTAGGGTGAAATTTTGATATTTTTCTGAAAACTTTCAATTTTTGATGAATAGTGAAAACACTGGGTTACTATTTGCAAACCGACTTTTTATTTAAATAATTATTTATTTTATTTAAATTTATTTTATGTGAAAATTGATACATAATACCTATATAAGTTCATTTTAATTCATTGGAGTCGTTTTATAATAATTTTAGACATATAAAAAAAATTATTGAATTTTTCACCGTCTTTTACCCACTTCCTAGGAGAATTTGAAAATTTACATAAAACATAATTTTACCGCTTCTGTGAGTGGAATTTTGAAAATATGAGAGACACAGTTAATATCAAGAAGCAAAATTTGGTTCAATAAGATAAAAATAATTTTTGGTGAATAGTAACTTTTTACTTTTTTTACCACGGTTAAAAGTAAATAGGGTAATTAAGGGTAAAAATGATATTATTATTACCCTGACACATGTCCTAATTCTATTGTATAAGATTAATTCGACCAAAAAAAACCTTAGGAATAAAATATGACCATTTAGGTCCACTTGGATTAGATTAGGATATTTAATATTATTTTATTTAAAGAATAGTTAAAATAGTTAAAATCAAAGTTTAATAAATAAAACATTTTTAATATAGGGTTATACATAAGATAAATTAGACTATAAATATTCATTAGAAATCTAAAAATATTTCCTACATAATGGTATTTTATTTATAATTTTTATACTTTAAATAATTTAATTTATTTATGACACAATGATTATGCAGTAATTACCTTATTAAGGAAATATTAACATAATTGATATTATAAATACCCAAATAAATGTAATTTGAGACTTTTTATGAATTAAAATAATTTTCTAGGTTAATATTACATGTTATTATTGATTTAATTAACGTTTTTCGAACTAATCATGCTGTTATGATTTTCACAAAAATCAATTACCAAATAGTGTCAAAATAGACATAAAATAGTTTTTAAAACAAATATTATATTATTAATTGTTATTTTATTCTTTAAAATCTAAGTTTCGGCCAAATGACTTAGATAAGGTTATATATATTAATAATAAACAAATTGGGGTTCCTTTGGCTTTTTATAGTAAGTTTATTAACATTATAGTGTAAGAAAACAAGAAGACACGGTAAAAGTAAAATTATTTAACTTAAAGTTAAATCTAAATGATAAGGTTAAAATAGAAACCTAAACTTGTCTAAATTATATTGGATGAGAGGATTTCGATCCATACCCACATTAGCTTCTAAATAAATCAATTTGGAGCTATTAAAAGCTGAATATGACTTTATAATAAAATAATATTTTTAGTTTTTCCAAAGGTGTCCCTCTCCTCCCTTATAAAAGGGAACCTCCTTCCTCTCTTCCTCACACCACTTTGAGTCTTCAATCTCGGCCAAACCCTGCAAATTTCTCTTATATACTTCCCTAGAAACATCCTAGAGGTCCTGGTCTTCTTCAAATACCATCTTTAGTTCCCTAAGAGGAGGTTAAGAAGAGGCGCTTCAAAGAAGAGGTAATGTCCGTTACCGATTCTTTCAACTTTATTTCTTCTTCTACTTATTCTTATTTAGTTGTTTAATTATGAAGTAATAACATCAGAATCACTCATATACTGATATGTTATTATAAATATGAAACAAACCTATTTCACCTTCTATCCATCCTATGGAAAACGAAATCACCACGTGTGCGTACGTACGGATTACCGTCTCCACGCCGTGGTGTAATATGTTTTCCACCACCACCTTAATTGGATGGGTATAATGGTGTAAAGAATAAATATATATGATTATTGTAAATTTATATTGATTCTGAAATAGTATACATACACTTCAATACAATTCCATGACCATGGGAACGATATCATCGCTCGTGCGTACATACGGTCTACTGTCTCCGCGATGTGATGTGACTCGTTCTACATGACCTTCATTGCATAATGATTATATAAAGGGATTGAATTAATAAATATGATATATATTACACTAATACCATTCTCTAAATAAGTAATCTATAACCTAAAAATAATAATAAGAATTTATTTGGCAAAACACGCATAAGAACAAAAAGCAATAAACAACCGAATAACAAGTAACAATGAAATATTACTAATAAGGAGCTAAGAATATGAACACATATGATATCATAACAATGGTTAAGATTCTAGAATAAGTCAATAACATTATTTAATTCATTATATGGGAGGTTCGGACACGTACGAAGCAAATCGGACCTAAGGTAAGGGAAAATCTCGAAATCTCATTTTTATCCGAGATTGTTTATACTTCAGAATTTACTGGGGAACATTTATCATCCACATCCATGTTTCCTCAATATGTAATATTATTTATATCCTACTAAAATTGTTTAAATCCAATATTACTTGTTTGTGATTTTTTAGTAAAATACATGAAAGGAATCTTTTGTCGTTTTTAGTACGACGTACTTTTTGACTTTTCTGGCCAAAGTACGAGAAGAATGTTTTTTTAACTTATACGACCTGAATGGACTTTTAGAACATTATTTCCATGAAGCTTCATTTACAAGTTTTCAAGTTTATTTTTAATCAACTTCTTTTATTTTGAAATTTTATGACATTTTAATAAAGGAAAAATGTTTTTGAAGTAGAAAGGATATTTTCCTCAAGAATGGAGTTCAAGCGTTTTGTCAAAATTATTTTCCATCTAAGATAATATAGGGTTATGTTTCTATCCCTATTTTTAAATTGATTTGATTATATTATGATGGAATTATTTTTATGAAGTCCTTTTATCTTATATGGATTATGTTATGATGGCACGATGTTTAAGAATCCCATTTTTATTACATGGGTTATGCTATGATGTATGATTTATGATTTTGTGGAACACATAAGAATGGTTTTATTATGAGATGGGTGGGACCTATATCTCCCTCCAATGCATTGGGTAAAGATTTATATCTCATGAGATAGACATGGCTGGAACGGCAGGTTAATCTGGTTCAGTGAAACATGACTGAAACGAGGAGTGAACTCGGTTCAGAAATGGACTTTGTCCGCTAAGATAGTCTTGGAAATGAGTCTTGACTACTAAGAAATGATTCTCTATGATTATGTGTGTATTCCACAAAGTTTCATGTTTTAAGTTATTATTATTGGGATTACATTTCACTACTATGATTTATCCCATGTTATGAAATTATGATCTCTTTTGCAGGTTAAGATTTCCAGAATGTTATGTTCTTATGAATATGATGTGATTGATATTTCTTTTGTTCACCCTTAATGAGCATTTGAGCTCACCCTTTTGTATGTTTTCTTTTCCCCAGGTTAGGAAGAAGGGTATTAAGTAAGATATGCCAAAAAGGGATTCTAGATATGATGAAATAAATGTGAGACAATGTAGATGCTTTATGAACCAATTTTTATGTTTCCCAGTTTCTAAAGACACTGTACCTATACAGTCCTACTGTGGTTTTGTTATATGTTGTAATAAGTGTACTTAAATTTTGAATTAATAACAATGTATGTATAGTATGGGTCTTTATAAAGCTTGAACATGGTATAGTGAACTTGGAATTCAGGAGGAGTTGCTGAAGTGAACCATGGGGAGAGAAATGTGCATGGTGATGTATGTTTTGAGTTGAAGTTATATCTAAAATGTCATGAGGAAAATGGGGAGATATTAGGATATATGGTTGAGACATTTGGATTTGGATGATGTAACCTAGAAAATGGGAATTTTGGAGGCCTGTATATCATTATGTTGGTATACTTATAAATAAATGATGTGTTTTGGTGAGAGTACATACATGAAAAAAAAAAGAATTAATCTTTGAGATAACCAGTCACCCAATATAGAGAGATTTTGTCTGGGATTAAGGAGAAGAAGAAGAATGTGTGCATGATCCAAATTCCAGTGGCACTTTTTTTCATGGGAAGAAATGATTGATCGAATTTTTGATTCTCTCCGATCTTTTTTTAATCATATTTCATGAGAAATTTATTAATATGTTCCTTGTTCTTATTAATAGTAAAATAGGCTCATGTACAGTGGGATTGCAACCATTATTCATCAAAGATTAGCCACTTTATAACAAGATTTAGTAAACCATGTATTCTCTCTTGTATGATGTGTGTTATTTCTTACTCTATCACTCACCATTGTATCATAACCATTGATATCTAGTCATACTAACTAGTGATGATAATAACTTTGTTTGAGAGTTAGTGTTTTTATAACCACTGATTCACCCCCTCTCTCAATGGTAGTGGTGGAATATTATCTCTTAGGCCTATAAAAATCTAAATTAAGGTTTACTAAAACGACTCAAGATAACAAAAAATGGATATGAATCAAATTTTAATTCATTTTATAAACCCAATAAAACTAGAACATTTGTGTTTCTTTAACAAAATAAAGTTAAGTAACATAGCATGAACATATGACAAAAACATTCATTTGTAGATCTTAAATTTTTTTGGAGATTTATGACATTTCTAACCATAGGATTCTATAAGTGAAAGCATGTAAATCATTAAAAAACATAATACCACACATTAAGTTCATAGATTATATAATTATAAAATAAGAAAACTCACTTTATGGACTTTACATAAGAAATTATGAATAAACCCATGGTATAAACAAGTTATTCATAGACAATCAATACTTTACCAAATGCTAAATTCTATATAAGAACATTCAAGTATATAATAAACAGTCGATATGAAAAAATAATTAGAACATTCTAGACTTTACTTTTTTAAATTAAAAATTATCATAGAATACATGGACTTTACCAAAGACTAATTTTTTACATGATGATAAATTAAGGTTTTAAAGGAAAAAATTATAAATAAAAAACTTTACATGGGTCTGTAAAAAATTATATAAAAAAACATTTAACTTAAAGTATCAAACTATTCTTAAAAAATAAACCATTCATAATTCCAAAAAAAAATCTTAACTTTATTATTAATTTGGAAAAATAGTGGTGGTTATGTCATAGACATAACCTGAAAATCACATAGAGGGTTGAGACCACCTACCATAATGAGTCCTGAATAAGCTCCTTAAATTCCAATGACCCCCAAACAGCACCTAACATCTATAAAAAAATTCCATGACCTAATAATTCAATTTAATTTACCACCATAATTTAAAAATAATTAAACTTAAATCCAAACTCATGTGAAAAAATCCTAAAATACACCCAAAAATACAATAACCTCAAGACCTAATAAATTATAATTTAAAATATTCAAATTTTATCCCAAAATTATGAAATACCTAGAATAAATTAAATCTCATATGCCTAGTATCAAAATAGTGATAAATATGAAGAAAAAATTCATTTTTTCTTCTTCTAACCAATAAATAAATAAACCTTAATCCATAAGGTGATTTCAACATGAAATGGTGAATTATTATGAATTTTAGGGGATCATTATATGATCATGGAAGTATAATAAATCCATTTAAAGTGCCATATCTATCATAACGAATCAATATGTAGTATGAAGAAAATAGATATAGATAGGTGTATCTGGAATGATGAAAACTCCATCTCTATCGAACCCATAAGTGTTTACTTTATGGATATTATCAAAAAATATCCTAAGGACTCTCGAATCCATATATAGTACACCAGAAACTATAATACTCATATGCTATTTTAGGACCCCTGAACTCCAAAGGTGTGTTAACACCTTCACCTTAATGATAAATAGAGAACTGGGTTGAAGAGATATTTTTTTAAGGATTGTCATAGTCATGTACACTTAACTGGGGGATCTCATCCCTTTATATAGGCACTTTTCCTTAAATGAATATGGTTTAACTCCAGTTTTCAACACTTGATATCCATCATACATTATGGTAATGTATTCCTATTGAGTATATAAGCATTTAAACATTTCAAATTATTATAATCAGTTTATATATAAATAAATTAATCGACCTATTTATTAATAATTGAAGGAAACCTTGTGAAAGTCATAGATGAATCCATGCACTTGATATCCCATATTGTTAACTTATTGTACACTATGATAGATACAAATCATCGCTATGATAAAGGTAATTTCATGTCATGTAATAGGCTATGAATCTGGTATATTTTAAAATATTCTATACCTAGTTTTAGTTCATATCAAATAATCTCCCACTTGCACTAAAATCTCATAAGAAATTTATGAAAAACTTCAAATCTCACTGTGAATCTATCCAAACTCTTTTTGATATGGTTGATCAAAATATATTTTTTTATGAAAAAAAAACTTTATCTAAAAATTAATCCTTATTATAAGGCTTAAATGTGTGACACTATGGGCCTTTATAACATTAAAACAAATAATAAATCCTAATTTTATAGATTTAAGAAAAGAGTGTCCTCTAGAAAACATTGTGGCTACTTAAGCTATAAAGGGGTCTAGTGTGATATCAATCAAACATACTCATATCTTCATATAAATATGTACACCATAATATATATTAATACTTATATAATATCTTTCTCTATGAAATCAAGTGACCACTAGAAATGGAACATGTCAATCTATAGTATAGGAAAACTCATACATTCATGATTCTCCAAAATATACTAGAAAATTTAACTGAATACAACACATGTCATTCATCCAAGTAACCAAGAACATCACGTGTCACTCAACTAATCATGTCTAGGAATTTACTCAATATAATTCAATCAAGGTCTTGAATTAATTTTCTCATTATACTCCAATTAATGACATGATCAACAACATACCCACTCGCCCCCTAATTAACTAAGCCTCAAGGCTTTCATAATAAATTTATCAAAGTATGAAGTTTCTCATGCAAGGTATCTCAACAATATCATGGAATAAGGATTCATAATAAGAATACACGCCTAAGTATAAAAATTATTATATGAAATTCCATGTGATATAATTTTTTAGGTCAGTACAAATAATAAGACTCAGCTTATTACCCCATGAGTCTTCTTTATACATCAAATATAACTATTTTTATCGATTAAAAGATTCTACTCATTATAATATTATAATATCATGAAAAAACATAATGATTTTTTATTATCATCAATTATAGACAACACAAATTCATAATTTTATGGGATAATTATCATTTTATTTTATAAAAAATGTATATCCAGCGTGAATGAAATGATAAAGTAAATATTTCCACTTGTAAAAAAATATAAATTTTATATTATTGAACTTGTTTAATAATAATTAAAAATCCATACATAATGTCATATCTAACATATCATACATGATAGACCATTGAATCGGCCATATGTCCATTGCACTTTTAGGGGGTTTGTTAAACTCATTACATTTTTATATAATTCCTACAATGTCACGGTGTGACCATCTGAAAAAAAAACTCACTAAACTCCTTAGTGAGTAAAATATATAAAGTAAACTAGTTTGAATAATGGTGATAATTAAGAATAATATTTATAATGTTCAAATCCTTGAACATATTCAAACTCCTTGGCTCCTCAATATTAAAAGTTATGATTTTAATAAATTCTATTACCAATTTAAAACTCTTTACAAGTACATCATCATAACTCATAAAACCCCTTCCATAAAAATTTCCCTTAAAATATATTGGTAACTAATGTAACTATTTAAATTTTAACATTACCAATACATCCTAAAATTTTTTAGGATATTTAAGTGGCATTCACTTTAACTTTTTATTGGAATAATATTTTATTTTTTAACTTTAAACTTATCTAATTCAAAACATAATTCCACTATCCTCCTAAAAACTATATTCTCCTTATAATATCATTATAATATACACAAACTTCTTTTTTCAGGAAATAACTCTCATTTCGTTTTAGTGGGAATATTTAATAAATAAACCATTATTTCCATATCATATATTATATTATATGTGTTTAAATAATTTTATTTTTAAAATAATACTTTATTATTTAAAATATCCCATTGATTATGGTGGAACCTCAATTCCTATTACTTTAAAAAAACATATAGATAAACACATTTATCCTGGATAAATTTTTTTTTATCATTGTCACCTTTTCAAATCATGTTATAGAATTCAATGAATCATAAACCATGTGTAATTAATCCATAATCTCATGTTATTCATAATAACTCTTTGTTAACAAAAATATATATCATCATATAAGAGAAATAATATGAAATAAACATCTTTTTTTAGATTCATATAAACTTGATATATTCATTTACATTCATATATTTGATGAAGAAACTATTTGATTCACTTTAATGTAAACTACAATCTTTATCAATTATTCCCTTGATTTTGAACACCTAAATATACACAATATTTGTTAAGTATATAGTTGGTATCATATACCCTTCAAAACTAGAGAATGAATTTCAATAACAATGATAACTAATATGGGAATTCCGTGGAGTTTCATAAACCCTTTTAGGTATAATAAATATTTCTATCTTATGGAATAATTTCTCCTCCTTCCTAATAATACCTTTAGGATTTAATGACCTTAATTTCCTACTCAAAAAAACATTATTGGATTTTATAACTAAATTTTTTTCTTTTTAATTGAACTTTTACCCACTTGTATTATCAACACGACACCAAAAATTAATCATCATATGCCTAGATCATTTATTATTAATAATTTGAGAAAATAAGGTAAACATTTCTTAAACTCATTTTCATTTTTGGAACATTTCCAACTTAATGAATTCTACAACCAGAACAAGCCTTAAATTATACCTTTAGTCTCAACTAGTCATTGAAATTCTCAATCATATTGAGTATATGAGAAGAGACTAAAGTTACTTAGTTTATTTTTTATTTAATTCCTTTAAAACCTTAAGTTAATCCATTTATACTTATAATAATTATATATATTTATTTTTTTGACTTCTTAAAAGTTTATTTATTCAGGAAGGTACCGATCCAACACATATAACTTCTCTTACTTAAAAACTTTTCTTAAGTTTCAAGTATTAGGAGTTGCTTACATTAAGCTTCTCCATTTAAGGATTAATTTAAATATTCTTATTTTGATGATAATGATGATGATATTATCTATAGTATAAGATTTTATAAGATGAGTATCATGTTTTATAAACATTTAATAAGGACTTTTATTAAATGTTCACCCACTAAAATGATGAAACCTTTAAAAATAATTACATCCATCAGTGGTCCAAGATATATATTTCACTAATCAATGAATTCGATTTTTTGTTTCACTCACCACTTAGTTATTTAGGTAGGGAACCATCCCAATCATATCAGATACTGTCCATAGATAGTTGTGTGGATAACCCTTTTCCCAAATTCATCTTATAGATAAACATAGCTCCATTATTTTGGTATCATAACTTTTATGGTTTCCTAACTAAGGATAACCCAAAGGAAACGATGGTATTTTGTTACCTAACTCTTAGGGTTGTCCATTTCCACCATGCCTTATGCAAGATAATCCATGGGTACCCTACATTGTAAGAGCATGCCCAATTGAATGATTGAGGTCTTGACATGTTCCACTTAGGAAGGAATCTCACACTTAGTATTTTAAAGGGGATTTAATTATCATTATATCATATCATGTTATTCTCTTTATGAATGTATGATTCTAATGAATTAGTTTGGAATATTATTCCTTCCACCAAATCAATATGTTAAAATCATATTGATGTGTAACCCTTTACACAACTCATAGATTATGTTACTAACCCAAATTAAAATCCATATATATTCATACATATATAAATTCATGCCATGTATAAGGTATATAAAACCCTTTTATGTAAAGGAAGAAATTTATATGAATAAATAGTATCCATATTAGTAAACCTAAAACCGCATATATTCAACCCATACCTTTTTAGAATAAGGCATAAGTCTTCAAGTCAGTGGGAAGTCCAACCCAAAGTCCCTATACCCAGGGATACTTTACTCAAGATATATCTTGATTACATCATAACTAGAACACCAAATATATATATATATATATATATATATCATAATTAATTTAACTTCCCATGTTGTGGGCCACATAAAAATGCTTGGGTCAGTGCACTATGTGACCTCAGGCACACCTCCCCATATGTAGGAGGATACTGACTATAGGGCCTAAATAATACATTGGGAAGACTATTCACTCAAATAAAAGTCAAAAACATAGTGGAAATAAATAAATAATATCCAAAACAAACATCAGAATATGCATAATCAAATAAACACAATGTTATAACAAAATGTAATATATGGAATCATATAGGCATACATTCTAACTGACCACCCACTAAGTCAGTAACATATACAAAATAAAAAAAATAGAAAAGGTTCACAAGAGTATCTACTATCATCCTCAAGCCCCGCCTAATCTAGTCTCTAATACTAATGGAGCTGTCATAACCTGATCCCCTACGCATCTTGTACTCTGACCAGAAAGAAAACATAAGGTTTGCATGAGAACTATAGTTATCATTCATGGTATGAGAAATAGACCTCAGTAGGGTCTCACCAAGTTCCCATTATATACACCATAATATATGTGTATACAAAAGATAAATAAATAAACAAGTCCACACAAGCACCTCAGGCATCATGTTCTAATCAGGCCACCATGACTCCATGTGCATCGAGTCATCATGTGTTAATTTAGCCACCAAGACATACAATCATACATTCTTTTGAATTATCTAGAATCTAGTCACCTCATTCCATTGAACCAGTATCCCAACCCATACCTGAGAACTTGGGGTAGGACATCCACCAAGTCCTTAACCACTGCCCAAAGGTTCAAAACAGGGTCTTATGTCTAAGATTTGGACTCACCATCTCAATCAGGGTGGTCCTATATCTAAGAACTAGAACATCCCCTATCACTTAATTTATTTCATCCATCCAATCCTTGTATACTACATTATCACTCGAGGTAGGTCCCAACATTCATCAACCCACATCCGCTCACTCAAGAAGTGGTTGACCATACAATCTCACTCAAGTTAAGTCTTTTTTCCATAACCTCTACCTTATCACTCAAGGTAGGTCCTAACTCTTAAAAAACATTCTCACTTAAGGTGAGTCTAAAAAAAAGTCTCAATTCATACCTTTTTGTTGGGTAGTAGAACCTTTATGCAATAAATGAATGATAGAACTTATATTTTCTAAAATATCTCACATATTGATGGTTCTACACTATGGAATCAACCACCAGAACTTCCCCATGTTTTAGAGAATGAAAATTTGGAAGTCATCTATACCCTAATCACCACTAGTAAGACACACCACTCACAACTTTTGTAAAAGTCACAAACAATCATTCCAAGGAACAGTATAAAAAGATAAATAGGACAAACAAAATTTATATGGTTTATAATTTCATCCAAAATACATGGGGGAACACTGTAAAACATTATATTATTGGAAGTAAAATAATTAAAAACATTTTATCTAAGGATAAAGTGTTACACTTTTAATTCATTCTACAGTACACATCAACAATTGGTCCCACCTCCTCTCTATATAGGTTATCAACTGGTCAAACTAATTGCACCACCACCAGAGAAATACAGTCAGCCATATGTTGACTCCAACATTATTTTGAGGTTAGAAACAACTTAATTTTTTCATTTGGTACATTATTCCTCATACGGTATATATAGGAAATGATTCCATTCAGATTCATCATAAGTTTTCCAAATTCTAGTAAATAAAACCCATATGTTGTGGACATTATTATCGCTACCTTGACAAGGTCACAGTGATCACCTGAAGTTTCTACTTCTAATAAGATAAATTTGATGACTTGAAGAGACTTTAAAATCCCAAAAAATCCACTTGAATACTGGTTAAGGATATCCTTTAACATTCTACAACACTTAGAAAAAACTCACCTCTTGTTTCTTACCAAGTATACAACTCTCACAACTTCTAAAGTATGAATGTTCCAAATTCATCATGACTTTTTCCAATAGAGTATTTATACCATTCTCACTGAGGTTACCAATCTAATGGTGCCACAGATCGGAATTTCTTATTATTGAAGTTTTAGTGAGTGTATCCCACACTTCCCTTCTGGTCACATATAATGTTCCATCCTTTACACCTATAGCTATGATAAGAGATCCCTAAGTGATTTTCTAAACTCCATAATAAAATCTAGTTCCATATCCAACTTCAATCAACAGATCAACTGAAATCAAGTTATTCTAAAGTACTAGAATATGGATAATTTTCTTTTTAATAATAAATCCTTCATTATTCAACTAAACTTTAACATATATCATCCCCATGATATCAAGAGCTCCATCATATTCTATATGCACTCTTTCAAATCTTCTAAACACATAACTTTTCATGCATCCATTATCATAAGTTGAGTGGTAAGATTCTTTAGAATCTATACTCCAAGGATCCATTAGAGTATTAACACTCATAAGTATATTTACACTACTTTATTCAGTTTATCCAATGAAACTTACTACTATTAAAGTTTAACTTCTTGAATTTCACTTTCACTCCTAAAAATGATTTTTGAGGTGACCCCTTTTCCTACAATGTCATCACACTAGGCTGAGTTCAATAGATTTAGCTATACCATTTTCCCTCCACTAATATTCCAATCATATTCAACATCTTTGGTAAAGAGAGAATCATATATTCTAATCCTTTCGAGTATCATATGATCCATTTCACATCTTCTAAATGTTTCCTTCTCGGGTTTAACATAAATCGACTAACCACTCCCACTATAAAAAAAATATCTATCTTCATACATATCATCATATAAATAAATATTTCGATAGTTGATTCCACTTTCTCCATTTACCAAGTTCTATATTCTAATGTTAGTGAGTTTTCCTTGGATAACTTAAAGTGTATGGAAAGAGGGTATGAGATAGATTTTCATACAGCTAGACCAAATTTTTTGATGATATTATGAATGTACTCTTTTTGGGATAACACCATAGTACAAGATTTCTTTCCCTTATTTTCCCCATCCCCAAAATTTTCTTAGCATGGGCATGATCTTTCATTTCAAATATTATATAAAACTTATTATTTAGATTCTGAATCCATGAACTCTCTAGACCCACTAGAAACATGTCATCCACATAGAGTATAAGTATGGTGTAAGTCTCGTCATCCCATAACTTCCAATAATGGTAATGATCAGAGTCATAATATGTAAAACCTTCCAAATTCATGAAAATGTTAAAATTCTGGTTCCACTAATGAGGTTATTATATAATATCATGACCTTTATAGAGACATCTTATACTTTTTATTAGGTAATTTATACCAATTTTTTAATCTCATTTTTCTTGGATCTTGTCTCGGGTACGTTCGGGTGAGTTTTTGAAGTTTTTTTGGGTGGGGGGAGGTTGT
The DNA here is from genome assembly GCA_963277665.1 of Viscum album. Lineage (NCBI taxonomy): Eukaryota > Viridiplantae > Streptophyta > Magnoliopsida > Santalales > Viscaceae > Viscum > Viscum album. Next base: position 1,082,391,172 of record OY728137.1, on the reverse strand, counting down.
GCAATGCATGGTTGGCACATGGTTTTCCAAAAATGTACACCCACCCTAGAGAACTTTACACACATTAGTGGGGTTTGAACGTTTTTCATACATTTTTACAAAATTTTCACCTATAAGAGAAACCATTCACCCCCTAGATAGTAGGGGTGCACGGTTAGGGTGCATGGTTTGTTTAACTGTGCATATCATCCAGGAAGCTTTGCGCAAAAACTTTTAAACCTCTAAAAATTAAATTAAAATTTCCCAAAGCCCCTAGTTTATATCCCTAATCACCCCCCACTTGGTATAATATTTTTTACCTTACTCTTGGAGGCTCTATAGAGGGTTCTTTGTCCTCTCAAACCCTTTATCTTGTGAATTGAATATCTGATGGAATAATATTGACTCCTCTCTGGTATGTGATTCCTTACTTATCCAGGTTCATATATCTCCAATTTTTTCCCATTAGATAGGGATTAATCCTTATGTTGTTGATGGTATAGATATAGGTTTTATGAGATCTTGTTTTTTGGACTATGATATTAGTTTTTTATCCTAGATCTTATTCTCCATGGTGATTTCGATTATTCTACCTCGAATTAAGGGATAAGGTTGGGTGAGCACTCATCAATTATCCTAAGGTGGGTGTTATACATGCTTATTCACATAGTCTCGATTCCTTTCTCTTGTATTTAATTATTCCATTTCATTTCCTAGTTTCATAATTGAGTTTTGATTAATAAAATTTAATTGAACCATATCCAAATTGTGATACCCTCCATAGATCCCATTAGACACATTAGAGATTATGAGACTAGGTTTGATAAAAACCCATGGGGTGTTCCAATTATCCTCGAAATGATAATTATGATATGTAAAAGGGGAAATAGTCAGTTTATGGAATGAAATTAAATCCTTGTTGTATATTTTGATAATGGTATTTAAAGTGTTTTTTGGATTAACCTCAAAAGGTTAATGAGTTATGAGATAATTGGTGTGTAATGTAATGAGTGATGAAATGGGGAATTTATAATATTGAAAATTATTTGTAAAGTAATGAACCATGGTAATGATTGATAAATGAAATGGTACACTATGTTTAGAATGGTTGATAAATGGTTTATTGATGTGGATTCATGATTTTTATATATGTGTAAATGTGAATAATGTGGATAGGGTCATGGACTGATTCTCCAATTTCCTGTGGGGTGTCAGACTGCTATTCTAGACCCTCGATTCATGAATTTGAATTAGTGTTGTAATGATGCTCCAAGTATCTAAGATATTGGTGTTAGACTGATGATCCAAGTACCTAAGATTTTGGTTCTATAATAATACTCTAAGTACCTATGATATTGGTGTTATACTAACGCTCTAAGTACCTGAGATAATGATTCTAGATTGATACTCCAATTATCTGTGATAATGGTACTTGGACTGACACTCTAGGGTGCTAAAATGAAATGGAATTAATTTAAATAATGAAATAAATTGAAAGAGTAAATTATAATATCCCTATTTTTATGGTTTAGAATTCGTCATGGGCCGAAGAAGGTATGATTGGTTTGGGTTTCATCATGAACCCAAGAGCCAATGTGGTTAATTAAAGAATAAAAAATGTGGAACCTATTTATTTATATCATTTGTCTTTTATTATTTATACAACAATATACACTATTATAGATTGGATATTTATTTAAACACCATTGGTGGTGGTCTACTAAGTTTTACTCACTCCATACTCAGGCCGCCATCTGGTACCTGAATAGACTTCATGTTTGCAGGTCAGGATAAGGTAAAGAGCCTTTTGTTTGATGGTTGAGTTGGGATTTGAGACGATTCATGGATGAGGGAACCATACATTATGTCGGGACCTAATTGGGAGTTGTTAGTTTTTCTTTATTTTGGGTTTTCATTCGACATTTGACACATATGTTTCATGACATATCTACTGCTTTGGTTTATGGTCATTTTCCCTATTTTTGGATTCTTCATGTGATTCTTGGTCTTTATTGGTTATTGTTTATTATCATTTTGGTTGTTTTTATATTGATTTTTAATATGTATTAGTTTGATAAAGAGGGTATATTCTCCCCACATGACATATTATACCCTCACTAGAAATCGATATCCTTTTGCATATGAGGAGGTGCGCTTGAGGTCATGTGATGAACCAGCTTGGGGAACTGATATATAGCCCCTAGGTTGGGAATTCACAAATTGGTATTATAGGAGGTTTTTTTTCATTTATTTTTTTATTTGGGAAAGGTGGACAAGAGACTAGGATGATCCAGGACTTGGTCATGAGCTCGTTCATGGGAGTATCTAACCCATGTGATGGTGAAAACCCAAGAACCCGTGGTGGGATTGATTTTCTTGATGTTTGTTGTTAAAGTTTAATGTTATTTCAACTTTGGAGATGCACTTATTGTGTGATGTTATAATTTTATGATATTTTAATTTTTGGCCAAAAAATAAGGATATTTGTGTATGCATGCATCATTTTAGGAACATAGGAATTTATGTGACATGCATCATATTAGTTATGCATACAAAATAAAGTTATGTGTGGGTTGTGGGAGTTGAAAATGTTTTTTCTTCTATGAGTAATTTAAAATAAATGGTGTCCAATGATGAATTAATAATGGTTAAAAGATGTTAAATGTGTTAATTTTAAATGGTTAAAAAGGGTGTCTAATGGAAAACCTATATTTATGAAAGTTGTTTACCTTGTGCTAGCCATATCCTAGGTTAAGGATAGTTAATTATATTGATAGTGCCTCGGTTTTGACATTGGTTTAGTGTATGAGGGATAATTTTATTATGGACTTATGTGGATCTCACTTGTTTAAATTTTTTAATGATTTTTTATGTGCCCTAATATGTGTTGTTGGCATTGTAGAGACATGCCTCCATGGTGATGCTTTTTGGTAGGGTTATAGGAGAACATCGCTGGAAGTGAGCCTCTAGTAGTGATAAAAAAGTCCTTGATAGTTCCAGGTGAAGGAGAAGAAGAGAGGTTTCATGAGAACTTCACTCTCTTTATACATTTCATGAAAAGATACCTAGGGTGGGTTGTCAGGAATATGTCTAATTTGACCCGAGAGTTTTTGTTTCATCACCCTTTGACATTCATCAAAGAGGGTGGACCTGAGGTAGCTGAGTTCTAGATTGAGTCCATCCAGATAATCCAAGATCACATAGAGAATCCTCCATAGAAAATATTTAAGTTTCCTACTTATATATTGTGAATACTAGCAAATCACTGGTGGGATATTCAATATTGAGATGATTATTTGAATAGAATGGTGTGGAAGTATTTCTAATATAAGTTCCAGGAACACTTTTACACTAAGACACTTAGGAAAGAGAGGGAAATAAAGCTTATGTGGTTAACTCAAGGATGCATGTCAGTGATGGACTATGTTGGTTTCTTTACCAGTTTACAGCACTTTATCCCAAAACTGGTAGGTTATGGTCATCTATGGAGATAAATTTTCATGATGGACTTAAATATGATATTAATTCTCAAGTTAATATCTTTTTATTGAAGAAGTTTGTTGAGATAGTGAATCAGGCTCTCATTTCTGAGGTGAACCTAAAGGAGGCTTCCATGGGAGGACATGTGGCTTTTTTTGGATGGCCAGAAGGTACGCCTTCTGAGTTTAGGAAGTATAATTATGAGAATTTTCATAGGAGTAGTGTCAAATAGAGTGTCTAGGGTGAAGTATTAGTTACTTAGGTCAGTAATAGAGTGTTTTTCCATCATTGTGGTAAGTCAGGTCACATTTATAGTCAGTGTCCCCAAACACCGATGGAGTGTTGAGCTTGTGGGGGGATGGTACACTTATAGAGGTACTTCAGGAACCCAAGACCAATGGGTAGTGATAGAAGAGCTACGCTGAGATAGAGTACTATAATGGGATCTTCTACCTCGTACCAGTTGGGTAGTGATGGAAGAGCTAGGCTGAGCTATAGTACTAGAAGGGGGTCTTCTACCTCGTACCAGTTGGGTAGTTGGAGTTCTACTGGTTGTGTAGGTAGGGGCGGCAAAAGTGGTACTTCAGGCCAAGATAACACATATTAGTAGAGCATTGTAGCATAGGGGACTTAGATTAGACCACATGGAAGAGGGATAGGCCAATTACTTGCAACTCAGCTTGCACTTGTTAATAGTGAGGTTGGGTCTTCGATAGTCAGTGGTACAATTCTTATAGATTCTACAATTTATAGTGATTTATTTGATATATAAACCTCACATTCCTTTATATCTACCCAACTTGTTAATGTTTTGAGTATGATGATGGGGTTTGTTGGTGGTTTTATGACAATTGACACCTTGATAGGTGTATGGTTGAAAGAAATTTGTCTATACAAGGGGTGTGCCCTTGAGGTTGGTGGGTATCATTTCTTTTGGGATCTTTACATACTTGTGATGTCAAGTTTTAACTTGATTTTGGGTATGGAATAGTTGGTATCGTATCGATCCCATGTCAGTTATTATCAAAGGAGAGTAACCTTTATATCTCCCTAGGGTAATAGTTGTGTTCATCGATGAGAATGGGATATCCAAGAAAGTTGTGGGGGAAGTTCATCAACAACTAGGAAAGCTCACCACCAGGGTTTATATCCTTTTGTTGGATTAAAGGGGTGTAAATAATAGTGTATTTACAACTATAGTAGATTGGTTTCATGACATGTTTTATAAATACTTCTCAAGGCTACCACTTGAGAAAGATTCCGAGTTTATGATTGAGTTGATCCCTAGAGCTGAGTCAGTTTCCATTCCTCCTTATCGAATTAAACAAGATCTTTAAGTGATTAAGAATCAACTAGAATAATTTATGGATAAGGGATTTATCCATTTGAGTACATCACTATGGGTTTCCAAAATCTTTTTTCCCAAGAAGTTTTATGGAACTTTATGATGATACGTCAATTACAGAAAGTTAAATAGGATGAAAGTTAATAATCGGTATCTTATTCCACATATCGATGATCTTTTTGACTAGTTAAAGGGTTCTTGTGTGTTCTCCAAGATCGATATGAGGTTAGGGTATCATTATCTTAGAGTGAGACTTTATGATATACCATGGATGGCATTCAGGAGTAAGTATGGAATGTATGAGTTTATTGTAATGTCTTTTGGATTTAAAAATGCTCCAACTATGCTTATAGCTTTTATGAACCAAATATTACACCTGTTTTTGAAATATTTTTTTTTTGTTTTTTCAATGAAATCTTGGTGTTCTACTAGACTCATGATGATCATTCCAAACATCTTGGCATCATCCTGAGTACACTAAGAGAGTATAGGCTATACATCAAGCTATCTAAGTGTCAATTTTGGAATAAAAAGTTACACTTCTTAGGTCACATAATCTCTAATTAAGGTTTGTCAATAGACCTAGAGAAAGTTTAGGAAATTATTTCTTGGGATAATCCTAATATTTTTTTTGATATTCAAAGATTTTTGGGTTTGGAGGGATATTATAGAAGATTAATACAAGACTTTTCTTGCTTGGAAGTGACTATTTTAGTCTTAAACAAGAAGTCTATAAAGTTTTAATGGTCTAGAGCAAGTGATAACGCTTTCTAGGAGTTAAATAAGTGTTTTAACACTGCATAGATTCTGATCCTACCTGATTTTTTTAGGGTTATAGCTTGTTTTGTGATGCATATGGGATTGGAATTGGGGTGGTATTGATGTAGAGTGATTGATTCATGGTGTATGGATCACGAAAGTTGAGGCCACATGAATGGAATTATCATATGCATGATCTTGATTTTTCTATGGTGTTTTATGTCTTAAAGTGTTGGTGGAATTACCTATTGGGTGAAAGTTTTATTTAGTATACCAACCACAAAAGTTTTAAGTATATCTTTTTGAAATGAGGCTTAAATCTTCAGTGGTGGAGATGGGTTGAGTATATGATGTTGGGACTAGGTTGGATAGAAAAGGTTTTTAGAAGTTAGAAGAAATTTTTTTTCCAAGTGTATTGTCTTTTTTTTTCAAAAATGATCAATCAATTCACTTTGTAAAAGTCAAAAATCAGACTGAAAAATCATATTCTGAAAATTGGACTCACTTTGCTTAAGAAATTCCATCATATTAAGAATGTGTTTTCTGGAAGAAACTATTTATTGGAATTACTTTGGGTCTATAATGAAATTAAAATCATAATTAGGTGTTTCTTTAGAGTCTACCTAGCTCTGATATAAACCTGATGATGCTTTTATACTTTGTATTTCCCAAAAATCATAAGTAAGTTTTAAAACTTGTGGTGATATATTGATGAAGTAAAGGGGGAGAAGAAGTGCTCCCAATTGTATTTGGGTCAATTGTATTTAGTTCAATCATATTCAAAATAATTGTATTCAGACCAATCAAATTTAGGTTCATATTAGAAAGAAAGAAGTTACTATAAAGGATGGGAAGTTATAAAACTTTCCATTATAAGTCAGACGATGTTGAAGCTAATCTTCAGCGTAATAAAATTCATGAAGGAATTCATGATTACAAGAAAAATTTTATGATAAAAGGAATTTTATGATACTTTCTGATCTCAAATAATTAGATTCAAATTTGTGTGAAGTCTAGGAAGGTTTTCTTGATCGTAATAAGATAAACCAAATGTGTTGGTTTTTAGTCAGACTAAAATACAAAAGATTTAAATCTTTGGAGAAATAATTTGATGAGATTAAAAATTATAAAAGATAATGAAGTTGATCACTGAAATATATTTGGTATTATATTCAGAAAAGAAGAAGTAGAAGTAGTTAAAGAAGTTTGAAAGAATCTGTTGTCTCTTTCGTAATGAAGAAATCTTAATGAGAATTTGTTCTAAGAATTGTAATGAGAATACATATGTTTTCCTTATTACATTTTTTTTAGAGAAATGTAATGAAGAAACTATTGGTTAACAGATGATTCCATCCTAATGAGTAAATTTGAATGAGAATATAGTCTTTCAGGTGGTGCAAAGCAATGTAATGAAATACCTTCAGTTCTGATTTGTTTTTAAGTGGGTTAAGAAAATCAGAGTGACAAAATTCCTTTATTTTAATGAAGAAATTTTATTTGGAAGTTATAATTGGAATCAAATTTAGACTAAAGATTTATTATAAAGACTGAAGCATTGAAAAGGTCAAAGAGAGATCTAAAAATTACGTAGATTTGAATATTCAAAAATGTTTTGAATAAGTCAAAGAGAGATCCAAAAATCAAGGATATTTGAATATTCAAAAAGGTATTGAATAATTCAGAGAGAGATCCAAGATTTAAAAAAGATTAAAAATTTGGGAAATTTGGTGAAGCAGGAAAACCTTTTTAGAATCCCTCTTAAACCATTTTTGTGTGTCTATAAAAGGAGGAGGATACTTTATGTATTATAAGACTTGAATTTCTCACGAAAGAGGAGAGATAATCTCTGTAATTCTAGAAAGAAGAGGTTTTTGGATTGTGTTTTCTTGAAGAAGTTAGTTTGATAGAAGAATAAGAAAAATTAAGAAGATCATATTCAACGTTTTTGGACTGGACTAGGATTTTCATACTGAAGAAGAAGAAGTTCAGGATTGTTTCAGTGGTATTCTAAGAGATTATTTATTTTTTTATTGAGAAATTGGACTTGGGAATTGAACTGGGAAATCAGATTTAGAATCATTATGAAGTCTAGGAGGTTCTTACCAGCTTCTGGGAAATAAAGTGAATAATTGTTTTGAAATATAATATTTTTGAAAGTTGATCAAGAAGCATTATAACATGTTTTCTACAAAAAAAATATTACATAATTCTGTGTTACTTGAATCACTTGAACTATTGTATTGAACATAGTACTACATGAGTTTAAGGGAATATCCTACTTTTTATATTCCACATAAAAGGATAGTTTTCTAGTTGATTGTGTGGTATTGTATTATTTCTGAACCATACTAAGGACTAGATACTCTTGTTGAATAGTGAACCTTATAAATTATTTTGTTCTTGTGGTTGTGTGTTTTATTTGTTTTCAGTAGAGAAATAAATCTTTAACAATAGGATAAGGTTATTTATAAAGTAATGAAACTTAAAAGAAAAATATATCACTGATTCATCCCCTCCACCTCTCAGTGATACTTGAATCCTAGCTTGGTAATCTCAATTGTTATCAGAGCGAAGGTTCCCTTCATTTACTCTTTGATGAAGTTTTAAAGATAATTTTTGATGGATAATTTTAATTTTGTTAATAGTAAGTGGATTCAAATATTTTATATAAATAACTATCATATCTGAAAAGAGATAATTGTGCCTTATCTTATATCTTGGTGAAAAGTTGGAAGATTCTAAAATTGTTGAAAATATCTTTAGAATCCTTCTTGAAAAGTTTGATTCCAAATTTTCCTCATTGGAAGATAGATATCCTAAAACTCTAGCTCTATATTATCTTCATAGTACTCTAATTACTTATGAAATGATAAGGGATAAAGTTATCAAGGGAAAAACAAAAGTTGATAGAGAAATGTCTTTCAAAGCCACCAGGAAATAAAATTTTAAGAAAGTTATTGAGGAAGATGATGTTTCTGACTCTAACTCTAAAAATGAGGTATGTAAAAATATTGAAAAAGAAATATCCTTGCTTTCTAAAAATGTAAGAATAGGTACAGGAAAATATAAAGGGAAACTTACCTTAATTTTTTTTTAATGTGGAGTCATTGGGAACTTTACGAATAATTATCCTTAAAGAAAGAAAAAAGAAGATAGTGATGAAGAAGAAAGAAGGACAAGAAGGTCGTGGAAGAAATAGGGTGGTAAGGATAAATATTTTTTCATAGAGAAAGATAAAAAGTTCTTCAAATCTAAAAGAAGTATCTTTTTGTCTAAAGATAAATAAGAAAAAGATAGTGAAGTTGAATCCAAAAAAATCTTTTAAAAAAACCGGAGAGAATACTTTTATTATAATAGTGAATAATAAAGAATTCATAATCAAAAATTATAAATAATAAGAAGAAACCCAATTAGAGTTTCATCTTATGGAATAATTGAAAGAATGTATGGGGAAGATTGTAAGGCTTGAAAAAGAAATCAGGAAGCTAAAAAATAAAAATTCTTCATCAAACATTCAAGAATATTTTCCTAATGATAAATTCAAGATGTTGGAATAGATTGATGATTTGAATAAATAACTTGAGAAATAAAATAATCATAATGAAAATCTAGAAGTAAATATGAAGGAAAAGTTCTATTAATAATATTATTATTTAAAACAGAAAGGTTAGTGGTCAAAAAAGTTTTGTTAAGAAGGTTTTTGAGAAATATACTTATAAAATCATTCAATCTGAAAGTTTCATAGTAAAATACTATTTCTATTGATACTACTAGTATTATGATGTATTTATACATATGGAAAATATGTTTTGGTTTAATAAAAAAAACTACTACTATTGCACAAGTTATGAAAGTCAAGGTTTGGGGGGAGTCAATCCTATCAAAATAAGAAGTATGATAAGGAAGTTCAGAAGAAACCTAAGAAGGTTGGTGTGAAAGTTGAGAATAGGTTACAACCCATGGAAACTATTTGTGAAAAATGTAAACAACCTGGACATCTTGATAAGGGTTGTATTTTTTTTTACCAACACAATAAAAGTTTCTTATCAATTCTCAGAATTTGGAGGTGAAGAAAGAAAAGGGAAAATAAAAAACTCTTGTTGTTGAAATCGCTTTGAAATATATAAAAGGATAACAACCTTGGATTATTGATAATGGGTGTTCTTATCATATGATAGGATAGTTGAAGTTGTTGAAGAATTTGAAAGACTTCAAATAAGGAATAGTTACATTTGGAAATGACAAATCTCTAAGAATCAAAAGTGTTGGATCAACCATCATTGGGAAATAAAAGATATAATCCAAGAAATATTTATATTTTTATGGGATGAAACACAACATGATGAGTGTTTTATAACTTTATTATGAGGTTAAAAAGTTATATTCAGAAAATATGTGTTTTTTTTTTGAAAAGTAAAGAATATGGAAAGATAGTTACATGAGTCCAATGTAAAAAAGTAAACTTGTTCCAAGTTGGTGAAATACAAAACTATTGTTACTTGGGTATGGTGGAAGAAAATAAGTTATGGAATAAAAGGCTAAGACACATGTTTCAAAGAAACATGATAAATTTATCAAAGTGATTCAGTGTTTAAGATATTCTTGATATGTCAAGAAGAAGATATTGGTGTTGCACTATTTGTCAAAAGGAAAAAATTACTAACTCAGTGCATAAGAAAGTTGAGATTTGTTCAAAACAACCCCTTGAACTTATTCATTATGATATCTATGGTCCAATAAGAAAACAATCAACTAATGGATATAAGTACTTTATCACTTTCATTGATTACTTTACTCTCATTACTTGTTTTATGTATATGAAATATAAGTTAGATTCTTTAAAAATGTTTAGAAGTTTCAAGTGGAAAGATGAGAAAGAATGTAATTATTTAGTGAAAAAGTTGAGAACTAATAATGTTGGTGAATACAAAAATAAAGAATTTGAAATTTATCTTAAGAATCATGGAATTCAGCATTAATTTAGTTCACCATATATTCCTCAAAAAATTTGGTTATTGAAAGGAAGAACTAAAGTTTGGTGGAAATGGGGAGAACTATGTTACTAGAACATGGTCTTTATCATTAATTTTAGAGGAAATCTATGAGTAATTATTTGTATATCCAAAACTAATGTTTCTATGGGAAAAGTTCAGATATGACTCCATATGAAATGTTTTATGGAAAAACTCCAAGTTTGAAACACTTAAGAGTTTTTGGGAGTTCATTCATCATAAAGAAGAAAGGTGGAAACCTTGGAAATTTTGAACAGAGAGGTGAAGATAGAATTTTTCTTGGTTATGATTTGGAAGGAAGAGGATATAGATGTTTTAAAAAATAGATAAGAATAATTTTTTATTCTACTAATGTGAATTTTTTTGAAAAGGTTTATGATGAAAAATAGACTTATGCTAATAATGAAGTTGAGTCGGATAAGGAAATTTTTTTTGACAATTATAGTAAGGATGTCGATGGTGTTAATCCTAATTAAGAAGGAGAATTAGACTCAGCTATTTCAAGTGATGAGGATAAACTCAAATTACTCATCCTAGGTTGAGGAAGCTAGTGGAGGCTCAAAACATTATTGGTTATCAACATTAGAAGGTTCAAAAAAGAATAACTTCAAAAATTATTACACATACTAATTTGTATTAAAACGTAGTGATGAAAGATGTGAATGAAGATTTTGAGCATCCATAATGGGTTTAGGATATGGATGAAATGATTGATTAGATATAAAAGAATGATAATTGGTAACTCTTACCCAATCCAGATAATAAAAATGTTATTGTTACAAAGTGGGTTTTCCATAAAAAGCTTAATGAATAAGGTGAAGTGATAAAGAAGAAAGTAAGATTAGTATGTAAAGGTTACCCATAAATTGAAGGTTTTTATTTTGATGAGACCTTATTTATAGTTTCAAGGTTAGAAATAATCATATTTTTTCTTGATATTGTTGCACAATGAAGTTACAAAAAAATTCAAATGGATGTGAAGTCTTCATTTCTGAATGGGGATCTTGATGAGGAAGTTTAAATTGAATAACCTTGTGGATTTATTATTAGAAAAGATGAAATATATGTGTGTAATCTGAATAAATCCTTGTATGGGATAAAACAATCTCTAAGATAATGGTATTACAAATTAGATACTTTCATGAGGAAGATGAATTTTAAGAAATTAAGATTTGATAGCAATCTTTATATAAAGGAAAGTTAGGAGTTTTCCCTCATCGTAATTGTTTATGTTGATGATATTATCTTTGCTGGGAATGATAAAAGATCTTGTGAATGATTTGTTGAAGCGATAATTTTTTTTGAGATGTACATACTAGGAGAAATGAAATACTTTCTTTGGTTACAAATTTTAAAAAATAAGAAATACATTTTTATTTCTCAAGAAAATTATGCTAAGTAACTTATTAAGAAGTTCAAAATGGAAAATTTAAAACCAATTTCCACACCAATTTTAGTTGGAAAAAAGTTTTATAAGGATGGATAAGTCAAGGAAGTTGATCAAATAGAGTTTCATAAGCTTATTGGAAGTTTATTATATTTTAATTCCTCAAGACCTGATATTTGTTATATCATTTCCATATGTGAAATATTTTAGAGTGATCCTAAATAATTACATTTACTTTCTAGAAAAATAATTATCATATATATCAAAGGCACAATAAATTTTTAAATCAGGTAGGATAGCTCAAAAAGTATTGACTTTTTGGTTATTTAGATGTTGATTGGGAAAAAACTATTAATGATAGAAGATCCACATCTGGTGGAGTTTTCTTTCTGGGGAAAATTTGAGTTAGTCGGAATATAAAGAAACAAGATTTAGTAACTCTTAGTATGGATGAATCTGTGTATGTTGTTTCCACTCAAGATTCTACCCAACTTATGTGGATGAAAACTCATTTGGAAGACTTACTTATTGAAGTAAAGTTACCCTTACTATTGATATGTGATAATAAAAGTTCAATCTACCTTACAAAGAATCTGGTACAACATTCTCATTCAAAACATATTGACATAAAGTACCACTTCATCAATGAGCATGTGGAAAAGAATGAATTATATCTGGAGTATGTTCCTACATCGAAACAAGTTTCTAACATATTCACAAAACCTTTACCAAAGGTACCTTTCTATAAATTGAGTTTGAACATGGGCATCCAACCTCTTTCACGTCAAGGTTGAGTTATGTGTTTTTGTTCCCTCTCTCATCTTATATTTGGATATTGTCATCAAGGGGGATAATTGATTCATAAATATATCCTTACAGAAGCAAGTATGAATAAAGGGGTCATTGTGGGTAAGCTGTGAATCTAGAATTTAAGTGTGTGAACTAGTCTAACTATTTGTTGGAGCAGTTATAGGAAAAATCGGACTAACAAATCGTATTTAGGAAATCAGACTCACTTTGCTTAAGAAATACCATCATATTGAGAAGATATTTTTTGGAAGAAAAGGTTTATTGGAATCACTTTGGGTCTGGAATGAAAGGAAAATCATAATGAGGTGCTACTTCAGAGTTTAACTGGATTTGATATAAACCTATTGATGATTTTCTATTTTTTATTTCTCACAATAATTAAGTTGTAAAAATTATGATGCTATCTTGATTAAGGTAAGGGAGAGAATAAGTGTTGACAATCATATTTGGGTCAATTGTATTTGGGCCAATCGTATTCAGGATAATTGTATTTAGATCAATCACATTTGTGTTTGAACTGGAAATAAATAAGTTACTGGAAAGGATGGTAAGTTACAAAACTTTCCATTATAAGTCAAATGACTCTAAAGATGATATTAAATGTAATTAAATTCATGAATGAATTCATGATTATAAGGTAAATTTTGTGAACGAAGGAATTTGCTAAAGATTTTTGGTCTTAGAGAATCGGATTCAGATTTTTGTGAAGGCTAGGAAGGTTTTCTTGATCATAATGAGAGAAACTAAAGGTGTTGGTTTTTAGTTAGACCAAAATCCAAAAGATTTAAATATTCAAAAAATAATTTGATGATTTTCATAATCAGAAAAGAGAAATAATTTGAGTGTTGAAAGATATTTGGTATCGTATTCAGAAAATAATAAGTATAAGTGGTTAAAGAAGTTTGAAAGAATCTATTGACTTCTTCATGATAATGAAATTGAAATGAGAATTGGTTCCAAGAATTTTAATGAGAAGACATATGTTTTCCTTCTTACATTCAGTGCAGAGCAATGTAATGAAGATACTATTGTTGAAAATTTTCTTTCATATTAATGAGGAAATTGGAATGGGTAGATAGTATTTTAGGTGTTTTAGAGTAATGTAATTAAATATATTCAGTTCTGATTTTTTTCAAGTGAATTAAGAAAATCAGAGTGACCAAATGCCTTTATCGTAATAGAGAAAACATATTCAGAAATCAGAATCGGAATTAGAATAGAACTAGAGATTTGTTAAAAAGTATGAAGAATTTAAAAAGTCAAAGAGAGATAAAAAAAATTAAGTAGATTTAAATATTTGAAAATGTATTGAATATTTCAAAGAGAGATCCAATATTTAAGGAAGATTAAAGATTTGGGAAATTTGGTGAACTGGGAAATCCTTTTCAAAATCCTACATAAACCATTTTGGCATGTCTATAAAAGGAGTATGATACTTTGTGTATTCTAATACTTTCATCGCTTGAAAAAGAGGAGATATAATCTCTACAATTCTAGTAAGAAGTGGTTTTTGGATTTTGTTTTCTTGGAAAAGTTAGCTAGATAGAAGAAGAAGAAGAAGAAGAAGAAGAAGGAAGAAGATCATATTCAGAGTTTCTGGACTGTACTGGGAAATTAGAATGGGATTTTTGGACTAGATAAGAAGAAGTTTAGGATTGTTTCAATAGTATTCTAATAGAGTATTATTTTTCATATTGAGAAATCAAACTTGGTAATCAGACTGAGAAATCAGACTAAGTATCATTACAAAGTCTACGGAGTTCTTACCAGCTTCTGGGTAAGAAAGTGAATAATTTTTTTGAAAGATTTTATTTTTGAAATTTGATTAAGAAACACCATAACATGATTTTTACAAAAATTGTATTACATAATTTTGTGATACTTGAAGCACATGCACTATTGTATTGAACATAGTGTTACACAAGTGTAAAGTCATATCATACTCATTTCATTCCACACAAAAGGATTGTTTTCTAGTGGATTGTGTGGTATTGGATTATTTTTTACCATACCAAAGACTAGATACTCTTGTTGAGTATTGAACCTTGTAAATTCTTTTGTTCCTATGGTTGTGTGTTTTATTTATTTTCAACAAAGAAATAAATCTTTAACAGGAGGTGAATGTTGTTTATAAAGTAAAAAAACTTTAAAAAAAAGATATCACTAATTCACCCCCTCCCTCTCACAGTGATACTTGAATCCTATTTGGGTAATCTCATATGCAGTTGTTTGATTTTGAGTTGGCCTATATGCTAGGAAAATGAAACAATGTTGCTAATGCTTTGAGATAAAAGCAACAAACTCAGGAAATCTGGGAGTCTAGTTCTGAGTAGAAGATTATGGATTTTTTTGCTGATATGCATATAGAGGTTGAGGAGGTCCAGAATTATATGACCCTCATATCCTTATTATTTGATTCAACACATCTGATCTGGATCAAGGAGAGGTGGTATGAGAATCTAGAGTGTTTTTCCTTGAGGTAAATCCATGAAGGTGGGGAGTTACCTTCCGATTGGACTATAGATGAGTATGAGATCATCTATGTCTGGGTATATGTTTTTGTGCCTATGTGTATGCGAGAGGAGTTTACAGGTTAGTTTCATGTATCAAAGTGTGAAATGAACCCTAGTTTGACAAAAATTCATTGTGACCTTTATAGGTAATATTGGGGTCTAGGAATGAAGAAAGAGATCACATGTTTTGTGACACAATGCTACACCTTTCATTAGGTGAAGACTAAGCATCAATGACCTACTGGATTGTTATAGACATTTTCCATTATGGAGTTCAAATAGGACGATGTTACCATATACTTCATGTTGTCCCTTCTAAGGACACCTTAGAATAATGACGTGATATGGGTAATTGTGGATTGGTTTAAAAATTGTCCCATTTCTTTTCATTTAGGGATACATTCATGGTTGATCGGTTAGGAGATATGTATGTTTGAGAGATAGTCTATTTTTATGGGGTTCTATGGAGTATAGTTTCATATTGTGATTTGTGATTTACTTCATGCTTCTATAAAGTCTTGCAAAAGGATCTGGGTACTCAGGTTTTTCTAAGTACATATTTTCACCTATAGACGAATAGTAAATCATAACACACTATTTAGGTGTTGGAGGAAATACAGTAGGCATGCATCCTATATTTTGGTGGGTATTTGGAGAATCACTTAGCGCTGGTTTAGTTTTCCTATAACAATAGTTATCATGATACTATACAAATGGAACCATATGAGACACTTTATGATAGTCTATGTAGATTACCTCTATGTTGGATGGAGGCGGGTGGGTCAGATTTATTAGGACCGAGTATTGTGTAAGAGATGTCGGAATAGGTTTAGTTGATTTGAAAACATATGGCTATAGTGAAGAGTATAAATAATTCTTATGATGATCGATGTTGTTGACCTATTGAGTTTATAATAGTTAATCATGTATTATTTTAAGTGTCATCGAGATTGGGTAACCTTAGGATTTGGAAGTATAACAAGTTAGAACCTAGGTTTTTTAGACCATTTGATATTGTGGAGACTATCATACTGATGGAATATTGTTTGGCTCTTCCATAGATATATAGTTCTATTCATGATGTTTTTCATGTGTCAAAGCTCTAGAAATGTCACCCTAACCCTTATCATGTGATTTATGTTGATGATGTTGAGCTTGAGACTGATGTGTACTTTGGCGATCATCTAATTCTTATTGTGAATCAAAGTGATAAAGTTTTATAGGAAAAGACTGTGTCATTATTCCAAGTGTTGTGGAAACATGGGAGAGGGAAGAAGATATACAGGCCCAGTGGCCCAACCTTTTCACCTAAGAGGTTTAGTGATGCTTGTAAGTACATCTTGAGGAATATTTTTTATAAGGTGGGGAGATTGTAGTATCATAACCTTTATAGAGTGTTATTTTACTTGTTTCTAGGTAATTTTTACCGTTTTTTAATCTCATTTTGGCTGAATCTTGTCTCAGGTTCATTCATGTGAGTTTTTGATGTTTTTGGTGGTTTTTTGGGTGGTGTGTGGTTGGCACGTGGTTTTCCCAAACTATGCACCCACCCTAGAGAACCATGCACCCCTTTTATAGTGGGGTTTTCATAGTTTGTACATAGTTTCACAAACCATGTGACTTTAGGAGAAACCATGCACCCCCTGAATAGTAGGAGAACACAGTTAGGGCACAGAGTTTTTCAAACCATGTGGCTCATCCAGGAAACCATATGGTCAGAATTTTAAACCTCTGAAAATTAAATTAAAATTTCCTAAAACCCCTATTTTATATCTCTAATCACCCCCACTTGGACTAATATGTTTTCCCTTTCTCTTGGAGGCTCTCTAGAGGGTTCCTTATCCTATTAAACCCTTTCTCTTGTGAATTGAAGATCCAGTGAAAGAAGATCGGCTCTTAACTAGTATGTGATTCCTTCCTTGTTTAGGTTCCTCTATCTCCTATTTTATTTCACCTTGGAGAGGGATAAATTCTTTCATTGTTGATGTTATAGATCTAGGTTTTATTGGATCTTATTTCATTGGGTATTTATCCAAGTTTTTGATCCTAGATCTTATTCTTCATGGTGATTTTGGTCATTCTACCTCAAATTAAGGGCTAAGGTTGGGTGTGCATTCATCAATGATCCTAAAGTAGGTGGTCTATATACTTATTACCATATTCTTAATTCCTTTATCATGTATTTAATTTTTCCATTGTGTTTCCTATTTGTGCAATTGATTTTTGATTAATAAATTTGAATTAAACCCTATACAAATTGTGAGACCCTCTACAAATCTCATTAGACCCATTGGAGATTATGAGATCGGGATTGATGGAAACCCATGGGGTGTTCCCATTATCCTTGAAATGATAATTAATATATGTAAAAGGGGAAAAAGTAGGTTTATATAATGGAACTAAATCCATGTTTCATGGTTTGATAATGGTATTTAAAGGGTTTTTTGGCTTTACCTTGAAAGGTTAATGACTTATGAGATAATTGATGTGTAATGTAATGAGTGATGAATTGGGGAATTTATCATGTTGATAATTATGTGAAAAATAATGAACCATGTATATGATTGATAAATGAAATGTCACACTATGTTGAGAATGGTTGATAAATGGGTTATTAATGTGGATATATGATTTGTATATATGTGTATAGGGTGTTGCAATGATGCTCTAAGTGCCCATGGGGTACCAAATAGATGTTATAGGCACCCGATACAAGCATGTGAATTGGTGATAGGATGATTCTCCAAGTACCTGAGATATCTTTGTTGGAATAATACTCCAAGTACCTAAGATTTTGGTGCTATATTGACACTTTAAGTACCTGTGATATTGGTGTTCAACTGATGGTCCAAGTACTCGAGATAATGATGTTGGACTGATGCTCCAAGTATCTGTGATAATGGTACTCGGACTAACACTCTAGGGTACCAAAATGAAATAGAATAAATCTGAATAATGAAATACCTTGAAAGAATAAATTGTAATATCCCTACGTGTATGGTTTGGACTTCGGCATGGGTCGAAGCAAGTATGATTGGTTTGGGTGTCATCGTGAACCCAAGGGTCATTGTGGTTAATTAAAGAATAATAAATGTGAAACCTATTTATTTATAGAATTTTTATTTTATTATTTATAAAACCATATACACTATTATAGATTAGATATTTCTTTAGACATTGTTGGTGGTGGAATACTGAGTTGTATTCACACCCTTCTCAGGTCGTTGCTTGGTACCTGAATAAACTTCATGTTTGCAGGTCAGGATAAGGGAAAGATCCAAATTTTCAATGGCTAAGTTGGGATTCAGGATGGAGCATGGATGGGGGAACTAGACATGATTTAAGGACCCACTTGGGAGTTTTCAATTTGTATTTATTTTGGGTTTTCATTTAACACTTAACACATATATGCATGACATATATAATTTTTTAGTTTATAGTCATTTTCCCTATTTTGAGATTATTCATGTGATTCTTGGTCTTTTTTTATTTTTTATTATCATTTTGGTTGTTTGTATATTGATTTTTGGTTATGTATTACTTTGATAAAGTGGGTATAGTCTCCCCACAAGACATATTAGACCCTCGCTACTAGTCAACAACCTTTGGATTACGGGGAGACAATATTTAGATCATATAATGAACCATATCAGGGCACCGTTATGTGGAACCAAGGTTGTGATGTCACAACTTTCTTCAAGATATAGAATCTTCACTTAAACTTATAAAAAAACCTCCTTAATATGGTATTCAAATCCATTGGTTTGCTTTATGTAGATCTTCTATTCCAAATCACCATGAATTAAGGTAGTATTAACATCCATCTACTCCAAGTGAGGATCATCAGGATCAATACTACTCAACACCATCTAAATGATCGTATTCTTAACTACTGGTGATAAAATTTCCAAGACATTGATTCCTACCATCTTTTGGAATCATTTCACCACCAATCATGCCTTATATCTTCTATTTTCATCAAATTCTTCCTTTAAATGGAAAATCCATTTTTTCTCTAGTGCACACTTTCATTTTTGTAGTTTATCTATCTCTCATGTTCCTTTTAACTTTAAGGATTTCATGTTTTATTCCATAGATAACTCCTAATATTTTGAGTCCTAAAGCATTGTTACCTATTTTGAGAATTTGGGTTCCCTAAAATCCATTTTAAGTAAGAAACTATCATTGACCCCATACCTTTAGACTGGCCATCTGACGCTAGAAGATATTCTCAACTCTTCTTGAGATTCTAATATTTTTGGTGATGTAATTTTTGGTTCTCTAGTTGTCAATTGTTTAACATCTAGAGCTCTCCCTCAAGCTTTAGCGGACCTTGATCATTTTATCACATATTTAACTATTTTAATTTCTGGTGAACCTGTAATTATATTTATAGTTTCCGTATCTTTTGAATTTCTAGTATTTTTTTACTAATCAAATTTCACTTCAGTAGTTGGAATCTTTCCCTTAGCTTCTAATTCAGTTAAGTTTTGATCCTTACATAGGATCTTATCATTAAACAGAACATTATGACTTCTAATGATAGTGTTCTTGTCATCATCCCATAGTCTAAATTCAAAATATTTATTATCATATCCCATGAGAAAATAATCTTTGTGCATGTCCTATGGCTTGTCCCTATCCTTTTCATCAATAAGGGTAGATGGTAAACTTATAAAAAAATTTAGGTATCCAAATTATAGTGAATAACTAGACCATATCTATTCTAATAGAATTTTTCCCATAGTATTTTGTGTACTTATATTGGATAAGTATATTATGATGTTGATTACTTCCACCCAAATGTCCTTGGATATTTTAGATTGCACACACATGCATCTTTCCTTCTCATTCAAAGTCTAATTAATTATCTCTACCACACTATTCTATTATTATATCCAAGGTAATATCCTCTCAAGCATGTTCCCATTCTTCCAACAGAAATTCCAAAAGTTACTTCCATTGTACTCTCCATTATTCTCTAACCCAAGGCATTTCAATTTCCATACACTCTCTCTTTTTTCCATATATTTCCACTATGTAAAAGCACTGAAAATATAAAACTCATATTTAAGTAAATACACCCAAACCTTCCTTGTTTGAACATCAGTAAAAGTGATGGAGTAAATTAATAATCCATGATATCAAATTGGGGGATATCTCCATACATCCGAGTGAACTAACTCTAGCTTTCGAGCTCAAGGATTCTATTTATTCAAGTTTAATGAAACTAATTTTACTTTCCTAGCACAAAGCTCTCAGAAATTCCAATCGTTGTTTGATTGGGATTTAGAATTCCATTTTTATCTATAACCTTCATGTTTTTATCACAAATGATGCCAAATTTGTAGGAGTTATTCATGGATGAATAAATAAACTCCTTAGGATTCAATGAAACTTGGAATATAGATTAGCTAATGGGAGTAAATTGAGTACTAGAGAACAAATGGGTTTTATATTTTAATGAAGAAGTTGAAAGAGTTGGAAGATAAAAGGTATTATTGGTGGTGAAAGGATAACAATATAATGAAGGAATCTATTTCTTAGAAGTGCTCTCACTCTTAGTTAAGCATACTACCATATGGACGGTGTTGGGAATTATTGCTTCTTCTGCTCTATAATTAGAGTATATGGATGTTAAAACTACCTTTATTTATAGTGGTTTTGGTGATTAAATCTATATGAAGAATCCAAATGGATTTTATGACCATCATAAGGATGTCCTTGTTTATAAGTTTAAGAGAATCCTCCACAGCTTGAAGTAGGAACCTAGTCAGTGGAAGCATGAGTTTGAAACTTTCATGAATGAGAAAGTCTTCATGTGTTGTGCCTTTGGTCATTATTATTATCTAAAGTTATGGGATGATGGTATTTACATCATAATTCTACTCTACATGGATAATATGTTTTTAGCAGGTTATAGAATTCATGGATTTATAATTTGAAGATTAAGTTGTTCATAAGATTTGAAATGAAGGATCTTAGTCATTCCAAGAAAATATTTGGGATGTGGATAGAGAGGGATAGAAAATTAAGTACTCTGGTGTTATATCGTAAAGATTACATTCAAAATATCTTCAATAAATTTGGTATAAACTGATGTAAATTTCTCTCAAACCCCCTTATTGGACACTTCAATCTATCCAATCTGCATACACCAGCGTCAGAAGATGAAGCTCGATACATAGAGAAAATGTTGTATAAATCATTTTTCAAAATTATAAGGTATATGATGATATGTACATAGCTATATATTTCCTTTGTAGTGGGAGTAGTCATTCAATTTATGTCAGACCTTGAAAGGGAACATTAGGAAGATGTGAAATGGATCATCCTATACTTGAAAGAATTGAAATATATAGTGATCGCCTCATTGAATAAGTTGATGATGATTGAAAGATAATTTGAGGTAAAGGAGTAGAGTTAAATATATCAAACCCATCCTAGTGTGTTGTCACTATGGAAAAAGGGATCACCTCAAGAAGGATTGTTGAAAGCATAAGGGAAATTTCGAAAGATCAACTTCCAAATGAGTAAGTTCCATTAGATCAACTAAGGAAAGTAGTTGAAATTTACTTATGAGTTCCAACACTATAATGGTTTCTTAGATTATAGATTTTATAGTATTTTACCACTCCATAGGTGATAAAGGATGTATGATAAGTTTTGTGTTTAGAATATTTGAAAGAGTGCATCTAGCGGGTGATAAATCTCTTGATATCATGGGGAAGGGATATATTAAAGTTTAGTTGAAGAATATAAGATTTATTATTCCAAATAAATTTCACTATATTCCAAGACTTTATAATAACTTTATTTAATTTTGTCTATTATATTACACCAGATATGGAACTAACTTTACTTATGGAGTGTGGAATATCACTCATGGATATCTTATCCTAGCTAGAGGTGTAAAGTATGTCACATTGAATATGAACTAAAGGATTGAAGATGATATGCTTTATTAAAATTTAATAATAAAAAATTCTTATCTTTTGAGATATAGTGTTGGGAAAAATAATGAGAAATTTATAAAGACTATAGTGGAATAGGGCATGTTAAAGTTAGAATATTCAAACTTTGGAAGTTTCAAGAGTTGTATACTCAGTAAGAAGTGGGGGTGTGTTTTTCATAGGTGTTGGAGAATTCCAAATTTTATATTTAAATTATTAATCAAGTGGGAGATTATTGGGGTTGTGGAGTCACTTCAAAATCCAAAAACTTCTCACAAAAGGTAGGCCCAGACATCGTATACAACCCCTACCTTCTCACTTGAGGTTGTGTCCTACCAATACCTTATCACTCAAGGTGAGGAAAAACCTTGGGATCTGTCATTATCCACACCAAGATTCATTGCATATCACATACATATAAGATCAAGAAGGGAAAATAACCCATATAAAAATCTCTCCAACTCATTACAGGGAATAATTCACTTGGAGCCTAGCCCCTCATCCCAACAAACATCTTCATCCAGTCATCCCCACATGCTGCCATCAAGACCATCTTGGTCACCCAATAATTATTGTACCTATCTCTCTCGTGGTTTTTTCATGATCACAATTACTCAATTATGTATCTAACAGTTCCATTTGTGTGGATGGAAATTTCATTATTAAGATTACATATGTTGATCTGAATGAAATAAATTAAAGAATATTATCAAAGTTGTATGATCAAGTTGAATCATTTGAAGGGGAATTGAAGATATTTTTTAAGTCTTAATAGACTTTTTGATTTCATAGAAGTAATCTTAAAGGATCACAAGAGTGAATGGATCACTATAGGCATCACTGTCCAAATGGTATGTAGACAAAACCCTCTTGGAGCAGAAGTCCATTGGCCATCTGATGGAGGAGCACCATCCAACTAGTGTATTAATACATAACCAATAAAGCCCCAATTGTCTCACCGGCTAGTCAATGGGATGTTTGGCTAGATGGTGGCAAGTTCAAATTTCAAATTATGGTGGACCCTACAACATTCAATTGGATTTTAACATGACTTAATGACTAGGGAGGATTACAGAATATTCCCAGCTTTTTTAGAGGCTATAAATGTAGGAACTTGTTAGCTTGGAATATAAAATTATAATTTCTCTCATCATTGGAATTGTAACACTTCAATGATGTATCTCTAGAAATTATCTCCAATATTGAAATACTCTTAATTTCAATTCATTTTCTCAAATATCTTCAATTATCTTCTAACTTTCCCTTCTACCTTTGTCTTCAATTCTCTTCTACCATTGTCTTTGTAGATATGAGACTATATTTTTAATGGTTTTATTCCAAGAAAATCTCCCTTATCATAACCTCGTCTATAAAGGGTGATCACAACCACAAATTTAGGGATGGGTTATCTCAACTGGTAAATTGAGGGAGCTTGGTTTATTAATACTTCTATAAAAATGAAAAAGAGGACACAAGTAGAAAATTTGGCTATATCCATGGTTTAAAACTGTGTATATAGACTCAAAGTATGTGGCTATAGACTATAGCCACGGTCATGTGGCTTGTGGCTCTTATTGGCATGGCTATAGACCTATAGTCATAGTTTAGGATAAAAATGTGGTTATGGGTATCCTATATAAATTGTTTAAAACTATGGATATAAACCCTTAAACCATGGCTATAGGCTCCTTATAAAATTTCATCATCTATATTTGAACTTTATACCTCCAATTTCAAAGAATAAACACTTAACCACTGCTCTACAAAACATTTTTTATAGTTATATATATATTTCCATATATATATATATAAACTATGGTAATAGGTAGTGATCCATGGAAATAGTTCTTCATATGCCCTTCCCTCAGGAAAATATTTTTCTCACACTTTCATGGGAAGCGTATAGTTGTGGTTTACAAAAATTGCAGCCATATGTATTGTTTATATCTATGGTTTTATGATAAATGTGGCTATAGGATCTACCCAAAACCTATAGCCATGGTTTTATAAAACCGTTAAAATAAAGGGAATAATATAAACCTCTAAACCTAAGGGGATGAGATGTAGCTTCTCACACCAAGATATTATCAAACTCCTTTATCAAACTGTGTTTTCTCTCTATTTTATTTTATTCTTTTAATCATTTAAATAAAATTCACATAAATTTCATAAATTTGATTCATCTATTTCTACTATGTATACTAACTTAATTAATATTTAAATTAACTTTCTAATATAGATCAAATTTATTACCTTATTGTTTCATTGTATTAAGATATTTTTATTTTTAATTTTCCCTTTGAATTTAATGTTTTTATTATTAAGAGGAAATTCAACCATCCCCCCCCTCTTTCCATATCAGTTTAACCAATAATTGGTATCATAAGAGATCTTTATATTTTCCTTAAAAATCCTAGTTTTAAAAAGTTAGTTTTAATTTTTAAAATATTAATCAATTTCAAATTTTGATCTCTTTTTGATGGAATATAACTCTTATTCTCCTGCTCTCATTTTTTATGGAATGGATTATTAATATTGAAAAAAATTTATGTCGAATTTTCTTAGTAGCATAAGTTAACTTGTCTAGAAAATGGTTATGTAATAATATAATCCTACTAAAAAACCAAAAGATAATTAGAAACTTGGTGGTATTAAAACCTTTTAGTTTAATGGAAAATCCATGAACACTCTTCATTGTGGGTTTGATCAAAACAAATTTAATCGTGTTTCTATATGAAAAATGTTTCATGAAATATGGAAATTACAAGAAGTTTCTCATTAAGGAACTAAAAAATTTAATGATACTAGATTATATATACATAGGAAAGATTTTTAAATATTTTCTATACATCTAAATGAATCTATTATTAGTATGTTTACATATTTTACTAACATTTACAATGGTAAAAAATCATTTGGTGGTGATTTTTATATATAAATATTAATAAATAAGATTATCTAGGTCCTTCTTAGTAATTGGTCACCCAAGGTCATGACCATACAAGAAGAGAAGGATGTAAATAAAATGATGGTTGAAGATATTATTGGATCTCAAATGACATATGAAATCACCATGAAATGTCAATATAAAAAAGGAGAAAAAGAAGAAAAATATTTCAAATAATCTAAAATAACAATTTATTTCAAAGATATTAATTATGAATATTCATTCAATGATGAATTAAATATTGAATGCTAGACCAATAGGATGAAAATTTGAAGACAAATAAGAAAGCATTCCACAGTTCCAAAAAACCAAATTAAAGCACTAGATATGACATTCTATGAATACAACCAGAAGGTTAATATTATGATATAATGTCCCATATATAAAAAAATATGAAAGAAAAAAAATAAAGGTAAGAAATCCCTTAAATTATCAACCTAGAGTGTTAGTGAAGATTACTTTGACACTCAAGTCCTAAATTCATTATGTCACATCTCTATGTGCGTGATGAGGTTAGTTATCCTATTTCTCACTCTCCCTATCATTCTACCTCTTACTCTTATCCATACTCTTCTTATTTCTATTATAATTAAAAAAATTAAATTGATAATTTTTTAAAAGAACTCATTTAAAAATACAAATGTCTTAAAAAAATATAAACAAGTTATTAATGAAAAAGATTAACTTCTTAATGATAAGGATCTCATTTATAAAGAAACAAGTGATTTGGTTTTGAAATTAAAGCAATAACCAAATGTTTAGAATTTAGAATCTAAAATCAAAGTTCTTTAAATTTTATTTTTTAATTTACTTGTGGTGATCAATATCTTAATATGATTTTGAGTTCTCAAAATTTTACTAAAAAAAATTTTGTAATTGGATTTTCAAAACAAAATGGTTTTTATAAATATTTTGAAACAACCACTTTTTTAAAGGTAAGTTCCCAAAATAAGATTTTTAATTATTATCATAAATATGGGCATATTATTTATGAATACCATTGAAAAAATGATAGATATGGAAGACCTATATCTATTCATATTTCATCTCAGATAACTCATAAAAAATATCATATTAATAAGTTTGGGTTATTTAATATTTATTATCCAATTTTAGTGGACCTAAGATTATTTCTGTATCAAATTATTTATTAGATAATATAGTTGTATCTGAACCCACAAGGGTTAAAAAATGAGCCTTATTTTGAGATTGTATAGGTATGTTCCATTGGACATCATTAATTTATAAAATATATGGTTTCTCAATGATTAAAATATTATCCAACTTTTAATTTTTTTTTCATTATATAAATTGATAATACATAGATATTAAATGCAACAATTAAGGGGGAACCTCAATTTTATATTTCTAATAAGTTTCTCTTAAGAGGAATATGTTTTTGGTTGTTTTATATTTTTATTTCTCCACTTTAAATTAATTTCTAGATCTCTCATCTCTCTCTCTCTTATGTATCTCTTCTTATTCATAAAAGAGGAGAGGTTGTCTTTTTATTTTTATTTTTATTTTCACTTTATTTATTTCTCTTGAACTTTTTTTCAAAATAAATACTTTTAAAATTTATTTTTCTTATACCTTTTCAAATTTATTTTTCTTCTCTTTTTCAAATTCCTTTTTCTTATTACTTTTTCAAATTTATTTTTCTTATCCCTTTTCAAATTTATTTTTATTATCACATTTCAAATTAATTTTTCTTGTATATTTTCAAATTTATTTTTAAAAATATTATCTTTTTAAAATATTTAGATTCACTCTAATGTTTTAATTTATTATCTTGAAATTGATTTATTTTCCTCATTTTTTGAATTTATCTTGAAATATATTAGCATCTCTCATATTCTATGAATATATTTTGATGATTTGATCTTTAGTGTATTTTTTATTTAATATTTCCCTTTTTATTTAAATATTTATATATTATGAATGGAATTTGTTTTACAATTATTATTATAATATCTTGGTTTTTAAGCTTATGATGATCATTAAGGGGGAGATATTAATGCATTTCACTATTATTTTACCTTATGTAAAATTACCTTATTGATATAAATAGATTCTTATTTCACTTGTTTTCTTTCTGATAATCACAAAGGGGGTGTGTTTCTTGGTTTTTATAGAGAATATTATTGGGGAGAAGCTATTGTGTCAAAGGTGGAGATGTTTTTGGTTAATGGAAAGTTTTTTATCCCTTGAGAATATTGAATATATATTTTTATGTTTATCTCTTGATCATATTTATTATCTTGAAATTTAATATATTGATTACATTATTATATATTTAAATCTTAATTTAATATTGATATATCATTTATGTTGAGTGTTTATTATCATCAAAAAGTGGGAGATTTTTGTGCATGTCTATCTCTCTCATAGTGTTTTTATGATTACAAACACTCAATTATGTTTCTAATAGATTAATTTGAGTGGATTAAAGTTACATTATTAATATTCCATGTATTTATATTAATTAAATAAATGAAGTAATATTATTTAAATTTCAAGATCATGTTGAATCCTTTGAAGTTTAATTTAAGATATTGTTGAAGTCTTAATGGACTTTTTGGTGCCATGGAAGGAGTATTGAAGGGACATAGAAGTGTATGGAGTGTTGTAAGAAACACTAGAAAGTTGTTGTAGAGCCACCAACTAGTTGGTGGAAGTAGACAAACCTAGTGAATCCCTAGGTGTCACACCAGCTATCCAGCGGGATCATCCAGAAAACTAGTGACTTCAATCTAGCAAGTTCAGATTTTAAATTTTGGTGGACCTCGTAGAAATAAATTAGTGTTTTAAGTGTCTTAATGACCAGGAAGGATTCTATGATGTTCCTAGATCTTTTTGAGGCTATAAATATATTAAATTTTTCCCTTGGAAAATAAAATTATGATTACTCACATTAGTTTAATTAGAATGATTCAATAATATATCTCTATAAATTATCTTCAATCTCAAAATTGTCTCAAGATCCAATTCATTTTCTCAAAAATCTTTGGATCTATCATACCTTTTGTATCTATATCTATATATTTCTCTCATGTTGTTCTATCTTTCTAGAGATATGATAACGTATTTATAATAGGTTTTGACAAAGTTAATCTCTCTTCTCATCACATTTTTTATAAAGGGTTCTCACAACTAAAAAGTGAGGGATGGGTGATCACAACTGGAAAAGTGAGGGAGATTGGTTTCTTTTTTACTTACATTAAAAATCAAGGGAATATTGGTTCTTGATATTTATTAAAATCAATGGATTAATACAAACCTATCAGCCTAAGGGTAGGATATGTTGGGGATCAAATCGAGCTATTTCCAAACACCTTTATCAATCCATGTTTGTTCTCTATTTTATTTTATGTTTTGAATCATTCAAATATGATTCACATAAATTTAATTAATTTGATTCATCCATTTATATTGTTCATAATTTCTTAATTAATATTAAAATTAAATTTATAATATGGATAAAATTTATCACTTTATCTATCCATCATACTAAGATCTTTTTTGTTTTGAATTTTCCCTTTACATTTAATTTTTTTAATTTTTAAGTGGAAATTAACCCCCCCTCTTTCCATCTTACTCTAAACAAAAAATAATAACATAAAGTTCCTCTATAAATTCCAATATTTTCTATATAGACATCCACTAGGGTCCCTCAAACCCATACTAGTCTCTGATTACTATTATTAACCCACTTCCAACACCATAGGGGTGATCCTAAAACTCTAAGGCTCTATATGACCCCAGCCTCAGGAGGCTGACCCACATCCCCTTACAATTCTCACATAACTCTCAGAAGATCTCTCAGGTCCATAAATCAAAGAAAAACCCTATCCATCACAGTTCATCTAGTCCCAAATGACACACCCCACTCACAATACTCTCCAAGACTTGGTCCACCCTTGGGAGAGTATTACTCACTCAGCATGAGACGTATAGTTGTCTCACCCATCACACTAGGCCTAACCCTCTCGTGCCTACCCAAATATACATGGGAAAACCACCTAGGCTACTTGCACCATATATCTAACCTCAATACCTACCTAAGGCCTCTCTTAAACTTAATCAGCACCCTAACCTCTTAGTGACATAGTCATTAAGCAGTCCTCTTTCACCCAAGTACTAAAGAGCACTTTTTCTAACCAGAGGAGAATCAACACCTCCCACTCTCTTTATCTAGGGTGCTCTCAAACCCTAAAAATTTACCCATAAAATCCTTTCCATGCCTCATCCAATATTGTAACACCACCTATGCTCCTATCTTGGACCAAAACATCTAAATAATTAACTAAAAAATATTATTAATTATCAAAAAAAATAATCCAAAGTGGCATATTCTTTAGAAAACTCATCAAGCATCCTTGTACCACTTAAACTACATAGAACCTCAAGTGTTCATGATTCAAGGACCTTCTATCACCATGTTGGGAAAAATACCCAACAAGTCAAGATAATTTCACCATATACAAGTGAAATAATCACCAAAACCCTATCCCATAGACATCACAAATCAGTGAAATAAAAAATAAGTTAGAGGGGAGGAAGAAGGAGGAGAAAACTCCTTGAATATTCCATAGAAACCACCAAGAATATACCGCTCTGAAGTGGGGGTTTAATGGGGGATAAATAGGGGGAGGTCCTTTTGAATTTCCCCTCCCTAATTCCCCTTTTACCCTAAAAATGAAAGGGGTTGATTAGTAAATTACCAACCTGTCCCCACTAAAAAAATTAAGAGGGGACCCCCTTACAGTGTGGCCACAGGGGCCACTACAAAAGTACCCTCACTTGGGGTTACCTTGTTGGGTAACACCCTAGTTTTTAGTTCAAGGGATCACCCCTAGTCCTTACTTGTGGTGTATACTAGTAATCCACAATGAAACAAATCTTAGGGGGTATCCTAATGGCCCTGCCTCTTGAGGGACCTCCATGACAGAGGCCCTGGGATATGGAATGGTGACTCTCATCCATGCCTCACTACGGTGTGCCCCTCATGGCTATAGAATAACCATCCCTCCTGGATATGGAATAACCATCCCCCAAGATGCAAGATTTGATTTCCCATAATCCACTTCCATGATGAAACCCCTCAGGCCATGGTGTGGTCTCCCCTTAGGCACCCTTTATGGAGAATCCCCTTAAGTTGTGGCATAGTACATTTCCCACTAACACTACTATATAACAATTCCCTCCTTCACAGCACAACACCTTCCACCCTTCCAAAAAAAACTCCCACCATACACACCACATCCCAATGCCCCTGGGTTTTAGTGTGCTCTATGGACTATAGCCACAACTCAACACCTAGGTCACATAGACCCCACTCTGATGTTCACCTTATCACCCAAAACACATCTCAGGCCTCAATCCACATATAAAAGAATCATCCTAATATTTCATTATGATTTTAATTCCAATATGAGTCCCAATTCATAAAATTGTCCCTGATTTGGGAACAAAAAAATCAAAATCCCTCTAAAAATTAACTACCCTAAAATCCACAGGTTATTACAAACTCCCCACCATAACACTTTTCATCCTCAAGAAGTCACATTAGTCCTTGACCATCAATATCAACCTACCTTGGTCATAAATTCACTGCCAAATCACCATGTTTTATTCACGAACACCAAACACACTTCTATTGAATAACTAAAAATGAAAAGGTGCTATATTCATCAAGATTTGATCCACATTCTTATCATCAATTCCAACACTGAGATAGCACTCAAATATACTTGTCTGTCCAAAAAAAATGAAACTCCATCAATCAATTCATATTGAGGATTATATGATGATTCTCATCATAAGGATATACTAGAAAAGTATAATTTTGTATCATGGTTCTCCTTAACATATAAATATACTACCAAAAATTCACTTCCAGTCTTTCATCGACATACTTGATGAGGTTTCCACATCACCGCATCCAATTCTATATTGTAACACTAGTCAGTCTTCCTCTAGTCAACTTCACTTAAAAATACTCAACCATACTCACTGAAGCACCATCAGATCTCCTAATACTAGTTTCTTAACTCCTTGATGCATCATAATATTTTTTACACACTCACACTAAATTCTAAACCCAAATATTAGTGTAATCCCATGGTTGGATCACTAACCACCTAGACCAATCATCATGCTCTCACCACAAGCATAGGTGCACCTCCGATATAACTCACTCTTAGATCAGATAAACTCAAATATTATCCCAATGACACAAACCATAATCAATCCAACAGCACATCAAAATTTCAAATATAGTATTTACTAGGGAATCAAATCACTTGTATCTTTCCATACATTAGAATCTTGGAGCCATAATGACCGTCCACTGACCGATCTCACCACAACCATGACCTTTCTAGCATGAGTGTTATACCTCCATGATTGATTCTATGATCTCATCCATGATAGTATCCTCATCATTCACATGATAAGATAAAACCCAATCTTCATAACCCACACTCCATCCATTACTAAGTTTAATGACTGGGCATGACCTTCTTACACACACTCAAGCACCAACATGAAACACCAACCACTAATCATCCTTGAATCACCAAGAATATCATCCCCAGAGATCACCAAAATTCATCTATAATTATGTTAATCCCTCTACTAGATAATGGTGTGCTCCCCACCATATGGATTCCCTTACACCACTCCTCAATCATAACACCTAATGGATTCCATCATCACTTGTGTGTTGCTCCTCTCGAGCCCCACTCACCCATCATGTCAACCCCTAACATTATCCATCCATGATTTCTCCATCTTTAATTGAGGTGAAATATATTAAACTCATTGAAACCCATTGATTCTTATCTTTCACATGGTCGTTCACAGATTTATAACTGAAACATGCACCACATATAACTCGTGCACACCTTCCCTTGCAAATGAGGCTTTCTCGAAAGCCTTACTGACACTCAATATCCTTTTCTCAAGGAAAATTGATCCTACAAGAACCCTATCATGGGTTATTACCTATGATCATACTCAATATCAGTCAAACCCAATGGGTGAAAGCTCCTATACAACCCAATCATGCAACCAGACTCATACTCACATGAGTTATATCTCATCAAACCTAGGATCATACACCCATCCCATTGACCATGCTCCTCACACATGTTAGGATCATATGAAAGCCTAAGGTATCTCATTCATTCCAAGTCTAACTGCATGATCACTCTCCAGCTATGTATCATTCCAAAACCACGTGCACCTACCCACGCTTCCACTACACCATCAAAAGCGCATCCAGAATCAACAAGGCCATATATCCTACTGATCCTACTCTAAAAAATAACCTCAATACTAGAATAACTCATGGTTATTGATATACTGAAGGTCCAATGTATTTTACATGCATCTCCTCAATCATATAGTTCATTTAAGTAGAGTTCCACAAAGGATCTATATGGGAAAACACCATATAGAATGTTGTTGACACTTAAAGTAATTGAAACCCTTATCCTTAAAGCAACTCATTTCCTTCCTCGGATTACCTCTCAAGCATAAAATTTCTATATTGATCCCTCAAGGTCTACTATACATTGCCCATATGAAGGGGTTGTATAGTCATTATTAGAGAACATTTTGCACCAGGATCCACATGACCCTCCATTGGAGAAAATACCATGGTTTGGATGAGTAAAATTTCAACAAAAAGATACATGTTAAAATCCTATAAAATTTTTTGTTGAAACTTTAAATAGATAAACCTCCTAATTTTAATGAAATAAATCGCAAAAAAGCACACATATTTATGTGATTCCTATATTCCAAATATGATACATATACATAGGACTCTTTCCAATTGTCCAAGACCCAAACCAGCAAAATAATAAATGCTGTAAAAAACACCATAATTGGATAAACATCTCAACCATAATAGATAAAACCAAGAATATCAATCCCATACCCTTGGTAAATAGGAATTCTCATAGAAAAGGTGTTCATGACGTACTAGTATAAGGTCTATAGAAATCTATGATGCATCCTTATTTCTTATCTATTATACCCTAAATAATAAAAAAATAAAAATATGTTTTGATAAGACTTTGTAACACCCTCAATCATGGGAAACTCTGTAGTACTTAGGACGGTGTGATCCATGACCTCATATGTGCCTCCTCATACTTCAAAAGCTAACAACTATAAACCTTGGCCTAAATCATATGTTGTGGAGACTATTCTCTCAAATCAGATTCAAACGCATAGATAAAATAACCAAACAGTATCTATAATAAACATAATAGTATTCGTAATCAAATAAACACAATACTATAGAAAATTGTACCGTGTGAAAGTATGTAGGAATATATCCCAACTGGCCACCCACTAGGTTAGTCACATATACAAAATAAAAGTAATAATAAAAGTACACAAGAGGCTCTACTATCATCATCGAGCCTCACCTCATCCGGTCTCTAATGCCCATTGATCTTCCCTAGCTAAATCCACTACATATCATGTGATCTAACTGAAAAGTGGACATAAGGTCTCCATGTGCAGTAGAGTTCCCATATTGGGTGTGAGAAACACACCTCAATAGGGTCTCACTAAGTTCCCTTAATATATGACATAATATACATGTATGAATGAGGTAAATAAATAAATATGTTCACACAAGCACCTTGGTCTTTGTGTGCTAACCAGACCACAATGAATCCATGTGCATTGTGTTATCATGTTCTAACCAGGACACCATGACACTCAATCATACCTACTTCAGTCTTATCCAGAATCTATTCACCCCATGTTATCTAACCTGTATCTCATCCCATGCCCAAGGAAATAGGGTAGAGCATCCAATAAGTCCCCGACTACTACCCAAAGTTGTAGGTTAGGGTCCTACATCCAAGCTCTGGAATCACATTATCACTTAAGTCAGTCTTGTGTCTAATCCCTAAATCATCACTTATCACTCAAGGGATTCCATACATAAATCCCCATCTTCTACCTTGTAACTCAAGGTAGGGATTCTCATCCAAGTCTCAATCACTACCTTATCATTCAAGGTATGGACCAAAATCCATCAAAATCTATCAACATGCATCCTATCACACAAGAAGTGGCCGATCATACCTTCTCACTAAATTTAAGGCCCCTTTTGCAATAACTACCTAATCACTCGAGGTAGGTACTGGATTATCTAGTGCCTTCTCACTTAAATTGAAATCATAACATGTCTCAATCCATACCTTCTCACTCAAGGTAGGTTGATAATTCATACACAACCCATGCCTTTTCACTCAAGGTAGGGTCTAATCAACACCTTATCACTCGAGGTGAGGATAGGCCTTGGGATCTATCATCATCCACATTGAGATTTGTCACCTATCGCATGTATGAAACATCAAGAAGGGATTGCAGCCCATCTCACAAGATCAAAAAATTGTTATAGGCCACTAGTAACTTGGTATATCCCCTCATCATGATATACCTCATCATTCATCCATCCCCTTAGGTAACCCTAGAGACTATCTTGGTCCCACAATCATATCATGGAAGTTATATCTTCATTCCCATTTCACCCTATAGAGCATCCTCTAGGGTCCCTCAGACCCATCCCAGTCTCCAATCACTATCACCAACCCAGGTTCAACATCATAAGGGTGTTCCCACAATCTGAAGGATCCATCTTACTATGACCTCAAGAGGTCATCCTACATCCCCTTACAATTATCACATCACTCTCAGGTGAGCCCTCAAACTTATCACTCAGAGGAAAACCCTATCTAGAATGCCTCATCTAGTCCCAAAGGACACATCCCACTCACAACACTCACCAAGACTTAATCCACCCTTATGTGGGTGATCCTTACTCTACATGAGATGTATGGTTGTCTCACCCATCACACTAGGAATAAGCCTCTAATGCCTACCCAAATATCCCTAATAAACCCAACTATGTTACCTTCTCCACATATCAAACCTTGAAACCTACCCAAGATCTCACATCAATTAAACTAACACCCTCACCTCTTAGAAAAACATAGTCATAGGGAGATTTTATTTCACCAAAGTAATAAGGATAGCTTATTCTAACTAGAGGAGTCTCAACACCACCATTTATCTTTCTCTAGGGTGATTCCAGTCCTTATCCCTTTACTTAGTCTCATGAAATGTTCATGCAAGAAAAAATAATTCATAAATAGGAAAAGACTTTATATTATAGGGGCTAAATACCTCTATAAATGAATTTTAATCCATTTTAAGCTCTGAACTACCCCATCCAAGCCCATTAATACCTTTTACAAGATCATGTTTC
Organism: Viscum album; assembly: GCA_963277665.1. Classification (NCBI taxonomy): domain Eukaryota; kingdom Viridiplantae; phylum Streptophyta; class Magnoliopsida; order Santalales; family Viscaceae; genus Viscum; species Viscum album. The sequence goes on along the minus strand of OY728137.1, from coordinate 1,082,355,687 downwards.
CACCTTAGCTCCTATATCACATCAAAACATCCAAATAATTAATTATCTAAATTAATACAAAGAGTCGTATTCACTGGAAAACTCACTGAGCATTATCATTCCATAAAAATTTTAGGGAACCTCAGGCATTCATATTTTCAAGACCTCCTCTCACCATGTCAGGAAAAATCCTCATTTAATCAAGAAAATTTAACTATGCTTTGATAAAATAATTATCAAAACCCAATCCAAGATACATCACAAATTATCAAAATTAAAAGGAAGGGAGAAAAAGGAAGAAGGAGGGGAATGTACCTCAAATCCAATATATAAACCACCAAGAATCAACCTCTATCAAGGGGGTATAATTAGAGGAGGGGGAGGGGGAGATCTGGCCTAATGGCCACTCCCTAATTCCTCTCTTAACCAAAAAATCAAAGGGGTTTGACTGGTAAATTACCAGTATTCCCCACTAAAAAAACTAGGTGGGGGATTCCTTGCAACATAGCCCCAGGGGACATTATACAAGGCCCATCACCTGAGGTTTCCTTATGGTAAAACCCCCTAGGTTACGGTGTAAGTTATCACCCTTGATCCCCAGTTGCAGTGTGGAGTAGGGCCCCATAAAGAAAATCAACTCAAGGGGGAGCTCGATGGCTCTTCCTACCAAGGTCCCTCTATTTCATAGCCCATGGGTTGTGGTGTCACAAACCAACCTGGTCCATTTCTAAATTGATCACCTAATCTGGCTCATGAAATGACCCAAGTCACATTCTTGATCACCTCGGGTTGGAAACTATTCATCGAGCATCAATATAGGATCATAGGAATAAATTCACCCAATAAATATATATAAACATGCAAAGAAATTCTCCAATAAGCCTGGAGTGACTCGTTTGTAAGTTGAACATCCATGAAAAATAAATAAACATATTTAAAATAAAATATATTTCAAACATGTAATAATCAAAAAAATAAACATACATAGCACATCCATAAAATAAAATAGGTGTAATGGAACTAAACAAACTCATGAACACAACTAAGGCTGAAATGGCCAATACATCTAGGATAAAAGATATAAAAATAGAAACTAAAACATAAAAAAAGATAACATCCACATGAAACTTGATCACCTACCAACACTTATACTCTATGAGCAACCAGACCAAGAAGTCCACGCAAGGTGGATTCTTAACAATATTTAACTTGAACCTAAAATGTTTATATATATGTAATCAAAGATCTCAGTAGGGATTCAAAAACCACACCCCATGAATAATATTTAAAATTGAAAGCCTTTAATTCTATTTTGAAAATATAACTTAAATTAGGCTTTCCATTTTGATTTAAAAAAATAACATATGCCAACTATGAAATTCATTCCACATTAAAAAATCACAGTTTCCCATTTAAAACCCAAACCCAGGATTCTAAATGTTTTTTTAAATAAAGGAACACTCAAATAAAGGAAACTATTTCAAATCTGAAAACCCTTTTGACTAAAAGTGTTTTTGAAAAATGAAGGAAGACAACTCACTCTAAAATACACACATAAAAGAGAATAGAAAATAACCAACAATACCAATGAAACAAAAAACAAGAGTAAATAGCAGTAGATAAATATTAAAGGAATCTAATGATAAGTAAGTAAACTGAAAGAAAATATCATCATAAACAATAAAGTATAAGTAATTTAAAGTAAACCATTATCATGGGATTGGCCCGAGGAAACTAAGGTCAAGGTTTAATAGTATACTCATACCCTTAGTGATCAAACCATGAATAACCATTCTCATGCACGATCCATTAGGGAGGACCATGCCAAAGTCCTAGTGGTGACCACATCCATATCATCATGTTGTTTAGTTAGTGTTGTAGCATGATCCAAAGGATTGGGAGGGTGGGTCATTCCTAGAAGTACTTGTCCTAGTATTCCTTACCTAAGCTCTTTGGTTCCCATAATTCACCAAAAAGGGAGGTGAGTATATAATCCAAAGTTAACCACATGAAGTACCAATACCATATAATATAACCCTCACCTCCTTTTTAAGAATACAAAAAAACCTCATCTTTAATCAACACCCATCATGATTTAAATACTAAAATCTAATGGATAATAACAAGAAACTTTCATAAAGTGTCAACTAGGCCTATATACCTCTTTAATAACCAAATAATAAAATCCTCTGGAAGTTTCCAAATGATCATTTAAGCATTAAACCATGATTTAAAACAAAGTAATCCCTTTTTGAAGACAAATACAGCTCGACACTTGGATCCATCTTTCTTATTAAAAAATAGTATAGGTGAACCCTAAGGTGATACAATTGGTCGAATAAATACCTTATCAAGATTATACTAGTATTTCTTCTTAAATTCCTACAGATCAATTAGGGTCATTCTATAAAGAGACTTTGAAATAGGCATAACACCAGGTTGAAATCTATTAAAAACTCAAATTCATGATTTAGTGGAATACCTAAAAATTATTCCAAAAATACATTAACAAACTCCCATACAATAGGTGTATCCTTAATTTTGATTTTATCCCCAAACATCTAAGATAGATAACCTTCATGTATTGTAATTAAGACCCACAATATGGAATTAATTTTCATTAGAAGTTTATATTCATCCTCGAATTGATAAATGATCATAGGTTTATTTGGAATATAAAATGTGACTTACCTTTCTCAGAAATTGACCTGATCAACATATTGAGAAATACAATCCATGATAATAATCACATTGAATTCAAATAAAGGGAGAATTATAAGATTTACAAGAATCACTTTCCCACAAACTTCAATCATAAAGGAGCTATAGACTTGAGATGTGATTGTTGTGCCATTAGAAGTTTTTATATCTAACTCAATATCTAATTGTTAAGGTGATATGGTGATACCCTTAACAAATTATTTAGAAATAAAAGAGTGGTTGGATCTAGAATAAAATAAATCATTATTTATTCTATAGTGGATTATAAGTGTACCTATCACCACGTCATTCTCATAACCCACTTCAGAAGTCATGATCACATGATATTTCCCTTTGTCTTTGGGATTTAGAGGTTTTTGACATTGATCATCAAAAGCCTTTGGATTCATGCACTAGTTAGAATAATTCACATGCTTCTTTAATTTCAATAATTTGAGCATGGGTAGTGCATTAGTCAGTGTCTTGTTTTCCTCTATCTCATTAACAATCCTATTTATCACCTTTCAAAATTCATGGGATTTATGACCCACCTTTATACATTTAAATAACATCTCAATCCCATTCAAACACTTCCCTTGATGTTTCTTCCCATATTTTTAGTAATTATATGGCTATAATTTCTCTCCACCATGTGATCTATTTATTTTTCATGAGAATTGGTCTTTCTTTTCTTATCAAAACCATGGGAATGGTGGGAATCTCAAATTTTCATTTCTACTTTGAGTGTAAATCAAATAATTTCTTCATAGTTACTAAATTGTCTGATAGATAATTCCATTCAGAGACTTGGTTTTAAGCCACCAAAGAATTGATAAATTTTACTTTTAGGGATAATAATTAAACTATATTCATACCTTGCATGCCTTGTAAAATTTTCCTCATACGTACTAATGGATTTATCATCCTTTTTCTTTAGCTAAATAAAATCCTTATCTATAATTGTATGTATAATACAAGGAAATTACTTACTGAAGAATACCCCCTTAAACTCATTACATTCCATGTATTTAGTTTCTTTATTTTTCCTTGTATTCTTGATATGATTCTACCATTAATTTTCTTCACCTTTCAGATGATAAATAGCTAGGACAAATTTTTCATGTCCCAAGAATTGAAGAATATAAAATATATTATCAATGGTGTTGATCCATCTCTCAGCTACTAGTGGATCATAAGATCCAATAAGATAATTTGGATGTTGCCTCATGAAAGATTTAATGATACATTGTTCCCTCCTTTGATCATTTGGAAACCTGGCTTGATTCATAGTCTAAGAAAGTTTCATGAGCATATCAGAAAGATTCTTCATTCCATATCCCATAAAATTTTGTTTATAGGGTGGTCAATCATTTCATTTTCCATCACATTCAACATTAACATGATTTCTTTGAGTTCCATCCGTTGACTGAAACCAAAAATCATAGTGCGAGAAAAATATTCATAGTGGAAAACTACATAATTATATAAAAAAATAATGTATAAATCATAATATCTTCTTCAAGGACACCTTAGGTTTGGCCTAGGTCATTCGAGATTATTAATAAAACTTTATGATTTTATTCTATACTTAGACTTATCCCTGGGGTTTTTATAAAAAATTTCTAACCCTAATATCTAAAGATTTACTAAACCCTACTATGATACCAACTATGATGACCATATATTTTCATACATAAATATTTCATCTATTTTGATGAATATTCAATACATAATAATATGATCCATGTTAGAACCATAAAGTTCTAGAGTCTTTGGAGACTAGATATACAGTATTCTTATTTTGTTGAAGATATTAAATATCTCCCATAAAGATATTACCTTATAGTACTCTTTATAGGAATACCCTAATAAAAATTTTCTTTATAACCTGAGAAATGAAACATGAGAAAAGGGTGAGCTCAGATGCTTAGTAAGGGTAAATATAGGAAAACAACAACAAAACCTTTTAAAACATTTTGTAAAAAGAAAAACATGGGTAAAAATGAATTTAAAAAATAATTTGATAATAGTAAAAATGTTCCTGAATTTTTTATATAAAACATGGATATGGAATATAAATATCAAATAATTCTCCCAATAGAAACTTAAACATAAAAAATCCCAAATATTGATGAGATTTTGAAATAAAAACATTACCTCGAGTTCGACTTACTTCAAAAGCACTCTAACATATTGTATAATAAATTTAAATTTACTATACTTCTATACCATATTAATTTTCACACTGATAACATTATATATGATCCCTTTATAACATTTATTACCCCTTTTATTAATAATTAATTATTAAAATTGTTATTTCTAGATGTTAACTGTTTTGTTTATCATGAGTGTTTCAGTTCAGTAGTTTTGGTCCTTGAATGTTTATCTTGGATCCATCACCTAATGAATATTAATAATCATATAAATATCATATATATTGATTATATACATATTTAGATTCATCCATAAAATTTATAGATAGAAAAATGAATTACATCGTTCATGGAGACGGTTGGTCATACGTACGCATAACATTATTTCCATTTTCCGAATGATGGGATGAAAGAAAGTTAAATAAAAAATAATCTTTAAAGAATCATTATTATATCATATATATTATATATATTCATAAAATTCATCATAATTACCATTCAAGTAAAATATAAATTAAAAACTAATCACATCGCTTCATGGTGGTGGTAGTCTACACGTACGCACGAACGACGTTATCATTTCCCAAAGGATTGGATGGTAAGAAGGTAGAACTGATATTATAATTAAAAAGATATAATTATGTCACAAATATCATATATAAACATTAAAACCATCATAATACCTATCCATAACATAATTTTATGAAAAATGAATTGTATCGCTATGTGGAGACAGTAAACCATATGTACGCACGAGCGATGCTTTCACTTCTCATTTGATGGGAAAGAGGGTGTATAATGGTGTTTTAATAATAATAATAACATTGAATAATATTTAGGATTTAGAAATTATTATTTTATGATCAATACCATATATGTATATGTGGTAAAGAATAGTATAAAAGAAAGTGATCGGTTAAGGTGATTACCTCTTTTTGGAAAGAACTCCTTTACATATCCTCTTAAGGACTCTAGAGTTATTCTTATAAGAAGAAGGTCACCTATAGAATGTAGATAGGAAAGTGTAGAATATTATTTGGTAGATTATGCTCAATATAAAAGGCTTAATATGATGTGAAGAAGAGAAAGTAGGGTTTCCCTTTTATAAGTGAGGGGAGGGGCACTCTGGGAATTTCTTAAAAGATTAAAATATAATTAAGTTAATCTCAAGAAAAATAGTTCCAAATGGCCAATAAATGGAAAATATATGAAACTTTAGACCAAATACTATCAATTTTGTCCTCTTTTAATATTTTTATGATTTTCAGGTGATTTAATAAAATATAATTCTCATAAAATATCATTATTGTCAATTTAGACATTATTCACCTAATTTAAATTAAAATACATAAATAAAAGTTTTAATTTGAATATATAATATTATAACACAAAAATAATATTTTATATTCATATATAAATTTTTTAGAACGCATTAACTCACTCCAATTATATTTCTTTTAATATTTTTAAAACCATTCATTATATTTTTTTATTAATTGGAGAAATAATGCATCAGTGTTTCATAAGAAATTAGGGCCATTATATAATTACTAAAAATTAAAAATAAATTTATACCATGAAAATAATTTTATTAATATCAAAATAGGCACTTATATTCATTCATAACTTACTTTTTTTTCCTATGTGGAAACATAAGAGATATTAAAAACAAAGATAGTGGCATTTTGTAACTATATTTGATTTAAATAATATATAACTCATTTCCATGGAAAAGTTTATATTAAACTAATAAAATTCAATACTAAGGTGATAAGGGTGTAATTTCATTCATATAATAAGAATTTGGATAAAAAACTCTGGCTTTATCACTTATTTTTAATCTAGATTAACCTAATTTACCCTTTATCGAGGCCATAAATTTTACTCTGGTTACTATTCATATTAACTAAAAATAAAGGGGATTTATTTATTAAATTTGAACCTCCTAATTATAAATATTTAATTTATTTCATCTAATTAAATACCTATAAATTTTAGAAATTAATTTTAATTAAGTGCGTAAAATGCGACAAAAACTGTTCTTTAGAAGAAAAAAATTAAGCATAAAATTGGATTTATTTTTGTTATATGCTTAGAAAAAATTGAATATTTAAAAAATTTTATCAAGTAAATAATATATATATTTAATTAAAATAATTCACCAATATGGATTAATTTAATTTATTGATATAAAATACATTAAGCTTATAAATAAATTTCCAAAACAACATTACTTTTATTTTAATTTGTTTTGTTTTAAATGATAATCATTTGATAACTAATAAATTAATTTTATAAATTCATAGAGCATATATGATTCATAATTTATTTATTACTTTTTACATCCATATATCTAATGGTTAGATGATGATTTTTTAATAATTTTACGTTGTTTTTCTAAACTTTTTGTTCCATGTAACACAAGCTATTGGTGAAATAAAATATTTAAAGAGAAATATTTAATGAAAATCTTGAGGTGTTACACTCAAAGATTAAAATATTAAAGGAAAAAAACACCTAAAACTCATGTCCAAGAATGAGGACCAATAAAAGAATAAAATAATGGGGGAAAGAGAATGGAGGTGTGATTATTCTTCCCACCATAACAACTTTCTATCCCTAGAAAGGAATCAAGGATATAAGGATAAAAAACTCAAAAGGATCCCATGAGGAAAGGGGAACACCATTCAAAACAACTCTTGAACTAGCCGAGATCTAGATATGTGGATCAATACACCTATCCAAAATTACAATGATGACCCAACACCCAAGCCACAACAGAGCTAAAACAAGAGCATCGAAACTCAAAAAAAACCAAAGGCTGAGACCTACATGAGGTCTACCCAATTTAAGTTTTATACTTACATTTAAAAACTCATGGAAACACCATAAGGAATGACCTACTCCCTAAAACTGATGGATTCATACTAGTAGTCACCCGATGGATGCATCCCCAAATACCAAAATTGGGAATGAAATATCCTAAGGACATGGAATCCAAAACAAACTAAGGACAACATTGGGAATTAATAGTATATACATGCGATGAACAAAAGGAAGAAGGAAAAATCAAGAGATATAGGAGGATGATTACCTGAATGATTCCACTAAACCACTACTAGGATATAGACCACCCCCAGGACCTCTTTCTTAATTGATACCTTGGTTCAGAGGATTTCTAAGGAAACTCAACCCCAAAAAAGGATTGATTTTTGGCTCTACTACTCTACTAGGAGTCTGGGTAAGGCCCATATCCATAAGGACTACTCTGAGACCAAGGAAAACATCAATATTAATAACCTTCTAGACTAAATGGACCACAAAAGAAAAATCCACATAATCAAACCATGATAACTATTCAAATAATCAAAATACTTAGTGAAAATTAAAAGGTTAATTTAAAAAATATATTTTGAACCTAATAAAATTTACTAAAACTAAAAATTTAAATCCCTCGAACCATTTCTAAAATCATTTTTTAAAACCATCTTTAAAATATAAAACATTCTACTTATTTTAAAACATTTTAGACGCTTATTTATAAATTTCAAGACTTAACTCTTATGACTTGAAATTAATTTCTCAAACACAAAACAATAATAAAATTCAACCAAATAACATCAGGATATCATAAAGATTTACCTTAATTCATCCCAATAAATAAAAAATCATAACTTAAAGTGTCCTAAAAGGAAAAGGTTCTAACACAAAATTTAAGGAGGGGTTAGTGGATATGCAAGGTTTAACCACATAGTTTGGTGGACTATGCACCAACTGTGAGGCATTCACTGGGAGCTCAATATAGAACCATGTGCATGAGCTTTGCATATTTTACCAAACTATGATGGTTAATTATACACCTCTCATTCTTCTCCCATTTTCACCCCAAAACAAAAAAAATATCAAAACAACCCACATAATCTTAATACAATCTAAAACACCATCAATTTAAAACCAAAACATATTGAAATAAATAAAAATTGAATCTCAAACTCACAATTCAACTCAACCACCCATGGAATATTGGGGAATAAAATGATAAAGAGCTATATAGGCTCTTCATTCATCAACATTTAAAGTTTGACACCCCTATCTCCAATATACCATTACATACCAAATAAAAAAGGGTGATCAAGAACCTAACCCTTTTAAAAACCTAATCTTTAATAAAAAAATATTCAAGACCTGACCTCCCTGGGGCTTGAACCTGATCATATAACCCCATGGTTCTATTATTATATCTTGGATTCCTTCATCATACACCGTAAGATATTACCCACTAGGTTCACTTATTATACTAATGATTGTCCCCACAGGCCAACACGTGTTATTTTAGTGTGTGTTTTCCTCCCTCACACACACCCCGAGGAACTTCCATAGAGTTCACCCATTTTGACTCTACTACAGGTCAATCACACTAAATTAAGGAGTTATAATCAGTTAAGATATCAAAAAGAAATTTGTAACTTGTTTTCAAAGGGTGTAACATTTAATATTTTAAGTCACACTTTTTCAGATGTGTTTCTCTAATTTTCACACCATAATTATATTTTTACAAATTATTATATTATTTTATTTTTCCTCATTCTTGGAGTTGAGTTTTTGGTGGTTTTTATTTAAAATTTAAAGACTTTAGGCTTTATTAGAGGTAACATGGTTTGTATATGGTTAGTATTAACATTGTAGCTAACTATAAAGAACCTATAGTTTATTAATAGTGTGGATTTTCATGATTAGTTCATGGTTTACTGAACCATGTAACCAAACCATGTGGTTTACTAGGTGTGTCTAGTGAGAGGCACATAGTTTGTGCATGGTTTGAAAAACTGTGTGACCAAACTATGTGGTCTTCATTGATTTTAAAATATTGTAATTTCCTAAACTACCCTTTCCTGAATTAAATCACTAACCCCTCTAATTTCTCTCCCACTTGAACCTCAATCCCCTTTAGGCATGACTCGATCCTATTACCCTATCCTTAGATTGATTTTAAAGGGGGGGTTTGACTTGTTCTTTATGAAATCACTTGGTAAGTGCTTCCTCTCCCCTCCTTTAGTCCTTCCCACTTTCTTTATATAGTTTTCTTTCTTTTTATTATATAAGCAGCATAGTGGTTGAACCCTAGGGTGTGGGGTTAGAATAATCTTATTTTTCATGGTGTCTAGGGATTATGAAGCTTGTTGTAATTCCTCTTTCAGTATTTTTCATCAAAGGCACTGAGTTTCTTTCATTTTTAGGTAGGTGTCTCCATTCATAATGATTTAAATTTGAAAACCCGGATTTCTTTTCAATTTTTCTTCAAGTTATGGTTTTTATTTTATAGATTTAATGCAGTGTATATTTAATTATCCTTTCATTGTCATTTCCAAGGATTGAAATTTGATTCATGGAAATTTGGGCCATGTAAAGTTAGAAATTTATTTTTAGAGTCCCTTAGGTGTTTAATAAAATTTTATAATGATTTATTTAGGAAAATTTAAGTTTTAAAAGGATGTTTAATATGAATAATGACCTTTAAATGTTTTTTAAATGAAAAGAATTAGGGATTTGAGTTTTTTCTCAAATTAAATGGGTGTTTTCAAAGATTGTTTTAATGGTTATTCAGCTTTATGTTCCTTGGTTATGATTTTATAGTTTTCCTTATATGGTTTGATTATTATTATGTGCGGTGGTTCTTTAAATGGTGTTATGAGTTTTTATTTAGGTTCATTAATTATGTTTATCAAGGAATGGTTATCTATTTTGGTTTAAGAGTGTGGTTTAAAAGTGTTGATTTGTATTTGGTTTCAACAAGGATTATTATATTTTAAATCATGGTTTAATGCTTAAAGTCAAGTTTTGAAATTTCCATAGGATTTTATGCTTTGGTTATTAAAGTGGTATTAAGGCCCAATTATCACTTTATAAAAGTGGCTTATGATTTGCCCTTGGATTTTACAATTTTGAGCATTATGATTGTTAATTAAATAGGGAGTTGTTTTGGTATGATTAGAAAGGAGTTGTGAGGTATTTTATATGGTATTAGTACTTTATGAGGTTAATTTTGGCTTATGTGATAATCACTCTTTTTAGTGGATCATGAGATCCCAATATCTTAGGTAAGGAACACTAGGATAAGTACCACTAGGCACGACCTACCCTCACTACCCTCTAGATAATGCTATAATACTAACTAAACAACATGATGATATGAATGTGGTTGCTATTGGGACTTTTACTTATTCCTCCCTGGTAGCTCATGCATGATAATGGTTATGTATTGTTCAATCATCAAGGTTATGAGGATCCTAGGACACCTTGACCTTAGTTTCCTAGGGACAATCCCATGATAATGGTTTTCTTTCGGTTGCTTATCCTTTGTTGTTTATGATGTTTTTTTCTTTCATTTTACTCACTTACTACTAGATTAGTTTCTTGTTTACCTATTTACATTTACTCTTACTAGTTGTGTCCCTTCTATTATTGGATAATTTCTATCACTTTTATGTTTATATTTTAGATTGAGTTGTCTTCCTTCATTTTTTTAAAAACATGGTTAGTCTAAAGAGTTTTTCAGATTTTAAATGCTTTCCTTCATTTGAGTGTTCCTTTCTTTAAAAAAAATGTTTTGAAGCTTGGGCTTGGGTTTTAAATGGGAAACTATGGTTTTTAATATGAAATGAGTTTCAAAGTTGGTATATGTGATTTTTTTTAAATCAAAATGGAAATCCCACTTTAAGTTGTATTTTCAAACTAGCATGAAAGGATTTTTCTTTTAAATATTGTGCATTAGGTGTGGTATTTTAATTCATATTGGTATCTTTATTCATGCCCATATAAATAATTTGGGTTCAAGTTCGGGATTGTTGAGAAACCCCCTTGTGTGGATTTATTGGTTTGGGTTGCTTATGGAGTGGATGTGTTGGCAGGTGGTTATGGGTCATGAAGATGTTGTCTTTTATTATGTTTTATTTCCCATTCATCTCTCATGTATCTTGTATGTGTTGTTCATTACATCCTTGGTTGTGTTATTGGGTTTTTCAGTTCTTTTGGACCTCTTTTATGTTATGGATGTGTCATGTATGTTTTTTTATTATGTCTTGTTTGGCCTGTATTTTTATTAATCTATTTATTTATTTCACATGGATTTTCAACTTATGAATGGGCCAGGTAAGGATTATGGGAGAATTTTGTTTTGTGTTTATGTATATTTATTGGGATAATTTTATCACATGAACTTATATTTGATGTTTGACACTAGTTACCAGAACGGGGTAGTCACGAATGCATCTCAGGTAATGTTGTGGGCCAACTCAGGTGCCCAGTTTAGGGGTGGACTAGGTTGGTTGATGAAAAAATGATATCAAATCCAATACACAGTCAGAAGTGAAATGGAACTGCATGTATTTGAGGTGTGAGGTTCACAATGAGGGAGTTGTGCTTTAAATGAGGGGAGAGTGTCACACCTCTAAAAAGTGATACTTAAACAGCTAAATTTTACTACTCATGTAAACAACGTATGCTTTTCCTTTTGAGATATTTCCTGATTAAAACTTCATAGTTAAGCATGCTTGGCCTAGAGTAGTGTTAGGATGTGATACCTCCTAGGAAATTCCTTGAGGTATGTGTGAGTGAGGAAAAAGAATACCATAAAAATGTGTTGGCCTGTGGGGATATTCATTAGTCTAATAAGTGACCTTGGTGGGTAATATATTGTGGTGTACCATTGTAATACCCCAATATTTCATAGTAAGTTATTTTCTTTAAAGTAATTCAATAGCTTGCACTACACGCAACACCGAGTTCGAGCGCACCACGACTTACCAAACTAGCCGTTCAAAAAGAGGTTATGAATAGTATTAACTGAATTTTGAATTTTATATACTCCATATAATTTTAAAATCCATATTATGTGTTTCTTAGACATAATATAAGAACAAATTCATTTTTTCAGATAAAATAAGTATTTTTCAAAAAATGCAATTTTACCACCTTTTAATGAAAAACCCTTTTTAAAACCAATATTTGACACTTTTATATATTCAATTTAATGAAATTAAATTATTATTTGGAATTGGGACATAAAATTTTATTCTGGATAAATTTTTGGTACATTTCTGATAACTTTCATATTTTGATGAATACTAAAAAATACTAAATTTTAATTGAAAACAACTTTTTTAATAGAAATAATTTATAGTATTAAATAATTAATTTAAATGGTTTAGAAGTATAATTAGATTATATTTTTATCATTTAATACAATTTAGGTCATTATAAGTAATTTATCATTTAAATTTGACATAAACACATGTCAATCTTTTGATAGTTATTACTTTTTAAAAACCTGCTTTTTGGTTTTGACAAAGAGAATTAATTTTAAATTAATTAATGAAACTTATATGTTTTTAATTTGGTAAAATAGAATTCATTTTTGAATTCGTAATATCAAAATTATCTTATGGTTAATTTTTGGTATTTTTTCTGAAAACATTCAATTTTTGATGAATAGTGAAAAACACTACGTTATTGCTTAAAATTGACTTTTTATTTAAATAATTATTTATTTTATTTAAATTTATTTTAAGTCAAAATAGATACATAATACCTATATATGTTCAATTTAATTCATTGGAGTCATTTTATAATAAGTTAATATATATAAAATTTTATTGAACTTTTTACCATCTTTTACCCACCTTCTAGGAGCATCTGAAAATTTGCATAAAACATAATTTTACCATTTATGTGAGTTGAATTTTAAAAATCTGAGAGACATGATTAACATCAGTAAGTAAAATTTGGTTCAATAAGATGAAAATAATTTTTGGTGAATAGTAACTTTTTTACTTTTATTTACCACGGTTAAAAGTAAATAGGGTAATTAAGGGTAAAAATGATATTATAATTACCCTAACACATGTCCTAATTCTATTGGATAAGTGTAATTCGACCAAAAAAAACTTAGGAGTAAAATATGACCATTTTTGATCCACTTGGATTAGATTATGACATTTATTATTATTTTATTTAAAGAAGAGTTAAAAGTGTTAAATTAAAAGTTTAATAACTAAACCATTTTTAATATAGGAATACACATAAGATAAATTCGAATATAAATATTAATTAGAAAGCTAAAAAGATTCCCTACATAATGGTATTTTATTTATAATTTTTAGACATTAAATAATTTAATTTATTTATGATACAATGATGATACAGTAATTACCTTATTAATGAAATATTAAATTAATTGATATTATAAATATCCAAATAAATGTAAATTAATACTTCTGTGTTGAGTCAATAAGGTTTTCCTTATGACTTTTTCCATTCCTTCATTCAAGGGGGAGATTGTTAAGTCATTAAGGCTTTTCTTATGACTTTACCATTCCTCTTGTTTTGAAAATCACAAACATCTTATCTTAAGTCAAATTTCACTTTACCCTATATTTTACCCCTATAAGTAAAAATTTCCTTTCCCAAGGAAATTTATCCTTATCATGCTTACCTTGTTCAAATCATAATTTTTCTAAGTATAAAAATCGTATTGTAACCAAAATCCTCAGAATCATAGAATACTTAGATATGAGGCATTCTGTTTAAACACTCCGAATTCTGGATACGAACTCTCATGAAGTTCCACTCTGAATTCTGGATACAAACTCTCATGAAGTTCCACTCTTAATTTTGGATACAAACTCTCATAAAGTTCAACTTTGAATTCAGGATATGAACATTCATGAAGCTCAACTCCAAATTCTGATTACGAACTTATGAAAAGATAGACTATGGATTCTAGTCATGAATTCTGATTACAAATTCTGGATACGAACTCGTCAGAGTTATGACTCCGAATTCTCATTATGAATTCTGATTATGAACTTGTCTAAGTTCTGACTCTGAGTTCTCTGAATTCAGACTACGAATTCCTATGAGTTCTGACTCTGAATTCTCATAAACATTGACTCCAAACTTTGTAAGTTCTAGTTCCGAATTCTTATGAATCTAGAATCTAAATTTCATTGAAATTTAGACTCCGGAATTCTACATAATTTAGGTTATGAATTCCTACAAAACAGAATCTGAATATCTTAGTAATACAGACTCTGAATTCATTTTTTTCTAGACTCCAAACTTTCATTTACCTTTATTCTGAATATCAGTTTTGGTTATTCTTACACTCATTTTGTTATAAAACGATGTCGTGCTTTTAGTTATTAACTAACCATTGTTTGAGTGAAACGTGTATAGGTCCCTCTAAAATTCAAGGAAGAATATGACCGTTAGAGGAGGGATCCAACTGTTGGAGCTGTGCCTATAAATAGGAGCTCATTTGAACATGCTCGAGACTTTTGGAATTTTGAAGCTCAGAACTTTCAGAAGTAATTTCTAGAGAGAGAGGCTCTTATAAACTCTCAAGATTCGTGCAGAAAGTTTGAATGGCTTGTTCAAACTTTTCTTCGTGCATACTTTCTTAGTGTAGAGGTTCGATTACCTTAAAATCAGAGACTTCGGGTTGTGAAGTCAGAGGTGCCGATTTCCTTACAAATCGAGGGCTTGTGGGGATAGCAAGACAGATACCTATCTTCGGATTGAGGGCTTACCTGGGTTTGGGTAAGACATACTTTCTTGAAAGTATAAATCAAGGGACCTCTTATCTAGGGTTATTGGATTCCATCCTCTTTGGGTTAAAAGAGTTTATTCTTGTTACTTTTAGTTTTACTACTTTGTTTTTCTACTGCATTTTTATTGTTGAGGAAAGTATAACTTTCTTACACTTCCTCATATTTGTACTCTGATTTAGTTAGATTCTATATTCTTTAAGGTAGAATATCATTTTTTGTAAATTTTTATTAAGTTTCACTTCCGGAATCATTTTTCCGGAATCAAGCAAGATAATAGATCTTAGAGGTGTTGTGAACTTTGGTTATGCAAAATTCCCTTAGGAATTTTTAAAAGTATACAATTCACCCCCCCCCCTCTTGTATTTGAGTATCTCATTACATATTCAATCCTAAATTTGGTATTATAGAGTATATCATACTTAGATATACCATTATATCAATTTGTATCAGAGGATTGGTTCAATCTGAATAAATCTCACGATTATATTCAGAAGGGAATACTCGGAATCATATTTTCTGGATTCATATTTTTCAGAATCTGTTTTTCAAACTCATATTGTTCAGATTCAGTTTTTCTTAGAGATACTCTTGCTCTCTATTTTCCTTGCTTAGTAATATTTTCCTTGTTTACAAACTCGTATTACTAACAAGTTTTTATGCCAAATATTTTCTTAAGAATGGCAGGTTTAAACATTGGTTCTATAGATAATCTAAATCCTACCAGACCTCCTGTTTTTGATAGAAATGATTATGAGTACTAGAGATATAGGATGAAGACTTTTGTTATCAATACTAGATTTGATAACTATCTAATGCTGACTAAAGATTATAAGATTCTAGATAAGGATTTGAGAACCTTTACAAATCAGGAGAAATCAGAATATCAATCAAATTTCAGAGTCATAAATACTTTGTTGTGTTCCATGACTAGGAACATATATAGTCAAATATCATCATGTGAAGCTGTAAACAGTATCTGGAAGAAACTTGAAGTTACACATTTTGGTACATCCAAAGTCATAGAGACAAGAAGATCTATTTTGAGAGTTGAATACCATGGCTTTAATTTTCCTTATAGAGAACCTATAAGCAAAGTACAGCAAAGGTTTATGACTATCGTGAATAGCTTGCAATATATGGGAGAAAAAGGTTTGGATAATGAGGATCTTGTGGATAATATCATAGATATCATGCCAAATGAATGGGAGTCCATGAGAATAGCTATTTATGAGAATAGGAAAGTCACTCATATTTTCTTAGATGAGTTGTTTGCAACTCTTCTTCAACATGAAACCAGAATGAAGAGAGATGCTGAAAATGTTAAGAAGAAGAATTGGAATGGAGGATTTGCTTTCACAACCACTTCTAAACATATGAAAGCCAAGACCCCAGAAAGAGTAACTAGATCAAAGACAAAGAAAGTCATTATTCAATCAGAATCTAGTGATACAGAAAATTCTGAAAATGAATTAACTAATCTTGCTCAGAGAATGAACAAGATTGTTGCTCAGAAGAATTATCAGAATAAGTACAAGAAGAAAGACTACAGAGATAATAAAGATAGAGAAGTTACATGTTATGAATGTATAATAACAGGTCATATCAGACCTGATTTCCCTTTGTTGAAGAAGAAGTAAAAGAAGGAAAGGAATTCAGAAAGGAATAAGAAGAAATTCTATAGATCAAAGCACAATAAAATACTTAAAGATAATGACACTTGGAGTGCTAGCTGTGGAGACTCTTCAGAGAGTGAATCTTCTAAATATGATTCTTCAGCACAAAATAATATGGGATTCATTACTACTACTTCTTTCCCTAATACATGTCTTATGGCCAAGGTATGCTCTGCCGAGGCTTTAACAAATTTATCTCTTGATAAGAATTATTATTATTTAAAATAGTACTTACAATGGAGATACTTCATCCTAAAAAAATGAAGAACCTTTATATGAAGAAGTTTCTAGATTTTCCAAATTACTTGAAGCAAAAAATTGTAACATTTCTAAGAAATTAGACAAGGCAAATACTAGGGAAGAAATTCTTACAAAAGAGATTTCAGATCTTTCTACAGATCTTAGAGATAAAGAGGAGCTTTTAGAAAAACTTTTTAAAGACCTTGAGAAATCAAATTCTGTTAAGAAAGAACTTTCTAAAGATCTTAAGAATTCTATTTTAGAAATAAAAGTTTTTGAGGAAAAATCTAACCCTTAGGAAATGATTCCTGAGGATAGGAATTTAGTTATTAGACTAAAATCTGAAATATTTTCTCTTAAGAAGCTTCTTGAAAAATTTACATATGGGAAGGAAAATTTTGACAAGATGTATTCTCAAATTAAACCTCAAGGAAACACTACTGGAGTAGGTTATACTCACCAAAAACCAGTTTTCAAAAACAACTATTTTGTTCCTTCTAGAGCCCCTTTTTTCACTAAGTGTCAAATTGGTGGGCATTGGAAGAAAAATTTCTCCTTGAATAAAGTTCAGTCTCTTGGGTTTCATAAAGCTTATTTTACTCAAAAAATGTGGATACCCAAAATTTTGTTGTCTAACAATTTCGGATCCAAGAAAGTTTGGATTCCGAAAGTCTAACTCTTTTGTTTTCAGGAAAATAAAAAAGGTACCAACAGCAATACGTGGTACATGGATAGTGGATGTTCCAGGCATATGACTGGTAACAAAAATTATTTTGAAAAGATTATCAAGATGAAAATAGGAAAAGTAACTTTCATAGATAATGCTTAGGGAGAAATTATTGGTATAGGTAACATTGTTCTTCTTGGAAAAACTTTGATTTCAAATGTTTTATTTGTTAAGGGTCTTAAGCACACCCTCATTAGCATAATTCAATTATGTGATGAAAGCTAGCTTGTGAATTTTAGAAATGATAAGTGATTAGTACACAATTCCAAGGAAGAATTTATTCTTTCTGCCAATGGGAAAGAAAATGTTTACACACTAAACTTAGAAGACCTTAAGAGAAAAGACTTACCTTTCCTTAGTGAAATGGAAGATCATTCTTGGTTGTGGAATAGAAGGTTAGGACACTATAACCTTAGGAACTTATGAAAACTTTCTAAGAAAGGACTAGTTAAGGATCTACCGGAGCTTAGATCTGATTCCTAAAAAGTTTTTGACCCTTGTTAATATGGCAAGAAACATAAATCAAGTTTTAAATAAGTCGGTGAAGTCTCAACTACTAATGCATTACAGCTAGTGAATATGGATCTTTTTGGTCCTACACAAACTGGAAGCATTGGGGGAAAGTACTATGTATTTGTTTTGGTTGATGATTACCCTAGATATACGTGGGTCTATTTTTTAGCAAAGAAGGCTAAAGCTTTTTCTTATTTCAAAAGTTCTAGAGCCCAAGTCCAAAATGAGAAAATCCTTCCATTGAAAACTATTCATAGTGATCATGGAGGAGAATTTCAAAATTCAGATTTTGAAACTTTTTGTAGTAGAAAAGGTATTACTCATAACTTCTCAGCACCCAGAACACCTCAACAAAATGGTGTTGTTGAAAGAAGAAATAGAATTATTCAAGAGATAACTAGAACCATGTTGAGTGAGTATTCTTTAGCCAAACATTTTTGGTTTGAAACTGTAAGTACTACTTGTTATACTATAAATCGAGTTTTGATTAGACCTTTTCTTAATAAAACTCCTTATGAGTTATGTAATGGTAGAAAACCTATACTTTCCTACTTTAAGGTTTTTGGTTGCAAGGTATTCATTCTGAATACTAAAGATAATCTTCATAAATTCGCACCAAAATATGATGAAGGAATTTTCTTAGGCTACTTCACAACTTCTAAGGCTTATAGAGTTTTCAACAAAAACACTTGTACTGTTGAGGAGACAGTACATGTGAAATTTGATGAAACTGATCCTTTTGTTTTTAAACAACCCCAACCTACATCCTTGGATGTATTTTCAAAAACTGATTATCAACCTTTAATAGAAAATCCTTCTGATAAGGAAAATGTCCAAGAAGATACTTCTGAAACATTTACTCCAGAAGATTTCCTACCCTGCGTTGATGAACAAGTTTTACAAAACCCAAATCAGTCGTTTCTAAAGAATCATCCTAGTGATAGTATCATTGGTGATGTGAATAAACCTGTAAGGACTAGAAGTTCCTTAATAAATGAAGTGGAACATCTAGCATTTATTTCCCAATTAGAACCAAAAAGAACTGATGAAGCTTTAGGTAATGGTGATTGGATTAAATCCATGCAAGATGAACTAAATGAATTCGAAAGGAATAAAGTCTGGACCTTGGTTGAAATACCTAAGGAAACTTCTGTTATTAGAGTAAAATGGGTCTTCAGAAATAAGTGTGATGAAAATGGAATCATAGTAAGAAATAAATCCAGATTAGTTGCTAAATTCTATAATCAACAAGAAGGAATAGACTATGAAGAAACTTATGCTCCAGTAGCTAGACTTGAATCTATTCGTATTTTACTTTCCTTTGTGGCATTCTTCAATTTCAAAATTTTTCAAATGGATTTGAAATGTGTTTTTCTTGATGGTTATGTTCAAGAGGAAGTTTTTGTTGAACAACCTCCTGGATTTGAAGATACAAAACATCATGATCATGTTTTTAGACTTTACCAAAGATTTGTATGGCCTTAAACAAGCCCCTCGAGCTTGGTATGATAGACTTATATGATTTTTGCTTCAAAATAACTATGTTAAGGGAAATGTAGATCCAACCCTTTTTATAAAAAAAGATAAGAAAAATGTTTTGATTGTTCAAATTTATGTTGATGACATTATATTTGGTTTAACTCGGAAATCTTTAACCGATTCCTTTGCAAATCAAATGAAATATGAGTTTTAAATGAGTATGATGGGTTAGTTAACATTTTTCCTCGGTTTTAAAATTTCTCAAAAACCAGAAGGAATCTATATATCTCAACATAAGTATATTAAATATCTTCTTAAAAATTATGGATATGACAACACTAAAAGTATAAGTACTCCCATTGGTACCTCAAACACACTTGATCTTGATGAAGCTAGGAAACTAGTAGATCAAACAATTTTTAGAGGTATGATAGGAAGTCTACTTTACTTTACATCTAGTCGTCCAGACTTAATGTTTTCAGTATGCTTATGTGCAAGATATAAATCCAATCCTAAGGAATCTCATTTAAAGGTAGTGAAGAGAATTTTTTGCTTCTTAAAGGGAACCATGGATTTATGACTATTTTATACTTCTGGAAATGATTTTATTCTAAAAATTTTTTCGGATGCTGACTTTGGTGGATGTAGAATGGATAGAAAAAGTAAATCCGGAACTTTTAATTTATTAGGAGATTCATTAGTTTCATGGTCTTGCAATAAGCAAAACTCAGTAGCACTTTCCACTGCTGAAGTTGAATATGTAGCAGTTAGAAGTTGTTGTGCTCAAGTGTTGTGGATGCAACACACACTCACATACTATGGATTGAGTTTTAACAAAACTCAAATTTTTTGTGATAACCCAAGTGCCATTTCCCTTATTAAAAACCATGCACATCACTCTCATGAAAATCACATAAATATTAGGCATCACTTTCTTAGGGATCACACACTAAAAGGAGATATCATTATTCAATTCATCGGAACGCAAGATCAACTTGCTGATATTTTCAAAAAATCTTTACCTACTAATAGTTTTAAATAAATCAAACAGAAGTTAGGAATTATAACCATGAGGTAATCTTCCTCTATTAACTCTCTGTTCAACCAATATCCTTACAATAATAAACTCCTTTTCATAGGGTGGTACATTTTTTATTAAAGGTTTTACAAATTTTTTAAAACAAAATTTTTCCTAAATTAGTTTTCAAAAAATTTCGTAATGTAGTTTTCAAAAAAATTCATAATGTAGTTTTTCAAATTTCTCGTAATGAAAATTTTTGTAGTTTGTTTTTCAAATTTTTCATAATGGTTTTTCAAAATTTTCGTAATGAAATCTTCGGAACTGAAGTTTTCACAGTGAAATTCTTCGGACCTGAATTTTTTGTAATGAAATCTTTGGAAATAAAGTTTTTGTAATGAAAATATTCAGATTTGAAACTTTCGTAATGGAAATTCTCAAATTTGAAATTTTCATAGTGAAGTTTTTTTTTCATATTCAAGTTTTTTTTGAATCCAAAATTCTTCAAGAAGAACATTCCTCAATACAAATAATATTCCTAGCAATCCGAAAGGTATGACTCTTTCTCGAGTTTTTTGTAATCACCTTTTACTTGCTGTTAGTTTCATTTGGTTTTAAAAAATTCTCGGATTTAATTTTCATTAAATATGAATGTTTTCCTTTCAAAACCTCAAATGATCAGATTCAACCAAATTTTTCCTTGCGGTTATAATTTCAACCGTCAGATTAGAACTGAAGAATACTCAGCCATTGGATTCAAATGGTAAGATCAACCATCACTTCATCTCCTATATAAAGGGTACCCTTGATGGTTGTCCCACATCGATTTTCAAGATTGTGCGTGTTGAACCTCTAACCCTATACAAAAGCACATTATGAATTCTTCAGAAGTGCTCTAGTCCGAATGTCTGCAGAAGTCCCTTCTAAAGAGATGTCATCATTTAAGCCGATTGCGGAATGGAAAATATATAGGGAAATGTTGGTTCATCCAAACTTCTTCAATAAGTACGACTCTATAATTTCCAAGAATATTAATATCAATGGATGGGAAAGTATAGCTATCTTAAAGACAGGAGATCAGGATGTGGTCTATCCGGATCTTCTCATAAAATTTTATGAGCCATTTTCATTCTTTAAGGAAGATGGTAGGGATAAATTCTCTTTCAAGAGTTATGGGAACACTTACAAACTTTCTTACACCAAGGATGCGAGCTTGGTGGGGCTGGAATATGAAGGGGAAGCTGAGTTTTTCTCCCACAAACTTCTAGAGGTTCAAGGAAGTTTTGTCAAGGTGAAGGCCATGGAATGCCTTGGTCTTACTGATGTGAAGATAGAAAATATTTCCCATCTATCTACCAACAATTGGATTCTACAATTATGGGTTCAAGGTCTTATCATACCGAGGAAGGGTGATAAGGACACCCTCAATAAAAGTGACATGTACATATTATATTTTTTGGTAAATCTAAGGAAAATTAATTTGATGACGCACATCCTCATTACGATTCAAAACATCAAGAATGGGAACCTTAGAGCTTAGATTATCATGTATCTGGCTTTGCTTTCAAAGCTGATAGTTCGGTGCCTAGAATCCTTCAAGATTCTTTGCAGTTCCAAGGCAAGGAATTTCAAAGTAATGCTGATAAGTGATGACACCCTCAAAAGAATGAATATTGGCTTCTCTAAGGAGACAGGGGAGTTTTATGATCTGCCAGTGGAAGAGGCAGAAGCCAATCCAGAAAATGTTGAAAAATTTGAACCATTAAGGAAAGCATGAAAGAAAATAAAGCTGAAGGAAGTGGAGGAAATAGATAAAACCCCCAAAGCTAAAGAACCTCAATCCGCACATCCTAAACCAAAGAAGCAGAAGGTCTACCCTAATGAAGTCATGGAAAAATGGAGGGAGGATAAGAAAAATAGAAAATCAGGGGAGCCACAGTTTGGTTTGGATCCTGCTGAGGCTAAGGCCTTAAAGGATAAAGTTACAGATGAGCTAGAAAAGTAGGAAAAGGAAAAGAAGTTGAAGAAGAAAATGTCCGAGGTAGAGATTGTTCAATCTCTTTTGAAGGCTACAGAAATTGTATCCGAGAACATTCATGTTCTGAAATCTTTTTTGGTGGAACAATTTCCTGAAACTCTAGGAAAGAAGTTTATGTCTCTGGAAAAATTCAAAGAGAAGGAAGTCGAGAAGGAAGTTGTCGAAAAAGTTCAGTAAACTCAAAGCTCTGAAAAGATAGTCGACTTGTTAAAGCAAGTAGAAGACTTTCAGGATAAGTAAAGTTCCTTCGAGGAATTTTCACTCCAGACTTCTCAAGCCGGATCTTCTAAACTTGTTACACCTAGAGATGATGAGAAGGGTGAAGAGTAAGTCAACAAGCCATCTAAGGAAGAGAGTAAAAATCATGAATTTATTCTTCCTGAGGATATTGAAGCTGGATCCAAGAAGGAAAAACTTGATGAAGACAAGATTGTTCAGTTATCTGAGAGTGAGCACGAATCCCCTAATGAGGAAGCCATACCGAAAATCAGCAAGGGTAAGCAAGTTCTTGTTGACACTCCAACGAAAGACATTCTAAGGAAAAAAGAAGCCGGAGAAACCTCAAAGAGGAAGTTGGTAGAGTTGGAGGAAGAACCATCTCAAACCAAAATGTCTGATTCGGATTCATCTTCCCTGGGACATGATTTTGTAGTTTAGTCCCTGAAGAAGCTGGTGGATACCATTCTGATCTTTCCAGCAATTGAGTCCATATGCCAAATGCTTCAGCACAGTATGAATCAGAAGTCATACTCTGTATCCATGGTGATGGACATATGTGTTAATATAGAGGCTGATCACAAAAATTTCCTAATCAACTATGAAGCCCACAGGAAATCGTGCAAGCATATGACCAAATGGTCTAATAAAATTATTGAAGATATGGAAGATATTGATCAGTTCCAAGAAGATTTCAAGGAAGCCTTTGGTATCGAAGATACCAAAATCAAAAATCTTTCAGATAGATTTCAGGAAAAGCTAAACCTTGAACAAAATACTCGGATTCAAGAGGTGGAAGATATGAATGGGAAGCTTAATTATTTTTTTCAAAATTGGAAAACTGAAAAGTATCTTCGGATTGAGATGGAAGAAAATCTTGTGAAGCAAGATGACTTGCTAAATGCTTAGGCAAAGACCCTGAAGGATCAAGAGGACAAGATCACAGCCTTAGAAAAGAAAGCCGACGAAGACCACAAAGAGCTCAAGAAGTTGAAGACAATTATGAAGAAGCTCATTCCCAAGGAAAAGAGACAAAATAGACCACTCTGATCTTTTGTTGTATTTTTTCCTTACATTAATTCTTTCCATCATAATGAAATTTTTAGTTGCTTGTTTTTTTTGGTTGTCTACACTAATATTTCAAGTACTTCACTATTTTTCATTCCCTCAAATAGTTTTTGAAAATCACAAAGGGGGGAGGAAAAATAATTCTAAAGAGGAGAAAGAAAAGGATATTTCCCTAAGGGGGAGTTTTTATAAGGGGGAGTGCTCATTACAAATATTTCCATAATCAAATGAAAATTCTCATTCCGGAAATCTAGAATATGATCCTTAGAGTTCCAAAGCCTAAGGGGGAGTTAGTCGTATTCACCATTGTCCAAAAACAAAGGGATATAAGCTTTCATTTCAAAGTCTAGAAATTTATTCTAAGTCCTTATATTCTTTTTCATAAGTATTTTTGTGCTTTCCAAAAAGGGGGAGATTGTTGAGTCAATAAGGTTTTCCTTATGACTTTTTCCATTCCTTCATTCAAGGGGGAGATTGTTAATTCATTAAGGCTTTCCTTATGACTTTACCATTCCTCTTATTTTGAAAATCACAAACATCTTATCTTAAGGAAAATTTCACTTTACCCTATATTTTACACCTATAAGGAAAAATTTTCCTTTCCCAAGGAAATTTATCCTTATCATTCTTACCTTGTTCAAATCATAATTTTTCTAAGTATAAAAATCGAATTGTAACAAAAATCCTCAGAATCATAGAATACTTAGATATGAGGCATTCTGTTTAAACACTCTGAATTCTGGATACGAACTATCATGAAGTTCCACTCTGAATTCTAGATACAAACTCTCATGAAGTTCCACTCCGAATTCTGGATACGAACTCCCATGAAGTTAAACTCTGAATTTTGGATACGAACATTCATGAATCTTGACTCCGAATTATGATTACTAACTTATGAAAATATCGACTATGAATTCTAGTAATGAATTCTGATTGTGAATTCTGGATATTAACTCTTCAAAGTTCTGACTCCGAATTCCCATTACGAATTCTAATTACGAACTTATCTAAGTTCTGACTCTGAGTTCTCTAAATTCAGACTCCAAATTCCTATGATTTCTGACTCTGAATTCTCATAAACTCTAACTCTGAACTTTGTAAGTTCTGGTTCCGAATTCTTATGAATCCAGAATCCAAATTTCCTTGAAATTCAAACTCTGGAATTCTACAGAATTCAGGTTCTGAATTCCTACAAAATAGAATCTGGATATCTTAGTACTACAGACTCCGAATTCATTTTTTTCTAGACTCCAAACTTTCATTTACCTTCATTCCAAATATCATTTTTGGTTATGCTTACACTCATTTTGTTATAAAACGATGCCGTGCTTTCAGTTATTAACTAACCGTTGTTTGAGTGACACGTATACAGGTCCATCCAAAATTCAAGGAAGAATATGACCGTTGGAGGATGGAGCCGACCGTTGGAGTTGTGCCTATAAATAGGAGCTCATTTGAATGTGCTCGAGACTTTTGGAATTTTGAAACTCATAACTTTTAGAAGTGATTTCTAGAGAGAGATTCTCTTATAAACTCTCAGGCTTCGTGTAGAAAGTTTGAACGGCTTGTTCAAAATTTGCTTCGTGCAGACTTTCTTAGTGTAGAGGTTCGATTACCTTAAAATTAGAGACTTCGGGTTGTGAAGTCATAGGTATCGATTTCCTTACAAATCGAGGTCTTGTGGGGATAGCAAGACAGATACCGATCTTCGGATTGAGGGCTTACCTGGGTTTGGGTAAGATAGACTTTCTTGAAAGTATAAATCAAGGGACCTCTTATTCAGGGTTGTTGGATTCCCTCCTCTTTGGGTTAAAAGAGTTTATTCTTGTTACTTGTAGTTTTACTACTTTTTTTTCACTGCATTTGTATTGTTGAGGAAAGTATAACTTTCTTACACTTCCTCATATTTGTACTCTGATTTAGTTAGATTCTATACGCTTTAAGGTAGAATCTCATTTGTTGTAAACTTTTTTTAAGTTTCACTTCCGGAATAATTTTTCCAGAATCAAGCAAGATAATATATCTTAGAGGTGTTGTGAATTTTGGTTACGCAAAATTCCCTTAGTAATTTTTAAAAGTATACAATCACCCCCCCCCCTCTTATATTTGAGTATCTCATTACATATTCGATCCTACATTTGGTATTATAGAGTATATCATACTCAGACATGTCATTCTATCATTCTGATGAATTAAACTAATTTTATAGGTTAATATGACATGTTAGGGTTTATTAAATAAATTTTATCAAAGTGATAAAGTTTTTATGTCTTTCAAAAAAATCAAATACTAAATAGTGTCAAAATTGACATAATTGATTTTTTAAAACAAATACTATATTATTAATTGATATAATATTCCTAAAAATCTAAGTTTCCGAAAAAGTACTTATATAAGGTTATATATATTAACAATTAACCACTTGGGGTTCTCTTGGCTTGTTATATTAAGTTTATTAACCATATAATATAAAAATACAAAGAGACATGGTAAATGTCAAACTATTTAACTAAGAGTTAAATCTAAAATATAAGGTTAATATGGTGACCTAAACCTATATAAAACCTATTGTTTGAGAGGTTTTAGACCCATCCCCACATTATACTCTAAATAAATCATTTTGGATCCATTATAAACCGAAAATTATTTTATTATAAAATAATATTTTAAGATTTTCCTAAAGTTCCCATCACCCCTCTTATAAAAGTGAACTTACCATTCTATAAAAATCACACCTCCTAATCCATTTGGATCAGACAACCCATGGAAAAATATCCTTCCAACTTCCTTCAAATAAACCTAGAGTCCTTAATTTGATCAGAAATCCAACCTAAGGATCCCTTTTGATCAACTCAAAAGGAAACACCCAAAGAAGAGGTAATAACTTCACCACCCTCTTTCAAGTTCTTTTCTTCTTCCACTTCCTCTTTTTTTTTGTTTCCATACCAAAATAATAAATCCAGTACCTTCTACATACTATGATTTTATTATAAATATGGTACAACCATATTCTTTATTCTATCCATCCTATAAATGACAAAGTCACCATACGTGCGTACGTACGACTTTCCATCTCCACGTCGTGGTGTAGTTTGTTATTCAAACACTTCATTATTTGGATGGGTATAATAATGAGTATAACTGATGTAAATAATAAATATAACATGTTAATGTTATATTTATTATGATATACCATCCAATTACATATTATTTCACCATCAATATAATGATATTGTCACTCGTGCGTACATACGGCTTACCGTCTCCACGAACGCGATGAGATTCATTCCCCATCGTAATCCTTCAAGAATAATTTTCATTTTATGATTAAAAATAATGTTTAAGAACTTAATATAATTCTTTATATTAATCAAATACATCCTATACATAACAATCGTGACTTACGTAACAAAACATATAAAGGAAAACGAATCAGTTAACAACCAAAACAATGATAATACTGAAATATCATTAACAAAGCAATATTAGAAGATCATATATGATATCATATTTATGTATTTGGTTCTTTTATAATTTAATAACAATTATTTAACCATTATACAGGAGTTTAACCTACCCTATACTAAGGAAAAGTATAAGGTAAGGGGTTTCTTATCTCACTTTTAATTTCATGAGATTTCCATTGTTCGCCACTTATTTATTGTATGTGGTGTATTGTGTACTGCCATTTGATATATATTATCATGATTATCTTTATATTCATGGTATTATATGATTAATTTGTTGGTTATTAAATTTTTTGTCATACGACTCAATTGATTACAACGTGGTAAGGGGTTTTTATCTCACTTCTTATTCCCATGAGATTCATGCTATATTGCCACTATTTCCTTTGGTGTGGTGTATGTACTACCCATGATTGTATTCTTTGTGTAATATACTTTAATTTATGGGTATTTACATCTTCATTGTATTATACTTCTTTCATGGGGTGTATGTTTCATAAGTTACCAAATTGGTAAGGGAATTTCAAATTTCAATTTCCACTCATTGGGCTTTACGCATACTTCATTGATTATTTTACTCCAAGATTATGTGTGGAATCACTATTTATTATTTATGTAGTAATTTACACTCCCCTTTTTTTGGATATACCTTTGATACACATAATCACTCCATTGATAAATCCACACTCTATTGATATGAACTTTTTAAGGGTAATCTTAACTCAATTTCCATTCATTCAGTTAAACATCCAAGTCATTGGTTTTGTTTTTACAAGAATATGTGTGAATGTAATCTGATTGATTTATACTGAATATACAATTATATTTAGTTTATTTATATTTTTCACACATAATTATTTCATTGATTCATCCTTAATCTAAAGATACGGTCTTTATAAGGTATTTCATCTCAATTTACATTCCTTTGAGACCTCTTTATCGTTATGCACCAATTCACTTTTATATGGTGTATATACTATCCTTTGACATATTATATCATGAATCAATTTATTCTCATGATATTATAATGTTTTGAATAATTTTATTCTTCAATTACTTGTATTCAAGCATCTCTTATTTGGTTAGGAACTCATTAACTAAAATATCATTTTAAATGTTTTAAATATTTATTCTTCTAAATCTTTCTCATTAATTTCTATATTTTAAAAATGGTTTTAATTATTTATTTATATGGACATAAATGTTTTGAAATTAAAATTCCTTTTAAAAGTTTAAAAGTGGTATGGGACACTTTGATTCTAAAATCACTTTTAAACGACTTCTTCGATAAATAGTGCGACATTTAAATGTTTTCAAGAAAAAGGGGATATTTATCTCAAATAGTTTTAATGACTATTTTTATCTATGTAAATATCCTTCGGTGTATATTATTCTTTATTGAGGTTGATTTATCATAATACAATCATCTATATTCCATTGAATGAGTTATGTTTAACTTTGGATGTGCTATTTTTATACTATTCATGGTTTGTGGTTAAATTATTGACATTTCATATGCGAGTTTTAATACGAATGTTTAGATTATGTTTTACCCCTTCATATGAGGAATTAATTGGACTTAGTAAGTGATGGGTGGAGCCCTATATAGCTCCTCGATGCATCGGTAGGTCTCATGAGACAAACTAGTGTCTTGGAACAAGGCCTTGAAAAAATCTTATTTGTAGTCTTGGAATAAGGTCTTGACTATGTGGTTATGAAGTCTAGCATTATGAATTCCATCATTATGAAATTGGATATTTATATTACATGTGATTATTTGACTAGTATAATATCCATGTGAATAAGTAAATGGCATTATTTGATTTATCTTTTTCATGTTATGTTGAAGTTTAAGTTTAAAAGGCTTGTGTTCTAGTCTTATACATTTCCTTAAATGTTTATTATTATTTATAATAGTTTTCGCTATATTGTTATCCTTACTAGTCATCTGAGCTCACCCCTTTCTTATGTTTTGTTTTTCTTAGGATGCAAAGAATTATATTACAATTAACCTGTAGTAATAGGCTAAGGGATATAAGAGTGTTCAAAGGGGACACAATGTTTTTTTATTTCATGATGTAATGTAAAACTTATATATGTATCTAGTACTTCCAAGGCTACTAAACCGATCGGTCTTTTGAGACATTATTCCTTGTATCATGCCAATGTTATGTAATAATGCACTGATTCTAGGTAACTGGGGTCGGGTCATTACAACTAGGAAGGAAACCAATGTTACAAGAGACCCATGGGGTCAGATGACCAGGTTCATACCCCAGGGAGGTCAGGTCATAACATGTGACATGGTTCCTCCAAACTAAGATTCACTATGGTGTGGACCTCCTAGTTGAGGTGAAACTGTCCCCCAAGAGGTAGAAGACAATTCCCTACAAGCCACCTCCATGATGTAGCCCCTCCGACTGTGGTGTGGTCTCCCCTCACGCACCCTTCACGACGCATCCCATCAAGCTATGGTGTGGTCCTTCTACCACTAGCACTACCATTAAACAACACCATAATCCATGATATAGTGCATTCCACCCTTAAAAAAACAAATCCCCACCACACTACAATTCCTCTAGGTTGAGGTGTGCTCTGTGGCCTACAGCTAAAACTCAACACCTAGGTCACCCTAGAACCCACTCTAATGTTCACCCGATTACTTGAAATGCCTCTTGAGCCTTGAACCACATCCAAAAAAAATCTTCATGAGATGTTCCAACTCTTTTAATTCCAATCCAAAT
The DNA here is from genome assembly GCA_963277665.1 of Viscum album. Taxonomy (NCBI): domain Eukaryota; kingdom Viridiplantae; phylum Streptophyta; class Magnoliopsida; order Santalales; family Viscaceae; genus Viscum; species Viscum album. The sequence goes on along the minus strand of OY728137.1, from coordinate 1,082,325,059 downwards.
CTTAATTCATGAATCATCCTCTACTCCTTGACCAAAAATTCAAACTCTCTTTAAAATGTAACAACCCTAAAATCTATGAGTTGTTACAATTAACTAATTAATTCAAACTAATAACTCAAAAAATCCAAGTCTAGGGTAAAAGAAAACTAAATCCATTATCATACCTAGAATTTCACTTCTTATATGCATGTATGATAATATATAAAAGCATATTAAGAATTTAAACTAAAGAATTCATAATAATTCATAATATAATAACCATATCTATAAAGTATTCAATAATTTTAAATAAATGAACAATTCAAATATTTAAACATGAAATAAATATTTATGAACAATTCATAAATAAAACTAAAAATAAACATTTTATAATTTAGCTAACATTGTTGATATTCCATAATTTTTAATATGAACACTTTATATTTTTTCTAATATAAACTCTTTCATACTATTAATTATATATTTTTTTACTTAAATATATGATATTAAATGAAATATAAACATTTTATACTTCATTTTTATTATGTAACATTTTATACAATCCAAATATCACATATTTATATTATTATTTAATCCTTGATCAAAACAATCATCAAAACTCCTTTTAATGTGGTTTAAATAATTTCTTCAAATAAGGCCTTTAATTTAAATGATTCAAATTAATAATTATGAACAATTAATAATTTTAAATACAAACTCTTTTTATATTTTTTCTTATTTTTGAAATGTATGAACACTTCATAAATGTAACTTATAGTTTCAATATCAATACTTTATATATAAACCATAAGTCATATCATATAAGTTTTACCAATGTAATATACATCATATTCATATTAAATCCATAAATATTTCATCCCATGAAATTTTTATTATCTTGTGTTTTATTATTTTATGCATGCTTAGAAATATATAAGTAGTAACTTATCTATTCTATTAATTCATACATAATATTCAAATTATATAAATAGTTTATATATATAATAATATTTAAAAGGAATAAATAAATAAATAAACATTTTATTTATTTTTCAAATATGATATATTATTATGAACATTTCAAATTTTATTTAGGCTTGAAAATATTCTATTTTTAATGTATAACACTTATTATTTATAAACAATTTATAAACTATAATCATAGTTAGCCAAGATATTAATTTTCTTTATTTTTAGATTGAATCTTATGTTATGATTTATAAGGATATCATCAATCGTAAACCACAATTGTAATTAACACTTAACTCTTACATATCGAGTAACCCTTACATATTATTTTCCCACTTTTGTGGAAAAGGAAAGTTTCTTATGTATAGGTAAAATCTCTTACATATAAAGCTTTTTACTTATTCAACAAAGGTAAATATATTACATATGGTGTAACCCTTACGTATTATATTTTTTTCTTTTATGATAAAGGGAAATCTCTTACATATGGTGCCTGAGCAATGTAACCCTTATGTATTTAGTCATATATGATGATATACATTATATAATCATTATGTTATAATGATATATTTTCACACAACCTAAGTTTATATCATAGATTATGGTATCATATATATTATAATTTATGGTATAGATCAAAACCATGAGTTCTCAATGTATTATACCTTACGATACATATCAGTCATACCCTAGAACTAAGAAAAATAAGACTATGCATTATGATATCCTATATCGTAAATCCAGGCAAAGAAATCCAATGACTGACACTTGAACACATCATATCACACATTATGGTATGGTCTATAATAGGTATGATACACATGTTCTTTACAAAATCAATAAAAGAATATGTTGATTAATTAATGAGTGTGACTCTAATAACATTAATGGGTGGTGAGAAAACCTTCCCTCATATGAACACATCCAATATGGAATCCATATAAACTCATAAAAACACTTCATTATACTAACACTCAGGTTATGCAACTCTTTACATCAGTATTGTATGTCCTAGGTAAATAACCATTATTCTTCATAGCTCATGCATGAGAGTTCCCATGAATCATCTAACCCGTTATCCTTTGTTTTGATACCACTGATGGGTTTTGTGGGATCATCATATGATCATGGCAGTGAAAGAGACATATTTAAAGCACTCAGTCTATCATCATGAATCAACATATTGTATAAAAAACATAAATATAAATAGTCATACCTAAAAAGATGAAAACTTCATGTCATGAAACAACATGCCCCATCCCTGAACCAAGCACCTGAATTGGCCAGTGACATGCTCGAGGCACATTCCTGATTGCCCTGGGCTAGATACTAGTGTCAAGGTATCAGAATATAACCAATGGGAATGATTTCACCCTTGATATCCAAATATAAACACACCCAATCAAAGTAAACATAACAAGAATAAATAAAAACACTACATAAATTGTACATTAATAAATATACAATATCATATACATGAATAAACTAAACAGGACCATCTGATATAAGGGAATGTCAAAATAAAACAAAACTAAACCAGAACTCACCATCTATATTTGAACCTTAGTCACTCTCCACATCCTATATTGGACATCCCATGAATAATAATTACCCAAAATAAGGATGGTAAAATCCCCAATCACCTAAAAATAAACCTTGAGAACTGCATACACCAAATGGTTTGTGTAGGGTGTGAGAAAACCTGAGCTCGATAGGATTTCAATAGAGTTTTTATTACTCCTTTTGTTGTATTAGTCTATAAATTACTTGTTTTATGCTCAAAAATAACATTTATTATATTATTAATACATTATGTGTTTCATGATAATAATAAAAATCTAGAAAAAATATGAAAATTGGCCAAGTCTTGAACTGACCGCTCATTATGAGATAACTAACCACATGAACAGACAAGTGACCATGTGATATATGAGTGATATTTATCCAAGTATTCAACTTTATGCATGATAAATTAAACTCACCATACAAATAGAGAAAAAAAAATCTAATTGTTAGACCTACCACATGAAGAAATTTTCTTACCACATGAAGAAAACTTCAAGCGATCATGCCCATAAATCTACCACATAAAAAATTGGATAATTATTCAACCAACCACATGAAGGAATAAAGTGACCTCATGAAGGAATCAAGTGACCACATGAAGTATTAAACACACCACATGAAGTATTAAACTGAACACCTGGAGGAATCAAGTTATCACATGAAGTATTCAACTGACTGCATGCAATATTCAACCAACCATGTAAAGGAATCAAGTGATTGCATGACTTATTGATCAAGTAACCATGATATTTCAATTGAATGTGTCTTTTAACAAAACTTAAATGGATAGTTTTGTAATTTAATGATACCTATAAAAGTGGTTAATGTTTTTTAGTTTTATAATGATCATTCCCCAACAAATAGTTTTGGGAAGATATTTTTACAAATATGAGGAAGCCTCACTCGTGAGAGGGATCTTGTGAGAGTTTTATGAATTCTCTTTTCACTACACAATGATACTCTTTCTCTATACTTCCATGATAGTATATTTTTTACTCATTTCTACAATAATTAATCTAAGGTTTATCAAGGATATATTTTAAGATAATTCTCAAAATAAGAGAATCGTGTTAATTAACCAAACCTGACAAGAGATTGAGAAGAAGAAAACTTCAAACAATTTCTTTACTCTCTCTATTTTATTTACATATTGATTCAATATTTAAATTTATGTGCATTTTATTATCACTTATCATGTACTAAAAATAGGTGTACTCAATTACTTTTTATTTCATTTACTTATATTGGTTTTATAACATATAACTATAGAAGAGGTTGGATATAGCTTGGACTACCATGTGTGCATTTGTCTTTGTAAAACATGATCCAGGTTATGGATCTATTTATTAATATTTAATAAATGTGACTGGAAGTGGGTGAATTTTAGGTGGAGAGGACTAATATCCATCTTGGAGCTAACCTCTTGTTTAATTTCATTGTGTGCCTCTATTTGATTTTTCTATTTTCTTTAAATTGTTTCAAAATTGTTTAAATTTATTATGATTTTGTATTAGTGCTTTTCAAAGTTATGATTTCAAAATATACCCTGATAGTTTGAATTTAAAAGTGATATATATATATATATAGTGTTTTGTGTTATTAGAATATTTTTTAATTTATGATATTTTTAATTATTTTATCTAGGTATTGATCATTCCTTGAGAAAGTATTTCAAGTATCAATTTATACATATCTATTGTATTTGTGAAATGGGTTGTATTTCAAATTGAGGATATTTTGAATTGATTTTAAATTATTTTTTTTAATAGAAATTTGTACTGGAATCTCAATTCACCCCCTCTTAAGTTGTCCATTGGGACTAATATTTTGTATCAGATCAAGTTTTTCTCTATTTTTGTTTGCATTTGACCCTGATCAAGTTTAAAAAAACAAGATCTCTTAATTTTTTTGTACTTTACTCTATTATTATGGATGTTAAATCTAAAGATTATGATACTAATAAACCTACATTATTTAATGGAAGTAACTATTATCAGTGAAAAATAAAAAAGAAAATTTATTTAGAAATCATGGTTTTTTATATTTGGGGATCTATTGAGGATATATATGAAAAACCAAAAACTGGTAGAAAAAATAAGATGCTTAAACTAAATACAACAGTGATTTTAACTAAAAATCCAGGAATAATTTATTTTATTATTTAGGTGAATATGATTTTAATATAATATATTCATGTATTACTACTTATGAAATTTGGGATGCTTTAGTTATATATCATGAAGGAACTTCATATATTAAATAAATAAGATTGAATACATATATCATGAAGTGTGATTCTCTTAAAATGAAACCTGATGAATTTATTTCTAACATTTATTTTAGATTTAATGTGATTTTAAATACTATAAAGTCACTTGTAAAAATGATGGATGACAAACAACAAGTTCTAAGACTATTTGGATTCTTACTTGATAGGTGGAGAAGCACTACAGTTTTGATCAGATTCATGTGATATAAGAAATATGTCAATTAAATAACTTATTGGGAAGTTAATAATGTATGAAGAGGAAATAAAATCTGAAAATAAATATGTTGAACTAAAAAATAAATAGTTTCATTTGAGACATCAGAGTCAAAATAAAAGGAAGTTATTGAAGATAATTCAATTGTAAATGAATTAGAATCTAGAAGTAATGAGGAGATGCCTCATCTAGCCCGAATATTTAAAAAATTCTACAATAATAAGTTTTTCTAAAAAATAAAAATTAATGCATGAAAAAAAGGGAAATTATAATAAATAATGGAAAAGGGATGACTCCCCTGGTGTCATTACGTACTATGAGTGTAAAAGTAAAGGTTACATCAAAGAAGATTTTCCCAAACTGAAGTATAAGAAGAAATATGATGACAAAGGAAGGAACCCAAAGAAAGTTATGAAGGAAACATAGAGTGATTCAAAAGATATCTCCATTGATTCTGATTCAAGCAGGGAAGATACAAATGAAAAGACCAATATATGTTTTATGGCAAACACATTTCAGGTAATAACAACTATTATTCTTAATAATATTTCTGATGATTCTAAAATGACTAATGAAGAACTATAAGAATATTTTTATATTGTAGAATAAATTATAAATGAACTTAAGGATAAATATAAAAATTTGAAAAGGTTACATGTTTCATGTGATAGTGAAAAATCTACTCTTACTATTGAAAAAGAAAAAATTCCTTATTGTTAAAGAAAAATAATGAGCTAAAAATTTCTAATGATTAGCTTAAGGATAATATTGAAATATTTATTAATGGAAAAGATAATATAACTAAAATATTTAGAAAGAAAACATCACCTAAATATAAATTTGGAATAGGTTATCAACTTGGACAATAGAGGAAACTGTATAAAAATTACTTTGTTCCCAACTCCAAACTTGTAGATAAGACTTTAATCTACAAAACTTCTAAGTATGGAAATAATTATACTTTATTTGGGCCTAATAAGGATTTTATTTCTAATAATATTCATTATAATATAAATAAATCTATTAAACACATTTGTATTCCTAAATATATATATGATAACATATCTAAACCCAAGAGAGTCTGGGTACCAAAATCATTTCTTGATTGATTTTATAGGTAAAGTGCTTGAAGAGTTCCAATAAAGGCTTATGGTATCTATAAAGTGGATGTTTATGACATATGACTAGAGACTACTCAAGATTTAAAAGTATAATAAAGGTATATGGTGGACATGTCACATTTGATGACAATGCAAAAGGGAATATAATTGGTTATGAATAAATTGGTAACTTTGAAACAGTTTTAATTTATAAGGTTTTATTAATTATTGGTTTGAATTATAATATAATTAGTGTGTCTCAATTATGTGATGATGGTTATCATGTTAAATTTGAGAACAATACCTATAAGATTTATGATTCTAAGAATGATTTAGTTTTTACTACTTTAAGAAATGATAATGTTTATTTTATTGTTTTATATTGTTTATTATCTCAAAAATATTCTTTCCTAAGTGATTTTCATAAAGAATATTTGTTGTGACATAAGAGACTAGGTCAATATAATATACACTCACTTAGGAAGCTAACTCAGAAACATTTAGTCATGAATCTTCCTAAACATGTGTTCCCAAAAGACAAAGTATGCAATCCTTGTCAAAAGTGAAAGTAGTATAAAATTTCTTTCAAACCAAAGAAAGAGGTGTCCACCTCTTAAACCCTATAATTGGTTCACATTGATTTATTTGGACCTTATATAGTTTCTATCCTAGGTGGTAAAAATTATTCCTATGTTCTTGTGGACGATTACTCAAGATTCACATGATTACTTTTCTTAGCTCACAAAATTGAAGCATGTTCATGTTTTTCTAAGTTTTATAGACCTTTAGAGAACCTTAGTGGTATTTTCATTAAAACCTTGAGAATTGATCGTATAAATGAATATAAGAATCAATACTTATTTAGAAAACCTTGAGGATGATATGTCAAGTCTAAATATTAATAATACCTCTAAATCATCTAACCATGCTACTGATTTACATGATAAATGTACCAGCTTAGACCAGGAATACTAACCTAGCTAGGAGGAACAATTAGAAGAACAAAATAATTTTATTCCATGAATCATTAGAATCCATAGAGACAAACCTTTACATATTTTTGTTGGTGGTCTTGAAAAATTTACTCAAACCAGAGCTTCTCTTAGAAATAGGGTTGAACATCAAGCTTAACTATCACAACTTGAACCCCGAAACATTACTAAAATAATTAGTGATGAAAACTAAGTAATAGTTATTCAAGAAGAACTGAATCAATTTTAAAGAAACAAAGTCTAGGAACTAGTTGAAAGAGATAAATACTAAGTGACTATTAGAACTAAATGAGTATATATAGGAACAAGATTAGTGAATTTGGAATTATAGTTAAAGATGGATTTATTTCCCGAGATTATAGTCAAGAAGAATGGATTGATTATGAGGAAAAAATTTCACATGTAACTATACTTTAATCTATTAGAATACTTCTTTCTTATACAGGACATATTAATTTCAAAATATATCAAATGGATTTTAATATTGTTTTCTTAAATGGTTATATTATTAAGGTTGTTTTTATTGAACAACCCCCTATATTTTTAAATACTCCATTTCTAAATCACGTTTTGAAACTTTCTAAAGATCCTTATGGTTTAAAATAGGCTCCTATATCTTGGTATGATAGGCTCATCTCTTACTTGATTTCAAAAAGTTTTTAAAAAGGAAAAATTGATTCTTCTCTATTTATAAAAATAATTTAAAGGATGTTTTGTGTTTCAAATATATATTGATGATATTATTTTTGGTTCATTCAAAAACTCCTTGTGTATTGTGTTTTTTAAAATAATGTAAAAATAATTTGAAATGAATTTAATGGATGAATTAAAATTATTCCTTGATTTTCAGATTTTTCAAAACAAAGAGTGAATTATTTTAAATCAAAGAAAATAAACAAAGGATCTTATAAAATATTTTGGTTTTGATAATAATAAAGGTAGTGATGCTCCTATGAGTATAAGATTTAAGCTAGATCTTGGTGAAAATGAAAACTTAGTTGACCATAATACTTATATAGGTATGATTGGGAGTTTACTATACTTAACTATTAATCATTCGGATATTATGTATAGTTTTCATGTGTATGATAATTTTCAAGAAAATATCAGGGAATCTCATCTAAATGTAGTTAAAATAATATTTAAATACCTCAAGAATACAATTAATTTTGGATTGTTCTATTCTAGAGGACATTTCTTTGAACTAGTTAGTTATTTTTATACTGACTTTGGTGAATATAAATTATATAGAAAAAATCACCTTTGGAATATGTCACTTTTTTGGATAAGTCTCTAGTTTCATGGTGTAGTAAAAAAGAAAAAATTTATTACACTGTTTATTGCAGAAGTTGGATACATAACTATAGGAAATTTCTATGCAAAAATTTTGTAGAAGAAACATATATTACTAGAAAATAGTTATCAATTATGACATTTCCCCATAAATTTTGATAACACGGGAGCTATTGACATTTACAATAATCATGTATCTCATTATAGGGCTAAACATATTTATATAAGACATCACTTTTTGAGAGATAATTTTTAAAAGGGTGATATTACTCTTGAGTTTTTTGGCACTGAACATTATCTTGTTGACATTTTCACAAATACATTGAATATATAGAGATTAATCAATATAAGACATGAATTATGAATGATTAATTATACTTTATTCTTTATTAAGTGTTGATTTGTTTAATTATATATTAGGTTATGTTTTAATAAATGTTTTTAATCTATTATTTTATGTTTAAATGATTAATTTTATGTTTATATTTATCTTATAATAGATTTTATTGATATATTTATGGTTTAAACTTGATTTGATAATTATCCAGTTCTGAAGATGGAAAGTTTTTGTAAGCATTAATCTGTACGATAAGTTAAGTGACCGTGTCAAAATGATTATGTGGTGGGTCAAACCATTATAATACATTCAAGTAAATGACCTCATTGTTCATATGGTAAATATACCTATTATGACCTCTTTAAGTGGATGACTTATCATACGGTCAGTAGACCTACCATGTCTATCCATTTAAATTTTATATTTTATTTATTTTCCTTATGTTTACTATTTTGAAATTCCTAAATGATCTTAAATTCCTAAATCATAATACAAATCATATCTCTCTCATGAAACCCTAACACTTTCAATTTTAAATACTCTTATTTGTTTCTTCTCTCAAAACCTTTCTTTTATGATCCCCTGCATCAATATTTTGAACCCCTACATAGAATATGGTTAGAACAAAGCATGCTTTTGGGTTATCATTCCATATAACTTCACCTCACTCAAATAAAATAAAATATAGCCACATAATTTTAGATAATCCTTGAAATTCACATTTGGAATCTCAAATAGTATGTCTAGAAAAGTAAGGCAACACTAAGTGGCTAAAATAAAGCAAATCTCTAGTTTGGAAATCAATCCAGCAACAAGGATGGATTGAATGGTTTAGTGAAAATGGAAATTCCTTCTATCCAATGTTATTAAATAATTTATTTTTAAATATTGAGTTTGAAATGAATGAAAGGAAGGATTATATCTGGGATTTAATGAATGGATAAGTTTTATTCTTCTCATCGAATCAGTGGGTTGAGTGTTTAAAGGATCCATATGCTAGAGAGTGAATATTTTCAGAGTTATTATCTAGCCAACCACTCAAGTTTTGAGTTTGAAAAAGATATTAAGAATATTATTGAAAATGTAACACCTAGGATACCTACTACTATAGAATTTTATGGACACTACTAGAAAAAAAATCTCATACCAATGGTTTGGAACCATTGGTATAGGTCTCCAACCCACTGGTATAGGTAATTTAAAAATAAAACCCAGCTTGGTTTTGATCCCAACACCTACAATATATATTCCAACAACCTAAAAACTAAGCTAAGATAACTTTGTGAACATAATTTGATATATATATATATATATATATATATTTATATTTATAATTATTTTAAATTTTGATGTACTTAATGTTATTTGAAAAAAGAATCCATAAAAAATATGGGTCTCTATACCAATGGTTCTAAAAATCATTAGTATAGATTTATACCAATAGTTTTGAGAAATTTTGGTATAGGTACATTTATTTTTTGACCTATACCAATGGTTTTTCAAAAACCATTGGTATAGGGTGGACTTATACCAACAGTTTTGGAAAAACCTTTGGTATAGGGTCTTTACAATGGACCTAAACCAACGGTTTTGAACAAAACCATGGGTATAGGTCTCTATAAGGGACCTATACCAATGGTTTTTGGAAAAAATGTGGGTATATAGTCTCTAAAAGGGACCTATACCAATGGTTTTGTCCAAAACTATTGGTATAAGGTCTCTCCATGGAACCTATACCAACAGTTTAAAAAACTATTGGTATAGGGTCTCTATAAGGTACTTATACCAATGATTTTATAAACCATTGGTACAGGTCCTTTGGTATAGATATAATTTCTAGTAGTGGTAGAATATTGATTTATTATTAAATTCATACAGCACTTAATCTACCTAAGGAAGGGAGATTTTATTATACTGAGGCGTCAAATTTTATTTTTACTATATCTTATGAAGAATGGAATTTATATTAGTTTGACCGTATATTTGGTGAGAAATATGGAGGAAGTATGTAATCCTTCCTCCCGGTTTAATTCCTTACCATGTCCTAAATTTATTTTAGCTATGATAAAATCCAAAGGACTTGTTCCTCAGGGAGAGAAGATAGTTTCATCTGGTGGTTTTTTCCTTTATCAAAAGATTTGTAAACAAATGAGGGTAAAATGGAACCATTGTAAGAAAATTTGGGTGGATGTTAGTGAAACGTTATGTGAAAAAATAAATCCAGTCAATGATTCAGTGAGGCCTAAAGACAAAATAGATCTATAACTGGAACCTGGTGAAGTTTTTAAATATTCTTCTAAAGATAATTAATTTTATATAGAGGAATAAATGGATGGAGTTGTTGGCCTATTTGAAGAATCAATGGGAGCATATGAGGATTAAAGGCATCCTTCTCCTATTACTAGATATCCATTTATATCTTTTGGACCTCCAAAATATCATTTTTATTTACCTTTAAAATGAAGAATAATTGAGTGATGATGAGGAGGAGTATTCTAAGAATTTTATATATGATTTTTATGATATTTTTTATGAGTCATAGGAATTATAGTATGTGTCTAAATCAGTTTCACAGAATTATGAATAAGCATCTAATTTGAGTCAAGATATTGGAAGTACCCCCAAGTCTTAAAGGGAAATGGGAATATTCTTAGGGGGAGAAGGCCCTTGGATCGAAACTATTAGAAATTATCTACGTTGATTTTGAGGATAAGGGATCTTAAGATGATTCTAATGAGGTCATTTCACTTGGAAATGGTATACCTTCCATCCTAATTATTACAAGAGATCCTAAAGTATATTTGTTTGGGAAAATTGATCATGAACAAATAATTGTGATCTATCCTTCAAGATATATGTTACCTAAATATGACATCAATTTATCTACTGAACAAGTGTTTAATAAGGTGTTTAGTTATACTCTTATAAAGGATGTTGAAGAATTTTTCAATAGTGATGATATAGTACTAATTTAATTCACTCACACATAACCTATTTAATATTATGAATAATAATTTATTGAGGATTTATAGGCTAAGTCTCATAGAGAAGGCCTTATGTTGACTAAAGATGATTTTGGTGATAGGAAAACCACTCATGAGTAGTATTTACCACTACCTCCTACTAATACTACTTATTTTATCACTAAGGAGGATTTTAATGAATTCAAAAATGGATCTCATGAATTTTTTAAAGGAACCATTCCTTGATTTTGTATCTGGTGTTGAACCCATTAGAGAGGAATAAAATCTAGAACAATGACTCTTATTATTGATCACATTCAACTAAAACTTTTCTTTAATATAGATCTCATGAATAATAAAATTGAAAATTTAAGAGGTCAAGTTAAATCACTTCAAGTAAATCTTCATGAAATTATTATGAAGTTAGATCAAAGATATCTAAATTTTATTGAACAACACTCCTCTTTTAGTGTAATTCCTCTTATTGTTCCTCCTAATCCTCCAATGAATATTTACCTAGATGAGAATCTGGTCAATTGGATTATAAAAGATGTTATCAAGGTTATTTTGGATGAATATTCTAAAACTAGGAAATAGTTCTAAATGGTTTTTCAAACCCATGCTTCTAAAACACTTGAGTTGGTCATAAGTTATGCCAAGAAAGCATTAGAGGACATGGAGGTTATCGAAAGGGATATTGATTGTTATTTGAGTAGGATTTTCAAAAAATCTGATTTAAAGACCATGTTTATATCCTTAGTCAATGACTTTCATATGTCTCCACTGACTCAAGATTTTAAATCTCAAGTAGATAATTTGAAGGTGTTAGCACCTATTCTGGAAAACTTAATGAAGTAGAACTTGGAATAATTCTAGATTATAGAGCATGGATCTAGATATGTTAGTGATTTCACTTAGATTATGAAGACTTATCATTACACTACCAACACTATTATTCTAGACCCTCTCGATCTACCTGTGACATATGTTCATGCCACTACCACTCCTACTCTAAGTGGTCCTTTTGGAATTAACTCAGCACATATTTTTCAACATCTAAGACTAGTGGATAAAGGAATTATTATTCCTAAACCTCCATCATCTTATTTTATTCCTTATACTCATCCTATCCATCAACCCTCTCTGGATAAAGTAAAATATCCTATGGATCCCCATGATCTCAGAGTGGGTGACTCATAAAATTTTGATTAATATTTATAATAAATCTAATATGTATTTCTTATAGTTTTCACTTTCTGTTTTTTTAGCTTAATGTGATCTCACTTCTTTATTTTGGTTTACCTATCTAAATTCTTATCATTTATTTAATCTTATTTATTGATTTTTTAAAAATCATCATCTAATGCATTTTTTATGTCTAATTCATCTTTCAACCTACTTTGGTGTCTATTTTATTTGATAATACCAAAAGGGGTAGAAAATTTTAAGCTTTGAGCAATTTAACTTTGGGAACTTCATGTTTTATATATGGCATGATTTGTGATTATAAAAAAGGGAGAGATTGTTGGCCTAGTCCAAAAAATCCTTATTTTAATACTCACAAATCATGTTTCTTATATTATTAATAAATTATGTGTTTTATGATAGTAAAAATTTTTTCTAGAAAAAAAATATAAAAATTAGTCAAGCCTTCAACCAACCACACATTATGAGACAACTGACCTCATGATAAATCAACTTACCACATGGATAAGTTCAACTGATTTCAAAAAAACACAAGTGATTGTGGGACAAATGAGTAACATTTCTCCAAGTACTCAACTAACTGCATGAATACTTCAACCTACTATGTATACAAAGTGAAATTTTTCTAATTACTAGACCTACCACAAGAAGACATCTACCTATCGTACAAATAAAACTTCAAGAGATTGTTCCTGGGAATCTACTATGTTGAAAATTTGACGAATTATTCAACAGACACATGAAGAAATCAAGTGGTTTCATGAATTAATTAGGTGAATCAATGAATTATTCAACCGACCACATAAATAAATCAAGTTACTACATGAAGTATTCAACTGTCTACAAGAAGTATTTATAAACCTACCATAGAATCAAGTGACTACATGACTTGTTGATCAACTTATTATGAGATGTCAATTGGATGTAAGATGTCAATTGATTGTGTATTTTTAAAGAACTTCAATGAATAGTTTTGGCATGTAATGAGATCAATTATAGTGGTCATGGTCTATTAGTCTAGGAATAATCATTCCCAAATGGATAGTTTTGATAAGATCTTTCTATAAATATAAAGAACCCTTGCTCATGAGAAGGTGACTGTATGAGTTTTCTGAAATCTCTTTTCACTACAAAATGAGACTCTATTTTGATGTGATTCCATGATACTCTTTTTTCACTTTTTTATGCAATAATTGGTTGAAGGTTTCTATAGAATATATTTAAAGACAATTATCAATGGAAGAGAACAATATTGGTCAACCAAACCTGATCAAGGATTGAGCAACAAAAAAAATCAAACAATTTCTTCTCTCTTTGTGTTTTATTTACATATTGAGTTGTGATTGAAATTTCTATACATTTTATTATCACTTCTCTTTTAATTAAAATAAAATTACTATAATACTCTTTATTTCATTTCATTACATTCATTCTCCACTATTGAACTATGGAAGAGGTTGGATATGGCCTAAACTGCCTTGTGTGCAATCATCATTATAAAACCTGATCCATGTTGTGGATATGTTTATTAGGATTTAGTAAATGTACTTGGAAGAAGGTAATTGTAAATTGTAGAGGTATAAGCTACATCTTGGAGCTAACCTCTTATTTAATTTTTTAATGTGCTTCTTTTCTATTTCACTGCTTGCTTTGAATTGTTTCAAAATTGTTTTAATTTCGTCTCATTTTCTATCATTATTTCTCAAAGTTTTGTTTTCAAAATATACTTTGATAGTTTGAATTTACAAGTGATATATATATATATATGTGTGTGTGTGTGTGTGTGTCTACAAACAATGTTTAGTGTGAGATGAATATTTTTGAAGTTAGAATATTTTTAATTGTTTTATCTAGGTATTAATTATGCCTTGAGAAAGTATTTCAAAGTTATCAAATTATACATATCTACTATATTTGTGAACTAGGTTGTGTTTCAAATTGAGGGGATTTTAAATTTATTTTAAAATAGTATTTCCAATAGAAATTTATATTGGAATATCAATTCACCCCCCCCCCCCCCCCGCCCCTCCTATTGATTTGTCCACTTGGACCAACACATTTCAAACAGAATTTCATTTTATGCTAGCTTTAAATGAAATTATAAAATATTTTTTTCATTCACATGTATATAAAATCTAAATATCACACTAATAAACCTTTCTATAAACCTCCATTTATTTTATTTAAATTAAATGAAAATAATCACTTTGAAAACTTTCAATAGGATGAAGATTCCTTTATTAAAATAAATATTTCAAATCCATTTTCAAACCACTTTATAAACACGCCTTTTAAAATAACTTTAGAAACATTTTAAAATAAAATAAAATTAAAAAAATAATAAATCAAACAGTAAAGAACCATATCATTAGTAAAATAAAATAATTTGAAGACAAGGTGCCACAGGTGTCAATCGGGTTAGGGAATACAAATTAAAGTCCCCTATGGAGTTATTTAGTACCATGGGAAACACAATAGGTCCTAAGGTGAGACAATCCTAGACTTTACCATACACAGACCAATTTTCAGCCTAGGTTACATCTTAATAAAATCCTTTCGACTAGCCTGCACCTGACCTAGAATATGGGGTACTCCCCACTAGCCCTAACACATGACTAGGAGGACACTACTAGTGTGTGGATATCTAGTGTATCATAAATCTAGACTTATAACTCAGTTACTAGTGCTCCCATGAAAGCAAAAATTGTTAGGTGATCATTCAAATAGGAATCATAAGCATAAATGATAAATCTCCCTCACCTCCAACACCCTCAAAAGAAACAATCCTGATTACATTATCCAAATAAAATTTAATATAAAGCATGCCCCTCGGGGACATGAGTGTCAATCACAATCAATAAAGGACTCAAGAGGGTCTCACACACCCACATTATTTGAAAATAATTTAAATGTGTCAAATGGGAATTCACTAAAAATGAACTCGGAATGCCAAGTCATTTATTATCATTATAAATTTTACTTCAAATGGTTGTTCAAAATAAAATAATTGAAAATGAAATCTAAAACCATTTCTAAAACAATTCTCCAAACACCATTTTTAGAATACACGCCCTTATCATTTTAAAGTATCATTCAAACAAAACTACCCTTACTCATCCCTTGACCCAAATAGGGTCAAGTGCCTTTATAAAACATTAACTACATTCAAAACACATCATTGAAACCATTTTACAATACTTGGCATCTAAAAATCAATTTATAAACCAAATTTATTGAAGCCAACCTTTATTCTAAGTGATAAAAACCAATTCCAAAACAATTACAAAATATATTTAGATATCATGTATAAGAATAATTTAACAAATAAAACATTTAGAAATTTGAATCATTAAATGCTATTCAAATTAATTTAAATAAGAAAAAACACTGACTCAATTCAACAGTGATCGAGCTAGAAAGTATCACTTTTGATGAAGAATACCCAAAAAAGAAAAAATCCCCCCCCCCACACACTCACAATACCCATCCACAAAAACCCCATGATTATGACACCCTAAATCCTAAATCAACCATAGAACCACCTAGGGATCATGAGTGGAGAAGATCCTAAGAAAGAAAGGGAAAATGGGGAATACGAAAGAGTAAAGAAAGGGAAAGGAGGGGTTTGCCTTAAATGTATCACTTGAAAAAGAGGTTCGAGGATCCAAATATCAAAGAAGAATGGAGGGTGGAAGCTCCCTTGTATATTCCTTTCTCGATCGTACAAGAGGGGGAAGAGGGTTGAAAACACCCCAAGTCCCAAAAGGAAAAAGAGTCGTGTTTCCCCTTAAAAAAATTGGAAAACGGGGGGCTGAAACATGGAATGACCACCACGATGCAAAAAACGCCCCCTAGGCACCCTCCACGGTGTAGCATAGGGATCTACACTGTGGGTAAACCTTGTGGAGACCACGTTGTGGCATGGTCCAGGGACCATGACATAGGGGTTCTGACCATGACAGGAGGGGGTCTTAGCCCCTTTCCTAAGCACCTCCATGACATATCCTTATTAATTGTGTTATAGAACTTCCCAACACATAGACTCTATGTTGCACCACTATATATTGCACTATGGAACCTTACCCACATCCTCCACCATGTGGTATCACCTTGTGTTGTGGCATGGTCCTGAGCAAGTAGGATGCAGCCTGCAGAGTTACCGCCTCGGGCCTCCAGAACCACTTAAAACCCACTAAAACATTAATAAGATCAAAAAACTCCAAAAAAATTAAAATATGCCAAGATTAATTAATATAATAATATCTACAGTGATACGGGGTGTGAAAATCCCTCAACCATGCCACTTTTTTCTCCCAGAAAGTCATTATTTAAAGAGGAAGTATCAGAATACAATCCTTAACTACACCTCATGGAACGAGGCGATTTGTATGGGAAATAACTAGAGAAAACCTAAGGAAGGTAAAACATCAAGCAAAAAATATTAATCTAAACCATTAAACCATATACACAAAATTCCTGATCATCTCTAAGCACAGAATAACTATAACTATCGATACAAGGACCAAAAAGGATAGAGACCAAACATAGCTCTCCCAACCATTTAAAATTAACCTAAATGGAGTGACAAAACAGAAACACATAGAAGAAACAGATGTAGACCCTACGAAGTCATCTCCAAGAATTACCTAAGGATCACTAGATTCCATCAACCACAAACAACCACCCAAGGAACCAACTCTAACTCCTAGGGTGAACACGTCCCAAGGGAAACTCAACATATTCAAAACAAAAACCATCTCCAAGCTCAACACGCAACTCAACCACAAAATCCAAGAAGAGAAAATCAAATTCATTCCTCAAGCATAAACAATATGGGCTCCAAACCCGGTTTACCACACTCACTAGGTATACTAAGACTTTAGTCCCAGAATACCATCCCATGGTGTTTCTAAAAAAAGGATCCAACACTATCAATTACTCAATAGTTCATAGGAAAACCTCATTCTAGTTACCCAAGCAATAACATAAGGACAACAATGATCAAACCATTAATAATTAAATATTATAATAACCACATCACACAAGAACACCCAAGACCTCAAGAAAAGATAACCCAAAATAGAAAGGTACACACAAAACCAAAACCCAACATCATCCAAAATATATAAATCAAGAACCTCAATACTCACTAGGTAAGAGTCCCAAAACAAACAAAATTATCTCAAAACTTTATCACACTCAATATTTCCTTTTATGATAACTCAAATTATAAAACCTGTGAAGGTGGTCTAAGAAAACACACTGAAAACAAACTCTTATAGATTTCATTTCAAATGACTTAGAATGACAAGGTCGTCCACATTGGAAGCACATAAGATGTCTCTTCTTCTTCTTGGGAGACTGGCCCTCAGAAAACTACTCCTGCATATTGGGATCAACCAACTCCCTCTTCCCACTATATAGAACATATCTACTTTCTTCAATCGAGACTCCATGGCTAACCTTCATTAACAAGGTTTTAGTGGATACCTCCTAAAGAGATAACAGACCAGCTTCTCCCACAATAACTCCAAGATCTAGGAAAATTCCATCCTGATTCAAGAATTCCTTAACAAAGTAAAAGGACTTGGAAGGACTGGGATCTACCACTTATTTACAATTCTGATTAGAGCTAACACATGGAGTAACTACTCATAAACGATGTGGGGATCCATCCTGAAGATTATCCCAACGAACATATTTTCCACTTTTCTTAGAAGACTCCCTGTGAGGAATGTTCTGAATATAGGATACATTATCCTCAATCAGTTAATGTACCACAAATAAAATTACCCAATGTCATCATAAATCAAAAGAAATTTTAAAAAATTCATTTTTTCATGACCCATATTTCTTAAAACAAAACACCCTTTAAAATATTTAATCTCATTTTAAATTTTCGAAAAGGTCCCATTTTCAAAACCAAATCATTTTATGAATTTTCATAATTAAAACTAAAACCTTTCATAAAAATACACCCTCCTTTCAAATTACTTCCCATTTATTTTCAAAACCATTGACCCAGACCAAAATGCATGTAAAACCCCTCCTTTAAATTTTCACACCAATTAGAAATTTCTAAAACACTCTAAAAAAATTTATATTCCCTAAGAATGTATCTTTATTGAAAAAAAATTACCATAATTTAACTCTCATGGGAACCCCATTTCTAAAATACTTTTCATTTTTATTTCAAAACCATTTAATTGCCTTTGAAAACACCTTTAATCACCAATTTAAGTAATTCCATGAAGTTAAAAAAAATTAGAATAATACAAATCAATTTCAAAATAAACCACCTCATTAAATTCCCTTTTCCCATCCAAAAAATCATTTTCCAAAACATACATCAATCCTACAAAAGGAAAAATTACGAAATAAGATAGAAAAATCAACTATAACCATGTAAATTTCAAAAAAAAACTCCCTTATTTAATATCACACCAAAGATGAGCACAATTGGGGTTAATCTGGAAAGAAAGAGAGGCAAAACAACACTTCCAAAGGGAAAACAACATTGTTCACAACCTGGCTACATGGACTAGTAAACTGTGTGTCAACCATGAAACAAGCTTTATAAGGGTTGTAGACCCATTTTGCATAGGAATTGCATGGTTCACTAGACCATGCAGGCTAACCCTATAGCCCCGTTTCATTCACTATTTTCATCATTAAAGCTCAAAAAAACCCTAAAATCATCTATATACTCAATGAGGATCAAATCATCATCAGAACATATCAAAATCCATCAAGAATATTCAAAATTGAACTCAAAATCAAGATTCAAATCTCAATCACCCATGAAAACTTGACATTCCGATGAGAAGAAGAGTGAACTAAGCACTTTCTCACACTCTCCTCATGATTCCTAATGATTATATTAGTTTAGAAACACCCCAAATAGTAAGATAGCATTCTTTGATGCCATTTTTTCATGAACCAACCTGATACATCCCTAAATCGGGCACCCAAACTGGCTCGTGACATACCCAGGACGCATTTCCGATCACTCTGAGATGGAAACTAGTGTTATGGTCTTAGAACATAACCAATGGGAATGATTTCACCCTCAATATAAAAATGTAAACATAACCAATCAGAGTAAACACAATATAAATAAATAAATAAACTACACAAACTAGACAATAATAAATAGACAACATCACACACATGAATAATCCAAACATGAGGTCGATACACGAGAATCTCAAAATAAAATAAAACTAAACAAAAACCTACCATCTCCATGTGACCATTAATCACTCTCTAAATTCCATATCAAACATACCATGAATAATCCTCACCTAATAGAAGGATGGTCGAAGCCTTGAGCACCTGAAAAGAAAACATGTGAACTGCATACACTGAATGATGTATACAAGGTGTGAACGAAACTAAGCTCAATAGTATTTCACCAAAGAGTTTGTGTAATTCTTTTCAAATGAAATTTTATTTTGTTCTAGTTTTAAATATAATTAGAAACTAGGTTTTTCATTCATGTGTATATAAAATCTAAGTATCACACCAATCGTCCATTTTATAAACCTCTATTTCTTTTCTTTAAATTAAATGGAAACAATAACTTTGAAAACTTTCATTCAATTAAAGCCTAATTTAATAAAATGACCGTTTTAAATCCATTTTCAGACCACTTTATAAACACACCTTTTGAAATAACTTTAGAAACATTTTTAAATAAAACAAATTAAATACAAGAATAATAAATCAAACATTGAGGCACCACATCATTAGTAAAATAAAATAAGTAGAAGACATGGTGACACAATTATCAATCAAGCTCGGGAGCACAAATGAAGGTCCCTTGTGGAGTTATCTAGTATCATGGGCAACACAATAGGTCCTAAGGTGGGACAATACTAGATTTTACCAAACACAAACCAACTACTAACCTAAGTTATATCCTAACACAAGCCTCCTGACTAGCCTACACCCAACCTAGAATCGAAGGCACTCTCCACTATCCCTGACACATAACTAGTGGGGCACTATTTGTGTGAGACTATATAATATAGAATAAATCTTGACCACTCACTCAGTGCTTAGTAATCCCATGAAATCAAGAAGTTGGAGGTGGTCAATCAAATAATAATCATAAGAATCGATGATAAATATCCAAAACCTCCAACACCCTTATAAGAAACATCCATGATCACATTATCCGTATCACATTTAATATGAATCATGCCTTCTAGGTCCATGAGTATCAACCAAAATTCATCAAGGGATCAAGAGGGTCTCAGACACCCACATTATTTGAAAACCATTTTAAATTTCCAAACATACCTTCATTAAAAATGGACTCAAGATGTCAAGCCATTTCTTATCATCTAAAATTTCACTTCAAATAACTCTTCAAAATCAAACCATTGAAAAAAAATATTGAAACCATTTCTAAAATAGTTTTCCAAATGTCATTTTTAGAATACACACCCTTATCATTTGAAAGAATCATTAAAAAAACTACCTTTATGAATCCTATAACCCAAACAAGGTCAAATATCTCTCCAAAATATCATTTATATTTGAAAAACATCATTGAAACCATTTTACAACACTTGGTATCTAAAACACACTTTAGAAAACAAATACCTTAAAACCACCCTTTATGACAAGTGATAAAACCCAATTCCAAAAAAATTACAAAATCCATTTAGCTATCACATATAAGCATAATTTAACAAAAAACATTTAGAAATGTAAATCACCAAATGTCATTACAACTAAAGGAAACACATAAAAACACCTACCTTAGTTCAATGAATATCGATCTAGAAGTTGTTGTCTTCAATGGAAAACACCCAAACAAACAACAAGAGGCACCCCAAAATCCCTAACTATAAAACCCCCCATGATTAGGTACCCCTGAAACCTAAATCAACTCTATAATCCCCTAGGGTTCATGGGTGGAGAAGAACCTAAGAAAAAAATGGGAAATAGGGGAGAAGTAAGAGGATAACAAGGGAAAGTAGGGGATAACCATGAATTAAATACCTGAAAATTTTGTTAATGAAGCCAAAGATAAAATTATAAGGGAGGGAGGAAGATATATTTCATGTACCTTACTCGATCAAACTAGAGGGTAGGAAGAGGGGTGAAACCCCCTTAAGTCTTGAGAGTGAAAATGGGTCATTTTTGCCTCTTTAAAAAAATTGGAATATGGGGGTTGATGACATGGACTAACCACCATGATGCAAAAATGCCCCCAAGAGATCCCTATGACACAACCTAGGGTTCTAAATCATGGGGAAGCCTCACGGGGTCTTGTTATGGCATGGTTCAGGGACCATAGCATAGTTGTCCTGAAATAGGTAGAGGGGGCTCAATCCCTCACCCCAACCCTCTATGACATGGTATAGAGACCATGATGTAGGGGTGTTGGCCATGGTGTGGGGGATTTGTAGAGACCTAGTTTTTTCATAATAAGACTTTGAAATATTTTTATATATATTTATAGAGCTGGGCGTTAAGACGGCGTGTGATTCTGAGGCCCGATGTGTCCGTAATTAATTGTATAAAAATATTAAATATATTTTATATTATATTTATAATTTCTTTAAAAAATGGGATAAATATTAAAAAGAAGATCATATCAGAAATCTAAGACTGCAGTTGAGTACGTAATGCATTATTTACCCTAGGTTTAACATAAAATAGTTCATCATGGGGTGTTCAAATAAAATGGTCGTTGGTGGTATGTTCAATGGATTAATTAATTGATTAATTGATTAATTCAATTGACCTAAACTATTTTCCTATAAATACATCGCTATGGATAATCCTCTAGGGTTTTCTGAATAAACCCTAGGAGGATTTTAGAGCTTCTTCCCCTCCTTTTATTGGTGAATCACCTCAGATGATGATGAAACTCTGGATTGGAGCAGATCAGGATGCAGGAAACGCATTGACTTCTTCCATTTGTTAGAAGGAATGTTCTTTGATGAAGAAAGATCCAATATCTAGGTAGGACTCGTCAATTTTTGGATTATAACCATTTTTATTAAATTGATTGAGCAGACTAGTCCCTTCATTTGATCTGTGTCAATTGTGGTCTTTTCATGCACCCATCTATTGATTAAATTGATTAATCTTTCATTTTTTAACCCTAGATATCCTTGTTCTTAATCGTTTGACAAGAACGCTTGACAATGATCGATAAACATTTGTTCTTATGCCTTTTCCCCTCAATCACTTCACATTATTCACTAGTTGGCCCCCACCATCCCGGTTCGACGTTGTCGAGTGGTATTGTTCCTGATTGGATCCCTAGAATCATGAAAAAACAATGTGTGAGGGACATATCGATGAATCATGGATAGATCTAGGTTGTTTTCAGGTTATGGTAGATCGTTTCAATGATCAGTGAGTGAATAATCAATGATAGAAGGACCCACGGTGTATGGTGCATATGTCGAAACCCCACAGATCGACAGAATCAGATTTCCAACCACCTGATAGATGAAAATGATGAATAGAAACCATATCTACTAATTTTGGGAAAATAAGAAGCCATATTTGAAGGAGGAATACCAAATTAGGTACATGGAGAGAAGATCTGAGATTCTGTAAAAATTCTTACTACACATCGTGTAATTTCAAGAACACACAGCGTGTTGGGCCCTGGATGTGGCGACTAGGGTTTTGGAATTTATAAGGATGGAATACCGTGTAGACCCCCTAAACGTTATGCATCAATTCCCTAGGTGTAATATCCATGTGGAGGAGCACACGAGGAGGACCCTATGTGGAAGTAAATATCTAGGCACACTGTTGTGTACCTAAGTACCTGAACACAAGGTAAAGTACATAGACATGACCAAGCACATGGGCAGGACCCTGAGTAGCATGGACACCCCATGTATATCCCCTACACTCTATTTAAACCTACACAGTAAGAGATATGTGTGACTCTAGGGACATGTATAGTAAATGGAGTAAGACCACACACTGTGTGGGTCCCCTCACAGGTTGTGTACCCCTTAGTTCCTTTCGAGAAAACTTCAACCTCTCGTATCTCCTTCGTTTGAAATCAGATTTTGGTCTGTAAGTAGCCTATCCTGAGTGTTTGTTTGCTTAGAACACAATGTTACCTTTGTTTGTGTATTTTGGGATATGATGTGACATGTCATGGGTATGGATCTTGGTTAGGTGATGCTTGATGACAACAATGATCATGCAGGATCACTAGAGGCATTTCAAGTGGAACCTTCCAGATGGGCTAGGCATGGGTCCTCTATAGACTTCTAGAGTGGAAACCTCTAGCTGGGATGGGCATGGGTCCTCTACCACTAGAGTGAAACCCTCTAGCTGGGATGGGCATGGGTTCTCTACCACTAGAGTGGAACCCTCCATCACAGATGGGCATGGGTCCTCTATAGACTTCTAGAGTGGTACCCTCTATCTGGGTTGGGCATGGGTCCTCTAACATTAAAGTGGAACCCTCTAGCTAGGTTTAGCATGGTTCCTCTACCATTATAGTGGAACCCTCTAGATGGGATGGGTATGGGTTCTCTACCATAATAGTGGATCTCTCCCACTAGGCAGGGCATGGGTCCTCTATCTATCCACTAGAGTGGAACCCTTATATTGGGCAGGGCATCGGTCCTCTATCTATCGACTAAGTGGAACCCTCCTATTTTATCAGTTCATGGGTCCTATATTTATAAATTGTGTCCCCTAGACTCTGTATCACAGTGACAAGGCATGTCTTGACTTTGATGGTTTCTACTGGGTAGGCACATGAGATACTGGGCATCATTATTGGACTTTTGGAACTATTGATGACTCTTTTCATGGGATGATTTGTGAGATGTAGATCCACTTTCTCTCTTGTTTGAGTTTATTTTACTGAAAATATATATATACATTTATATCCATGCCTTTATATTTAGTTACTCCCCTGCCATAGATTGTGAAGACACGTGGGGTATGCCACATGATTTTTGTGTCTAACTTATCATGGTTGGATGAGGTTACTCTCCTACTATGGGTGTAAAAGACTTTACATGAAGTTCATCTACAAACTTTGTTGATCCCCTTGTATTTGTATGATCTTACTCTCTTGGTTTGGGTTGATATGCTTTTTGTTCATTGTTTCCCTTTTACTATTTATTCCTGTTGGATCTCTTATTTCTCCCCATTCAGATTATAGGGTGTCCTATTGGGTGTGTATATACTCACTCATGTATGGGATTTTCCCGCACATGTCATGTCTTATGTAGATGATAGACAGGTCAATGGTGACTTCATAGGATCTTAGGGATATTGAGTGTTTTGGACCATGTATGGTGATCATGGCTTAGAGATCAGGAGTTGGGCACTCTCAACAGTTTACTTTCTAGTTCATGTCAAGTTGGGACATGTTTTGGGTTGGGAATGTATTTTTTTCTTTACTTTTCATTTTTCACTATCGTACTCTTGTACACCCTATATGTTTTGCATGCTTGGTTTACTTTCTAGTTATTGCATATTTTTACTTGTTTTTTCTCTGCACCTTCTTCATTGATATGGTTGTGTGTGTGCATAAAAGTTTTTAGGAAAAGGCATCCCCATGTTAGTTATGCCTTCAGCACTGGTCCCTAGTCCCTAACCTATAGAGGCGGGCTTGGGGTAGTTGTGGATTGAGCCCTGGTTAGGTTCGAGTCATGATAGATAGTTAATGACATGTGTGGGATCATGAATGTATCTTCTCATCTGCGATACATGAAAGAATGCTCTACCTTTTTGTAGAACCCAGTGGAGACTAAGGATTGACATAAGAGGACCTTGTGTGTATGGATCATCTCCTTGGTTCGCTTGTTGTAGTAGTATGAGAACATGTAGGAGAGCTCTAGGGAGCGAGAGAGCCAGATGTAGGATCATCATCTTGAGTTGTTTATTTAGTTTTTCTTTTCAAGGAAAAAATATTAAAGGATATAATGATGTGGAGACCTAGTTTTTACCTTGTAATACTTTGAAATATTTATATATATTTTTCAGATTCATGCGGTGAGACGGTGTACTATTACGAGGCCCGGTGTGCTCGGAATTAATTTTATAAAAATATTAAATATATTTTATATTGCGCACATAGTTTCTTAAATAAAATGGGATAAATTTTAAACAAGATCTCGGATCAGAAACCCAAGACCACTATTGAGTCTAGAATATTTTTTTACCTTAGACGCGACATAAAATAGGTCAGTGAAGAGTGTTTGGATAAAATGGTTATTGGTGGTGCATTTAGTGGATTAATTAATTAATTAATTTGATCTAAACTATTTTCCTACAAATAAATCACTATGGTGAATCCTCTTAGGTTATCCGCATAAACCCTTGGAGGATTTTAGATCTTATTCTCCTCCTTTCATTAGTGAATCACCTCGGGTGGTGAAGAAACCCTGGATCGAAGTAGATCGAGATGTAGAGAATGCAAAAAATTCTTCTATTCATTGGAAAAAGCATTATTCGACGAAGAACGATCCAATATCTGAGTAGGATTCATAAATTTGTGGATTACACCCATTTTGATTAAATTTATTGAGCAGATAAACCACTTATTTTGATTTGTGCCAATTGTGGCCTTTGCATGCGCCCGTGTATCAATTAAATTGATTAATTTTTAGTTTTATAATCCTAGGTATCACCATTCTTGATTGTTGGCCAAGAGCATTTTACAATGATCGATAAATTTTTGTTCTTGTGTCTTTCCTCCTCAATTGCTTCGTGCACTTCATTGGTTAGACCATGCGGTCCCAGTTCGACGTTCTTGGGCGGTACCGCACCCGATTGGAACCCTGAAATCGTGACTGAAATGACTAATGGAAACTAGATCTGTTGATTTAGGGTGAATAAAAAGTTGGATATGAAGGTAGAAGACCAGATCAGGTGCGTGGATAGTGAATTTTAGATTCTGTAAAATCCCAACTACACGCCGTGTAGTTCAAAGAACACACGAAATGTCGGGCCCTAGCTGCGGCAGCTAGGGTTTTGGAATTTATAAGGATGGAACGTCGTGTAGACCCCCTACATTCCATGTATCACTTCCCTGGGTGGATGAGTCATGTGGTAGAGCATGTAGGAAGGACCCCATGTGGGATTACACGTCTAGGAACACAACCATGTACCGAAGTACCCGAACATGGGGAAAAGTACACATACATGGCCAAGCACACGGTCGGGACCCCGAGTGGCATGGGCACACCGTGTATATACCCTACACATTGTGTATCCAAGAACATGATCAGGATATGAAGCAAGACCACACATCTTGTGGGTCCCCTCACATGTCGTGTAGGCCTTGGTTCCTTTCTAGGAAACTTCAACCTCTCATATCTCCTTCGTTTGAACTCAGATTTTTCCCGCGAGTAGCATCTTCTGAGTGTTTTTTCATGTAGATCACGATGGTTCCCTAGGTTGGGTATTTTGGGATATGATGTGAGATTTTATGGGCATGAAAATTGGTTAGGAAATGCTTGATGATGATAGTGATCATTCAGGATCACCAGAGTCATTCCGAGTGGAACCCTCCAACTGGGTTGGGCATGATTCCTAGATGACTAGAGTGGAGACCTCCAGCTGGGCTGAGCATGGGTAATCTATAGACTTTTAGAGTGAAACCCTCAGTTAGGTTGGGCATGATTCATTTACCACTAGAGTGGAACCCTCCAGCTGGTCTAGGCATGAGTCCTATATAGACTTCTAGAGTAGAACCTTCTAGTGGGGTTGGGAAAGGGTCCTCCACCACTAGAGTGGAACCCTCCAACTAGGTTGGGCATGGGTCCTATACCACTAGAGTGGAACCCTCTAGCTGGGTTGGGCATGAATCATCTACATACTTCTAGAGTGGAACCCTCCAACTGGGCTGGGAATGGGTCCTCTACCACTAGTGTAGAACCCTCCATCTAGGTTGGGCATGGGTCCTCTACCACTATAGTGGAACCCTCCAGCTGAGTTGAGCATGGGTCTTCTATTTATCCACTATAGTGGAACCCTCATGTTGGGTAGGTAATGGGTCCTCTATCTATCCACTAAGCGGAACCCCCTTGTTGTATCAACCCATGGGTCCTCTATCTAGAGATTGTGACCCCTCGATTGTGCAGCACAATTACAAGGTTTGGCTTGACTTGGATGGTTTCTGTTGGGCAGGTGCATGAGATGTTGGGCATCATTGTTGGACTTATAAAATTGTTGGCGGATCTTTTTTTAAGCTGGGTTTTGATATGGAGATCCCCTTACTCTCATTTTAGATTCTTTTGTTGAGTATATATATATATATACACCTATGTGTATCCATACCTTTGGATTTGATTACTCTCCTTGAAGGAACCAGGGGCGCAGTGGAAGCATGAAAGAACATGCAATTTAAAATTTTGGGTTTGGATTCATGTTAAAAACATAGAATCCACTTAACCCCTTTCACAGATTTCTAAAAGGATCACATTTAATTCAATTTAAGCATGAAAAATAAAACCAAATGAAAGCTTAAAAGGTATCACATTCATTTATAGTTTTTGGTTTGATTCACTCATCGTAGATGTGTCGTAGATATAAGACGCCAAACTAGATGCCCTCTAGATCATTCACACATGCTCTACAATTACAGGATCATCGATCTACATTTCTCAGGTGCTATCATGGGAAATTGAAGAGCTTTACGACATTCCTTCAATCACCTAAAGAATGCGGACTCGATCGAGAAAGTAGGATCAATCTGACTTTATTATTCCTTCAGTATATCTCTCTAAGAACTTGAGAAAAGAGGGTAAGAGAGATTCTCTCTATAAATTCTTTAAAATGGTGGAGATTATAATTCAATAGGCTAAAATGAGCTTTTATACTTAGGTTTTACTTTCCAAAATTTCACTTTGATCCCTGGAAAGTAATAACCTTTATTTTAGACCTTTGCATACATATATGACTTAATAAACTTGTCATAAATGTAAAAAATATTTTAAAATTGAATATTCATCAACCCCCACACATGGGGCCCACTTCATCCTAAACTCTTATTCACTAAAATAGGTGGAACTTGTGGATACACTTAGTGTGTGACCCTCTAGGTACTTATCTTAATAGCATTGAGTCCAACCCAAAGACCAAGAGCGGAGTCTAGAAACTCATCATGGACCCTAAAAAGATAAGGAATGTCATAACTACAACTTCCTACTATAAACACTAATTGTGTAATATAATCTATTTGTTTGGTGATATCTCGTAAAGTAGGATGCACACTTGTGTCATCATCCTTTTATTACTTTATTTATTTCATGAACTTACTGGATGGATTTACCTACTTGTACCATGGCCATGGATTTATGAAGGTACTACCATCCTGATGAACCTAGGCCCACGAGATATCTCATCCTCAACTTGGAAGTAACAAAATCTATCTTGATCATCCAACCAATTTCATACCTCCAATGACACACCCAACACAAACTACCTTGCCACAATTTCATTATCATGGTTTTCTCCTTGCATCAAAGTACGCGATCAAATGGAACACACTGATAATGATCTAAAGTTGGGAGACCAATACACGTTTTCATTGATAGGAACAACCAATGACACTAGAAGCATGTGGTGTTCTTATTGGTGGGTCTATCCTCGTGATATCACTACTAGATATCACCAAGTGTAAACTTCATAAGAATAAGTCTCAATGATTATGAGCCCCTAGCACCTGATAGTCAAACATCATATGTGTCCTATCATTATGATATATCTAGACTATAGGACATATATATTTAAGATCACTATCATAGTATATCAAGGTTCTCATTATATCTAGGAACTGTTATAACCTTTTTATATGACACATAATATAAGGTCATTACCATGTAAACAGTGGATATAGAAATATCAACACTATTATGGTAAGAATAAATAAACACGTGTATATATAAATATTTATATATGTAATGGTAATCAAAAGTATTGTTCAAGTTGGGTCTAAGGAACCCACTATCACAACGCTCACACTTGACTAGAGCCAACTGCTAACAATTCTCAACATGCTAGCTCTCACATGAGTATCATGCTTCTGTTGAGATATGGATTTAGTCAGGGGGTCTGCCACGTTATCCTTTGTGGACACTCTACTAACTGTGAATTCACATCTATGAGTAAAATCCCTCAATAGATGAAACTTCTGAAGTACATGTTTTTCTCTTTGGTGTGACTTGGGATCCTTGGAAAGCACCACTGCCATAGTATTATCACAATATACTGTAATAGGATCAGCACTATTGGGTACAACACCAAGATTAAAAATAAATTTGTGTATCCAAACTACTTCGTTAACTACATTGAAAGCTGCTATATACTCAGATTCTGCTGTAGAATCGACAACCATAGACTGCTTCGAGCTCCTCCATCTCACTGCACCACCATTCAAGAAAAATAAATAGCCAGACAATGATTTCAAATCATCACGATCTATTTGGAAACTAGAATCAGTGTATCCCTTTATGACTAGTTTATCATCTCCTCCATACACCAGGAACATATCCTTTGTATGTCGCAAGTACGTTAGGATAATTTTTATAGCTACCCAGTGTAGATATCCTAGATTGGCTTGATATCTGCTCACCATGCTTATTTCAAAGCAACATCAAACCTAGTATATAGCATAACATACATGATATATCCCTCTACTGAAACATAAGGGATTATACTCATTCTTTAAAACTCCTCATGTGTTTGTGGACACATCTTCTTGGAAATATTAATTCCATGTGACACTGGAAATATACATCTCTTGGATTGTCCCATACTAAACCTTCTAAGTACCTTGTCAATGTATGTACTTTGAATTACACTACTACAAATAGTGATTTTATCAGCATTATAAAATGCTTTTAACAGTGCTAGAAAAATGTTGTTAATCTCAGCGAAGTTAAAGGGGGGTCCCCTTTAACAGCGCTAAAAAATCACTAATAAAGGGTGTCCTTTATTCATGATAAAAAAAGAACTGATAAAGGCCTCCCTTTATCCATGCTATTTTAGCACAGATAAAAGACATTTTTATCAGTGCTATTTGTACTGCTGATAAAAGACCACTTTATCATCTCTTTAATTAGCACTGATAAATGGTCCCTTTATCAGTGCTCGAAGTAGAGATGATAAAGGGGGCCTTTATTAGCGCTCAAAATAGCACTGATAAAGTCTTAGATGCTTGTGATGTGTTATTTATATAATATCACACCCACCAGTAGTACCTGCACAGCACACACACACCACCTACACAAAACAACACCTGTACAATGCACACAAGAACAAAGTAGTGCACACAACAACATACACAAGAACAAATCAGCACACACAAGGGTGTGGAAAACAATTCTATATACATTTCAAATAATGTTTTATATAATTACATTTACAATTATCCAACAAACAGTTAAAAACATTAAATTTTCATCCTTTGACATTTGTGATCCCCTCTCAAAAATATTCGCCCATGGTATTAGTTGCCGAACAAATCATCCCAAGTTAAGAAAAAGGTTCCAACTATATGATAAAAAAAATATTATGTTAGTAATACTATAAAGATATAAATTAAACCTTAATATGAAATAATATATTAATAAAATGTCAATTTTTAATAAAAAAGACACATCTGGAGTTATAAAAGTCACATCGTGCATCGTATTTAGGTGGGGTTGATTAATACATGTCACAAATGAATCATGGATCATTTTTATAAAGTATCAAAACAATCCAAATGGGTTTTCTCAGTTTTCAGTATGACAGTTGTGTTTTTTTACTAAAATATCATTTCAAATCGGAAACACCCATTTTGAGTCATATCGGTCTCATTGTGAATTTTTTTGAGGTGAGACTACTTTATAAACATCACAAAGGACTTATGAATCGCTCTCCTAAATTATTAATACAATCGGAGGGCATTTTCTTGGTTTTTAGTGAGTTAAATGTTTTTACCTAAAATATCAATTTTAAACTGATAACGGACACTTTTAGTCATACCAGTCACATCGTGTGTTGGATTGAGTTGAGGTTGATTTATACACATCAAAAATGAATCATGGATCATTATATTAAAGTATCAAAACTATTCGAATATGTTTACTTAGTTTTCAGTATGTCACTTGTTCTTTTTACTTAAATTAATGTCCATTTTAAATAAAAACACATTTAGATTTATACCGGAAACATCATTTATCTAATTGAGGTGTGTTTAATCCCTAAACATCCAAAATGAATCATGGATAGTTGTTCTAAGGTATCAAAACAATAAAAATGTGTTTTCATGGTTTTTAGTATGTCAGTTATGTTTTTTTACTAAAATATCATTTCAAACCAGAAACACGCTTTTTGAGTCATACCGGTCACACCGTGCGTTGATTTGATGTGAGAATACTTCATACAAA
The DNA here is from genome assembly GCA_963277665.1 of Viscum album. Taxonomy (NCBI): domain Eukaryota; kingdom Viridiplantae; phylum Streptophyta; class Magnoliopsida; order Santalales; family Viscaceae; genus Viscum; species Viscum album. The sequence continues at coordinate 1,082,292,780 of OY728137.1, read as the reverse complement.
TCATAAAGGACTTAATAATCACTATACTAAATTATAAAGATAATCGAAAATCATTTTCTTGGTTTTTTTCGAGTGACATGTTTTGAGCTAAAAATGTAAATTTTAAACTGATAACAGACACTTTTAGTTATACCGATCACACCGTGTATCATATTGAGGTGTGGTTGATTCCTACATGTCACACATGACTCGTGTATAATTTTCCTAAATTATCAAAACAATACGAATTCATTTTCTTGGTTTTCAGTATGTCAGTTGTTCTTTTTACTTAAATTAATGTCAATTTTAAATAAAAAGACACATTTCAATTTTTACTGGTCACATTGTGCATTTTATTGAGGTGGAGTTGATTCCTACACATAAAAAATGACTCATGGGTCATTTTCCTAAATTATAAAAACAATAAAAATATGTTTTCTTAGTTATCAGTATGCCGGTTGTGTTTTTTTACTAAAATTAATGTTAATTTTAAATAAAAAGAGACATTTTGAGTCATATTGGTCACACCATGTGTCGGATTGAGGTTAGGTTGATTCATACACATCAAAAATGACTTATAGATAATTTTCCTAAAGTATCAAAATAATTCAAATGTGTTTCCTCAGTTTTTAGTATGCTAGTTTTTATTTTTTACTAAAATATCATTTCAAACTGGAAACATGAATTTTAAGTCATACCAGTCACATTGTGCATCGGTTTGACATTAGACTACTTTATACACATCACAAAGAACTTATGAATCATTGTCCTAAATTATGAAGACAATCGGAATGAGTTTTCTTGGTTTTTAGTGAGTGACGCATTTTGAGCTAAAATGTCAATTTTAAACTGATAACGGACACTTTTAGTCATATCGGTCACACTGTTCATTGGATTAAGGTGTGGTTGATTCCTACACATCACAAATGACTGATGGATTTTTTTACTAAATTATCAAAACAATCCGAAATCATTTTCTTAGTTTTCACTAGGTCACTTATTCTTTTTTCTAAATTTATTGTTAATTTATTATAAAAATACACACTTAAAGTCATAACGGTCACACCATGTGTCATATTTAGGTGAGGTTGATTCCTACACATCACAAATGACTTATGGATCATTTTCATAAACTATAAAAACAATCCTAATGCATTTTCTCAATTTTCAGTATGACACTTTTTCTTTTTAATAAAAATACTGACAATTTTAAATAAAAATAGACACTTCGAGTCATATTAGTCACATCTTTATGCTATTTCTATATATTATTCCACCAGGTATGCTGCCCATTCATTTATAAATAAATTTATCTCATTTTGTGAATAGAATTATTTTTGATAATCATGGTATTACTGAAAAATATAAATACACAAATGATTAATAAATATTTTAAATTAAATAGCAATTATCTTCAAAAATACCTCTTCAAGGATGCTGGTTTGTTAATAGAATATGATCTCTTTCATAAGTTTACAAATATAATAACTGTCATGACCCGACCCATACCAGGGCTCGATCCACAACTACCCCAAGCCCGCCTCCATAGGCCAGGGGCTGGTGACCAGCGCCGAAGGTACAACAAACTAGGGGAGGCCTTTGCCTAAGGAACTGTACACACACACACAGATAACTCAATGCAAAAGTGCAGAGAAAAGAAATCAAGATACAACACTGCTACAAAAGGGAAACTAACATACATGCATCAACCTCTAACCAGTACAAGTAAAGTTCTGAAAAGTAGGCTGACAAGTAAACTGAACAGTAAAAGGGAAAACATGCGCCCAACTAGAAAGGTTCCACAACCCAACAATAGGTAAATGAAAGTAAACAGATGGTGAGTCTCACACCCGAGAAGTCCTTCTATGGCCACTGAACATAGCCCAAGCTCCTGTGTCCTCTATGCTCCTCCGTAGTCTCGACCGACCTGTTTGTCTTCTGCAAGGGCACACCAAGTGCAAGCAAAGCCCAAGCAGGGGTGAGTATATAGATACTCAGTAGGATTCCCCGAAATCTCAAGGGAGTAATAAAGGAGCTACTAAAATGGTGAGCAGAGCGTAAGAGTACAACAAGGATAGAGTGTAGCTCAACCCAACAAAAGGAAGGAAGTAGACTCGTCCAATCCAAGAGGATCTAGACACGGAAAGCACGTGGCATACCCCGCACATCTTCACCCCTCATAGAAGGAGAGTAACTGAACCCAAGGAGTGGGAAAAAGGTAGGGTGTATATATATATATATATGTGCACCGCAAGAAACCCGAACGAGTGTGTAAGGGGATCTCTATCTCCAAACTCAGTCCAAGAAGAGTCGCCAACATTTCAAAGGATATTCATCATTGGTTCCCAACAATCCCGCATGCCAAAGCTACCTCATCACTAAACCGAACAACCAAAGGTCCCACTCCAGTAATCATAGAGAAAGTCACCAACTAGCCTCAAGAAAGGGCCGAGTCTGAAAGAAGTCATCGGGTAACCCACTGCCCAGCCACGCTGGAGGGTAAACCACAAAAGGTCATCAGGTAACCCACTGCCCAGCCCTACTAGAGGGTAAACCACAAGAGTTCATCAGGTAACCCACTACCTAGCCCCGCTGGAGGGTAAACCATAAGATCTCATCAGGTAACCCACTGCCCAGCCCCGCTGGAGGGTAAACCACAAAAGATCATCAGGTAACCCACTGCCCAGCCCCTTTGGAGGGTAAACCACAAAGGATCATCAGGTAACCCACTGACCAGCCCCGCTGGAGGGTAAACCACAAAGTCAACGGGTAACCCACTACCCAGCCCCACTAGAGGGAAAACCCGGAACTGGCCCGATATCTCTACACTACTCGTTCCATCACTGGGTGTCACTAGCACTGCTACCGTGTGTAGGTTCAGAGTGCGTCAAAGGAACCTCCGACCAATGCTCTTTCATGTTTCCACATTTAATGAGATCTCGAAAGAGGATTCGCTCTCCCAAACAGATTACACCATTGCAATCCTCGCAGAAAAATACATGAGACAAACTATTTACTCACTGGAAACGGGCTCCCGAGGGAAAAGTTAATCAACACCGCTTTATGCCCATACGGCGTCTTGTGGGTCCCACACCTTGGTCCTGAAAGAGGTCGGGCGAACTGCACCATCGCGATGCTCTTGAAAAAACACGCAAAAAAGACTATTCATATGCCCCAAATGGGCATCTGATGAAAAAGTCACAGTACGCTGCACACAGCTCAAAAGATGGCCCATGGGGACCACACCTCAAGTCCAGCTTCAATTCTTGAAACCACCCTGGTCAACTTCATCTTGATGCTAGGGTCACAACGCCGCTGTCGGCGCCTAAAATGGACTTCGGATGCAGAAGCTGCAACTCCCCGTGTTATATGCAAACGAGGCCCTGTGGGGCCCACACCTCGACCCTGAAACACATCACACAAATCATACCATTGAGTTCCTTGCAGATAACCATGCGGCGTAGGCTATTCATTTGCCCTGAACGGACTTATGAAGCATAAGTCGTAAAAACGCAGCATACATCTGAGAGACCCCTCGGGGGTCCCATGCCTCAGGCCCGAATTTAGGCAAGCGGATTGCACCATCGCAATACCCTCAGAGAAACACTCAGAAACGAGTACTCAAACACCCCAAACGGAGGTCGGGTGAAAAAGTGGTGTTTCACCATAAAACGTGCGAACTAGGCCCTATAGGGCCCGCACCTTGTCTCCAACCCGAACGCTTCAGAAATCATCTCAAAATGTCGGCATGAGGACTGGGTTCACGCTGCCACTGACAGCACGTCAATCAGACATTCCAAACAGGAGTTAGGTCCGACGCAAGATTAATTAATTAATTAATAAATTATTCGCATCAAGCGTGTCGTGCCACCGATCAAAGAAACCAAACCGCAAAGGTTCCAAACCAACTTTGGAAGGATCTTCTCAACTCCAGGGACACAGCGCCTCTGACGGCACGTCAAACGACGTCCGTCTCGCGAATCACGTTTGTTGCAACTTTAATAACAATTTAATATTATTAAATTAAAGTGTCTCGGGTCACCTTCCCTCAGGTACAGAACTCAAAAACCCCAAAACATGCTTCAAAAAGTCTGTCTTGCTAACACGGACCTGTATCCATAGAAAACGCGTCAAACAAACGCGCCGTTTAGAAGATACGGGTCCTTGATTGTAAGGGGCCCAACCAGGCCGGTTCACCCCGGTCGGCCCAGTCCGAACCGCCGGCCCGCTCTAGCCACACCGGACCCCCCCCCCCCGGGTCCGGTTCTTCAAGCAGACCGGCCTTTTGGCCGATCTTCATCGCCCAGCAGGACCCGCGAAATACGGGTCCTTGTTTCCTCCGCACACCTGAGGTAGTCAACGCCTCGGGACCCCCCTTCCAAGCACGACAGGCCGCCCGCGCCCCTTGCTCACCGCCGACCCCGCAGCTGCCTCGGCACGGCTCATGTGCTGGATGCCGCCACACCACACCGGCCTCCTGCAGCACACCATCGTGCCATCTCCCGCCTGCACCGTCGTCCCGGGCGTCACCACCCACACGAACTGACACCTCTTAAGCCGTAACGTCCTGGCCCGGCTGACCATCAAACCGATGGTTGGACCGGTAGGTCACATAACCTCAAGCGCGTCTCCCCGTACGCCAGAGGCTGCCGACTAGCAGCAAGAGTCTTAGGAGGTGATAGTGGGGAGACTATACCCTCATATCAGAGTAACACAGCGGTATTTTCAGAGTAAATAATATTCAATAGCAGAAGAAATAAACAATTTAAAGACAACAGCGAAAGATAATCAATATCCATTTCATAAAATGTGGCCAAAGCCAGTTTACACGATACAGGTATGATTAAGGATACAATGTGAAAATAGGAAACAATACAGCATGCTTACAATAAAATGTAAAAGAATAAAGAAAAGATAGAAAGGCCCGACGGGCGTTCTCTTGAGCATCCCAAGCTCACGCTCGGTCCTTTTCTCCTATCCCCAAGTACAAGCAACACAGCAACCAACCTAGGTTCTGCAAACAAGAAAGATCTACTCAGGTACCCCAGTGAAATGGCGGCCCGAGTATGGTGTGAGATATAAATCTCAGTAGGCTGGAACCGCCGGTGTCTAACCCAATCCAGACAGTGTGTATTTAATTAAACAGTAAACAGATATAACAAGGTTCAATAAGAAGGACAACATAGATAAACAACACTCGTCCAGGTTCCCTAGGGACACCCAACGGCTATAACAACTTCAGCTCGTTGCCGGTATTGTAACCTGGTCATGTCACAATATATATATATATATATATATATATATATAAATAAATAAATATAAATGTATTTAGATCATATATGGTGTGGGGTAAGAATTCCTCCCACCCATTAATCACGATTAGTGGGCATGAGGTAAGAATGCCTCTCGTTCCTATAGGTCAACTGGTAAGGGGTAGAAATGCCTCCCTTCCATACACGTATCGAGATTAGCAGGCACAAGGTAAGAATGCCTCTCATCCCTAAATAAACTGGCAAGGGGTAAGAATGCCTCCCTTCCATACATGTATTGTCACACTGGCATGGGGTATAACTGTCTCCCATCCAACCACGTAAATCATCACTAGAAGTCAACTATAAAGGGGTAAGAATTACTCCCTTCCAGACATGTACTGTCACATTGGCATGGGGTATAACTTCCTCCCATCCAAACACGTATCTGTCACTAGGTGGCCTCAGCATGAACTCACCTCTATTATCATTCTATAGTATACTGCTTATGGAATTACCTCATAAGCATTCAAAGGGTCGTATCACAATCAAAATCAATCATACATCCCATATCCACGTAAAAGGTTGTAATCACGTTCATACAAAAATATACCTAAGGCAAACCATCTCAAGTATCATTATCACATTTATACTTAAGGAAACTCCTCTTAAGTATCTGTTTCAAGACACTAACATATTCATCACATTTATATAAGGTACATGAGGCAACCCGCTCATGTATGGTATTGGCTAACCCCCAATTCATTTTCCATTCCTCTTATATCATTTCAAAGACATTTAGGGATTTACAAAGCATAAAGAGGTGTTATGGACTACCTCTCCCAGGTAAGTCCCATTCACTAAATTCATTCCATTAACATAAGTCATGATTATTCCATTATCCTAAGGCATGGTCTTACCACCCTTATCCATTTCATTCAAGTTTCACCAAAGCATAACAAGAGTTTAGCAGGCAAGCATAAGAATTTACTTCCTACTTTTATCTTGAAGACAACACACCTCTAATCGAGGGGTTTTATTATTAAATCGTTGGTTTAGTGACCAAGCAACCATTTTATCTTATTCCTGCAATTCACACGATTTTCATAGAAGAATTTAATCGACTAAACTTGCATAATTAAAATACTAAAACAATGCCGCATTAAACTCTTTAAATGATTCACTTTAAATTAAAGGTCAAGGAGAGGGACCCTACCTCAAGGTGGATCCATTCATCCACTCTGGCTTTTGAAGATTTCTAACTAAGAGCCACCTATGCTCCGACAAAACGAAACCAACCCGAACCCACCAACGCACTAAGAAAAACACACTACGAACCTTAAACCAACTAAAGATAACAAACAGGGAGCTGCGTAAACAAAGAATGGGTAAAACCCTTACCTCGGAATCAAACCGGCGGATCGAAATCACCGCAATCCACCTCACCTTCGGCGGCGGATGTTGTACGCACACCAACAAGGTCCCGAGGGACCTTTCGCACCCCTTTACAACAAGAGAAACAAGAAAAAAAAAGAATTAAACAAAACCACTAAACATGGGGGTTCAGCCGAAATAGATTAGGGCAAACGGGAGGCAGAAAATCGGCCAAGGAAGGAGAGGGAAGGAGGGGAGTGACCTAGCATGAAGATTCGGAAGAATAATCACCAAGAAACAGAGGAGGGAAGGTCCACCCGATGGAGGGCTCGCATGAGGCCGAGGCGCCATGGGAGTGGGGTTCATGCGGGTCTGGCCGAGAGGACAGGGGAGAGTCCTTATTTTAGTTTAGGTTTCCATTTTTCTTTTAATTTTAAACCCATTTAAAATATACCAAAAACCCAAACAGGAGGTCCACACATGGTTTGACCCGCATGGTTTGCCAAACCATGCGCAAGTCGTGCAGCCTCTACTGGACACCCTAGGCACCCCGCACGGGCTAGTCGCACGGTTTCGGGAAACCGTGCATAGGCTGTGAGGACTCCTCTGCCTCCCTATTTTAAGCTGCACGGTTTGGGCTGCACGGTTTGGGAAACTGTGCACCAATCGTGCGCCTTCTATTGTTGCTTAAAAACCAGCCGTCTTCGGGTAAGACGCACCCGAAACACCTCGAGACACTCAGGAAACTTCTTGGGCCTTCGCCCAACCCCAAAAACATTAAAAAGAATGGTTCAAACCTTCGGAACCTCGTTCCGAAGACCGATTCTAAAAAAGACCGGTTTCATAATTGAAAAGGTTTAATTTCCCCCACTTTCTAACCTGGTTCAAAACGCGGGTCATTACAATCTTCCCACCTTAGAACTTATCGTCCCCGAGAAGCCATCGGGAACAACATACACCTCACTCGACCTACAAGGGTTGTGAAGCTTCGTTTAAATGATCGCATTACGTTTCCAACATCCCATGCACCAACGAACATCCACTTAAGCACACTGCACTTAAGCCGTCAACACCCGAGCCAACGCTCGTTTTCCAACCTAAACACCCAGACGACTCTTACCCGAGCCCGTTATACCAGAGACACAAACCCATCGTCATCTCTCCAAGAAACCAATCAAAGGTACTTCCCACCTTAGGTTTTAACGTTAAGCAACCAACTACAAACTACGGTTCGGACCACCGTTGGGATTAACTTTCAAAGCACGCACCAAGCATTTCTACGACACTCCTAGAATGATTTGAAACAGATCAAATGTTTGATTCCCCAATGACCTTGAGGCCTATGTCAAGCTGGTTGTTTATATTAGGCACCTGCCGACACAAACTGCACTTGCCTCTACCTGACGTTGTGCCAGAGAACGGTATGTCACTGACCACAAACATTAAACAAGAACCCCGAGTCAATCCATATTCGGCTGACTATTCAAGAAGACGCATGGCTTAAACGGACGGTATTTCATAAGCTGAGCCACGATACCTTCTCCCAAGGCATCTCACACTTACCATGAGGACGTTCACCAAAGCTCATACCTGACTCTCGGTGACGTCTCAAATATCAACCATGAACGAAACCATGCATTTAGTGTGCAACACCGAAAGGGAACAACTAAACGGGATCAACAGCTTTTAAAAACATTAGTGCGGCGTAAGACCAACGCTCTCTAAGTGCATCCAGGATGAAATCAAGATAGGGGACATGCTCGTCACATAACAGAGTACACTAAGAGGATTTTTAAAAGGGTTCCATTTATTTATACCTAAAAACTGGAAAGGAGATCAGTCGAACCACCTCTGGTCGACTCTAAATAAGAAACTTGGCTTCACATGCCGATGCATTAAGATCCCAACCGACCACGATGCATCTTCCCACACGAGGCATTCGTCGATCAACCTTACCAACAAAACCCAAAATCATTCGAGAAAAACCCGACCATTTTCCAAGATGGTCCTTCTTGGCGTGTTCCTTCTACCCGGAAGGACACGCTTTACTCAACTGGCATGACGCTTCCCACCTTAGAAGGGTCGGCGTCATTGAAAAGAGAAATACAAGCTTCTCATAAGCAGACTTGTTCATAATTAACTGAATGGATGTGTGTCGCTCCTTCAATCCACGATCACCACGTCAAACGTACAAGGAATCCAAAGCAACAAGACCGGCATGTCAACCACCCAAGTCTTCTGAAAATCATCTTGAGCATTGGGACAACTTGATTCTCAAACGATCAGGTCACTATACCACAGAGATGACCTGATACCATGCACATCAGCGCAAGAGATACATCCAAACGTCGTATTTCCCCATACGACCATTCACTTGGACGATGACATGTCAATTCATCAATTACTACGCAAAAAGAAAGGGTCAAACGACCAACAAGGCGACCGACCATGCCTGAGGCATGTCCAACCAACTGATACAGAGCACTACCCGATGCTCAATACCTTAACAAGAACAAAAGGAGCATGACCACCCATCTGAACAAGGGTGTCATTAGAACTAAAAGTCATACACAGGACAACGGTACCCGAACAGTACCAAACTTCAAAAAGTTCACTGAACAAGCCAAGAACATAAGCTCTAAGGGCGCTACCTACCATGGGCTAACCCCACAAGAAAAACAAGCATCAACCCAAGCACTTGGTCACGCCCAACAAAAGTCATCGGGCTCAAAGCCTGACATTTAACATCATTTCTAAAAGAAAACATCCTACGGAAAACGCGTAAGGTTTTTTCCCAAGGCACTCATAAGAAAGACTTAACCTACCCACACACGGGGTCTCAACAGAGGACACCACTATAGGTTCCTTTTTCCAATACCTTTATATTTATTCACATTTATCATTTAATCACTTTAAAATATTAAATTCAACACATCAAGTACCCCTTTTTTCAAACAAAAATTCACTAGGCACTTGATCAATTTATCCAACAGCTCAAATCATAACAGGCAAGTTTCAACCAACTTCCTTTTAACCACTAGGCGACCTAAGAGGGTCCCAACAAGACAATTCACATAATATCAAAACCAAACAACCTTTACACACATAAACATCACACAAAGGATCCTGCCATTACATTCCCTTATGGGTTGTCGTTTCCCAACCCATGAATCACCCATACACTCCATAAATTGAAAATTGGATCCCATTAAACAAAATAGATCACATTTCAGAAATTAACATGCTAAAATACAACGATCCAATCATAAGGGTGGCCACCTACCAATCTGAAAAGCACCCATACACCTTACAGTTTGGAATTTTGCTCCCTTTAATCAAAACTAATTCCATTTTACAATTAAAACTTTAGCAGCCCTTTTTCGGAAATCTGATTACACAGGTTACCCTTTCCCAGCTATAAGGCTCCCATACACCTTACAACTGAAAATTGGCTCCTGTTGTAACCGCAATCACTTAATTTAGAAAAAGCAACAAATTTGATTTTTTTTATCAAAAATAGCATGTTATCGTAAGCAGTAACACAGAACATGCTATATCACAGAAGCATAGAATAACCACCACAGTACCTATCACAAATGCAGGCATTACTAATGCATCCTAGATGGCATGGCATGTGATTTCTAATAATGTTACTATATGATGCATGAGATGGCACACCCTCGTATCATCGGGTTGCAACAGAAATAGAACCCAAAATTACATCAACAGTATCAACAGAAAACATGTGTGTCACCCAAAGGTGAAATCAAATCAACTATAATAATCAAAATCATTAAAATAATAATTGCATTCAAGGAAATTTGGCTTTTCCCTGTGCATGGGGTGGCCAATCCCAAACACAGGTCATTACCAAATTCCAATTCCTTCATATCCATGTCTAATGTCTCCAAATAGCAAAACAAATCAGAAGAGAAAACTCCTCTGATACCACTTTGTAACGTACCAGCCCGGCTAACCATCGAACTGGTGGCCGGACCGGTAGGTCACATGGCCTCAAGCGCGTCTCCCTGTACGCCAGAGGCTACCGACTAGCAGCGAGGGTCTCAGGAGGTGATAGTGGGGAGACTATACCCTCATATTAGAGTAACACGGCGGTATTTTCAGAGTAAATAATATTCAATAGAGGAAGCAGTAAACAATTGAAAGATAGAAGCAAAAGATAATCAATATCCATTTCATAAAAGGTGTCCAAATCTAGTTTACACGATACAGGGATGATGAAGGATATAATGTGAAAACAGAAAACAATATAGCATGCTTACAATACAATGTAAAAGAATAAATAAAAGACAGCAAGGCCCGACGGGCGTTCTCCTGAGCATCCCAAGCTCCCACTTGGTCCTTTTCTCCTATCCCTAGGTACAAGCAACACAGCAACCAACCTAGGTCCTGCAAACAAGAAAGGTCTACTCGGGTACCCCAGTGAAATGGCGGCCCGAGTAGGGTGTGAGATATAAATCTCAGTAGGCCAGCACCACCATTGTCTAACCCAATCCAGAAAGTGTGTATTTAATTAAACAGTAAACATATATAACAAGGTTCGATAAGCAGGACAACATAGATAAACAACACCCGTCCAGGTTCCCTAGGGACACCTGACGGCAATACAAGCTTCGACTCATTGCCGTTAATGTAACCTGATCATGTCACCATATATATATATATATATATATATATATATATAAATTCATTTAGATCATAGATGGTGTGGGGTAAGAATTCCTCCCACCCATTAATCGTGATTAGTGGGAACAAGTTAAGAATGCCTCTTGTCCCTATAGGTCAACTGGCAAGGGGTAGAAATGCCTCCCTTCCATACACGTATCGAGATTAGCGGGCACGAGGTAAGAATGCCTCTCGTCCCTAAATAAACTGGCAAGGGGTAAGAATGCCTCCCTTCCATACATGTACTGTCACACTGGAATGGGGTATAACTGCCTCCCATCCAACCACATAAATCATCACTAGAAGTCAACTGGAAAGGGTTAAGAATGTCTCCCTTCCAGACATGTACTATCACACTGGCATGGGGTATAACTGCCTCCCATCCAAACATGTATCTGTCACTAGGTGGCCTTAGCATGCACTCACCTATATTATCATTCTATAGTATACTGCTTATGGAATTACCTCATAAGCATTCAAAGAATCGTATCATAATCACAATTAATCATACAGCCCATATCCATGTAAAAGGTTGTAATCACGTTCATACAAAAATATACCTAAGGCAAACCATCTCAAGTATCATTATCACATTTATACTTAAGGAAACTCCTCTTAAGTATCCATTTCAAGACACTAACATATTCATCACATTTATATAAGGTACATGAGTCAACCCGCTCACGTACGGTATTGGCTAACTCCCAATTCATTTTCAATTCCTCTTATATCATTTCAAAGACATTTAGGGATTTACAAAGCATAAAGAGGTGCTATGGACTACCTATCCCAGGTAAGCCCCATTCACTAAATTCTTTCCATTAACATAAGTCGTGCTTATTCCATTATCCTAAGGCATGGTCTTACCACCCTAATCCATTTCATTCAAGTTTCACCAAAGCATAACAAGAGTTTAGCAGGAAATCATAAGAATCTACTTCCTACTTTTATCTTGAAGACAGCGTACCTCTGATCGAGGGGTTTTATTATTAAATCATTGGTTTAGTGACTAAGTAACCATTTTCTCTTATTCCTGCAATTCACACGATTTGCACAGAAGAATTTAATCAACTAAACTTGCATAATTAAAATACTAAAACAATGCAGTATTAAACTATTTAAATGCTTCACTTTAAATTAAAGGTCAAGGAGAGGGACCCTACCTCAAGGTGGATCCATCCGTCCACTCCGGATTTTGACACTTTCTAACTAAGATTCGCCTAAGCTCCGGCAAAACGAAACCAACCCTAACCCGCCAATGCACTAAGAAAAACACACTACAAACCTTAAACCAACTAAAGATAACAAATAGGGAGTTGCGTAAACAAAGAACGGGTAAAACCCTTACCTCGGAATCAAACCGGAGGATCGAAATCACCGTAATCCACATTTCCTTCGGCGGAAGATGTCGTACGCACACCAACAAGGTCCCGAGGGACCTTTCGCACCCCTTTACAACAAGAGAAACAAGAATGAAAAAGAATTAAACAAAACCCCTAAACATGGGGGTTCAACCGAAATAGATTAGGGCAAAGGGGAGGCCGAAAATCGGCCAAGGAAGGAGAGGGAAGGAGGGGAGTGACCTACCATGAAGATTTGGAAGAAGAATCACAAAGAAACGAAGGAGAGGAGGTCCGGCCGAGGGAGGGCTCGCACGAGGTCGAGCTGCCATGGGAGGGGGGTTCGTGTGGGTCTGGCCGAGAGGAGAGGGGAGAGTCTTTATTTTAGTTTAGGTTTCCATTTTTCTTTTAATTTTAAAACCATTTAAAATATCCCAAAAACCCAAACAGGAGGGTCGTGCACGGTTTGACCTGCACGGTTTGTCAAACTGTGCGCAAGCCGTGCAGCCTCTACTAGACACCCCAGGCACCCCGCACGGGCTAGTCGCACGGTTTGGGGAAACCATGCGCAGACTGTGTGGACTCCTCTGCCTCCCTATTTTAAGCCGCACGGTTTGGGCTGCACGATTTGGGAAACCGTGCGCCAACCGTGCACCTTCTGTTATTGCTTAAAAACCAGTTGTCTTCAGGTATGACACACTCGAAACACCTCGAGACACTTGGGAAACTTCTCGGACCTTCACCCAACCCCAAAAACATTATAAAAAATAAGGGTTCAAACCTTCGGAACCTCGTTCTGAAGCCCGATTCTAAAAATGACTGGTTCTGTAATTAAAAAATTTCAATTTTCTCCACTTTCTAACCTGGTTCAAAACGCGGGTCATTACAGAAGCCCTGGCCGCCACACACCTCGGCTCCTCCCGGAGCTGCCCCGGCCGCATCGGTGACACCCGACGTCGGCAACTCATTCCAAACCCCTGGCAGCACTATTTGACTCCTTCCAGATCTACCCTGGCCGCACCCTGTCTGTGCCGCTTCTCCGGCCGCACCTTCTCCCTAACACCCAAACCCCACTGCGCCACCCCGACCTCCGGCCACCACCCTTACCGGAGTCGGGGCTTCCGACAGCCACCACCAACGCTCCGATGGCCTAAATTCAAAACCGAACGCGGGTTCGGGATCCTCAGGACGAGGCCTTCGCAGTGCCTACCCCCGATTGTTGATCCAACAAGATTTGTCACGTCCGAAAATTTAGACGAAGAACACCCAAGAAAGATAATTGAAATAGGGCTCGGGCATTGGCCATGTTCGTTCATCCAATGACCCAAATTCTAAAAACTATATAATTCAAAGCCAAAATTTGATGAAAAATTTAATAAATCAATGAAGGTGTGAAATTTAACCAGAATCCTACCTCAAATCACTCGTTCGTGTTGGCGACGCGTTCGCTGCGATCCCAATTAGATCCGCCAAGGTTTCGACGGAGGTTGCACCTTGATCCGACGAAGAACGGCAAAGAACGCCAAAGAACATGAGAGAGAGAGAGAGAGAGAGAAGAGATAAGGGAGAACCCTAACTCCGAACTTCTATTCTTCTATTTATAGAAGAATCCGCTTAGCACAGAATCCAAAACTGTCGCGCCCTCTCATTTTATATCACGCCAATGAAAAATTCCCCATTACAAACCCAATAGAAGTCTTGGATTACCATTATGAGGCTTCATTACAAAGTTATTTGAAAATAACTCCACTGATAAAATCACTATGTCATTATTTCAAAATGATGATTTTACCCCTGGGTGATATCTCTCACAGCAGGCCCGTGCCCGCAACTTTTACACCCCGCCTAGGGTAAACGGCATGCTCTGAACGCAATCGTGCCCTCAGATTTTCGATCTGAGCTACCTTTTAGGAGAAAGCATAACCCTACCACGTGCATAGCATAAAAACACTTAATAATTTTATAAAATTAATTTCGGGCACACCGGGCCTCGGAATTGCACGCCGTCTTCGCACATAGCTCTAGAATCATATGTAGAAATATTCCAAAGTATTACAGGGTAAAAACTAGGTCTCTAAATCATTACCTCCTTCAATATTTTTTTCCCTGAAAATAAAAACTAGGAAAAAAAACTCAGGATACAGAGCTCACACCTAGCTCTCCCACTCCCAATAAAAATTGCACAACACCATGTTGGAACAACACGCGAACCAAGGGATGGTTCTTACTCACAAGGTCTGCTACTTTCGATGAAATTCATAGGAACACGCACACACCTCATCAGCTGCGATATGTGGAAGTCACCGTGCGCCCACTCCTACTATTGGGAGGGTAGGGCAGGATGGTAGGAAACCTCTCAATCCCTTGTACGATTCTTGAACGGCCCAAAGAAACTCAGGGAACTTCACCGGCCGAACCTCTACTTTCCACGTCGCGACCGAAATCACGGTTTGTTCCTAGAACATGGTCTCATGATTCCTTCCTTCAGAATACCCATCTGGTGAAACACCCAAGGATATCCAGTCACACAGGTTTTCACAGTCGGTGCATCACAACCAAGGCTCTCTGCTAAGGGAACCTGCTATAACACTTCCATCTCCCGGAACATAGAATACCTCGAAGTCATGGTCCTATAGAAATTTTAACCAGCACCGTAGTCTCAGGTTCAAGTATCTCTGGGTTAGGGCGCACCTGAGACATTGGTGGCCTGAGAAAACCACAAAGTGCTCTCCCAGAAGATAGCGTCTCCACATTCTAAGTGCAAGGACAACCACCACCAGCACCACATAGTGAAGCGCATAGCTCTGTTTATGGGGTGTCCATCACCTCAACCTGTACTTGATAATGATATTAAGATTAATGTTGAGCACGCAAGGTACCAACAAATAGGGCAGGTGAGAAAACTCATCCAACCGCCATAGGCTAGACACGGAAAGCATGTGGCATACCCCACGTGTCTTTTCCCCTCTTGGAAGGAGAGTAATCCCCAAAACAGGCACGCTGCCAAACCCACTAGTGGAACCTCAAGCAAAAAGGGAGGTCAAGAAGAAAATCCCCACTGGAAAATCCAGAACCTGCTCTAACACTCCACCACATAACCCTGCCATGAATGCACATGTCAGAGGGACTCATCCACCTCACCTCAATATTATCCTCTTTGGTTGGTACTGAATCTCCCTCACGGTTTTGATCGCATCACAAAAATATGTCTCAGTGGGGTAAGAACCCCTCTTTCCTGTGCATTCAAAGCTACGTCGGACAACACCAACACAGGGTTACACCGATGCCCTGTGTCACCCTCAGTAACCCCTCAAACAAGGAGTTATACGAAAAGCATACCTCACAAAGTGTCTAACAAGTTCTACTGAGAAAAGTAGAAAAAGACACAGAGTGTACCTCTTATCATCTCATGCATTGCAGGATTGTAGACATCCATGGCACACAGCTTCCTGTGGCCCCATCCGTCAGCTCCCTAAGCCTAACATGGGCCACCTAGTAGTGGTGGAAGGACCTCGAAACGTCGTCCTCCAACCACAGTTCTTCCTACTCTTCTGCCAACACCGCCTCCCTGGGGACCACCCTATCCTCACCTGGGCGTTCTATGATCATGACATTGCCCCTATCGTGGCGGTGCATCTACCAAATATCTGGAAAACTCAACACATTTAGTTGAGTAGTCTCACACCATGTGACCTCACACATCACAAATATAGCACTAGTCCTCCCTGGGCTGTCTCGGTGCTCTATGTTGTTCCCAACCATGTGCCTGAGTCTCATCAAGGGGAGACTTTCGGCGCCAAGGCCCTACCAATTGTCATCCCTCTTACAGAAATTTCTCTGTCACCAGTTCCTGCTCCAGCACCTTGAGATGGGTAAGGATGCACAAGGGCACTACGCTGGCATGAATCTCCTCTACAGAGACCTATCTTAAACTTTTGTGCTCGAAATTTTCCATCATGGACCACGTCTAAAGAGTACCGAGTAAGGTCTGCAAACCTAGTCGCGTACTCAGCCACTGCCATCACTCCCCACTAAAACTCCAGCAGCTCCTGAAACCGTACAAAGCATAATTAGAAGGGGTAATACTCCTCACGAAATAGCTGCTAGAAGTCATCCCATGGGAGTACCGACTCATCATGCATTTGATTAACCCTGGATCTACTAACGCCAAACTGCTTGGTGGAAAAAATGGCTGTCAAATCCACCATCTAACCTATCATTTCCCAAAAAAGCCTGAAGAGGTAGACCACCGACTCTAGCCAACCCTTCATTGTCTGAGGGTATGGCTCACCATGGAACCTCAGTGGTCTCTGACGCTGTAAATCACGTAGTGCGCCCAGCCAGCGCTCGTCATCAGCCCTCGCTGCCGGTACTATCTTCTACTCCACAGGTGGAGGTTCTACTGCCCATCCTCCTAGAGAAAGGGTAATCGTATGATGGATCTTGAACTGAGGCCTCATCGCTCACAGAGTCGTCGTCATGAACCAGAGCTAGTATCCTGGATGGCTATCATTGCAGAGCCATTCTAAATCTGATCAAGGAGTACCACGGTCAAATGAGCATATATATATCAACAATGATGGGGAGCGGACTCAAGAAGGACAGTCAAAGACTCAATCCTATATGATGCCCAAAAATTCCCTGAAACAAGTGTCACAGTGTGCCGAGTCGATAAGCGGGTTATCAGGGTCCTGGTGAATGGATACGTCGGCCGCCCCACCATCACTGGACTCCTTGTCCTGAGACCCGCTATCGAGACACATTGACACTATTGCCCCAAAACTTAACCAATTCCTTTTTAGGGACGTCCGAACAACACCCCAAGGAACGAACCACCTCTGATACCACTTTTTCATGACCCAACCCATACCGGGGCTCAAGCCGCAACTACCCCAAGCCCACCTCCATAGGCCAGGGGCTGGCAACCAGTGCCGAAGGCACAACAAACTAGGGGAGGCCTTTGCCTAAGAAACTGTACACACACACGCAGCTAACTCAATGCAAAAGTGCAGAGAAAATAAATCAAGATACAACACTGCCACAAAAGGGAAACTCATATACATGCATAGACCTCTAACCAGTACAAGTAAATTTCTGAAAAGTAGGCTAACAAGTAAACTGAACAGTAAAAAGGAAAACACGTTCCCAACTAGAAAGGTTCCATAACCTGGAAATAGGTAAACGAAAGTAAAAAAGCTCATGAGTCTCACACCCGGGAAGTCCTTTTATGGCCACTGAATGCAGCCCAAGCTCATGTGTCCTCTATGATCCTCTGTAGTCTCGACCGACCTGTCCGTCGTCTGTAAGGGCACACCAAGTGCGGGCAAAGCCCAAGTAGGGGTGAGTATAAAGATACTCATTAGGATTCCCCGAAATCTCTAAGGAGCAATAAAGGAGGTACTAAAACAGTGAGCAGTAGACAGAACAAGAAAAGTGTAAGAGTACAATAAGGAGAGAGTGTAGTTCAACCCAACAAAAGAAAGGAAGTATACTCATCCAATCCAAGAGGTTCTAGACACAGAAAGCATGTGGCATACCCCGCGCGTCTTAGCCCCTCCTAAAAGGAGAGTAACTGAACCCAAGGAGTGGGAACAAGGTAGGGTGTGTGTATATATATATATGCTCCACAAGAAACCCAAACAAGTGTGTAAGGGGATCTCTATCTCCAAACTCGGCCCAAGAAGATTCGCCAACAGTTTAAAGGATATTCATCATTGGTGCCCAACAATCCCGCACACCAAAGCTTCCTCATCGCTAAACCGAACAACCGAAGGTCCCGCTCCAGTAATCATGGGGAAATTCACCAACTAGCCTCATAGAAAGGGTCGAGTCTTAAAGAAGTCATCGAGTAACCCACTACCCAGCCCCACTGGAGGGTAAAGCACAAGAGGTTGTCAGGTAACCCATTTCCTAGCCCCACTGGAGGGTAAACCACAAGAGGTCGTCAGGTAACCCACTGCTCAGCCCCGCTAGAGGGTAAACCACAAGAGATCATCAGGTAACCCACTACTCAGCCCCATTGGAGGGTAAACCACAAAAGATCGTCAGTTAACCCACTGCCTATACCCACTGGAGGGTAAACCACAAAGGATCGTCAGGTAACCTACTGCCCAGCCCCACTGGATGGTAAACCACAAAGTCAATGGGTAACCCACTACCCAGCCCCGTTGGAGAGAAAACCCAGAACTGGCCTGATATCTTCGCACTACCCGTTCCATCACTGGGTGTCACTAACACCGCTACTGTGTGGAGGTTCGGAGTGCATCAAAGAAACCTCTGACCAATTCCTTTTCATGTTTCCACATTTAATTAGATCTCGAAAGAGGCTCTGCTCTCCCAAAAAAATTACACTATTGCAATCCTCACGGAAAAACATACGAGATAGACTATTTACTCTCTGGAAACAGGCTACTGATGGAAAAGTTAATCAACATCACTTTATACCCATACGACGTCTCGTGGGGCCCACACCTTGGTCCCGAAAGAGGCCGGGTGAACTGATCCATTGTGATTCTCTCAGAAAAACACTCCAAAATGACTATTCATACGCCCTAAATGGGCATGTGATGAAAAAGTCACAGTGCGCTGCACACAGCTCAAAAGACGACATGTGGGACCCACGCCTCAAGTTTGGATTCAATGCCTGAAACTACCCTGGTCAACTTCGTCTCGACGCCAGGGTCACAACACCGCTGACAGCGCCTAAAACGGACTCGGTATGTAGAAGCTGCAACACCCCGCATTATATGCAAATGGGGCCCTCTAGGGCCCACACCTCGACCCTGAAACACATCATGCAAATCATATCATTGTGTTCCTTGCAGATAACCACGCGACATAGGCTATTCATTTTCCCTGAATAGACTTATGAAGTGTAAGTCGTAAAAATGCAGCATACGTCTGAGAGCCGCCACGGGGGGCCCACACCTCGGGCCCGAATTTAGGCTGGCGGATTGCACTATGGCAATCCTCTCAGAGAAACACTCAGAAGCGAGTACTCAAACACCCCAAATGGAGGTCGGGTGAAAAGGTGGTGTTTCACTGTAAAACATGTGAACTAGGCCTTGTGGGCCCTGCACCTTGTCTCCAACCCGAACGCTTCAGAAAGCATCTCAAAAAGTCCGCACGAGGACTGGGGTCATGCTGCTACTGACGACGCATCAATCATAAATTCCAAACAGGAGTTAAGTCCAACGCAAGATTAATTAATTAATTAATTAATTAATTAATTAATTATTCGCATCAAGTGTGTCGTGCCACCGAGCAACGAAATCAAACCGCAAAGGTTCTGAACCAACTTTGGAAGGACCGTCTCAACTCCAAGGCCACAGCGCCTCTGACGGCGCGTCAAACGGACGTCCGGCTCGCGAATCACGTCCGTCGCAACTTTAATAACAATTTAATATTATTAAATTAAAGTGTATCGGGTCACCCGCCCTTGGGCGCAGAAATCAAAAACCCCAAAACGTGCTTCAAAAATTCCGTCTTACTGACACAGACCTGTAGCCGCAGACGGCGCGTCAAACGGACGCGCCGTTTAGATGATACAGGCCCTTGATTGCAAGGGGCCCAACCGGGCCGATTCACCCCAGTCAGCCCGGTCCGAACCGCCGGCACGCTCCAGCCACATCGGACCCCCCCCCCCTCTCGAGTATGGTTCTTCAAGCATACCGGCCTTTTGGACGGTCTTCTTCACCCACCAGGACCCGCGAAATGTGGGTCCTTGTTTCCTCCGCACACTCGAGGCAGTCAGTGCCTCGGGTTCCCCCTGCCGAGCGCAACAGGCCGCCCGCGCCCCCTGCTCACCGCCGACCCCGCAGCCGCCTCGACACGGCTCCTATGTCGGATGCCGCCACACCACACCAGCCTCCTACAGCGTGCCTCCATGCCATCTCCCGCCTGCACCGTCATCCCGGGCTTCACCACCCACACGAACCGGCACCTCTGAAGCCCCGACCGCTGCACACCTCGGCTCCTCCAGGAGCTTCCCCAGCCGCGCCAGAAACACTCGACCCTGGTGACTCGTTCCAAACCCCCAGCCGCACTACTCGACTCCTACCTGAGCTACCCCGGTCGCACCCCATCCACGCCGCTACTCTGGACGCACCTGATGCCTGATGCCCGAACCCCGCTGCGCCACCCCGACCTCTGGCCACCACCCTTGCCGGAGCCGGGGCTTTCAACGGCTACCGCCACCACTCCGATGGCCCGAATTCAAAACCGAATGTGGGTTCAGGATCCTTGGGATGAGGCCTTCTCAGCGCCTACCCTCGATCGTCAATCCGACAAGATTTGGCGCGTCTGAAAATTTGGACGAAGAACGCCCAAGAACGATAATTGAAACAGGGCTCGGGCGTTGGCCGTGTTCATTCAGCCAACTCCATAAATTCTAAAAACTATAGAATTCAAAGCCGAAATTTGATGAAAATTTTAAGAAATCAGCGAAGGTGCGAAATTTAACCAGAATCCTACCTTGAATCGCTTGTTCGTCATTGGTGACGTGTTCGCTGTGATCCCACTTCGATCTGCCAAGGTTCTGGTGGAGGTTGCTCCTTGATCCGATGAAGAATGGTGAAGAATGACAAAGAAAAGGAGAGAGAGAGAGAGAGAGAGAGAGATAAGGGAGAACCCTAACTCCAAACTCCTATTCTTCTATTTATAGAAGAATCCACTTAGCGCGGAATCTGAAACTGTCGCACCCTCTCATTTTATATCACGCCTAGAAAAAACGCCCCATTACGAACCCAATAGAAGTCTCAGATTTCCATTCTGAGGCTTTGTTTGAAAATTATTTGAAAATAACTCTAGTTATAAAATCATTAAGTCATTATTTCAAAATGATGATTTTACCCCTGGGTGACATCTCTCACAGCAGGCCCGTACTTGCAACTTTTACACCCCGCGTAGGGTAAACGGAACGATCCGAACACAACTATGCCCTCAGATTTCTAATCCAAGCTATCGTTTAGGATAAAACACAACCCCTCCATGTGCATATCATAAAAACACTTAATAATTTTATAAAATTAATTTCAGGCGCACCGGGCCTCAGAATTGCACGTCGTCTTCACGCCTAGCTCTAGAATCATATGTAGAAATATTCCAAAGTCTTACAGGGTAAAAACCAGGTCTCTACAATAACCATAGTCTCTATTATTTGTTTGTTTCGAACACTATATAAACATTGAGAAAAATAATTAATTTTTTTATATGTGTTTGGATAGTGAAATCTTATTATATATACTCTGATTTGTATCTAGCCGTAGTACTTGTGATATTTCTTGTCCTTTTCACCTTACCTCATTTCATGTTGTAGATGATATTCATGCACCACCCTATCATAACAGAATCCTCATTAAAAGATAATATAAATTGTATAACTAGATGTTTAGTTCTAAAATGTTGGATGTAGTATATTTCAAATCAACAAACACCATCATTTGTGGTTATTTTTTTGGATATCCATGCATTGAATCTAGGAAATAAATCTTTGAAGTATCCAAATTGACTGTAATGAGCATCCAATGCTGCCTAAAAACACAAAAAGGAATAAGTAATGAAATAAATTAAAATATATTTTATATGATTAAATTTTATAGTTTTACACCTACATTGTTGGTATTAAAAAGAGTCTGTCATCTATATTTTTTCTATTAAATGATTTGAGCAGGCCTACCACTATTTCACCCTCTTTCTCAGATTCTATATTTGTTTGTTCTGTAGAGGTGACATGAGGACTAACAAGTTCAAATTTTTGTTCATGGGTAAATTCCTTCAATTTTTTTTCATATATACATCTACGAAAAATATGAAATGTATTTAGTCATAATTATCATAGTATATCAGCTTTTGGAAAATAAAATCGTGAAAACATAACTCATGTATACATTTACAACTGATCCACCTAGCCAATAATGCTTCAAGATTTCACTTACATTTTTAACACTAATAAAATCTGGATCTTCCCCATTGTACATATTTTCATCAAAAATAATTGTGTGAACCCCACTATCATTCAACTTCATATTCACATGATCCTACAATGATAATAAATACAGATATAGAATAAGTGGGTTTAAGGTGCTTTCATTAGATCATTTTGATCAGTTGGTTGATCCTTGAGATGGTTTTGAGTCATTCTTTCTTTTCACCCATTCCTTGTGTCCATCTATAATAGAATTCATCAGTTCAGACCTTTTTTCATTAAATGTTAAAGGTTTATCTTGAAAAATGAATTGGAAATGAATACCTCCTTGTCTACATGTTTTTTTACAAGCTGTTGCGGTCATACAATGAATGTTATAAGAGCTTATTCGACCTTATGAATATCTTAATCATCAATTGGAACATGTAGCTTAGTGCTCGGCTCATGGGCTATGTTAATCAACACTTTAACATGACCTGTTGAAAGTGGTGTGTTATGTATCATGGCGTTCTGGATATTGAACATTTTATCCCTCACTACAAGGCGGTGGGTGGGTGTTGATAGATATAAATCACATACATTTTCACCATGTACAATATTAGTATAGGAAAGTTATTAGTGTCTATATGATTCACAATTCATAGAAACAATTATTAGAATATTGATTACCTTAGCTAAGATAGGTTTTCAAGGGGAATGGATCACCTCAAAGCTAGTGGGGTGGGGAAGGATCTTCACGCACTAGTTGTTCTTGAGTTGTGTCTTCTTTTTGCCTCCCTGCCATCATATTTTCCATGAAATCTCTCTGAAATTTCATATGTTCTTCAAGGATATATATTATTTCTCTAATTCTTTTGATTTCTTAACTTTGATCCTCCTCTTTTTTTTTCTCAAAAAATGTTTGGGGTGTCACCCCAAAACCCGCACCTCTAACACAACCATACTTTTTTGGCTACTTCAAGGCCACTGAAAGTATGTCCGCATCTAGTTTGGGTGTTGTTGATTCCTGTGACTATGTCAGATAGAAAATATAAGAAAATAAGTAATCATTGTTATGTAATATCGATTTAAATAAAAACAAATATTTATTATGTCATACTTATACATGTTTTCCACACTTTTTGTGTGTTTTCATCGATTAGTATCCCATCTTTATTTACATGCACCTTATTCCATAGTACATGGTGTGGGATAAAACTGACATTAGATTTGGATTCACCAATCTGTATATAAAAGGAAGGAACATAATTATGGTGTTGTTTTATGTCAAATAAAAGTATTACGGTATATTTAAAATACGTACAAATTTTTTTCAAGTGAAGCATACCTCATTCTTTATTTATGGTAGGGGTACACTAGTTTTTCTACTCATTCCTTATTTTCACTACTCAGTTGTTGTTTTATAAATAAAAAATTGTCAATCAAAGTGATGAATACATGTATCGTCAAACAACATATTACCAAACATAATGTACCTAAAAATACTACTATGCACAATGGCTAATAAACGCATCCCACACTCCTTGGGTTATCAGGTGTGCATAAATAGGTGGTGGGTGCAGGTTTATTTTCCCTTCAGCATCTTTAAGATAACATTTTGTTATAATTGTGTGAAATACTCTGTGAATCCTTCCAACAACCCTTAATACATGGTCCTTGTGCAAATAATTCACTATAAATGCACTCTACAAGGGATGATGAAGAGTAACTCAATGTTTCGTTATTTTATTTTTTAGTAAATTAAATAAATGATATCATAATGTTACCATAATATCCCCCCACATCAGTGTCTTAATCCCGGTGACAACATGGTTCCATGGTTTTACATTAATCGGCATGTGTTTCCAAGTGACAATTCTAATGTAACTACTAAATATTTCCCTATTGGGGTTAACATGTTGGCCCCTCTTATTCCATATGACCTCATATTTGATGTCTTTCTCTTTTTCCTTAAGGATTTTTTCTAACACCGTCAAACTACGGTGCTCCTATTTTTTTCTAAGCTGTCAGTGTTTTAGTGCATGTCATTTCCTCGGTATTAACATCATTAATATGTTCTTTCGGAGTGCTAACATCGGTATGTATAGATGGTGGTTGTACCTCTTTACTAGGAGAAGCAGCAACAATAGGTTGAGAAACTTGTTGGTGCACTGCACTACGAGCAGTAACAGGTTGAGAGACCTGTTGTGCCTTAGGATTGGGAGCATCATCATGTGCAAAATAATCATCTACATAAGTGGTTCAAAATTTAATTTAGATTACATAAAAGCAGTAGTGAACAGATAATAACATAAGGTAACATAATTTATATTACAAAAAATATATAACCTGGTTATTGAACTATCTTTTTTTAAGGCCGAAGGGATTTGGCCCCTCTATCGACTATCCAAATCCATTAATTGTGGTCTCCTCTAACATACAAAACATTGTCTACATTGGGAATGCTAAAAAATTATTACAATGTCCCAATGAAAGTGTCATCCTCCATTGAATTTTCATCTGATCCTTCAGTGGTTTTGGTGGATAACTGAACAATTGACCAGTTTCGGTTTGCGGGATATAGAACATAAAATACTTGTATTGTTTATGATGTCATTATAAATGGTTTGTTTTTGTACCCTTACTTACTGAAATCAAATTTCATGAATCCTAACTCATCTATTTTAAAATCACTCTTGTTATCAACCCACTTGCATTGAAAATCGTCACTTGGAAGTTCGTATAATCCAACTCTCATATTTGTTTAATGATGCCAAAGTATTATATATTCGCATAAATTGGATTTCTATCCTTAACACTAGAAACATGCATCGATTTAGCCACAGGTGTAACTCCACTATTCTGCATGGTACTGTCTTTATCATGTTCATTAGTATAGAATTTATAACTATTAATTACATGATCATTATAAGATAATATATACACACTTGGTCCTCCGTCTAGCCATCGAAGTCGTTCTGAAATTGAGTCTATATTTTCATCTGACTTCTTAAATATATGGTCCCAAAACCATCCTATAAACTATCGATTATGTGTATTTGATATCCATTTTTAGATCTTGATGGATTCAAATGCCTAATAATTTCTTTGTGGGTTTCTACATATGGGTCAACCTCTAAACTATTATGCAAAATGTAAAGGTGAACCTACTCCCGATTTGTAATATTGATTATGACAAGATCTCTTCCAAAAATCCCTTCACCCGTAAGCTGCCTAGTGTGATGAGACTTTGGTATACCGACACTTTCCACACCATATAGGTATTCGGTACAAAATTCAACAGCTTCCTCAACAATATATCACTCTGCAGTACAACTCTCTGGCCGAATTTTATTTTTGATATACCCTTTCAAAATCTTCATATGCCATTCAATGGGGTACATTCATCTATAATGTACAGGACCACATAGTTGAATCTCTCTCACCAAGTGAACCATCAAATGAACCATCATATCAAATAATGTTGGTGGGATGAAAATTTCCAATTATTATAATACGACGACAATTTTTCTTTCCATGCTCGACAATTTCGATGGTTCTATAACTTTGTTGCATATAGCTTTGAAGACGAAACAGAGCTTCATTAACATATAACATACATTCTTGGGAAAAATTCAATGCAAATCTGTAGGAATTAGATCTTGCATCAAAACGTGGTAATCATGTTATTTCAGACCCTTTAACTTTAAATCATTCATTGACACAATGTTCTTGATATTCGATGAATAATCATCTGGAACCTTTACATCATTCAAGAAGTTGAAAAACTAATATCTCTCCTTCCTGGAAAGAGTGCAAGAAGCTGGAGGAAGAAAAGTTTGTTTTTCACCCTTCACTGGCACCAACTCTTCTCGTATTCCCATGTCAACCATGCCTAACCTAGACATAATTCCATCCTTTGTTTTACTGGGTTCATTTATCAATGTGTCAATGACATTGTCACATACATTTTTTCAACATGCATAACATCAAGAAAGTGTCTGACGTACAGACAATTCTAGTATGGTAATTCAAAAAAAATGATCTCTTCTTCCAATTGTTTTTTGTAAGGTTTTTTAAAAACGGTTTACCAAAAGCAGTGCCCACTTATTTTACTTTCGTAAACAGTTGATCACCAATTAGTGGAGACGGTGTTGTAAGTTCTTCTGAACTTCCATCAAATGATGTCGTCCAAGATCAGTACTTATGTCATCGGGGTAGAAATTCGTGATGTCCTAGAAACATGGTTTTCAATGAATGTTTCAACCTAATTGAATGTGTACCTTGTTCGCAGATGGGACACCCATGACTTCCTTTAATACTATATCCTAACAAATTCCCATAATCACGAAATTCATTTATCATCCTATACAACATGGATCTCAATGTGAAATATTCATTTTCATAAGCATCATACAACGTAACACCTGAAGCCCACAATAATTTCAAATCCTCGATCAATAGATCCAAATAAACATCAATATCATTACCCGATTATTTTGGTCCTGATATAAGCATAGATAACATGATGTTTTTTATTTCATGAATAACCATGGTGGAGAGTTATAATTTAACAACATAATCAGCCATGTACTATGAGTGTTTCTTTGAAAACCAAAATGATTCACTCCATCTGTAAATAATGCAAGATGAAGGTTTCTTGTCTCATTTCCAAAATTAGGATACTCATGATCGATTCTCTTCCACTGAGAAGAGTCTACCGGGTGACATATTTTCCCATATTTATTTATTCTGTTTTCATGCCATGTCAATTACCTTACGATCTCCTCACTTTCATATAGGTGCCTAAACCTTGGAATGATTGGAAAGTACCATACAACTTTCATATGACTGGATTCATCTTTCTTGAATCAAGAAGCACCACACTTTGGGCATTCTCTAAGTTATTTGTGGTCCTTGTGAAATAGTATATAGTCACTCGGGTAGGCATGTATTTGTTCAGAGATCATACCCATTGAATGTAGAATTATTTTCGCGTCGTATGTTCAGATCAGGAGCTCATTATATTCTAGGAGCATGTCATTCAAGAGAGCAAGTAATTCTATAAAACTGGAGTCACTCCATCTGTTGTCTGCTTTCAAATTATACAACTTCAGTATGGCTGAAAATGTTGTATATTTAGTGCAACCACCATACAAAGGTGTCTTCGCACAGCTCTTTAACTTCTCAAACAATTTTGGGCAATCACAAAGTTCATATTCAACTATCCTTGTCATTTCTTCAATATGATATTTATCATCATTCACATCTGTAATCATGTCCTCGATATGGTCTTCTTCATTGTCCACATTTTTAATCATATCATATGATCCATAAAACGCACTACTATCCCAACCACTAGCTACATTCGCTTTTTCCCCATGTTTATTCCAACATTTATAACTTTGATCTATTCCGTGAAAGATCAAGTGTTCTTCCAACTATTCTGGACTAACTTTCCTTGAATAACAACAGTGTAAACACAGACAAACGATTTGAGAAGGTTCATATGTATGATCTTTTGCAAACTTGATGAACTCTTTCACTCCATCTTCATACTCTCTTGTCAAATGATTGGCATCCATCTAGTCTTTATTCATATCCATCCTATTTGATTTAGTGATATTAATATTTAAATAAATAAATAATTGATATAAAAATTAACCAAGGCTAAAAATAGTTATATAATTTAAGTCTCATTTGAAAACTATTTATAAAATCACAGTTGAAACCCCATTAAAAAAACCAACCATTTACACAAATTACTCTTTAAAATAACATTCCCTTTTTAAAATAAACCAATCAGTTTCAAACACTCTTTCTCAAAACCCCTATTTTTTTTATAAAGAATTCAAGGAAAATTCATGACTCAATAATTTTAATCATTTAAAATGAGTGACAACCCTCTATATTTTAAAAATTTTCATTTAAAACTTCACACACACCTTGTTAAAATGAAACCAACATTGCATACGCTTTCAAAACATTCACATTCCTTTATGAAATCAAATCAGGTGAGCTGAGAAACACTTCACAAGCAACCTAAGTCCATGCAAAGTGTTTAAATCATTTTAAAGTTATTTAAAACAAGAAAATTGTATATTGAACACTTTTTTCAAACACTTTTTTTAGTGTATTCCAATAACACCTCATGGAAAGCACCACTATTTCCAAATATAGGAAAGTATTTAGGAATTTTCTCTTATGTTTTCTTAACTATATAGACCCATAAGCAACCACATGACCATCATGGACTTAAACTGTTCAAATCCTGACTCCTGATACATCACAATATAATTCATACTCATTACCTAGATCATTTATGGTTAAGATTGGTGTTTTCATCAATCTCTCATTAAGATCTTATAATGATCACTCATGAACATCTAAATGCTCATATTGATATACACAACTTAGGTAAGTTCTCGAATAATTCCATACCTATTTCAATGGTATTATCATAGATGGAAATTTGAAGTTAGTAGTTCATCCCTATCTCATATAATTCAAATTTCATCTTAGAATCCTCCACCATATCACATAGAGTCTTATATACTACCATGCCTTATCCAAACCATCAATGTAAGGAGTATAACTAACCTATGGAAACTTAAGCTTTGTTATAAAGGGTAGTGATTAAGAACCCACTCCAGACCAATCACCTTATTCCTAAAAAATCATTACTCATTCTTACTAAAACATCCTAAAAGGAAAGTTAAAAGGGAATCAAAGCCCAAATAACTCCAAAATAAACACTAGTGACCCCCGATAACTTTCCACATCCCATCATCCAACCATGGACCAATCTAATCATCAAGAAAAAAACAAAATAGGGCACTGAAAAAGGAGATATAAGAGCGTCATACACTCCTGTTCACCAGTTCATATATAGGGTGTGAGCTAAAAATTATTTATATGATCTCATAAAGAATTATTTTTGAATCCATTAATAATATAGTTCATAAAGTTCAAGTTTAAACATAAGGTATAAAATATATTTTCACATGAATTATAAAGCAAGTTTAAAAACAATAAACTTTCATATTTTCAAACAACCACCCTTTTTATAATATAAAAACAAGGATGAATAAAAATTTGAAATAAAATTATCAAAAAATGGAAAGAGGTCCTTTAAAACCATATAAGACATGTCAAATAACAATTCATTCCTATTTTAGAACATTTTATGAAAAACTCTTTTTCATAAATAACCACAATGAAAATCCATTTTCTTAAAACTCATTTAACAAATAACCAGTTTTTTTCCTTTTTAAATAAAACTATTTAACCATTTAAATCAACCTATTTGAATATAAGAAAATACACACTCAAAGTGAAAAAATGATCATACATAGGCACTAAGGAAACATAATCTAAAAAAAACCAAAAGATGGTTCTATATAATCAAAAAAACTAGGGGAATACAATCCATCCAAGAAAATAAATCCTCTAAAGTGTATTAAGAATGATGTAACCATCGTGTGAAACCTCCTAAGACTTGTGTATTTGGATCCTGAACTGGATATGAGGAACCTAGGTCGATACTATTTAACTTTTCATATCCAAGTAGTCCTATAGAACTCACTAGGCTCTATCATGATCAGGGGATCAAAAGAAACCCCGGTCCCTTCCAGTACATTCTAGGGACACTGAAACATCTCATAAACTCACTCAATCTAACTGGGTCCTTACACTAGGCAGTGCACTCCACACTAGGGATTTCACTTATCTGGATCCCTACCAGTCTCCTAGGACACCCATGACATTTTAATAGTGGAAGTGAGAAACCAATTAAATAATTGATCATTACATAAATATAATTTCAATAATTTGAAATTTAAACTCACCCCACCTCATACACCCTCACAAGAAACAACCCCATTCACATCCTTTTATAAGATTCACAATAAGCATAAGAATATAAAGAATTCCTCAGGGGGTCACAAGCCACAATAGGAACAATAAATGCATAGAGCGCAATTGAGGGTCTCCCATATTTATAAAATAACTTCCTTTAAATTGCCAACTAGGATTTTACAAATGTGCTCGAGAAGCCAATCCATTTTCACCCCATTTGATAACAACATTTCAAATTTCATCCAAAAACCATTTATCAAAATGCACTAGAAACCCAACCATTTTCTATAAATAAATTTTTAAAATAATAAACCCTTTTATTTTTTAAGGAAATATTTGCTAAGAACCCTTTTATTAAGCTTTAATATCCTTTGAAAACATCTTAATCCACCATGAGAGTTAAGGGTATCAAAAACATTTAAATAGGTTGAAGGTAAATTCCATTCGTTTTTCAAAACATGACTTTAAAATATCACATATTCACTTTATAGAAAAAAAATTATAACCAAACTTTCAAAATATTTAAATTCCTTTAAAAAATCCACTCGGGCCTTTTACAAAACACTCAGCATGTGACATAAGTCTATTCTAAGTCTTTAAACCATTTTCATGCCAATTAAAACCCAAAAAAGTCATAAAATAGGATTATAATTTCATAATAAATCATTTAAAAACATCCAAGAAATTTATAACATGTATTATAAGGGAGATCCAAAGAAACACCTACCTCACTCAAGCAAAATCGAAGCTAAAACTTGTCGACATTAATGGAGAACACATAAATATTTCAAATGACATACTACTCAACCCCTAAAAACAAAAAACCTCATCATTAAAAAGCAATTACACTATGGTCTGGTGGAATCACACTTCAAATCCATAACTGAGTCACACAAAATCAAAAGAAAAAATGTGAAGAGGACACCAACCAACATGCAATTCATTTAGTACGCAAACAAGGACCACCAATGACCACAATTGTCAGCGGGGCATTTAACCCATAGAATTCACAACATACCATCAATATCAAACTATAATTACATGCGAACAAGATGAAATAGATGACAAAGAAGAAAAAACTCACCGCAGAGGTGTGGTTCAGCGCGCAGTGGAGGTGCGTTCGCAGCGGAGGAGAGGCACGCGGCGAAGGAGAGGCGCCGACAGAGGAGAGGTGTGCAGTGGAGGAGAGGTGCACGACGGAGGTGTGGTGCACGATGGAGGTGTGGAGCACGGCGGAGGAGAGGCGGACAATGGTCTGTTTCGCACCCGATGGAGGTGTAGCACACAATGGAGGAGAGGCGCATGGCGGTTTGGTTCACGGCAGAGGAGAAGCGCACAGTGGAGGTGTGGTTCACAGTAGAGGAGAGGAGACAGGAGAGGAGGAGGAGGAGGAGGAGGTGTGTCGGTGGTGATCGGCTTCTGTGAAATCTTGAGGGGTGCGATGAATGAGGAGAAAGTTAGGGTTTTTTTATAAAACCCGGTAAACCTTTTATCAGCACCAGCTGAAAAACACTGATAAAGGTATGTTTTATCAGCGCTGATAAAACATGTCTTTATTGGTGATTTTTTAACGCTGATAAAGGTGTATCTTTATCATCACTAAAAAAATGATGATAAAAAATGTCTTTATCAGCGCTAAAAATATAGCGCTGACAAAGAATCCTTTTATAAGCGTTTTTTTAGCACTGATAAACATAGGCCTTTATTAGCGCTAAAAAAACGCTGATAAAGATACAATGTTACTAATTTATTTTTATTATTATATATATTTATAATATTGTTTATATGATAAATATATATTTATTTATTTATAATTGTAAATATATATATATATATATATTTATAAAATTATAATTTAAATAATTATAGATTTATAAGAAATATACTTATTATATTTATAATATTAGAAATATATATAATAAATATATTAATTATATATATATTTATAAGATTATAGATATATATAACTATATTTCTTCTAATTTTATAATTATTTATATGAATATATATTTATTTTTAATTATAATTATAAATGAATATGTATTTATTTATTTAAATAATTATAAAATTATAACAAATTTATATTTATAATATTTATTATTTTATTAATATATTTATTATAATTTTATAATTATTTAAATAAATATATATTTATTTATAATTATAAGTACTAAATAAATATATATTTATTTGCAATTTAAAATTATAATAAATAAATATTTATTTATAGTTGTAAGTATAAATATATATATATATATATATAATTATAAAATTATAACAAATATATTTATAATTTTATAAATATATATAATTAATATATTTATTATAATTATTTAATTATTTAAATATATCTACATTTATTTAGAATTATATTTATAAATGTTTTTATTTATTTATAAATATATTTATTTAATTATATATTTATAACTTTATAAGTAGTATAATAAAAATATTTATTATAATTTTATAATTATTTATATATATTTATTTATTTATATTTATAATTATAACTATAAATAGATATAGTTATAAATATTTGTATATAATTATATATATATATATATATTATAAGATTATAAGATATGTATTTATTGTAATTTTATAATTATTTAAATATATATAGTTATAATTATAATTAAAAATAAATATATTTAAAAAGTATTTATGTATAAATATAATTTAATAATTATAAATATAATAAATATATTTATTATTTAAATATATTTAATGTAATTTTATAAGTATTTTTTAGAACATAATAGTATATATGGGTAACATGTATTAATCATATATACCTAGTAATAAAATATACATAATAAAAAACGAGTCATCAATGGACATCGTGAATAATAAGAAGGGTTTAATGTATAAATGAACATTCATGATGATACATAACATATATGCACCCATGATTAATCAATATATTTATTGACCAAATTCATTAGAAACACATATATATTTAAAAATTATAATATAAATATATATATATATTTAAAAAGTATTTTTATATATATTAATTATAAATAAAATAAATATAATAAATATAACAAATATAAAGAATCTAATGAATCTAATAAATCTAATGAATCTAATGAATCTAATAAATCTAATAAATATAATCAACCTAATTAATCTAATTAATATATTAATTATAAATAAAATAAATATATAATAAATATAACAAATATAATGAATATAATCAATATAATCAATCTAATAAATCTAATAAATCTAATAAATATATTCATTATTTAATGAAATTTATTATAATCTTATAGTTATTTAAATATATATATATATATTAAATTATAATCTTAGAAAAAAAATTTAAAACATTATATATAAATTTAAATTATTAAAAAAATATTAATTATAAACATGCGTTTTTTATTTAATGTATACAAATAAGCATTATTTTTGAATATAAATATAATAATTTTATATAAATTAATAATATATTTTATTAAAAACTTTTATCAGTGCTGGATTTAGCACTGATAAAGGGTACTCCTTTATTAGCACTTTCTTTAACGCTGATAAAGTGGAGATTTATCAGCGCTTTTTGCTAGCGCTGATAAAGGCCCCCCCTTTATCAGCGCTTTCTTCTTAGCGCTGATAAAACCTAGCACTTCCATTTCCCCATTATGTGGTAGTGTTATCCCAAGCAGTCTTTGAGATCTATCTCAATATATCTTAATCTCTATAATATAGGTTGCTTCACCTAAGTCTTTAATGGAGAAGCATTCATTTAACAAAGTCTTAAATGACTGTAAGACTTGCACGTCATTTCTCATAATTAATATGTCATCGACATATAATACTAGGAAAATGATGTCATTCCCATTAACCTTCTTATAGAAACATGACTCACTTTCATTCTTGAAAAAACAAAATTCTCTTATAGCCTCATCAAAATGAATATTCCATTACTGTGATGCTTGTTTCGACCCATAAATGGATCTTTGTAGCTTGCATACTTTATTGGAATTCTTTTACTTAACAAACCCTTCAAGTTGATTCCTATATACATATTCAACCAACTTCTCATTTAGAAAAACAGTTTTGACATCCATTTTCCAAATTTCATAACACTACTACAAAACTGGGTTTCCACAACACCACCCTTTATCAGCGCTAAAAAAAGCGCTGATAAAGGGGGGGTTTATCAGCGCACATTTTCCTAGTGCTGATAAATGTGTATATTTCAAAAAAATCATAAAAAATAATATATTTATATATAAGTATATTTATATTTATATAAATATAATAAATATTTTTTAAAATATGTTTTATATCGATTTGATATGTCGTAGACCCAAAATGGACACCCTGGAGTAGAAATTATGAACATTTGTAGGGATTAAGGACCTTTTCATACCTTGAATAATATTATAAGGTATTACAATGGTCACCGTATTGTAGGTCTGGTCGTAATATTCGATTTGATATATGGTTGAGGCAAAACGGACACCCGGAGCAGAAGTTATGGCAAAACGGACCCCCGGAGCCAAACTTATGACCGTTCAGAGGGTTTTTGGTCCTTTTTGAACCTCAAAAAACGTGATAAGGGGTTTAGGTGATCACCGGAGTGTGTAAATTTTTTCAAGCTTTGATTTGATATGTGGTAGAGCCAAAACGGACACTCGGAGCAGAAGTTATTGTCGTTTGAAATTTTGCAACTCTCGTATCTCCTAAAAACCTAAGAAACCAACAACTCACTAAAATGGGCATAACTTATGCTCTGATTGTCTATTTAAGCACTATGACTAGTCAAATATAATCTCATAAAACGAGTGAGGAACACATCTAGTCGAAACCATTAGAAGATCAGAGTAATGAAAGATATATCAGCTATAGCACTCTAAAAAAGTCCAACTTCAAACGGCCATAACTTTCGCTCCAGGTGTCCGTTTGGGATCTACCACATATCAAATTAAATTCAGAGAAGGTATATATGCATATTATTGACTTATACATAGTCTTATTCATGTTTGGGAACTAAAAATCCCAAAAAACCACCAGAAGGCCTCCAAAACTTTTTTTCCGTGTCCGGACCCCTGTCAAATTTTTCTTAAAACTATCATAACTTCTTATATGTGTGTTTTTTCGGCCTATAACACCTATTTTATCATAGTTCATTCCATGAGCTTCAGTTTGACTATTCACAGAGCTGAAACGGACACTCGGAGAAGAAGTTATGTCTTTTCCTGTGACTGTGATTTGTTAAGTTTTTCAAGACCCTATTTCTAAAACTTTTGTATATACATATTAATATATAATATTTGTAAATATATATAAATATGTATAATTATACCTATATATATACATATAATATATATATGTGTGTGTGTGTGTTGTATATATGTATGTATGTATGTATGTATGTATGTATTTATTTATTTATAAAAACACACATAAGAAAACATATTTTATAAATGTATTTAAAACTATTCTTATAAATATATATTAATATACAAATAAATATACAAATAAAAAATTATAACTAAATATATATATATAAATAGATATAAATATATATTAATATATGGATATATATATATATATATTAATATAAGTAAATATATGTATATATTAATATGACTAAATATATATGTATATATTAATATGACTAAATAAAACTATATATATTAATATATATATATGTTAATATATATATATATATTAATATACGAATATATATATTAATATAAATAAATATACATATATATTAATATATGAGTAAATATACCTATATATATATATAAATAAATGGATATATTAATAAATGAAGAGCAAAGCAATATGGTCGAGTGGTAAAGGCTTAGGCGCGCAGTCAGGAGGTCTTGAGTTCGAATCCTGGGGGAGGTAGGTCGCGCGCGCAGGTGGGGGGAATTACCTAGCGCTGTTAAAGTGGGGTGGGGCTGGGTGGAGTTGGCCCGGGGCGTGTGTGGGCTACCATGGGCGGTGGGTGCTGTTAAAGGGGGGCTTCACGCAATGTTGAAGCCCCCAAGAATTGAAAAAATATATTTTATTATTTTTTTTAATATTTTTTCAACTTTTATCATCATTAAAAAAATGCTGATAAAAGGGGCCTTTTATCAGCGCTAAAAAAAAGTGCTGATAAAGGACCCTTTTATCAGTGCTTTTTTTAATGCTGATAAAAGGGGCCTTTATCAGCACTTTTCTGAGCGCTGATAAAAGGGACCCCCCCTTTATCTTCACCTCGATTAACAGCGCTTTTTTAGCATTGTTAATCGACTTTTCTAGCACTGATAAAGTCCATATTTATAGTAGTGTAATCATGGAAGGCTTCTATTATAAGCAATATTCTCATGGATTTCAACATTGCTATTGGTGAGAAGGTTTCTTCATAGTTGATTCCTTGACATTGTTTGAAACCCTTTGCTACCAATCTTGCCTTATAGGTATTGACCCTACCATCCATGTCCATCTTTTTCTTGAATACCCATTTACACCCAATGGGTTTTACATCAACTAAAGGATCTACCAAAATCCAAACCTAATTTTGATACATGGACTCCATTTCAGAATTCATAGTTTCTTTCCATTTAGCAGCATCCTTACCATCTACTGCTTCCTTGTAGGTCAGAGGTTCATCATTCTCTAGGAGCATTATGTCACCTAACTCGATGATAATAAAACCATATCTCTCTGGTTCTCTAAACTCTCTAGTATACCTTTGTAGTACTTATGTCTTAGGAACATCTTTCTCTCCCACTATCTCTTGTGGATATTATTCTCGTACCAAATCTTGTGCATATGAAACTTAAAATTCATAAAAGTTAATCTCACTCCCACTATTTCCATTGGAAATGTGCTCCATTTCTAGAAATATGGCTTGTCTTACCACAATAACTTTTCTATCTAAAGGGTTATATAGGTCATATCTTTTTTTTCTTTAGGATGACCTATAAAATTGCACTTTGATCTTTGAGATGCTAATTTGTCACTTGGTATGTTCTTGACAAAAGACTCACATCCCCATACACATATGTGGGACATACTGGGTTTCTTTCCATACCATAACTCATATGGAATCTCATTTGTAGCTTTAGTTGGTACTCGGTTAAGGTTATATGTTGTTTTCTACAAGGAATATCCCCAAAAGGATAATAAAAGAGTTGTATGACTCATCATTGATCTAACCATGTCAACCAGGGTTCGATTCCTCCTTTCACTCACACTATTCTACTATGGTGTGTAAGGAGAAGTGAGTTTGGATATTATCCCACACTCCTTAAGTGATCAATGAAAGCTTGGTTAAGATACTATTCTCCTCGATATGAGCATAATGCCTTAATCTTCTTACCAAGCTGGTTTTTTACTTAATGTTTGTATTCCTTAAACATATGAAAGGAATCCGACTTATACTACATTAAGTAGATATATCCATGCCTACTAAAGTCATCAATAAAAGTAATGAAGTACAAAAACTCACCCCTTTCCTCTACTAAAAATGGATCACATACGTCAGTATAAATTAATTCCGGTAATTCAGTGGCTCTTACTCCCTTCCCAGAGAAGGGTGCTTTGGTCATTTTGCCTTGTAAACAAGCATGAAATGCATCTAAGGTTCTTCACTCAATTGAGTCTAAATACCCTGCTTAATGTAATTTATGTAATCGCTTCTCATTTACATGACCAAGCCTAAAGTTTTATAGGTGGGTGTTATATGAGTCATGCTCGCTGGTTTTGTCATTGATTGTCATTACTGAATTTTCGAGTTCTAGTATATATAACCCATTGTCAAGATGTGTCATACCATAACACATGTTATCCTTATAAAAGATACAACATTTATTTCCAAACTTAAAATAAAATCCCATTGTGTCTAGACTTTCCACTGAGATTATGTTTCTAGTGACTGAAGGAACATAATAACAATTATTCAATACAAGAACCAAACCACTAGGAAAAGTAAGATGATAATCTCCCACTATCAAGGTTGCTAAACTCACACCATTTGCAGCTCTGAGATCTACTTCACCTTTTTGAATTGTCTTGAATCTACTTGGTTCATGTATTTGAATACATATGTTTGAGCTACATGCAGTATCCAATACCCAACTTGTAGAAATAGACAGATTACATTCAATGGAAAAATACCTGAAGAAGAAGTGTCGCCTTGCTTCTTCTTCCCTGCTCTGCAGTTCCTCTTCCAGTGACCTTTCTTTCCACAAAGAAATCATACAACCTCCTTCTCATTTCCCTCCCTTTGTATCTTTTTCTTTTTGGAAGGTTTGTGTATTGGTGTCTTCGACCTGGACTTGGCCTTAGACCCCTTTGTTTTTCCCTTCCTCCTCTTGTTTACCATAAGGAATGAAGAACTAATATTCTTCATATCCTTATCATCCTGACAAACTAAATCCAAAAGATCTAGTAGTGACTTATTCATGTTATTCATATTATAATTAACAATTAAAGTCGAGAATATACAAGGTAAATAGTCAAGAATGATATCAGTTGCTAGATCTTAGTTCAATTTGAACCCAAGGGAATCAAGTCTCTCAATGTACCCAATCATCTTGAGTACATGAGGTCCTACTTGATTTCATTCTATTGTCCTGTATCTATATAGATCACTTGATATCTCATATCTTTCTTGTCGATCTCTCTCCTGGTATAACTCTTGAAGATAAGATAGCATTTGGAAAGCATCTTTATCCTCATGCATTTTCTCCAGCTCACTGGACATAGATGACAACATGAAACACTGAACATCTAGTGCATCTTCCATATGCTTCTTTTATTTATCTTTATCTTCCTTGCTTGCTCCCTGAGGAGGTTCGACAGGAATTGGGGATTCCAACACATAAAGCTTCCTCTCTTAGCGTAGTACCATGTGCAAGCACCTGTACCACTCTTAGAAGTTATGGACGGTAAGGATATTCTATTTATCCAATATTGATCACAGTGAAATTGAGTCGGTGGTTTCCATTTAATCTATAACAAATAAACTTAGTAAATTGGTACTTTTATCTTGATTACTAATATACATTTTCAAATTATCAATTTTTAAATGCCTCCCACTATTTTTATCAAATTCTAGGAACCCTCTGTACTAGAATCAAAATAATCTATCTCTTAAGTATTCTAGTGGCAAGTATCCTTGAACCTCTCATCATAGTCTACAAGCTATGGCTATTCCACTACTTGAAGATTCCAAGATGGGCATCTGACTGGCCAACCTCATTAACTCACGGCTCCTTAATCTGTTGAGTGGAGTCTCATCTCATGCAAATAATTACTTTGCATTGCTCAACACTTTGCCTCTAAAGTGATGGTAAGTTAGCTATAGATAATATTTATTACCAACTTTAGTTAAGTCAACCCACCACTCTCATAAGAACTCTCTGGTAATAAGAGGAACCATCATCTATGGCATGACAAGCACCCCAAACACCCGGTTTTGTTCAAATTTGAATGATGGAAGGCAGTTAGGACTTCATATTTTTTTAGGGTTTTTTTTAATTTTTAATTTCATATAGGAAAATGTAATTCTTTTCTATGTTTTTTATATGAAATCATGCTCACAATTTATCCATGATTTTAAATAGAAAACATTCACCGCACATGTTCATTTTATTTTTGTATGCTTGTTTATTATTATACTATGTGATCATGCATAATAAATACACATTCATAAAATAATAAACCGTGCACATGATAAAATAAATAAATAATGACATGATCATGAGCCGTTAACTATTGGGTAATCCATCGAGTGAATAATGGATTAACTGAGACCCTAGGGAAATTCCTTAAGTCAATACCTAATTTGAATTAAAACATCCACAACTCTCATGCATTACACTTGTTTGGTCTATGTCGGCTCTCAACTTGAACCACATCATTGTGCACTCCACTAATCTTTACAATGTATACTCACACACAGGTGAGGGGAACTCGGGATGTGAAATTACATTTTTAGCACTCAAATATGGACACACAAACCCTAATAAAAATTAAATGTGGAGGGATGATACGCAGATCATCAAAATAAAATAATTATTACATTTTATAAAACTTAAATGAAATAATTAAATTAATTAAATAATAAAACAAACATGCATGGGTCGGTCTCAGATCATGATCAGTCAACATGTAATTATATTGCATAAGGAAAAATTAAATTTGCTAAAATTCAACTCAAGGGTATTTTTAATGCATTAACTTGCATTAAAATAGTTATAATTAATTATCAATACATCCCAAAATATCTGAAATAATTTTATTAAATCCCAGACAATTAAATTTAATTTCTGAAATTCTTATAAATTTTTAGGTGCTAGCGCAGACCTAAAGTAGATCCTAGAAAAAAATAATTTTGGACTAGTGACGGGTTAAAAGGGTTAAGCCGGTCGGACCCAGACCGAATTGGTTCGGCCTGATATGGGGTATCCATTTAAAGGAAATATATATATATATATATATAATATTAATATGAAATAATAACAAGCTTCCATCTGAAGCTTTGTACCTTATATATATATATATATAATAAGTTTTCATGGGAAGATTTGAACTAGATTTCATGGGAAGCTTTATCCTTTTAATTAAAGAAGCTTCCATGCAAATATTTAAATTGGATTCCATGGGAAGCTTTGTGTGATTAATTAAACAATATTCTATGATAATATTTAAACTAGCTTCCAAGAGAAGCTTTATTCGTTTAATTAAACAAGCTTCTATAAGAAGCTTTAAACTAGCTTCCAAGGGAAGCTTTATCTGTTTAATTAAACAAAATTCCACGAGAAGATTTTATTGCCAATGAATTACCCCAACCAGATTCTGGTATATTCAGTTACCACACAATGTTCTTACATCATGTTTTGAATAAACATCTATCACAACAGTTTCCATTAAAATAAATCAAAAATTAAAACTTTAATTTTCATAGAAATCTTCATGCAAAGCTCATCGATCTTTGATCAACCATATCTTGGTGATACAAACTTGGATCGATGTTTCATCAGTTGCATTGGGACATTATCGAAACCCTCTTTCTAAATCATAACAAATTTAATTAAAAAATTTATGTTTTTGACTTAAATAATTACATGTTCCCTCTAATACCAATATAAGGAACTCGGGGCGTAGCGGAAGCATGAAAGAACACAAAATTTAAAATTTTGGGTTTGGATTCAAGTTAAAAACATAGAATCCACTAAAACCCTTGCATGTATTTCTAAAATGGTCACTTGTAATTCAATTTAAGCACAAAAAATAAAACCAAATGGAAGCTTAAAAGGTACCTCGTTCATTTATAGTTGTCGGTTTGATTTGCTCACCATCGATGTGTCGTGGTTGTAAGATGTCGAACTAGACACCCTATAGATCATCCACACATGCTCCACAATTCCAGGATCATTAATCTATGTTTCCAAAGTGCTAGCATGGGAAATCAAAGAGCTTTACGACGTCCCTTCAATCGCCTGAAGAACGCGGACTCGATCGAGAAAGCAAGATCGATCCAACTTTGTTCTTCCTTTAGTATATCTCTCTAAGAACTTGAGAGAATAGGAGAAGATATATTCTCTCTTTAAATTCATTAAAATGGTGGGACTTAGAATTCAAGTGGCTAAAATGAGCTTTTATACTTAGGTTTTACTTTTCAAAATTGCACTTTGATCCTTAGAAAGTAATAACCTTCATTTTAGACCTTTGTGCACATATATGACATAATAAACTTGTCATAAATGTCATAAATATTTTATCACTCACTTTTAACACAATAAAATATTACGTGATAAAATATGAACCATTAACTTGGCCCATAAGATCTCTAAATAATTTAACGAACCTTGAACATCCAATGTTCGTTCGAAAAATCATAGTTTTCTCGTATTCATTTTTATGATCAACCAACTTGTGAATACCTTGAGAAATAAATTCAATACTCGTTATTCTAAAAGTGAATAATATAATTGAATTAGTTTTTATTGAGACCAGTTAAACTCAGACATTTACCGACCCCCATACATGGGGCCCACTTTGTCATAAACTCTTGTTCACTAGAATAGGTGGAACTTGTAGATACACTTAGTGTTTGACCCTCTAGGTCTTTATCTCAATAGCAGTGGGTCCAACCCATAGACCAAGAGCGGA
Source organism: Viscum album (assembly GCA_963277665.1). Classification (NCBI taxonomy): domain Eukaryota; kingdom Viridiplantae; phylum Streptophyta; class Magnoliopsida; order Santalales; family Viscaceae; genus Viscum; species Viscum album. The sequence continues at coordinate 1,082,250,262 of OY728137.1, read as the reverse complement.
GTCTAGAAACTCATCATGGTCCCTAATGAGATAAGTAATTTCATAACTATGAATTCCTCCTACGAACACTAATTGTGTAATATAATCACTTTGTTTGGAAATATCTCATAAAGAAGGATGCACACTTGTGTCATCATCCTTTTATTGCTTTATTTATTTCATGACCTTAATAGATGGATTTATCTTTTTGTACCATGGACATGAATTTATTAATGTAAAGACCCAAAAAATTCAAGGAATTTTTTTCTTAGTTTTCTTGGGAATTTTACAAGAACGCAGTTTCTGACAGCACCTGATTCCGAGGCCCGGTGTGACCGGAATCTTTTTCCGAAGTTTAGCTCAGGTACGTTCAGTGAACGAACGAGCGGGTTTTTATAACTTTTGAACCGGTGCTCAGAATCAAATTTTGAGGGCACCGATGGAATCGCAGCGCCGGTATTTTCTTAGAAACACCTCTTCCGGAGTTGCGTTTGCTCGGGTGTGGTTTTTAATTTTTTTTTTGGGTTAAGTTAAGAAATAAAATAAAAGTGGTACAACCGATTTTTATTTTATTTTAACTTAAGTTAAGTGGATGATGTGGGACCCACAATATCCTACCCTCTTGGTAGGATATTTGTTAGGTGGGGCCCACACGAGACCCACCGTTTCTTTTCTTCTAAGTAACGCACCTGCACCCCCTTTAAAATGAAGTCAACTCTTACGTTTAATATGGATATTAAACGCCCCAATTAATTGGGCGGTTTTAAACTCCTCAATTAATTTCATTTCGTTTCTTTTGAAATTCAAACGTTGGCTTGTGCGTTAATAAAATAAGTCAACTCTTATTTTATTTTGGTTGGGACTTGTTGCTTGAGAGGTTTGGGAGAAAAGCTAAGGGAGGCTTGAAGATCTTCATCTTCTTCGTCGAGGAACACTAAGAACGCGAAGAACGCGAAGAACGCACCGATCTCTGACAAAGAACGCCAAATCCTCGGAGATTGACTACGCGACATCATGTACCACGACGCCAATGACGCCTTCTTCCGCGACGATTCTCCTTTTGCGACGCCTCCTTCCGCGACGGTTATTTCCGCGATGAACCTCTGTTCAAGCTACGCTCGAGGTAGGGATTTCTTTTATTGTTGATGATATTCGTGTTTTCATCCGTCATCATTCCTCGTACTTTTGGACCACCTATTACCAGTTAACGGGAGGAGGCCGGACTGCACAAACACGGCCGACCCTCCTCCCCTTTTTATCTTGTATTCCTTGTGGTGGAATGGAACGAGGATGGCGCGGTGTCATCGCACCGTGCGGGGTCATGTGGCAAGGTATGCACGGCACCATCGCGCCGCGCCTTTGAATCGAACAAGAACGTGGCACCTTCGTGCCGCGCCAGAGAACCCCGAAGGCACCGTGGCCGAAGCGGGGCCGCGGCGGAGCAGGGGAACCGGCGGCCAGAATCGGGTCGCCGGCGTCGGAGCAGGGGGGACCGGCCTTGCCGGTCCCGTGGCGGAAGAAGCTGGCCGGCCGGAGCGGGCCGACCGGACAGTGGAAGAGCCGGGGGTTCGAAACCCCTGGCTGGATGGACGTGAGCGGCCCCCATTATGGGGTCGCGGTTACAACAAGCGGGGGGCAGCCCCCCCCCCCCCCTACATCCCGAACGACTCGGTCGTTCGGCCGAGCCACCTGGCCAGCGCGCCGGGCCGCCGAGTCGGGCTGTGCCCAGGCCGGGTCGGGCCGCGCCCAAGAGGGTCGGACCCGGACCCGGGTTGGGTCATCCCGGTTTGGGCCGGCCCAGGGGGTCTCGGGCCGGGTCGGTCCAGGCCCGAAACCCCCACTTTCGAACCTCTCACGGTCTTTTGCCCATAACTTGGGTTGCAGACCTCCGATCAACGCACCGTCAGCGGCAATGTGATCCTTGGAACGAGACGGTCATTTTGATATATTACACTCAAAGTTTCGGAGTACTTTGGGTTCGGCCGGGTTGGTTCGTACACGAAACCAATCGGGCCCTCGGAGCGGAAACGCTTATAACTTGAGTTCCAGACGTCCGATTGACGTTTCGTCGACTTTGTTGGATTCATATTAGTGAGACGGGCCTTTTGGCTTACTCCGCTCTAGGTTTAGACGTAGTTGGAGTACGGTCGGGTTGGTTTTTACTTAAAAACCAACCGGGCCCCTATGATGAAAAAGCCAATAACTCTCAGATCGGGCGTCCGATTGACGCGCCATCTGTGACGTTGAGTTCCTGTTGATGATACAGAACTTTTGGATACATCAAATTCGGACTACATGTCAGTTGATGTATCAGCCCCTCGGCTCGTGGAGCGGACCCTCTCGAATGAGCTTGCTGTGTGCGGGAACCCTAGAGCTGGCTGCGACTGCGACGACGATGACGACTGTGCAGAAATCCTCCGTGGATTCGACGGCGATGACTACAGCACTCAGCGATCCTATGTGGATTAGTGCTACCGATCCTATGTGGGTCAGATCCTGTGTGGTTCAGCGCTCAGCGGTCTTGTATGGGCCAGCGCCTACAGATCATGTGTGGGTCATTGCGGGGGTTAGTTACCTATCGATCATGTGTGGGTCAGATCCTTTGTGGGTCATTGCGGGGGTTAGTACCTATCGATCCTTTGTGGGTCCGATAGCTTAGATGAATCAGTGGCTATATCTGATCATCTCTATCGTCATACAAAGAAGTATACCTGTGTGAGTTGAATCTTGATTTGCTTTCCTATGTGGATTGTGTTGTGTTATCCTGTGTGGATGTGATCAAACTCGGGCTCAGATGTTGGAGCTGAACGCGAATTGATGACTTAGGTTTATGCATGGGCATATACCTAAGTAGTGTTGGATGTTACTTCGTGATTGTATCTTTCCTTTGTGGATTATCCTTTGTGGATTCTGGGAGACCTTCGGGGGTCTCGGGGTCCCTACTGAGTAGCTTATACTCACCCATGCACGGGTTATACCCACACTACGTTGTGTTGGTTGTAGACGACGGACAGCGCTGATCGTGGTTGAGGCACGAGGAGCAGATCGGTACCCGGAGGTGGACCACTGGGCGGGACGTACTCGGAGCAGACGGCTGGACCCGAGGAGCTGTCGAGGCTATCTGTACCCACCCTTCAGGTGGAACTTCCAGTGGATGGCTCGAGGTTGCGGCTTTACTTTTCAGTTGTTGTACTCCCTTTTTTAGTTGTACTTTACTTTCTGTTTGGGTTTGTATTCTGGCCCACTTACTTTTCTGCACTTACTGTTGTACCCAGTTTTTACTTAGTGTTTACTTCTGCTTGCTTGCTCTGTGGTGTTTGTTTACTTTACAAAGGCAATGCCTTCCCTATTTACCGAGAATTAAGCCTTGGTGCTAGTCGCCAGCCCCTGGCCTATGGAAGGCGGGCTTGGGGTAGTCACGACACGGGCCCCGAGGACGGGTCGTGACAAATTGGTATCAGAGGAGTTCGGTTCTACCGCAGAACTCAGGACTCTGATCTTTTTCTATATAAAGCAATAGTGTTAAGAGTATTAAGTGTGGTTATCAGTTCGGGGAGTCCAGTGTTGGTGTGGTGGTCGACGTATCCGTACACCAGGACCCTGACTTCTGATTTCCGACTTAATGCACGAAAACATTTATTTCATGTGTGTTTCAAGTTTTCTTTGTGATTACTTTATGTCAGCTCACCAGGTATACTGTTTGACCGTGGCGCACCTGTTTCTTTTCAGGATGGCCCCACGACGGCAGCCAGCTAGGGTTCCGAGAGTTGTGCATGCCGACAGCCCATCGAGCGACGAGGCCTCGGTATAGGGCCCTTTGACAGCATAGGCACCGGCAGTACCGCTACCCGCCGAGCCACTGATGCTACCAGCCCCAGCCGCTGACGATGCACGTCGCCTTAGTGCATTGCACGAGTTTCAGCGCCAGCGATCGCCCAGGTTCCACGGGGAGACTGACCCCCGGGAAGCTAAGGATTGGTTGGAGGCAGTTTTACGGGTTTTCAGGTTATTGAGGACACCAGCAGACCTCATGGTGATTCTCGCAGCGAGCCTCCTGCACGCGGCAGCAGGCAGATGGTGGAGCTTGATGATCCAGGTGTACGATGAGGCATCTCTCCTCTGGACGGACTTTGAGAGCCTCTTCCGCTCGAAGTTCATCCCAGCCACCCTCCGTGTGGTGCGCATCCAGGAGCTTCTACAGTTGTGGCAAGGCAGCTTGACGGTCGCTCAGTACTCGGTGAGATTTACCGATCTCTCGCGTTACTCAACAGACATGGTATGGAACCCATTCTTCCGGGCCTGGACCTTCGAGCAGGGATTGAGGCAGGAGATCAGGGCATCGCTGATCTCCCTCAGCTTTCTGACACAGGCAGGGGTACTGGAGCGAGCCCTTCTGATCGAGAGCTTACTTGCAGAGCCTGCATCAGCAGCGAGACCTACCGCAGGGCATCACGTAGCAGAGTCCTCTGCAGCTGGCAGTCGACGGATGACTCATGGGTCTAGGTAGACTAGACCCTCAGGAAGACGACCTCAGGACACTGGCTCAGCAGAGCGGGGCACACAGCGCGGAGCCAGTCTTTCGAGAGGCAGACAGTGCTACGCATGCGGCGGGTAGGGCTACATGGATCATGACTGCCCGACCCACCATGTCGAGGAGTAACAGACGGTTGAGGGGCCACCCAGGCAGAGGCAGAGGGTCGATCGTGGTGGTCCGCAGGGAGTAGGCGGACGAGGCAGAGGAGTTGGCCGAGCAGCAGGTGGTGGGCGACACTTTGAGGCTCTACCACCACCACCATCAGGAGGTCCACCCCAAACACAGGGAGCTGGAGGGCAGAGACAGGCATAGCTTCAGGCAGCGGAGGCCTATGACCACGGCGCGCCTGAGATGATTCGAGGTACTATCTGTGTCTATTCCATCCTTTCTGCAGTTCTTATAGACACAGGAGCGAGTCATTCTTTCATAGCCACTTCCCTTGTTCGGAGCTCGGAGATTCCGACAGAGCCGTTGGCCCGATCCTTACGGCTAGAGACTCCTACGGGAGCAGACTCGACGATTACGCACTGATGCTGGAAGTGTGAGCTTACTCTAGGAGGCGAGAGCTTCGGCTGGGATCTTCTTGTAGCAGCGTCGAGACCTTACGACGTCATCTTGGGCATGGATTGGTTATCTACAGACCATGCTTAGATTGACTGTATTAGGCGCAAGGTGCGGTGTGTACGCACCGACGGGAGCAGGTTCACCTTCACCGGCGAGAAGGGAGCCTTCGCAGCACAAGACGGACTCTCGTAGAGGAGAGGACAGCCCATCACTCATCAGTTGTCTAGCATCATCCTAGGAGCAGTTGATGTGCGGGGTCCTAGTTTTCCTGCAGTGGTGGATCAGTATGCAGATGTTTTCCCCGACGACGTTCCAGGACTACACTAGTGCAGAAAACGTTTTTTACGTCACCATTTTTTACGTCGGTTATATAAAACCGACGTCATAATATGTAAAATGAGATTTTTTACGTCGGTTATTTAATAACCGACGTAAAACCCTGTGTTTAGTACACCTTTAACGTCAGTTATTTTGATAACTGACGTTATTAATAGCGCGGATTCGTTTTTTACGTCGGTTATACATTAACCGCCGTAAAAAACAGAAGCGGGGGGCGTTTGTTACGTCGGTTATTCAATAACCGACGTAACAAACACGGTTTTTGAAGGCCTTTTTACGTCGGTTATAAAATAACCGACGTAAAAAAAGAATCCTCGGATGTTTTTGACGTCGGTTATGGAATAACCGACGTAATAAAACGCGGATTTTGAGCCCTTTATAACGACGGTTATAGAATAACCGACGTAAAAAAAGAATTGGAGGAAGGTTTTTACGTCGGTTATTGAATAACCGACGTTATAAATGTTTTAAAAAAAATTATAACGTCGGTTATTGAATAACCGACGTGATAACTCATTTAAAAATTTACCCAGACCCGTGGATTGTCATTCGCGAGTTTACCTTCGACAGTCGCGACTCGTCTCTCTCGCGCGTAAACCCGAATCGTCTCGTCCATTTCGTTGGTTTAGATTCGTTTTGTGATCATCGTTTCTCATATTTAATCTCCTCGGATCAATCATCTAAACTCGCATCACTCAGGTAATCCTCCCACGCGTTCGTTTTTTTTCGCGGATAGTATATATATATGTGTTGTGATTTTTTTGTTGAAACTAGCTAAGATTCTTCGATTGCGAACCCTTTTAACTCGTTTTGGCACCATAATCTTATTTATCATCCCTAGATCTATTTGTTCGACTTGCAATATTGAGTAATTTTATGATTTCACTAATTTTTCATCGTTTTCTATAAATCCCCGAGAGGGTTGGGGCGTGTCCATTTGGATGGGTTGCCCTTTTACAGTTGTTACTACTTTCTTCACACACAACCATGGCATAGGTGCATGGATTTGGGGTCAGGGGGTGTCCAGGGGGGTTTACAAGGGGGTGGGTGGGTGTGGGGGGCTGTCCAAGGGTGTGGGTGGGTGTTGGGGGGTGTCCAGGGGGGTGTCCAAGGGGGTAGGGGGTGGGGGGTGGTGTTTAGGAGGGGTGGGGGGGCTGTCCAGAGGGTTGGGGGGTGTCCAGGGGGGTGTCCAAGCAGGTCGGGGGTGGGGGGTTGTGTCCAGGAGGGGTGGGGTGCTTTCTAGAGGGGTCGGGGGCTGTCCAGAGGGGTCGGGGGGTGTCCAGGGTGGTGTCCAAGGGGATGGGTGGGTGTGGGGGGCTGTCCAAGGGAGTGGCGGCCTGTCCAGAGGGGTCGGTGGGGTGTCCAGGGGGGTGTCCAAGGGGTGGATGGGTGTGGGGGGCTATCCAAGGGGGTGGATGGGTGTGGGGGGCTGTCCAAGTGGGTGGCGGCCTCTCCAGAGGGTATTTGGGGTTGTCCGGGTGGGTGGGGGGGCTGCCCAGAGGGTTGGGGGATGTCCAGGGGGGTGTCCAAGGGGGTAGGGGGTGGGGGGTGGTGTCCAGGAGGGGTGGGGGGCTGTCCAGAGGGGTCGGGGGCTGTCCAGAGGGTTGGGGGGTGTCCAGGGGGGTGTCCAAGCAGGTCGGGGGTGGGGGGTTGTGTCCAGGAGGGGTGGGGGTGCTTTCTAGAGGGGTCGGGGGCTGTCCAGAGGGGTCGGGGGGTGTCCAGGGTGGTGTCCAAGGGGATGGGTGGGTGTGGGGGGCTGTCCAAGGGAGTGGCGGCCTGTCCAGAGGGGTCGGTGGGGTGTCCAGGGGGGTGTCCAAGGGGGTGGATGGGTGTGGGGGGCTGTCCAAGGGGGTGGATGGGTGTGGGGGGCTGTCCAAGTGGGTGGCGGCCTCTCCAGAGGGTATTTGGGGTTGTCCGGGTGGGGGGGGGCTGCCCAGAGGGTTGGGGGATGTCCAGGGGGGTGTCCAAGGGGGTAGGGGGTGGGGGGTGGTGTCCAGGAGGGGTGGGGGGCTGTCCAGAGGGGTCGGGGGCTGTCCAGAGGGTTGGGGGGTGTCCAGGGGGGTGTCCAAGCAGGTCGGGGGTGGGGGGTTGTGTCCAGGAGGGGTGGGGGTGCTTTCTAGAGGGGTCGGGGGCTGTCCAGAGGGGTCGGGGGGTGTCCAGGGTGGTGTCCAAGGGGATGGGTGGGTGTGGGGGGGCTGTCCAAGGGGGTGGCGGCCTGTCCAGAGGGGTCGGTGGGGTGTCCAGGGGGGTGTCCAAGGGGGTGGATGGGTGTGGGGGGCTGTCCAAGGGGGTGGATGGGTGTGGGGGGATGTCCAAGTGGGTGGCGGCCTCTCCAGAGGGTATTTGGGGTTGTCCGGGTGGGTGGGGGGGCTGCCCAGAGGGTTGGGGGATGTCCAGGGGGTGTCCAAGGGGGTAGGGGGTGGGGGGTGGTGTCCAGGAGGGGTGGGGGCTGTCCAGAGGGGTCGGGGGGTGTCCAGAGGGTTGGGGGGTGTCCAGGGGGGTGTCCAAGCAGGTCGGGGGTGGGGGGTTCTGTCCAGGAGGGGTGGGGTGCTTTCTAGAGGGGTCGGGGGCTGTCCAGAGGGGTTGGGGGGTGTCCAGGGTGGTGTCCAAGGGGATGGGTGGGTGTGGGGGGCTGTCCAAGGGATGGGGGTGGGCTGTCCAGGGGGGTTTACAAGGGGGTGGGTGGGTGTGAGGGGCTGTCCAAGGGTGTGGGTGGGCGTTGGGGGTGTCCAGGGGGGTGTCCAAGGGGGTAGGGGGTGGGGGTGGTGTTTAGGAGGGGTGGGGGGGCTGTCCAGAGGGTTGGGGGGTGTCCAGGCAGGTCGGGGGTGGGGGTTGTGTCCAGGAGGGGTGGGGGGCTGTCCAGAGGGGTCGGGGGGTGTCCAGGGGGGTTTACACATCGATTTGTTTTATATTTCAAAATTGTTTACATTCAAATTATGATTTTTTTCATATAAACATATATTTGTCTTATCTAAAATATATATATATTTTTGCTATTTGTTATAGGTAATAATGAGTCGAATTTGGATTACGGCACATCGAATGAGCAATGAATATGAGGAAGGTGTTGATGCCTTTTTGGAATTTGCTAAACGAAATGTTCCAAGTAGTGACATTTTTTTCTGTCCATGCCTGAAATGTCTGAATATGAAGAAGTTGAAAAGTAGAGAGATAAAAGATCATCTGATTTGTCATGGTTTCAATCCGAGTTACAACCCTTGGATTTGGCATGGCGAAACTGGACAGAATGTCACTGATGATAATGAATCGCAAGATGGTAACTCCGATGGAATTGAAGAAATGATTCGCGATATTGTAGCAGAACAAATTGAGATAGAACCGACAGTTGCACGTCTATATGGTGATGCCGAAAAACCATTATATCCTGGTTGTACAGATTTTACGGTTTTTTCGGCGGTGTTAAGATTGATTAACCTGAAGGCGAAACATGGATGGAGTGACAGAAGTTTTACAGAGCTGCTACAATTGATGAAAGACATTCTTCCAAAAGATAACGATCTTCCAGATTCACATTATAAGGCCAAAAAAATATTATGCCCGATGGGATTGGGATACAGGAAAATACATGCATGTCCGAATGACTGCATTATATATAGGAAGGAATATGAATTTCTGAAAGAGTGTCCTAAATGTGGGACATCACGGTATAAGGTGAAAGAAAAATCACAAGCTGATGTAGAGATTACAAAGCTCCCTTCAAAGGTATTTTGGTATCTTTCTATAATTCCTCGTTTCAAACGTTTATTTGCTAATTCACATGATGCAAAAAGGTTAAGATGGCATGCTGATGAGCGGGTATGTGATGGAAAAATACGTCATCCAGCTGATTGTCCACAATGGAAGAAAATTGATGCCCAGTACCCTACATTTGGAAATGAAATTAGAAATCTGAGACTAGGCTTGTGCACAGATGGAATGAATCCATACCGAACCCTCAGTAGCACACATAGTTCATGGCCTGTTTTATTGGTAATTTACAACCTCTCTCCTGAAGTTTGTATGAAGCGAAAATATGTCATGTTGAGTATCATGATCTCTGGTCCAAAGCAACCCGGCAATGATATTGATGTATACTTGTCACCGCTGATTGATGATTTGAAACTGTTATGGGCTGATGGTATTAGGGTGTATGATTCTTATAAAATGGAATATTTTCAACTGCATGCAGTGCTTCTATTCACTATAAATGACTTCCCAGCATATGGAAATTTGTCTGGATACAGTGTTAAAGGGCATAAAGCATGTCCAATTTGCGAACAACAGACGTCATATTGTCAATTGCATCATGGGAGGAAAACAGTGTACATGGGTCATCGAAAGTTTTTGCCTATGGATCACTCTTATAGAAGACTAAAAAAGGCATTCAATGGCTTACAAGAATTTGATACTGCTCCTCAACCTTTATCCCCAGAATTGTATTTTGAGAGGGTGAAAAACCTTGATGTGACATTGGGAAAGACACAGAAATCTGGTAATGATAGACATATTTGGAAGAAAAGGTCAATATTTTTTGAGCTACCATATTGGAGGTATCATGAAGTCAAACATAATATTGATGTCATGCACGTGGAGAAGAATATCTGTGATTCTTTGATCGGAACATTGCTAGATATTAAAGGAAAGACAAAAGATGGGTTGAATGCAAGGTTAGACCTACTGTCAATGGGAATACGTTTGGAGTTAGCTCCCACTCCTAAAGGAAGACGAACATTTCTTCCCCCGGCTTGTCATACATTATCGAAGAGGGAGAAAAGTAGCTTCTGTCAGTGTCTTCATGATATCAAAGTGCCTCAAGGTTATTCTTCAAATGTAAAAAATTTTGTCTCATTGAAAGACTTGAAGTTGATAGGTATGAAATCACATGATTGTCACGTCATGATGCAACAAATTCTACCAGTTGCACTGCGTGGAATATTGCCCATCCGTGTCAGAAAGACTATAATGAGGTTTTGTTATTTTTTCAATTCAATTTGCAACAAGGCGATTGATGTGAATGCTTTGAAAATTTTGGAAAAGGATGCAATTTTTATACTTTGTCATTTGGAAATGTATTTTCCTCTAACTTTTTTTGATATGATGGTGCATTTAATGATTCATCTGGTTCGAGAAATAAGGATTTGTGGACCTGTATATCTTCGTTGGATGTATCCTTTTGAAAGGTATATGAAAATATTAAAGGGATATGTTAAAAATCCATATCGACCTGAAGCCTCCATTATTGAAAAGTATATTTCTGAGGAGGTAGCAGAGTTTTGTACGAGCTACTTGGCTACGGCGCAACACATAGGTTTGCCTCCATCTCGCCATGAACGGGTTAATAATGAGGGAAAGGGGATTCGTGGCTTGAAAGTCAAATCACTGTCAGCTGAACATATGAAGAAGTTAGAATCATACATCTTGAATAACATAGCTGATGTTCAACCGTATATCACATTGCATATTAATGAGTTGAAACAATGTCATCCAAAGAAGAAAGAAATGTGGATTTTGAATGAGCACAACAAAACTTTTTTGCCATGGTTTAAAAAGACCTTGCTTGGTAGATCAGATGTATCAGAGACATTAAAATGGATAGTGGGTGGTCCATCTTTAAATGTGATAACATGGTCCGCTTATGACATTAATGGCTATACATTTCATACGAAAGCTCAGGACAACAGAAGTGCAGTTCAGAATAGTGGTGTATTGGTGTTTGCAGAAGCAATGCATTTTTCGAGTGCTAAGGACAGAAACCCAATTTCGGCATCAAGTGCATATTATGGAGTGATTGAAGACATATGGGAGGATGATTACTTTAAAATTAAAGTTCCCGTTTTTAACTGTAAATGGTTTATCGGTAACAACAGTGTCAGACACGATGAATTTGGAATGACACTTGTTAATCTGAATAGATTGGAAGACACAGCTGATTCTTTTATAATGGCAACACATGCCAAACAAATTTTCTATGTAGTAGATCAATCAGATATGCAGTGGGCTGTTGTTTTACAAGGGAAAAACCAATATGTTGGTGAGGATGAATTTGATGAAGCTGCTGATTTATGTGAGATCCCTACTTCCATGGAAAGATTAACAGAACATAATGATGAGTATGTTGAAGACATGGTTTGTGCCATAAGGAACGATCACGACGAAGGAATTTGGGAAAACAATCCAACTGTACATTCCTAAAATTACAGGTAACACATGTTTATTTCTTGTTTACATTTAGTTTTTTCATATAATGTTAGATACTGTAAATTTTTTACTTATTAAAACATGTATCAAACCAAAACGATAAAACAATAAAAACCGTAAAGAGGAGAAGTCCTGGGCGCACCGGTTGGCCGGTGGTGGATCACCGGTTGGCCGGTGGTCCAGAACAAAGCTCTGTTTGGTCCACCGGCCGGCCGGTGCTGAGCCAGCGGCCGGCCGGTGGACCAGACAGAGAGCCTTCCTCTTTGTCTGGATCACCAGCGGCCGGCCCGTGTTGAGCCAGCGGCCGGCCGGTGATGAGCCAGCGGCCGGCCGGTGGTCCAGACAGTGGGCAAGTCTACTGCCTGGGTCCTCCGGCTGGCCGGTGAGCTCACACCGGCTGACCGGTGGACTCAGTGAGTCCACTTTTCAGCTTTCTTGGGCCAACTCCTTGGCAACCTTTTGCCTGTGTTTACCATGTTTATCATTGTTTAACATGCTTACCATATTACCAATGTTTACTATTATGTAATTTAGTACACTTTTCTATTTGTGAACTAATGTTTGTTTTTTTGATTTGAAGGAAAATGACAGATCAATCAGTTGATCAGCCACATGATTCTAGAGATGAGCATATTGGTCATACATCTGGGGAGGAACATTCACATGCTCCTATTACGAAAAAGAGTTCAAAGGTTGGTAAGCGTGGGTGCACACGTTTACCAAAATTATCACTTGCCCGTACGAAGGAGGAGAGGATAGTCGTGGAGTTTGATGATGATGATCTTCCCAGAGGTCCAAATGCTAAAGATTTAAGGGTTTTGTAGCAACTCAGGCTAAGAGCAAAGTAAGCATTCTCTATGATGATTGGAGAAGTGTGGATAACGCGATAATTTCTCAGCTGTGGGAGACCATTTTGGTAAGATCTTTTGCTATTGTTTGACTATTCTTTAAATGTTTCTAGTATATATAATATTTTTAACCTCTTTTTTATCAGATGACATTTGATATTCCTGACACTGGAGGAGTCAGGAAGAAATGCTTATCGTTGGCTGCTAGGAGATGGAGGGATTTCAAATCAACCCTCTCATCTGATTTCATTTATGGTCATAGGAGTCGTGAGAATCCATGTCGTATATATCCTTTTATAGATGAAGACACATGGAGACAATTTTTTGAAAATAGAAGAAAAGAATCATTTTTGGTAAGGGCAATGTAAACTTTTATAAGCTTTCTTATATAAATGATCTTATTATTGTTTTGTTAATGATTACTTATTCTTAATTTACAGCAAACAAGGAAAGCTCATCAAGAGATCCAATCTAAAAATGTATACCCTCATAGTTTATCTCGGGGAGGGTATGCATTATTGGAAGAACAAATGATGACAGAAAAATTTCAACAACTGAGATCTGAGTCTTCAAGCTCTGGAGAGGTGGCCCCTCCATCCCCTCCATCTAGACATGAGAAATGGAAAAGAGCTCGGAAGGGCAAAAAAGGACAATATCTTTCGGAAGAATCGAGACTCGTAGTTGAGAGGATTGTAAGATATCTATTTTATTTATTTAAGTTTACTATTTTCGTCATATATTTCCAATCATTATAGAAATGTTCAATTAATTATTACAGGACTCTCTTGAGGAGCAGAGTTCACAGGGGACATTTACACCATATGGGAGGGAAGATATTTTATCTGTGGCATTGGGAAAGCCCGAACATCCTGGCCGTGTAAGAGGATATCCGGCAGGTGTATCGGTAAGAAAAGTGTTGCCACGTTCCTCAACTTCTAACGTTGAGGGAGTTTATAAAAAAAAATAGAATCCTTGGAGGCTGAAGTCCATAATATTAATGCGACATTGGAGGACAAGATTAGAGCATCGGTGCAGTTAATGTTTGCAGACTTGCAAAGACAATTTCAGGGTGCAGCTCCCACTCCACCTCTCCCAGTAGCTCCCACTCCCCCACCTCAGCCTGCGGACCCCATTTTTGATCCTCCTCCTCCGCCGCAGCTTCCTACTTATTGTGAGTTGTATGTTGATGATCCTCAACATCATATAGTTGCATATGGGATGGTATATTGTATAGGAGATACAGTTCATCATCAACAGTTAGAGGTAGAGAATCAGAGGGTCACTGTACAGGATATTATAGATAGATCAGCTCGGATACCATTACCTACAGATGAGGTGACGACAGTTGGACATAGTATCGGCCATTTTTTACTTTGGCCATCCAGACTTCTTCGACTCATTACCATAGAGGTATGGATGTTATATCTTTTATTTTATATTTTTATTAATGTTTTATCATTTGAAAACTAATATATTTTTCAATTTATTTTTACAGGAATACTTCAAAGGTAAAGAAATACTGTATAGACAACAACAAAGACAGATAGTTATGACATCAGATGCAGATAGTAGCAGTCTTGACAAATTGTCAAGATATTCAAATTTGTTGGCAGATCATTATGACTTTACAATGGAAGCTCATGTCTGTGGACGTGAACTATGTGTGGGGATTATGAAAACTGATATCATGGAGTTTGTCACTGGAGATAAGTTGGGCATCAACGTGGTGCAAATTTTTATCATGTAAGTCTTAACACCTTTTCCTTGCGTTATATTTATTAAAAATGTATACTTATGTCTGCTTTGTATTAGGTATCTGTATAAAATTTGTGAGAGGAATGAGCTGACAGATGTATATGGATTCGTGGACCCACAATTGATTTCCCCTGAAGCATGTGCATTGGATGAGGAATAAAGAATGCTTTATATTGCTGATAGATTTGAAAAGAATGTAATCACACAGTGTTGGATGATGCCTTTTTGTGAGAGGTATGAAACACATCCCTCTCAAAGAGTTAATTATCTTTTAACATAAAAAACCACTAACGTTAAATTTCCTTTTATCAGGGATCATTGGATGTTAGGGGTTTTTTTCCCTAGGGAGAAAACACTTTATTGGATATGCTCTCTCCATGATGATGTGAGAGAAAGTTTTAAGAATATATTGGAAACGTAAGTTTCAATTTCACAATAGTTTTATATATTATAATGAATTTTAAATTTACCCCATTCTTATTATTTTCTAACAGGGCATGGGTCTACTTTCGAAAAAGTGCAAAGAAAAGGAATTTCAAGATCAAATATGTACATGCGAAGGTAAATATCCATTTATAATTTGTACATTTTGATTTATTACATAAAAATAATATATTGAATTTACACTCATTCAAACAGAAATGTCATGAGCAACAAGGCATCATCGAATGCGGATATTACATGTTAAGATTTATGTATGAAATAATAACAACTGGGACAGTTCTGAGTTTTGACCTGGTAAGATTTCCTCTTTCTCATAATATTTCAATTTGATTTATTCATTATACACGTTGACTACTATCCTTTTCCTTTGTAGCTTTTTGATGACCCTCAACCCTTTACTGCTGAAGATATCAAACACTTACAAGTGGAGTGGTCAAATTATTTTACAGGTTTGATTGACTTTTAGTTGTTTGTAATGTAAAATGTAATTTTGAATATTGTCAATGTAATTGTGTATTTCGTAGTCGTTTAGGTTGGATTTAGTTTTTTTTGAAGTTGACAGTGTAAGTTTTGAATGTTATATAAGTGAATGTTTAATTTTTCTCTACTTCTTGTTTTGGTCTACTGTTGATGGTTTTTCTGGTCTGGATTTTGGTATGGGGGGAGAGGTTCCAAGGGGGTGGGTGGGTGTTTGGGGGGTGTCCAAGGGATATGGGAGGGGTGTCCAAGGTGTGTTTGGGGCTGTCCTAGGGGTCGGGGGGGTGTAAATGAGGTGGGAGTTCTGTCCAAGGGGCCGGTTGGGTGTAAATGAGGGTGGGGGGCTGTCCAAGGGGTGGGGGGTGTCCAAGGGGTGGGGGGTGTCCAAGGGATATGGGAGTGGTGTCCAAGGTGTCTGGGAGTTCTGTCCAAGGGGCCGGTTGGGTGTAAATGAGGGTGGGGGTGCTGTCCAAGGGGTGGGGGTGTCCAAGGGGTGGGGGGTGTCCAAGGGATATGGGAGGGGTGTCCAAGGGGTGTTTGGGGCTGTCCAAGGGCTCGGGGGGGTGTCCAGGGGTCGGGGGGGTGTCCAAGGGGTCTGGGAGGGCTGTCAAGGTGTGGGGGGGTGTCCAATGGGTGTTTGAGGCTGTACTAGGGGTCTTGGGGGTGTAAATGAGGGTGGGGGGGTTGTCCAAGGGGTGGGGGGTGTCCAAGGGGTGGAGGGTGTCCAAGGGATATGGGAGGGGTGTCCAATGGGTGTTTGAGGCTGTACTAGGGGTCGTGGGGGTGTAAATGAGGGTGGGGGGCTGTCCAAGGGGGGGGTGTCCAAGGGTTGTGGTGGGGCTCCAATGTGGTGGGGGAGGGCTGGCCAGGTTGTTAGGTGGGTATAGATGAGGGTGGGGTTCAGTTGGGGCTTGGGGGAGGGCTGGCATGGTTATTTTTGTTTGGTTTCTGGTTGCTTTTTGGTGAGAGCAGTGCAATTATTTAAAAAAAAAAATTCTTTCACGTCGGTTATTTTATAACCGACGTGGTAAATAAATCGGTAGGGTTTTATCACGTCGGGTTTTTCTAGAACCGACATGATAAACCGTTCCCGGGGCTTTTATCACGTCGGTTCTTAATATAACCGACGTGCTAAAAGGCCTGGGAATCGATTTACCACGTCGGTTATTGGATAACCGACGTGCTAAAACGTTTCCCAGGCCTTTTTATCACGTCGGTTATTTAAGAAACCGACGTGATAATAGGCCAGGGGAAGGGTTTATCACGTCGGTTATGACATAACCGACGTGATAAACGATATCCCAGGCGTTTTATCACGTCGGTTTAGGGAATAACAGACGTGATAAAGCCCCCCCGCGCATATTTATCACGTCGGTTATTATATGAACCGACGTGATAACCACCGTGATGTTAGGGATATTACGTCGGGTTTTAAATAACCGACGTAAAAAACGTTATTTATAACGTCGTCCGTATTAACGTCGCCTAAAAACCGACGTAAATAATAAAAAATAACCGACGTAAAAAATGTTTTCTGCACTAGTGCTACCTCCTCGCAGAGAGGTAGACTTTTATATTGATCTGTACCCTAGGACATCCCCGATATCCACTCCAGCATATCGGATGGCCCCCACTAAGATTCGAGATCTACGGGTACAGTTGGAGGACTTGCAGGGAAAAGGATTCATCCGACCCAGTGTTTCACCCTAGGCTTCCCCGATATTGTTCGCCAAGAAGGCGGACGAGAGCTTGAGACTTTGTGTCGACTATCGTCACATGAACTAGGTGATAGTGAGGAACAAGTATCCGCTACCGAGGATTGATGACCTCTTCGATCAGCTCAAGGGAGTCTGGTGGTTCTCGAAGATAGACCTTAGGTCAGGTTATCATCAGCTCAGAGTTCGGGACGAGGACGTGCAGAAGACGGCCTTCAGATGTCGGTATGGCCACTATGAGTTCTTGGTTATGCCATTCGGTGTAACCAATGCTCCAGCAGTGTTAATGGTCCTCATGAACAGGATCTTTCAGCCATACCTTGATCGATTTGTCGTGGTCTTCATTGACGACATTTTGATATACTCGACAACTGAGGAGGTGCACACCTACCACTTGTGGGTTGTACTGGACAACCTCCGAGAGCACCAGCTTTATGGTAAGCTCTCGAAGTGTCAGTTCTGGATACGCGGGGTCCACTTCTTGGGACACGTCATCTCTGAGGCGGGAGTTGCGGTGGATCCTGCGAAGATCGAGGCAGTGCTAGCTTGGGAGCCACCCAGGAGCGTGACGGAGGTGCGGAGTTTCTTGGGACTAGCTGGGTACTACCGGAGATTTATTCTAGACTTCTCCAGAGTTTCGGCACTACTCTAATATTTGACGAAGAAGGGGAAACCCTTTGTGTGGTCAGAAAGATTTCATCAGAGCTTCCAGGAGCTGAGACAGAGATTGACCAGCGCGCCTATCTTGAGGATACCGGAGGAGGGAGTTGGGTACGTAGTTTACTATGATGCATCAGGGACTGGACTCGGATGTTTCCTAATGCAGGAGTGTGTCATGATCGCCTACGGATCACGTCAGTTGAGGTAGCATGAGCAGAACTATGCTACCCATGACCTGGAGTTAGTAGCAGTGGTCTTCGCTCTGAAGATGTGGCGACACTATCTGATGGGCGAGCACTTTACAGTCTATTCTGACCATCAGAGTCTCAGGTACATCTTCTCGCAGAAGGACCTGAACCTGAGACAGCATCGATGTCTTGAGTTCCTCCAGGACTATGACTTTGAGATAGTCTATACTCCTAGGAAGGGGAACGTAGTAGCCGATGCTCTCAGCAGGAGGACGGGTATTCAGCTACTTGGGGAGGCGACAGAGCAGCTAGCCGCTTTGCAGATATCCTTCGTGGATAGAGATGGAGTAGCCTTCCTTCAGTCGCTCACAGTCACTCCTCCACTACTACAGCGAGTCAGAGAGGCACAGCGTGGGGACGCCGACTGTGAGATGTGGCGTGCACAGATATCCTCAGGACAGGCACCTGATGGATTCTCCGTGGGAGGAGAGCACGATGTCCTTTTCAGAGGATGTACCTTGGTACCAGTTGATTTATGAGAGGAGGTGTTGAGAGAGTTTCACACTTACCCATTGGCGGTACATCCTGGCGTGGCGAATATGTACCAGGATCTCAGACGACAGCACTGGTGGCCGGGCATGAAGAAGGTTGTGGCAGAGTTCGTTTCTCGATGCCTCACCTGCCAGCAAGTGAAGTCAGAGCACCAGGTACCAGCAGGCTTGGTACAACCCTTGGTGGTCCCGGAGTGGAAGTGGGACGAGATATCTATGGACTTTGTGACTGGACTTCCACGCACTTCCAGAGGTCACGGATCCATTTGGGTGATTGTCAACTGACTCACCAAGTCGTCTCACTTCTTACCCATCAGAGAGCAGGGCTCAGTGGAGAGCTTGAGACGTCTCTACGTTCAGGAGATTGTACGGCTTCACGGTGTGTCATCATTTATCATCTCCGATCGAGATGCTCGCTTTACTTTCCGGCTTTGGAAGGGGTTATAGGAGGCATTCGGGATGCAGCTACGTCTGAGCACCGCCTTTCACCCTCAGACGGATGGTCAGACGGAGAGGACCATTCAGACTCTCGAGGATATGCTCCGTGCATGTGTCCTCGACTTTGGTCGCAACTGGGAGGACCACCTACCCTTGGTGGAGTTCGCGTACAACAACAGATACCACTCCACCATCGGGATGGCACCATACGAGGCATTGTACGACCGACCTTGCAGACCACCGTTGTGTTGGACAGACCCTGGGGAGTCAGTACTTGTGGGACCGGAGATGGTCCAGGCCACGACGGAGAAGGTCCAGGTCATCCAGGAGCGGATGAGGATAGCTCAGAGCCGGCAGAAGTTTTATGCTGACAGGAGGCGAAGGCCACTGGAGTTCGAGTATGGCGACCACGTCTTCTTGCGGGTCTCACCTCGACGTGGATTACGGAGATTTGTTCGAGGTGGCAAGTTGTATCCACACTTCATCGGACCATTCTAGGTCCTCAGTGGGATTGGCGAGGTGGCTTATTGCCTGGCTCTACCACCTCAGTTGCACCGGGTGCACGATGTCTTCCACGTATCTCAGCTGAGGAGATACGTACACGACCCGACGCATATCATTGACCATGGGGAGCTGGACGTTGATGATGGGGCGACTTTTGCGGAGGTCCCAGTGGAGATCGAGGATCGACAGGGGTGGGTCCTACGTGGATGATTGATTCCTCTGGTGCGCATCAGATGGCAGCACGGGAACCTCTAGGAGAGCACTTGGGAGCGGGAGGCTCAGATGCGTGCTCAGTACCCACTTTTGTTTCCCTAGTTTTTGATGTATCTTTACGGGGACTTAAATCCCTAAGGTGGGAGTGATTTAAAGACCTGAAAAATTCAAGGAATTTTTTTTCTTAATTTTCTTGGGAATTTTACAAGAACGCGGTTTCTGACGGCACCTGATTCCTAGGCCCGGTGTGCCCGGAATCTTTTTCCAAAGTTTAGCTCGGGTACGTTCAGTGAACGAATGAGCGGGTTTTCTAACTTTTGAACCGGTGCTTGGAATCAAATTCTGAGGGCACCGATGGAATCGCAGCGCCGGTATTTTCTTAGAAACACCTCTTCCTGAGTTGCATTTTCTCGGGTGTGGTTTTTAATTTTTTTTTGGGGGTTAAGTTAAGAAATAAAATAAAAGTGATATAACCGATTTTTATTTTATTTTAACTTAAGTTAAGTGGATGATGTGGGACCCACAATATCCTACCCTCTTGGTAGGATATTTGTGAGGTGGGGCCCACACGAGCCCCACCGTTTCTTTTCTTCTAAGTAACGCACTTGCACCCCCTTTTAAATGAAGTCAACTCTTACGTTTAATCTGGATATTAAACGCCCCAATTAATTGGGAGGTTTTAAACTCCTCAATTAATTTCGTTTTGTTTCTTTTGAAATTCAAACATTGGCTTGTGCGTTAATAAAATAAGACAACTCTTATTTTATTTTGGTTGGGACTTGTTGCTTGAGAGGTTTGGGAGAAAATCTAAGGGAGGCTTGAAGATCTTCATCTTCTTCGTCGAGGAACACGAAGAACGCGAAGAACGTGAAGAACGCACCGATCTCCGACGAAGAATGCCGAATCCTCGGAGATCGACTACGCGACGCCATGTACCGCGACGCCAACGACGCCTTCTTCCGCGATGATTCTCCTTTCACGACGCCTCCTTCCACGATGGTTATTTCCGCGACAAACCTCCGTTCAAGCTACGCTCGAGGTAGGGATTTCTTTTATTGTTGATGATATTCGTGTTTTCATCCATCATCATTCCTTGTACTTTTGGACCACCTGTTACCAGTTAACGAGAGGAGGCCGGACCGCACAAACACGGCCGACCCTCCTCCCCTTTTTATCTTGTCGTCCTTGTGGTGGAATGGAACGAGGATGGCGCGGTGTCGTCGCACCGCGCGGGGTCATGCGGCAAGGTATGCGCTCTGCCTTCGCGCCGCGCCTTTGAATCGAACAAGAACGCGGCGTTGTCGCACCGCACCTTTGAATCTAACAAGAACGTGGCGCCGTCGCACCGCGCCGGAGAACCCCGAAGGGACCGCGGCACCGTCGCACCGCGCCGGACGGTCCAAGGCCGTGGCATAGGCCGCGGCGGAGCAGGGGAAATGGCGGCCAGAATCGGGCCACTGGCGTCGGAGCAGGGGGGACCGGCCTTGCCGGTCTCGTGGCGGCAGAAGTCGGTCGGCCAGACAGTGGAAGAGTCGGGGGTTCGAAACCCCCGGCTGGCCGGACGTGAGCGGCCCCCATTATGGGGTCGCGGTTACAACAAGCGGGGGGCAGCCCCCCCCCCCCACATCCCGAACGGCTTGGTCGTTTGGCCGAGCCACCTAGCCAGCGCGCTGAGCCGCGCCCAAGCGGGCCGGGTCGGTCCGGGCCCGAAACCCCCACTTTCGGACCTCTCACGGTCTTTTGCCCATAACTTGGGTTGCGGATGTCCGATCGACGCACCGTCAGCGGCGATGTGATACTTGGAACGAGACGGTCGTTTTGATATATTACACTCAAGGTTTCGGAGTACTTTGGGTTCGTCCAGGTTGGTTCGTACACGAAACCAACCGGGCCCTCGGAGCGGAAACGCTTATAACTTGAGTTTCGGACGTCCGATTGACGTGTCGTCGACTTTATTGGATTCCTCTTAGTGAGACGGGCCTTTTGGATTACTCCGCTCGAGGTTTGGATGCAGTTTGAGTACAGTCGGATTGGTTTTGACTTAAAA
Organism: Viscum album; assembly: GCA_963277665.1. NCBI lineage: Eukaryota > Viridiplantae > Streptophyta > Magnoliopsida > Santalales > Viscaceae > Viscum > Viscum album. Next base: position 1,082,228,808 of record OY728137.1, on the reverse strand, counting down.
CCCAACCGGGCCCCTGAGACGAAAAATCCAATAACTCTCAGACCGGGCGTCCGATTGACGCGCCGTCTCTGACGTTGAGTTCCTATTGACGATACGGAACTTTTGGATACATCAGCTTCGGACTATGTGTCAGTTGATGTATCATCCCCTCGGCTCATGGAGCGGATCCTCCCGAACGAGCTTGCTGTGTGCGGGAACCCTAGAGTTGGCTGCGACTGCGACGACGATGACGACTGTGCAGAAATCCTCCGTGGATTCGACGACGACGACTACAACACTCAGCGATCCTACGTGGATCAGTGCTACCAATCCTGTGTGGGTCAGCGCTCAGCGGTTCTGTGTGGGCCAGCGCCTACAGATCCTGTGTGGGTCATTGCGGGGGTTAGTTATCTATTGATCATGTGTGGGTTAGATCCTTTGTGGGTCATTACGGGGGTTAGTACCTATCGATCCTTTGTGGGTCCGACGGCTTAGATGAATCAGTGGCTATATCTGATCATCTCTATCGTCATACAAAGAAGTATACCTGTGTGAGGTGAATCTTGATTTTCTTTCCTATGTGGATTGTGTTGTACTATCCTGTGTGGATGTGATCGAACTCGGGCTCGGATGTTGGAGCCGAATGCGAATTGATGAATTAGGTTTATGTATGGGCATATACCTAAGTAGTGTTGGATGTTACTTCGTGATTGTATCTTTCCTTTGTGGATTATCCTTTGTGGATTCTGGGAGACCCCCGGGGTCTCGGGGTCCCTACTGAGTAGCTTATACTCACCCATGCACAGGCTATGCCCGCACTACGTTGTGTTGGTTGCAGACGGTGGATAGCGCTGATCGTGGTTGAGGCACGATGAGCAGATCGGTACCTGGAGGTGGACCACTGGGTGGGACGTACTCGGAGCGGACGGCTGGACCCAAGGAGCTGTAGAGGCTATCTGTACCCACCCTTCAGGTGGGACTTCCAGTGGACGGCTCGATTATGTGTCTTTACTTTTCAGTTGATGTAATCCCTTTTTCAGTTGTACTTTACTTTCAGTTTGGGTTTGTATTTTGGCCCACTTACTTTTCCGCACTTACTGTTGTACCCAGTTTTTACTTAGTGTTTACTTCTGCTTGCTTGCTATGTGGTGTTTATTTACTTTACAAAGGCAATGTCTTTCATATTTACTTTGAATTACGCCTTGGTGCTAGTCGCCAGCCTCTGGCCTATGGAAAGCGGGTTTGGGGTAGTCACGACACGGGCCCCAAGGACGGGTCGTGACAATGAAGGTACTTCCATCCTGGTCAACCTGGGCCCATGAGATATCTCTTCCTTTACCTTGAAGCAAAAAAATCTATCTTGATCATTCAACCAATTTCATACCACCAATGATGCACCCAACACAAACTATCTCGCCACAATTTAATTGTCATGGTTTTCGCCTTGCATCAAAGTACGTGATCAAATGACACACACTGATAATGATCTCAAGTTAGGATACCAATACACATGTTCTTAGATAGGAATAACCAATGACACCAGAAACATGTGGTGTTCTTATTGGCGGGTTTGTCCTCATGATCTCACTAATAGAGATCACCATGTGTGAACTTCGTGAGAAGAAGTCTCAATGCTTATGATCCCCCAACACCTGATAGTTAGACATCATATGTGTATTGTCAGTATGATGTATCTAGACCATAGGACATATATATTTAATATTACTGTCGTAATATCTTGAGGTTCTCATTATAGCTAGGAACTACTATAACCTTTTGATACAACACATGATCTAAAGACATTACCGTGCAAATAATGGATGCATAAATATCAACACTATTATGGTAAGAATAAATAAACACATGTATATATCAATCTTTATATATGTAATGGTAATCAAAAGTATTGTTCAAGTTGGGTTTAGGGCGCCCATTATTACAACACTCCTGTCATGGGTTGCGAAGACACGTGGGGTATGTCACGTGTTTTCCATGTTTAGCTTCTCGTGGTTAGATAAGGTTACTCTCCTACTGTAGGTGACAAAGACTCAATGTGTAGTTTATCTACACACTATGTTGATTCTCTTGTGTTTGGAAAAGGCCACTCTATCTCTTAATTTGGGTTGAGTTATTCATTGTTCATTATTTACTATCTACTATCTTTCCATTCCTATTGTGTATCTTACTGCTCCCCCTTCCCCCCTTTAGTTTTTGGGGCGTCCTTTTGGGTATGTATATACTCATCCCTATGTGGGCTTTGCCCGCACGTGTCATGTCTTACAAAAACAACAGACAGGTCGATGATGATTGCAGGTGAGCTTAAGGATACTTGGTGACTTTGACCATGTACGGTGGTCATAGCTTGGAGCTCAGGAGGCGGGCTCTCTCAACATTTTACTTTACTTTCCAGTTTTTTTAGGTTGGGACACCTTTCTCGCTGAGCATTTATTTTTTCCCTTTTTACCTTAAGTATTACACTAGCGTACTCCTGTACTGTATAGAGGTTTTATATGCATGGTTGTTCCCTTAGTATTTTTCATCTTTTACTTTTATTTCTCTGCACTTTTGCATCGAAATAGTTATGCGTGTGTGTAGAGGTACTTAGACAAAGACCTCTCCATGTTATTTATGCATTCAGTGCTAGTCACCAACCTCTGACATATGGAGACAGGCTTAGGGTAGTTGCGGCTCGATCCCTATTGGGTTGGGTCATGAAAGGATTAGTCATTTGCCTAAGAACCTCTATGACATAGCCTTCTAGTTGTGTTGTATCCCTTCCCATCTTGTGGCCTCCACGTCGGAGCACTCTTTTTTATGCTATAGAGCCTTACTTACACCCTCCACCACATTATAGCACCATGTGATGTAGTGCAGTCCTGAGCTTGTAGCCTGCAGCCTACAGAGTTACCACCTCATGCCTCTAGAACCACCTAGAAACCATTGAAACATTCATAAGCCCCTAAAAACTCCATTTTTTTAAAAAAATAGCCCAAGATTAATTAATATAATAATATCTAGAGTTACACGAGGTGTGGCACTCCATCTTTGTTGAACTTGCAAGAGTTTGTTTGATGGAGATCGATGACAACCTAGGGAATCTCACCTCTACGAGTAGTACACCAACCACTATAATCCGTGTACACTAAGAGATGACCCTAGAACTCCAATGGTTTGTTCTAACCATCACCTCAATGGTAAATAGAGAATTGGGTTAAAGAGAGCTTTAGTTATGGCTTTTCAAATTTGTGTGTACTCAACATGAGGATCCTAGGACCCCTTCATTCGATAAAGAGAGTCGAATGTTGGTTACCAACACTTGAAGGACAACGTATGTTGTGATAACATATGCGTGTAGAGTATATAATCATTTGAACATTTCAAATGATTATAATCAGTTCATATAACCATGGCTGAATTAACTCGTTAACTCACAACTGAAAGAATTCGCACGGAAGACATGGATGAATCCATGCACTCAATATCCCATATCATAGGGTGGTTGTCTAGTCGGAGAGAAATAAAATCAAAGGACACCCAATATGGGGTTCAAAGAATGTCCCATTGGTCTTTCTATCGCCCCGCCTGGTAGCATGGGACTGAGTACCTAGTGGCCACCTGTTGCCACAAAAAATTAAACTCCAAATTTTTTAAGAATATTAACTTCAAACTTTGATATTCCTTCTACTATCTCTATATACATATTTTAAGCTTCTCAAAATTCCACAAAATCATCACTCTCGTGATTGAATTCAAAAAATTCAAACAAACCCACATTTTCATCACTTAATTTCCTTGAATCAAAACTAGATTTTCACATTTATTAAATCCATCAGGAAAAAAATCATTACACTTTAAGTGATTTCTCATGTATCTAAGTACAACTGTTTTCCAGGAGAAAAATAAATACCACTTGATTTTTCAAATGCTTTATCGTAAAGGATAAGTGTTGCAAGCGTTCTTTAGTAGGTTTTGTCAATTTGATATAAGGTTCCATCGACAACACTAGCTGAAATTGCTTATAACACTTAGTGCATATGATAAATGATTATGTATGAGTGTTTCGAGATTGTTGATCAAAAAAGTATATGATGCCATTGAATTTTAAGTGTCTTTAGAAAATATAATTGCTTTTTCAATGTTTGCTATTGTATAAATCATTTCAATTTGACTAATCACTAGTGAAGAAAACATTTTTTACAGCGGTTATTTTTTATTTTTTACGTCAGATTTTGGCTGACGTTATTACAGGAGACATTATAAACATTTGTTTTTTATGGCGGTTATTTTAAAACCGACGTAAAAAACAATAATCTGAAGCGTTTTTCACGTCGGTTCATCAAAAACCGATGTGGAAAACACTTTGGAGTTGTGATTTATTATAACGGTTTTTAAATAACCTCCATGGTATCTACTTTTTCACGTCTATTATAGAATAACCAACATAATAAACTATGCCTCTGAAGAGTTTATTGTAACAACGCGAGATTTTATAAGATATATTATTTTTAATTTCTTTCATATATTCTGTTGTACGCTACACCAAGATTATCTTGCGCTATACACAACACCGTATTAGCTTACAGTATACGCAACCCTGACTTGGCTTGTATTACACGCAATCGCGACCTTCCTCGATAGCGTGTGTTGTACGCAATACCGAGTTTCACTAAACAACGATATATGGTTATAATATTATTATGAACTAGACGTTATGAATAGAATTAAAAAAAATTTGAATGTTATAACATTATTATTTCATCTTACACATTTTCTATAACATGGTATGTGAACAAAATAAATTTTTCGGGTAAAATGGGTATTTTTCAAAAAAATGCAGTTTTGCCGCCTTTTGATGGCGCACCCACTTTAAATCTAGTTTTTGACATGTTTATAAGTTCAATTTGACAAAATAAAATTCTTATTTGGAATCAGGATATAAAAATTTACTTTGGATAAATTTTTCATATTATTCTGATAACTTTCATATTTTAATGAATAGTAAAAACACGCTATATTTTAATTAAAAACAAATTTTTTCATCGTAATAATTTATATGGTTAAATTATAATATTGAATGATTTTAAAGTATAAATAGAATATAGTTTTACCATTTAATATAATTTATGTCATTAGCATTGATTTTACATTGAATTCATAGGTAAAATCATTTCAATCTTTTGTAATGTTTTAACTTTTAAAACTCGTTTTCTTAACAACGGGATTAATTTTAAATTAATAACTGCAACTTCTGTATTTTGAATTTTGAAAAATGGATTCCATATTTGAATTCATTGGGTCCAAATTATTTTAATAGGTTACTTTTATTTTTTTTGATATTATGAATAGTAACTATGGTAATTTTTATTTACTACAGTTAAAGGTCAATCTGGTAATTAAGGGTAAAAATAAGATTATAAAATTACTCTAACACTTTCCAAAATCCTATTAGATAAATAAAAGTCGACCCATATCACCTAAGGGTTTGAATAGATTTATTTCATGGACTTTTGACCATGAAATAATATAATTATTATTAAAACCAAAGAAAGTGGCAACATGTCACTCTCTTAAATATTATAAGTGTAATAATTTTAATTTAGTGATAAACATCATAAAACTTCGGATATAAATAGTCCCTAGAAATATAATAAAATTATCTACATCATATGAATTTATATATAATTTTTATGGATTAAATAATTATCATTAATTATGACACAATAGTAATGTGAAATTATTTTATTGATTTAAATATCAAATAAATGATTTTAAAAGTATTAAAATAAATATTATATTAACTATTTAATGTGATCCACTAATTTTATAGATAAATATGACATTTTATTAATCTATTAAATCTTTTATTTTGAACATATCTTCTGTATATATTTTATTTAAATTCAAACAAATTAATAGTGTCAAAATTGACACTATTGTTATTTTATAAAAATTACATATTATAAAATTGTTTAAAAATAAAATAAATATTTAAAAATTATAAATTAAAATTTATATAGTCTAAAATTTCATAAAGTATCCAATTATGGAAAATTAACAACACATGAGTGATTATTTATAACCATTTAAAATTTAGAATTTTATTACCACAAATAAAATTAAATAGATTAAATAAGGATAAATCAAAATGATAAGGTTTAAAATAAGATCAAAACATGTCTAAATTTGATTTTTTGATTATATTACAACCCTATATCATCTAATCTTTGAATTGAGTCATTATTGGAGTTTTTTATGTGGGGTTTGAATTTATATTAAACTAATATTTTTTAGGATTCCAAAGGTGCCCCTCTCCTCCCTTATAAAAGGGCACCTCCTCCCTCTCCTCTTTACACAATTTAGAGCCTTCAATCTCAGCCAACCCCTACCCATTTCCCTTATCAACCTCATTAGAAACATACTATAGGTCCTGGTCTTCTTCAAAGACCAATTTTAGTTCCCTAAGAAAAGGTTTCAAAGAGACGTGTCGAAGAAGAGGTAATATCTGTTACCGATTCTTTCAAATTTATTTCTTCTTCTACCTCCTCTTATTTAGTTGTTTAATTATATTTTAATAACATCAGTATAAATAATATACTGATATGTTATTATAAATATTAAACAACCCCATTTCACCTTCTATCCATCCTAAGGAAAACGAAATCATCGTGCGTGCGTACGTACGGAATATCGTCTCCACGCCGTGGTGTAATCTGTTTTTCCACCACCACCTTACTTGGGTGGGTATAATGGTGTAAAGAATAACTACATATTATTATTATAAAATCATACTGATTTTAATATATTATATCATTCACTCCAATTCCATTCAATAAATATGGGAACGATATCATCGCTCGTGCATACGTACGGATTACCGTCTCCACGACACGATGAGATTCATTTTCCATGTTAACAATTCAAGAATGATTATAAAGTATATATAATAAGTAATCATGAAATATATTACATAATAATGCTACTGGATTTATGTATATATATATGTATGTCATCTACTTAATTCCATTCAATTCAATAAGGAAACAAAAAACAACGTTCATGCGTACGTACGGCCTACCGTCTCCATGAACGGTGTATTTCGTTCCATTTATTGATCTATTATATATATGTATATTATGAATATATATTATATATAAATCATGTTTTATATTCTATAATTAAGTAATCATGATCTATGTAATCATATGAATAATTACAAGCCAAAACAAGGACGACAAATGAAACGATTTTACCCAAAACGCTCTTTAACATGGAATTTACAAAAGAACGAGTAATATAAAGTCATAAGTGAACCATATATGATATCATAACAATGAATATGATTCTGTAATAAATCAATGACATTATTTAAATCATTATACAGGAGGTTCAGATATGTACGAAGCACATCAGACCTAAGGTAAGGGATAATGTTGCAATCTCAATTGTTTTCTATCCGAGATTGCTAATACTTAAGTATTTACTGTGGTTATATTTATCATCCATGTCCAAGTTTTATAAAAATGCTTTCATGTATGTTTAAAGTCCTTTTTACCCATTTTTGACTTTTACTACATGTTATGTAAGGAATATTTTTTCGTTTACCATACGAGGTACTTTTTGACTTTTCTGACAAAAGTACGAGAAGAATGTTATTTTTAACTTATACGGCATGAACAGATTTTTACGGTTTCATAACGCCTCATTTTCATGAAACTTACTCTACAAGATTTTATGAATATTTTCAACAAAATACTTTTATTTTAAAATTTCATGGCATTTTGTGAAAAGAAAATGATTTTGAAGAAGAAAGGATATTTTCCTCAAGAATTAATTTCAAGTGTTTTATCAAAACCATTTTCCATCTAAGATGACATTATTTCATATGTGTATGTTTCAAGTATAATGTCTCTATGATTTATATGATTTCACTTATCTTACGATGAAATGATATCCATTTTTTTATATGGATTATGTTATGATGAAGTGATGTTTATGAAACTCATTCTATTTGTTGGGTTATTATGAATGATTTATGTTTATTTTGTGGCACACGAAATAATTATTTCATTATGAGATGGGTGGGACCTATATCTCCCTCAAATACATTGGGTAAAGATTTATATCTCATGAGATAGACATGTCTGAAATGGAAAGTAAATTTGGTTCAGTAATACAGGGCTGGAACGGCAAGTAAACCCGGTTCAGTAAGGAACTTTGTCCACTAAGATGGTCTTGGCAGCAATGCCTTGGCTACTATGGAAATCATAACATGTGCTTAATGGTTTCCACAATTGCATGTTTTATTCCCATGCCATTTTATCATGATTTATGTTCTATTATGATCTATGCCTTATGTAATGCTATGTTTTATGTCATTGCTCAAGAATTTGATGTTTAAATATTATATTCATGTTTTGAAGTTTAAATGTATATGGTTTGTTTTATTTTATTCATGCTTACCCTTACTGAGCATTTGAGTTCACCCTTTATATGTTTTATTTTCCCCAGGATATAAAGAAAGGTTTTAGGTAAGAAAAAAAAGGAATATCTTTATGGGAGATGTTGAAGATCTTTCACCACGATTAGAAGATTATATTCTGAGTTTCCAAACACACTAAACTATTACGATCCTTTGGTGTCTATTTTTGTTATGCATTAAGTATTCCGCAAAAGTAATGTAATGTACATGTACGTCAAGCTTTGAGTCTCTAAATTTGGTATCAGAGGAAAGCTTTAGTTAACCTTTGGAAACTAGGATGCGAAAACTTTAGTGAGATCCCTAGAGATATTTCTAAGGTATGTCTAGGGATGTCTCTAAGGTTAAGTATAAGTATAGGTTATAGTCCTAGAATTACGGTAACGATATTAGAATTAAACCTAAGATGTTAGATATTAAAGTTACTCCCCCTTTGATTATGATTTTGTCCTCTCACACTATTCTTTTTGGGTTTTAGAAAATGGCTGGAAATAGGAAGATTCACAATAATGGAGGATATGATGGACAGTGGAATGATATTCTTCATGAGCAACCAAATGAAATTGGATCTGGAAGTCCACATATCGTTATTATGCCTAATCATAAATCTCATAATATGATTAACAATCTAAACTTTGGTAAGTTTCTTGACTCAGATAATAAGAGAAAGATGGAGTTTCATGATGATCATAGAGGAAAGAAAGTTCAATTTTCATCTTGTAAATCATGTGGTAAGAGGCATCAGGGAGAATGTTTCAAAGGAACTGGAAGATGATTTGGGTGTGTAAAAGAAGTAAACATGTCACATACATGAAATATTTAGAGGTATTTTTCATTTAATTTACATCCTTGATTTGTTTTGGTGGGTTTTCATGCATTTTTAAAGGAAATAGTGGGTTTCCAAAATTTGGGCCAACCTAAGAGCCCATTTCCAGTTTTGAAAGTATATTTTGTTTCTTTAATAACTCCTTCGTTTTTCAACATTTTTCAACCATTCAACTTCCAAAATGACCTTCATTAAAATATTAAAACCACAAAAATAATTTTGGGCCTCTTAAAAATTCATTAGAATCATGGATTTGGGTGATAAAATTAGGTATTGGGCCAACCCGAAAGCCCATTTCCAGTTTTAAAATTGTTTTGTAATTCTTTCCTAAAATATTTATTTTTTATCCTTTTTCGGTGATTCTACCTCTCACACATTCCCATCGAACCCAGCCACACCCCCATCTTCGTTTTCGCCTCTTTGGAGCTCATATTGGTCGCGAGTTAGGGCCGAACTTCTGTAGATCCAAAAAAACGTCCAGATTTCTCAAGTAAGTTGTTTCTCTTCCTTATTCCTCCCTTCTTCTTAGGGTTTCTTCCTTTTTTATTGAATACCAAAATGTCCAGAAGATGGGGTTTCGTACCTAGGGTTTTATTTTTGAGTTTCTTGGTCCAATCCTCTGGTTTTAGGTTCAATCTTACTCCTTTGTGGTGCGGCGGAGGTGCGGTTGAAGTGACGCACAAGGATTTGGGGGTTTTGACTCTTTTGGTAGGTGATTTCATATGTAGGTATTGTATAATGAGTTGGCTTGCTGTATTTAGGTTTCCATTATGTTCATCATTCAGTATTTTTATTTCAAAAATTGATTTGGGTAGCATTTTAAAAGTGGTAGATTTTTAAGTGCCAATCTTGTGTGAAAATGGGTGTTTTACATGTGTAACGCATATTGTGCCTCTTGGTGTTGTTTTATAATTCAGGGATTGGATTTATAAAAATGTTTTGATGCTGAAATTTATGTTTTGGTATAATATTGGTCTCCATTTGGTTTTAAATATGGGATTTTAGATGAATTTAATGTGCAACATTTGATTAATTTTCTTGAAATTGTTTTATGGAGATTATAAATGGTTTATTGAGTTACGCAAAAGGTGAAAAGAAGGTGTAGATACTATTTTGAATGTGTGTGACCAGAACTGACATTTATATGTGAATATTGATTTTGGTAGCATGTGGTGACTATTTGAGCACAATACGGGAAACTCGGGTATCTAGGTGGGCTAACGTGTACTAGTACGCTAGTGAACGGAGGGGTTTTGACCATGGTTCACTTAGAAAGTCTGACATGGATAACACTAACAAAACTATAATGGAGATGATTGGAGACCACTAGGTTATGGGTATGCTCCCTACTAGTGGCTCGTGCACGAGAACGAATTTCGTTATGGTTACTTTCACCGAGGTACGAGGTACTTGGGGCTCACAACAAACTAGTACCTAGGGGGGGTTCCTACGCTTGGTGCTCGTGGCCTTTTTGGCATTTAAACTTTCTTTATGGTATTTTGGGATGTGAAAACAAGAATCTTGAATGTTTTATTCAATTTCACTGATTCTTTATAGTTATCCCCATTGAAAGTTATTTTCTTTTCAAAGTTGCACTTTTAGAAATAAATGCCACTATTATCTATTTATAACTCTGGAAAGCCTTTTATTTTACAATGCCTATCACTTGAAATCCTTGGGTGATATCCTATTGGGATTAGTCTCACACCCTACTTACACCTTTTGGTGTAAGTAGACTTGATCATGTTTTACACAGGCAAAGGAAAAGCCTTGGGTGATGGCGGTTCGGGTTGCTAGTTTCTCTCGATGGTGCGGTGTTGTGGAGACGGCTTGTGGGTGATGACCCCTTGTCGTGTGGAGTCTCTTGGGCTGTTTTCTGCTACTTTTATGTACCTTTGGACCTCTTGTGTATTGTTTAAACTCATATACTAAGTTCTGAATTTTTATTAATTCTTGTTTGGCATAATTTTTCAGATTTGGTTTTTTGTTTGTTTTTGGTTATCTTATGAACCCAAACTCGGGTAAATCGTTCCCAAATGAATTTTTATGATACCCGGGCACTTGTGCCAGCCCGTGGGGATGGGGAACTCCCTTCGGGTCATGTCACGGGCTGGGTTTGGTTCCGGTTTTGGCGGTGACCAGATTCGGTTCGTGACAAAATGGTATCAAAGGAGGTTAATGTTTTTGGGTTATATTGTTATTTTGGGATGAGTCAGGATAGACAGGAGCTAGGACTGTCGGGGCTCGGGTTTTTGGTTGTGAGTAGGGTGTCTGGCCCACACCTCTCATGGCATACCCTGAGTCACCAGGGGATGTTGGAATTTAAAGATTGACTTCACTTCCAGGTGAGACGTGTGGGCTGCAGACCACATGTGGACATCATGCGGATGTGTTGTAGTTGTTTATTTATTACTGAAATGTGTTTTGATTATCTATATTTGAGGCATTTGATTAAAATTTTCAGAATTGTTGTATTGATTATTATTTTGTGACTGTTACATTTTGTAGCAACATGCCTCCCCGGAAAGCTCTCACGCACCCACGGGAGGAAGCCGGAGAGAGTTCTCCCACACCAATTGATCAGAGGCTAGTCGAGGCCGTGGTCCGGGCTGTCCAGGCTCTAGGATATGGACCAGCTCCAGTTCCAGCTCCTATTAGAGAGGATGAGACTGGTCCTAGAAAGGACAAGGCCCAGGAGTTCTTGAAAAATAATCCTCCAGCCTTCCGAGGCAACTCAGAACCCCAAGAAGCAGAGGAATGGTTCGAGAAGATCGAGCGTATGTTTGAGTTCCTGGAAACACCCAAGGAGCTCAGGGTGAAGTGTGCCTCCTTTCTGTTGGAGGGTCCCAGCCGTAAATGGTGGGAGTCAGTGCTTCAGGCTGGGAAGAATGAGCAGATGCGCTGGGGAGATTTCAAGGCTGTCTTCAATGAACAGTACTACCCTGAGGTCTTGGCTTATGCCAGGTCTAGAGAGTTCATGGAACTTGTTCAGGGAAATCTATCTGTGATGGATTATGCCAACCGTTTTGCTGAGTTGGTTCGGTATGCTCCAGAAATTGTCTCTAATGAGCAAGCAAAGGCCCAGAGGTTTGAGAAAGGCTTGAGACCAGAGATATACTCCCAGGTGTTCTTGTTTAAGCTGAGGACCTATGCTGAGGTCGTTGATCGGGCGTGCATGGTAGAGATTGATAGAAAAGGAAGGGATGGTTACTATGGTTCTGTATCAGCAGTGGGAAGTGGAAGCTCCTCAGAGAAGAAAAGGAAGCGGGAGGATCATGTGAAGAAAGGAGGAGGTAGTTCATGGAACTCTTCTAGGCAGTTGTCATCAGCGGCTTCTGGTGCGAGATCGGTCGTGTGCCACCAGTGTGGGATGACCGGGCACATCCGTCCAGCATTCCCTCATCCTCCGAAGACCTGTTTCCAGTGTGGAGGTATGGTACATGTGCAACGCTTTTGCGGGATAGCGCGTCCACTTCAAAGTGGGGCAGGATCCATGGATCCCAGAGGAGTGCTAGCACAGTCTGAGCCATCGAGGACTGGGGGATCTCGATTTGGCAGCCGTGGTGGTAGGGCTGGGTCATCTTCTGGGCAAATCTAGTTCAGGGCACAACCACAAACTAGCGGTCGTATTCAGGCAGAGACTGGACATCTCCATGCGGTGGATCATGCACCACCAGTATCAGAGGCGGGACCGTCGACTGTTCGAGGTACCGTTTTGATTTCATCTTCTATAGCTACTGCTCTTTTTGATACTGGTGCCTCTGTTTCATTCATTTCATCCCGTTTTGTGGACATTCTGAATCTGCCAACTAATTTTATGTCATTCGCAATGGAGTTGGTGACACCGCTGGGAAAGAAGAAGGAGCAGGGTCTCAGGTGCCCATCTTGTGCACTTTCTGTGTTAGGGGTTGAGATGGAGTGGGACCTCTTGGTCTTAGATATGAACCTTTTTGATGTCATACTCGGGATGTATTGGCTAGTACACTTCCAGGCACACATCGATTGCTATAGACGGCGTGTGAGTTTCACGGCACCTAATGGGAGTCGTCAGGTTTTTCATGGAGAATGGGATCCTCGGTCAGGTCGCGCAGGGCCTCCACTCCCAGAGTTGGGAAGTGTTATCTTCCAGTTATCTTCTCTTATGCTAGAGGATGGTATTTCCCCTGAAGGTGCACTGCCTCATGTAGTGAATGAGTTTCCGGAGGTATTCCCTGATGATTTTTCTGGTTTGCCCCCGGAGCGGGATGTGGAGTTTTCGATTGATCTGGCGTCAGGAACACAGCCGATATCTCTTCCCTCTTATCGCATGGCCCCCACCAAGTTGAGGGAATTAAAGATACAGCTGGACGACTTAGAATCCAAAGGATTCATTCGCCCGAGCGTCTCTCCTTGGGCCGCTCCTGTGTTGTTTTCAAAAAAGGCTGATGGATCCCTCCGGTTGTGCATTGACTACCGGAAGCTGAATAAGGTAACAATTAAAAACAAATACCCTTTGCCCAAAATAGATGATTTGTTTGATCAGTTGAAGGGGGAAAAGTGGTTCTCAAAGATAGACCTACGTTCAGGGTATCATCAACTCAGGGTGAAGGAGTCAGATATCCCTAAGACAGCCTTCCGAAGCAGGTACGGCCACTTTGAGTATTTGGTCATGCCCTTCGGATTGACCAATGCTCCAGCAGTATTTATGGAACTTATGAATAGGTTGTTCCATCAGTATCTCGATTCCTTTGTTGTGGTGTTCGTGGATGACATTCTGGTATACTCTTGCTCTGAGGAGGAACACAAACATCACTTGAGGATCGTTTTGGGTACATTACGAGATCACCGCCTCTATTCAAAGTTGTCAAAGTGCACTTTCTGGATCAGAGAGGTGAGATTTCTGGGGCATGTGATCTCAGAGCATGGAGTTTCAGTGGACCCTGAGAAAATTAGTGCAGTCATGTCATGGGAGAAACCGAAGAATGTGTTCGAGATCAGGAGTTTTCTTGGCTTGGCCGGTTATTACAGGCGATTCGTTCGGGATTTCTCTCGGCTTGCTTCACCGATGACTTCCCTCACCCGGAAAGGGGTGAAGTTTGTATGGGGTCCAGAATGTCAGGCATCATTCGAGGAGCTAAAGAGGCGATTGACTACTGTCCCCGTGCTGATTTTACCAGAGGCTGGAAAGGGATATGTGGTTTATTGTGATGCTTCAGGTATGGGTCTTGGGTGCGTGCTTATGCAGGATGATCATGTGGTGGCGTATGGCTCTCGCCAACTTTGGCCACACGAAAAGAACTACCCAACCCATGACTTGGAGTTGGCAGCAGTGATGCATGCTTTGAAGATGTGGCGTCACTACCTCTTTGGGTAGAAGTTTGTGGTCTATTCTGATCACAAAAGCTTGGCTTATATCTTCTCACAAAAGGACCTCAACATGAGGCAGCGTCGCTGGATCGAGTACTTGCAGGGGTTTGATTTTGACATTGTCTATACCCCAGGTAAGGGTAATGTAGTGGCCGACGCCTTGAGCAGAAGGGTTCCAGTGCAGGCTTTGAGGAAGTCCAGTGATGAGTGGACATTGATGGGGATCTTTTCTCAGATGCATGTGGAGACCAAGGAACATAGTGGAGGGGCATTCTTGGCGAGCATCCAGTTGACTCCTTCTCTGTTGGAGTTGATTCAGTAGGAACAATCTAGTGATGATCTTTGTCAGCGATCGAAGCAGTTTCTTCATGGTGGGGAGACATCCTCTGATTGGTCGTCATCTCTCGAGGGCATCTTGTGATTCAAGGGTCGTTCGGCAGTGCCGTTATCTCTAAAGAAGGTGGTGATGCAGGATAGCCACCAGTCTCAGTGGGTTGTCCATCTGGGTGCCACTAAGATGTATTATGATGTCCTTCGGCAGTTTTGGTGGCCTGGTATGAGACGGGACATAGCGGACTTTGTGTCGAGATTCTACACATGCGAGCAGGTAAAAGCAGAGCACCAAAGGCCCTCCGGTTTGCTCCAACCACTACCCATTCCTACCTGGAAATGGGACGAGGTTTCCATAGACTTAATTGTTGGATTACCTCGTACACCTCAAGCTAAGAATGCCATTTGGGTGGTGATTGATCGTCTAACCAAATCAGCCCACTTCATTCCGATCAGAGATACATCTAAAGTGGATGAGTTGGGCCGTTTGTATCTTCAGGAGGTGGTGAGACTCCATGGTGTGCCATCAGCAGTTGTCTCAGATAGAGACCCTCGTTTCACATCTCGATTCTGGGAAGGCCTTCAGAAGGCCTTGGGGTCCCATATTAAGATGAGCACAGCATACCATCCACAGACGGATGGTCAGACAGAGCAGGCAAATCAGATTTTAGAGGACATGATTCGTGCATGTGTCCTAGACTTTGGAGGTTCTTGGGATACCCATTTGGTATTGGTTGAGTTTTCTTATAATAACAGTTACCAATCCTCGATTCGAATGGCTCCTTTTGAGGCGCTCTATGGTCGGCCTTGTCGGTCCCCCCTCTGTTGGGCTGAGGTAGGTGAGACCTCACTACTGGGGCCGAGTATGGTGCAGGAGACATCTGAGAAGGTAAAATTAATCAGGCAACGTTTATTGACAGCTCAGAGTCGTCATAAATCATATGCTGACCGGAGGCGTCGAGACATAGAGTTTTCTGTGGGTGATAGAGTATTCTTGAAGGTGGCCCCTCGTTTAGGCCATCGTCGATTGGGGAAGCAAGGTAAGCTGACTCCGCGGTATGTCGGGCCATTTGAGATCATTGAACGTATTGGAAAGGTGGCATACAGGTTGGCCTTACCTTCTCAGTTGACATCCATCCATGATGTCTTCCATGTTTCTCAGTTGAAGAAATACTACCCGGATCCGTCCCATGTGTTGAGTTGGGAAGAATTGGAGATAGAGCCTGACTTGTCTATTGTTGAGAGGCCAGTGAAAATAGTGGACTCCCAAGAGAAGATACTTCGAGGGAAGTCTATTCCATTAGTCCGGGTTCTATGGCAGCATGGTAATGATACACATGAGACATGGGAGCGAAAGTCGTGGGTCGAGGAAGAGTACCCGTTCTTGTTTTCCAATCAAGCCTCGTGTTGACTTTCCGGGGCGGAAAGTCCTTCATGGGGGGGAGAATTGTCACATACATGAAATATTTAGAGGTATTTTTCATTTAATTTACATCCTTGATTTGTTTTGGTGGGTTTTCATGCATTTTTAAAGGAAATAGTGGGTTTCCAAAATTTGGGCCAACCTAAGAGCCCATTTCCAGTTTTGAAAGTATATTTTGTTTCTTTAATAACTACTTAGTTTTTCAACATTTTTCAACCATTCAACTTCCAAAATGACCTTCATTTAAATATTAAAACCAAAAAAATAATTTTGGGCCCCTTAAAAATTCATTAGAATCATGGATTTTGGTGATAAAATTAGGTATTGGGCCAACCCGAAAGCCCATTTCCAGTTTTAAAATTGTTTTGTAATTCTTTCCTAAAATATTTATTTTTTATCTTTTTTTGGTGATTCCACCTCTCACACATTCCCATCGAACCCAGCCACACCCCCATCTTCGTTTTCGCCTCTTTGGAGCTCATATTGGTCGCGAGTTAGGGCCGAACTTCTGTAGATCCAAAAAAACGTCCATATTTCTCAAGTAAGTTGTTTCTCTTCCTTATTCCTCCCTTCTTCTTAGGGTTTCTTCCTTTTTTATTGAATCCCAGAAGATGGGGTTTCGTACCTAGGGTTTTATTTTTGAGTTTCTTGGTCCAATCCTCTGGTTTTAGGTTCAATCTTACTCCTTTGTGGTGCGGCGGAGGTGCGGTTGAAGTGACGCACAAGGATTTGGGGGTTTTGACTCTTTTGGTAGGTGATTTCATATGTAGGTATTATATAATGAGTTGGCTTGATGTATTTAGGTTTCCATTATGTTCATCATTCAGTATTTTTATTTCAAAAATTGATTTGGGTAGCATTTTAAAAGTGGTAGATTTTTAAGTGTCAATCTTGTGTGAAAATGGGTGTTTTACATGTGTAACGCATATTGTGCCTCTTGGTGTTGTTTTATAATTCAGGGATTGGATTTATAAAAATGTTTTGATGCTGAAATTTATGTTTTGGTATAATATTGGTCTCCATTTGGTTTTAAATATGGTATTTTAGATGAATTTAATGTGCAACATTTGATTAATTTTCTTGAAATTGTTTTATGGAGATTATAAATGGTTTATTGAGTTACGCAAAAGGTGAAAAGAAGGTGTAGATACTATTTTGAATGTGTGTGACCAGAACTGACATTTATATGTGAATATTGATTTTGGTAGCATGTGGTGACTATTTGATCACAATACGGGAAACCCGGGTATCTAGGTGGGCTAACGTGTACTAGTACGCTAGTGAACGGAGGGGTTTTGACCATGGTTCACTTAGCAAGTCTGACATGGATAACACTAACAAAACTATAATGGAGATGATTGGAGACCACTAGGTTATGAGTATTATCCCTACTAGTGGCTCGTGCACGAGAACGAATTTCGTTATGGTTACTTTCACCGAGGTACGAGGTACTTGGGGCTCACAACAAACTAGTACCTAGGGGGGGTTCCTACGCTTGGTGCTCGTGGCCTTTTTGGCATTTAAACTTTCTTTATGGTATTTTGGGATGTGAAAACCAGCATCTTGAATGTTTTATTCAATTTCACTGATTCTTTATAGTTATCCCCATTGAAAGTTATTTTCTTTTCAAAGTTGCACTTTTAGAAATAAATGCCACTATTATCTATTTATAACTCTGGCAAGCCTTTTATTTTACAATGCCTATCACTTGAAATCCTTGGGTGATATCCTATTGGGCTTAGTCTCACACCCTACTTACACCTTTTGGTGTAAGTAGACTTGATCATGTTTGACACAGGCAAAGGAAAAGCCTTGGGTGATGGCGGTTCGGGTTGCTAGTTTCTCTCGATGGTGCGGTGTTGTGGAGACGGCTTGTGGGTGATGACCCCTTGTCGTGTGGAGTCTCTTGGGCTGTTTTCTGCTAATTTTATGTACCTTTGGACCTCTTGTGTCTTGTTTAAACTCATATACTAAGTTCTGAATTTTTATTAATTCTTGTTTGGCATAATTTTTCAGATTTGGTTTTTTGTTTTTTTTGGTTATCTTATGAACCCAAACTCGGGTAAATCGTTCCCAAATGAATTTTTATGATACCCGGGCACTTGTGCCAGCCCGTGGGGATGGGGAACGCCCTTCGGGTCATGTCACGGGCTGGGTTTGGTGCCGGTTTTGGCGGTGACCAGATTTGGTTCGTGACAACACAAATCCAGTAAGTGCAAAGGAAAAGGTTCAGTTAACACCATGGACAAGGATAATGGTATTGCTAAGACATCAATAATGATTAAATGTTTTAAATGTGGAATGCACGGGCATTATGAAAACCAATGCTCTAAGGGAAAATTTCATGAAGAGAATCAACATGGTCATATGGGTAGTATTTATGTTGATGATGATGAAGAGACTACAAATGATATATGAGATGAAAGAAATGATGAGGCTCAGTCAGTGGTTTAAGAAGGTAGTGGAATGATTGTATGTTTATCAAGAATAATTTATGGTACTATGGAATAAAGAAAAATCTAAGGATTGTTACACTGTTGTCTTTCCTTGACTTTTTGAAAGTATGTGATGAATGGTACCGGTAACCATGAAAGGTTATTCAGATATTTTTGGAAAGTAGATGATATGCGCATAATGAAGGGATAAAAAGATAATGAGATGTTTGATAGTATTCATGAGCTCATGACTAATATAAGGACTAAGTGATATTATGGTTTGATTATATAAAATTTTTGGGATTTTGGAATGTGGAAAGAGTTAACTTTTGACAACATTCATGTTTTCACTAAGGTTCAATGGGTATTAATTTTTCCAAAGAATACATGATTAAGGTATTAACATGTTTGTAATTTGACCAACAAGATATATCGTATGATATATGGGGGATAAATGATGGTATTCACATGCTCGGTAGAGGAAATTTCTAGTAATTATTTTCTTTATACTATGAGATTGGACAGAAGTATTTTGGATAAGCCTAAATATTGGAATGGATTATGTTGGACATAAGTTAATATTGTTTAAGGATATAACTTTTTCGATACTATTGATGAAATGTTATAATAATGTAGTTTTAGAAAAAGAACAACCTGCAGGATGGGCGACAACCCGTCGCGTCGGACAAGGTTGCGAGAATAGAACCCACAACCGAAGTGCGACAGGCCTTTATTACCTACCACTAGCCTACAGGAAGTCCCTGGTTAGTAGAAACTATTTTTATTTTATTAAGCGGTATGATAGATGAAGTATAATTCCATTGCTGGAATCATATATGATTAATCTCACCATAGATGAACTTATGTATATTTAATAACTTATGCTAACCTTTTTGTGATAGAAATAGATGGGATGACTTATCATTCTATCGCATGATCTGCTAACACTTCATGAATGAAAAATTCAGCTTCATTTCTTTAAATATATATGAAGTGGAAATTTTTCATGGAATGACCAACGATGATATTACACTGAAATCAAGTAAGTATTTCTCCTTATGTAAAAGTTCATCAATGTTATGGAAATGATCTTGGAAACCAAAAATGTTGTCCTAGTACTCTCATATCCGATGAATCAGATGGTACCTTAGATCATCACAAATTTATGGCTTTGCGATTGTTGGCTTTTTCATAGCCATGTTCTCTACCACTCTCCATCAGAACTTGATGGTTAGGTTTTTTTTTTTCATATCCATATTTTCACCTATGTTCTGCTATATGGAAACCCAGTGATGAGTTACTTTGGGTAATCATTACATTTCATACGTTAGTTTTTAAAATTAAGTTTTATTATTCCTTTTTATGATGTGGGTTTCTATTAATAGTAAATGATTTATAACCCCGACGAATTTCCAGGGCGAAATTCATTTTAAGGGGGGTAGAATATAACAACCCGAGATTTTATAAGATATATTCTTTTTAATTTATTTCATATATTCTGTTGTATGCTACACCAATATTATCTTGCGCTATACGCAACACCATATTATCTTGTAGTATACGCAACCCTGACTTGGCTTGCATTACACGCAATCGCGACCTTCCTCGATAGCGTGTGTTGTACGCAATACCGAGTTTCACTAAATAATGATATATGGTTATAATATTATTATGAACTAGACATTATGAATAATATTAACTACATTTTGAATGTTATAACATTATTATTTCATCTTACACATTTTCTAGAACATGGTATGTGAACAAAATAAATTTTTCGGGTAAAATGAGTATTTTTCAAAAAAAATGCAGTTTTGCCGCCTTTTGATGGCGCACCCACTTTAAATCTAGTTTTTTACATGTTTATAAGTTCAATTTGAAAAAATAAAATTCTTATTTGGAATAAATATATAAAAATTTACTTTGGATAAATTTTTCATATTATTCTGATAATTTTCATATTTTAATGAATAGTAAAAACACGCTATATTTTAATTAAAAACAACTTTTTCATCGTAATAATTTATATGGTTAAATTATAATATCGAATGATTTAAAAGTATAAATAGAATATATTTTTACCATTTAATATAATTTATGTCATTAGCATTGATTTTACATTGGATTCATAGGTAAAATCATTTCAATCTTTTGTAATGTTTTAACTTTTAAAACTCGTTTTCTTAACAACGGGATTAATTTTAAATTAATTACTGCAACTTATATGTTTAGAATTTTGAAAAATAGATTCCATATTTGAATTCAGTAGGTCAAAATTATGTTAATAGGTTACTTTTAGTTTTTTGATATTATGAATAGTAACTACGATAATTTTTATTTACTACAGTTAAAGGTAAATCTGGTAATTAAGGGTAAAAATAAGATTATAAAATTACCCTAAAACTTTTCAAAATTCTATTTGATGAATAAAATTATACTAGTATCACCTAAGGGTCAGACTAGATTCATTTCATGGACTTTTGACCATGAAATAATATAATTATTATTAAAACCAAAGAAAGTGACAACATGTCACTCTCTTAAATCTTATAAGTGTAATAATTTTAATTTAGTGATAAACATCATAAAACTTTAGATATAAATAATCCCTAGAAATATAATAAAATTATATACATCATATTAATTTATCTATAATTTTTAGGGATTAAATAATTATCATTACTTATGACACAATAGTGATGTTGAAATTATTTTATTGATTTAAATATCAAATAAATGATTTTAAAAGTATTAAAATAAATATTATATGAACTATTTAATGTTATCCACTAATTTTATAGATAAATATTACATGTTATTAATCTATTAAATCTTTTATTTAGAACATATCTTCTGTATATATTTTATTTAAATTCAAACAAATGAATAGTGTCAAAATTGACACTATTGTTATTTTATAAAAATTACATATTATAAAATTGTTTAAAAATCAAATAAATATTTAAAAATTATAAATTAAAATTTATATAGTCTAAAATATCATAAATTATTCAATTATGGAAAATTAACAACACATAAGTAACTATTTATAACCATTTAAAATTTAGAATTTTATTACCACAAATAAAATTAAATAGATTAAATAAGGATAAATCAAAATGATAAGGTTTAAAATAAGATCAAAACATGTATAAATTTGATTTTTTGATGATATTACAACCCTATATCATCTAATCTTAGAATTGAGTCGTTATTGGAGGTTTGTATGTGGGGTTTGAATTTATATTAAACTAATATTTTTGTGGATTCCAAAGGTGCCCCTCTCCTCCCTTATAAAAGGTCACCTCCTCCCTCTCCTATTTACACAATTTAGAGCCTTCAAGATCGTCCAAACCCTGACCATTTCCCTTATAAACCTCCTTAGAAACATAATAGAGGTCCTGGTCTTCTTCAAAGACCAATTTTAGTGCCCTAAGAGGAGGTTTCAAAGAGACGTGTCGAAGAAGAGATAATATCTGTTACCGATTATTTCAAATTTATTTCTTATTCTAACTCCTCTTCTTTAGTTGTTTCATTATATTGTAATAACATTAGTATCAATAATATACTGATATGTTATTATAAATATGAAACAACCCCATTTCACCTTCTATCCATCCTAAGGAAAACGAAATCACCGCGTGTGCGTACATACGGAATACTGTCTCCACGTCATGGTGTAATCTATTTTTCCACCACCACCTTACTTGGATGGGTATAATGGTGTAAAGAATAACTACATATGATTATTATAACATAATAATGATTCTAAGATATTATATCATTCACTCCAATTCCATTCAATAAATATGAGAACGATATCATCGCTCGTGCGTACGTACGGATTACCGTCTCCACGACGCGATGAGATTCATTTTCCATGTTAACAATTCAAGAATGATTATAAAGTATATATAATAAGTAATAATGAAATATATGACATAATAATTCTAATTTATTTATGTATATATATATGTATGTCATCTACTTAATTCCATTCAATTCAATAAGGAAACAAAAACAGCGTTCATGCGTACGTACGGCCTACCGTCTCCATGAACGGTGTATTTCTTTCCATTTATAGATCTATTATATATATGTATATTCTGAATATATATTATATATAAATCATGGTTTATATTCTTTAATTAATTAATCATGATCTATGTAATCATATGAATAATTACAAGTCAAAACAAGGACGACAAATGAAACGATTTTACCCAAAATGCTCTTTAACATGGAATTTACAAAAGAACAGGTAATATAAAGTCATAAGTGAACCATATATTATATCATAACAATGAATATGATTCTGTAATAAGTCATTGAAATTATTTAAATCATTATACAGGAGGTTCGGATACGTACGAAGCATATCGGACCTAAGGTAAGGGATAATGTTGCAATCTCAATTGTTTTCTATCCGAGATTGCTAATACGTAAATATTTACTGGGGTTATATTTATCATCCATGTCAAAGTTTTATAAAAATGTTTTCATGTATGTTTAAATTTATTTTTACCCATTTTTTGACTTTTACTACATGGTATGTAAGGAATATTTTTCCATTTACCATACAAGGTACTTTTTGACTTTTCTGAAAAAAGTACGAGAAGAATGTTATTTTTAACTTATACGGAATGAACAGATTTTTACGGTTTCATAACGCCTCATTTTCATGAAGATTACTCTACAATATTTTATGATTATTTAAAAAAAAATACTTTTCTCTTAAAATTTCATGGCATTTTGTGAAAAGAAAATTATTTTTGAAGAAGAAAGGATATTTTCCTCAAGAATTAATTTCAAGTGTTTTATCAAAACCATTTTCCATCTAAGATGACATTATTTCATATGTGTATGTTTCAAGTATAATTTCTCTATGATTTACATGGTTTAACTTCTCTTATGATGAAATTATATCCATTTGTTTTATATGGATTATGTTATGATGGAATGATGTTTATGAAACCCATTTTATTCGTTGGGTTATTATGAATGATTTATTTTTATTTTGTGGCACACGAAAGAATGATTTCATTATGAGATGGGTGGGACCTATATCTCCCTCCAATGCATTGGGTAAAGATTTATATCTCATGATATATACATGGTTTAAACGGTAAGTAAATTTGGTTCAGTAATATAGGGCTGGAACAGAAAGTAAACCCGGTTCAGTAAGGGACTTTGTCCACTAAGATGGTTTTGGCAGCAATGTCTTGGCTACTATGGAAATCATAACATGTGATTAATGGTTTCCACAATTACATGTTTTATTACCATGCCATTTTATCGTGATTTATGTTCCATTATGATCTATGTCTTATGTATTTCCATGTTTTATGTCATTGCTCAAGAATTTGATGTTTAAATATTATGTTCATGTTTTGAAGTTCAAATGTATATGGTTTGTTTTATTTTCTCCATGCTTACCCTTACTGAGCATTTGAGCTCACCCTTTATATGTTTTATTTTCCCCAGGATATAAAGAAAGGTTTTAGGTAAGAAAAAAAAGGAAGATCTTTATGGGAGATGTTGAAGATCTTTCACCACGATTAGAAGATTATATTCCGAGTTTCCAAAGACACTAAACTATTACGGTACTTTGGTGTATGTTTTTTTTATGTATTAAGTATTCCACAAAAGTAATGTAATTTCCATGTACATCAAGATTTGGGTCTCTACATTTATAACGTCAGTTATGTTCATAACCGACATTATAAACCAGTCTGCCAAGACTTTTTCAAGTCCGTTAAATAATAACCGATGTGAAAACATATATACTACGTAGGTTATTAAATAACCGACATAAAAACTTATTTCATTCCATTTATTACGTTGGTAATCAAATAAATAATTTAAAAACCTATTTTCATTCCATTTATTACGTCGGTTATGAAATAACCGACGTAAAAACCCATTCCCATGCATTTGTTACGTCAGTTTTCAAATAACCGACGTTAAAACCCATAAACATGCATTTTTTATGTCGGTTATAAAATAACCGATGTAAAAACCCAATTTTTTTTAATAAAACCGTTCAACTACAACTATTCCCTACAAAAGAAAACCTGAAATGTACCAAAAATAGAACAAAATCAGACCAAAACCAGACCAAAACCACCCCACTCGACAACCCTCCCACACCCTTAACCCCCCCCCCCCCCAACTGGACACCCCCATACCCCTAGACATCCCCCACCCTCCTGGACAGCCCCCACCCTCCTGGACACCCTCCCACTCCCATGGACACCCCGTACACCCCCCCCCCCCCCCCACTCCCTTGGACAACCCTCCCACCCTCTTGGACACCCTCCCACCCCCATTGACACCCTGGACACCCCCCACCCCACCCCACCCCACTGGATAGCCCTCTCACACCCCTAGAAACCCCCCACCCCACTGAACACCCCCCCACACCCCTGGACAGCCCCCCACCCTCCTAGAAAACCCCCACCCCTGGACAGCCCCCACCCCCTGGACAGCCCCCCCTAGATAGCCCCCCACTCCCCTGGACAACCCTCCCACCCTCTTGGACACCATCCCACCCCCATGGACACCCTGGACACCCACCCCCCACTAGACCCCCCCCCACACACACACCCCTAGAAACCTCCCACTTCACTGGACACCCCCCACACCCCTGGACACCCCCCCACCCTCCTGAATAGCCCCCACCCCTGGATAGCCCACCCACCCTCCTGGACACCCCCACCCCATGGACACCCTGGACACCCCCACCTCACAAGACAACCCTCCCACACCCCTGGAAACCCCCTGGACACCCCCCACACCCCTGGACACCACCTGGACAGCCCTCCCACCCTCCTGGATAGCCCCCCACTCCCCTAGATAGCCCTCCCATCCTCCTGGACACCCTCCCACGCCCCTGGAACCCCCCCCCCCCACACACACACAAACACCTCTGGACACCCCCTAGACAGCCCTCCACTCCCCTGGACAGCCCTCCCACCCTCCTGGACACCCTCCCACCCCCATGGACACCCTGGACACCCCCCCCCACCCCACTGGACAGCCCCACCCCCCACCCCCACCCCACTGGACACCCCCACACCCCTGGACACCCCCTGAACAGCCCTCCCACCCTCCTGGACATCCCCCCACCCCCTGGACAGCCCACCCACCCTACTGGACACCCCCCCACCCCCATGGACACCTTGGACACCCCCACCCCACTGGACAACCCTCCCACACCCCTAGAACCCCCCCCCCCACCCACCCACCCACCCACCCTGGACACCCCCTACCCCCTAGTCACCCCTGGATACCCCCCCCCCCCCACCCTCCTGGACAGCCCCCCACTCCCCTAGACAACCCCCCACTCCCCTGGACAGCCCTCCCACCCTCTTGGACACCCTCCCACCCCCATGGGCACCCTGGACACCCCCACCCCACTAAACAGCCCTCACACGCCCTTGGACAACCCTCCCACTCCCCTGGACAACCCCCCCCCCCCCCCCACCCCACCCTCCCGGACACCCTCCCACCCCCATGGACACCCTAAACACCCCACCCCATTGGACAACCCTCCCACACCCCTAGAAACACCCCCACCCCACTGGACACCCCCCACACCCCTGGACACCCCCCTGTACAGCCCCCCCCCCCCCCCCACCTGGATAGCCCCCACCCCCTGGACAACCCTCCCACCCTCCTGGACACCCTCCCACACCTATGGAAACCCTGTACACCCCCCCCCCCACCCCACTAGACAGCCCTCTCACACCCCTGAAAACCCCCACCCCACTGGACACCCCCCCACACACCCCTGGATACCCCCTGGACATCCCCCACCTTCTTGGACACCCCCACACTCCCCTAGACAACCCTCCCACCTTCTTGGACACCCTCCCACCCCCATGGACACCATGGACACCCCCACCCCACTAGGCAGCTCTCCCACACCCCTGAAAACCCTCCCACCCCGCTGGATAACCTCTACACCCCTGGACACCCCTTGGACATCCCCCACCCTCCTGGAAATCCCCCACCCCCTGGACAACCCTCCCACCCTCCTAGACACCCTCCCACCCCCATGGACACCCTCGACACCCCCCCCCCCCACACACACCCACCCACCCACCCCACTGGACAACGCTCCCACACCTCTGGACCCCCCCCCCCCCCCACCCCACTAGACACCCCCACACCCCTGGATACCCCCTAGAAAGCCCCCCCACCCCTCCTGGACAGGACCCACTCCCCTGGACAGCCCTCCCACCCTCCTGGACACCCTCCCACCCCCATGGACACCCTGGACACCCCCACCCCACTGGACATCCCTCCCTCATCCCTAGAAACCCCCACCCCCACCCCACTGGACACCCCACACACCCCCACACACACCTGAACAGCCCCCCCCCCCCCCACCCTCCTCGATATCCCCCTACCCCCTGGATAGCCCCCCACCCTCATGGACCCCCCCCCCCCCCCCACACACCCCCATGGACACCCTGGACACCCCCACCCCACTGGACAACCCTCCCACACCCCTGGAAACCCCCTCACCCCCTGGACACCCCCACCCCCTAGACACCCCCACCCTCATGGACAACCCCCACTCCCCTGGACAGCCCTCTCACCCTCTTGGACACCCTCCCACCCCCATGGACACCCTGGACACCCCCCCCCCCCCACTAGACATCCCTCCCACACCCCTGAAAACCCCCACCCCACTGGACACCCCCCACACCCCTGGACACCCCCTAGACAACCCTCACTCCCCTAGACAACCCTCTCACCCTCATGGACACCCTCCCACCCCCATGGACACCCTGGACACTCCCACCCCACTGGACAACCCTCCCAGACCCCTGGAACCCCCCTCACCCCACTAGACACCCCCATACCCCTAGACAGCCCTCCCACCCTCCTGGACACCCTCCCACCCCCATGGACACCCTGGACACCCCCACCCCACTGGAAAACCCTCTCACACCCCCTGGAAGCCCCCCCCACCCCCACCCCACTGGACACCCCCCACACCCCTGAATACCCCCTGGACAACCCCCCACCCCCACCCTCCTGGACAGCCCCTACTCCCCTGGACAGCCCTCCCACCCTCCTGTACACCCTCCCACCCCCATGGACACCTTGGACATCCCCCCACCTCACTGGACAACCCCCCACACCCCTAGAAACCCCCCACCCCACTGGACCCCCCCCCCCCCCCACACACACACACTTAGACACCCCCTGGACAGCCCCCCACTCCCCTAGACAGTCCTCCCACCCTCCTGGACACCCTCCCACCCCCATGGACACCCTGGACACCCCCCACCCCACTAGATAGCCCTCCTACACACCTAGACCCCCCCTAAACACCCCCACACCCTTGGACACCCCCTGGACACCCCCCCACCCACCCACCCACCTGAACAGCCCCCACCCCCTGGACATCCCTCCCACCCACATGGACACCCTGGACACCCCCACCCCATTAGACATCCCTCCTACACCCCTGGAAACCCCCCCCCACCCCACTGGACACCCCCACACACCCCTGGACACCCCCCCCCCACTCCCTTGGACAGCCCTCCCACCCTCCTGGACACCCTCCCACCCCCATGGACACCCTGGACACCCTCGTCCCACTGGACAACCCTCCCACACCCCTGGAAACCCCCCCACCCCACTGGACACCCCCCCCCCCACACCCCTGGACACCCCCCCCCCCCAAGACCAGAATCCATACCAGAAAAACCATCAGAACTAGACCAAAACAAGAAGCAGACCAAAATTAAACATTCACATATATAACATTCAAAACTTACAATGTCAAATAAAAAAACCTAAATCCAACCTAAACGACTACCAAATACACAATTATAATGTCAATATTCAAAATTACATTTTACACTACAAACAAACTAAAATCAAATCAAACCTGTAAAATAATTTGACCATTCCGCTTGTAAGTGTTTGAAATCTTGAGCACTATAGGATTGAGGGTCATAAAATAGCTACAAAGTAAAAGGATAGTAGTTAACATATATAATGAATAAATCAAATGAAATATTATGGAAAATTTTAAAAGGAAATCTTACCAGGTCAAAGTGCACAAGTATTCCAGTTGTAATTATTTCATACATAAATCTTAACATATAATATCCACATTCGACAACGCCTTTTTGTTAATGAAAATTCTGTTTAAATGAGTGTAAATTCAAAATATAATTTTTATGTAAAACATTAAAAAGTACAAATTATAAATGGATATTTACCTTTACTTTTACATATTTGATCTTGGCACTCCTTTTATTTGTGTTTTTTCGAAAGTAGACCCATCCCCTGTTAGAAAATAATATGAATGGGGTAAATTTAAAATTCATTATAATATATACAACTATTAAGAAATTGAAACTTACTTTTCCAACATATTCTTAAAACTTTCCCGCACATCGCCATGGACAGAGCATATCTAATAAAGTGTTTTCTCCCTTGGGTAAAAAACACCTAACATCCAATGATCACTGATAAAAGAAAATTTAAGGTTGGTGGTTTTTTATGTTAAAAGATAATGAACTATTTTCTAGAGATATGTTTCATAGCTCTCACAAAAAGGCATCATCCAACACTGTGTGATTATATTATGTTCAAATCTTTCAGCAATATAAATCATTATTTGTTCCTCATCCAATGCATGTGCTTCAGGGGAAATCAAATGTGGGTCCATGAATCCATATACATCTGTCTACTCATTATTCTCACTCATGTTATAAATATACCTAATATAAAACAGACATAAGTATACATTTTTAATAAATATAACACAGGGAAAAGGTGTTAAAACTTACATGGAAAAAATTTTCACCATGTTGATGCCCAACTTATCTCTAGTAACAAGCTCCATGATATCATTTTTTAGAATCCCCACATTTATTTCATGTCCACAAACATGAGATTCCATTGGAAACTCATAATGATCCGCCAACAAATTTGAATATCTTGACAATCTGTCAAGACTACTAGAATCTGTATTTTATGTCATAGTTATTTGTCTTTGTTGTTGTCTATACAATATTTCTTTACCTTTGAAGTATTCCTGTAAAAATAAATAGAAAAATATATTAGTTTTAAAATGTTAAAACAACTTTAATAAAAAAATAGAAGATATAACATACATACTTCTATGGTAATGATTCACAGAAGTTTGGATGGCCAAATTAAAAAATGGTCGATACTATGTCCAACTATTGTCACCTCATATATAGGTAATGGTACTCGAGATGATCTATCTATAATATCTTGTACAGTGACCCTATGATGTTCTAACTCTAACTGTTGATGATGAATTGTATCTCATATACAATATACCATCCCATATGCAACTATATGATGCTGAGAATCGTCAACATATAACTCGTAATAAGTAGAAAGTTGTGGTGGAGGAGTAGGATAAAAAATGGGGTCCACAGGATGAAGTGGGGGAGTGGGAGATACTGGCAGAGTTGGAGGATAAATAATGGGGTATGTAGGGGGAGGTAGAGGAGTGGGAGTTGCAGTCTGAAATTGTCTTTGCATGTCTGCAAATATAGACTATACCAACGCTCTAATTTTGAATGTTCTTCCCCAGAGGTATGATCATTATGATCATCTCCAAAATAGTGTGGTTGATCAACTGATTGATCTATCATTATCCTTAAAATAAAAAAACAAACATTAGTTCACAAATATACAAATTCAAATACTACAATACTAATGTAAACAGAAAATGGAAAATTGAACTAAGTTACATAATAGTAAACATGGTTAATATGGTAAGCATGTTAAACAATGGTAAACATGGTAAACATGGTAGTGTAATTTTCATTCAATAAAATCAATAAATATATAAGATATTTAAAGGTAAACTATGGTAAACATGGTAAACATGGTAAACATGGTAAACACGGTAAACACGGTAGACATGGTAAACATGGTAAACATAGTAAACATGGTAAAGTAATTTTCATTCAACAAAAATAATAGATATATAATTTGCGTAATGGTAAACATGATAAACTAAACTAAACAAAATTAAAATAAACAGAAACTTCTACTTATTTGTTTTAATACGCATTTTAATAAAGAAAAAAATTACAATATCTAACATTTTATAAAAATAATAAACGTAAACCAGAAATAAACATATGTTACCTATAATATTAGGAATGTACAAATGGATTGTTTTCCCAAATTCCTTTGTCATGATTGTTCCTTATGGCACAAACCATGTCTTCAACATGCTCATCATTATGTTCTGATAATCTTTCCATGGAAGTAGATATCTCACACAAATCAGTATCATCATCAAATTAATCCTCACCAACATATTGTTTTTTTTCTTGTAAAACAACAGACCACTGCATATCTGATTGATCAACTACATAGAAAATTTGTTTTTCATGTGTTTTCATTATAAAATAATTGGTTGTGTCTTCTAATCTATTCAGATTAACAACTGTCATTCCAAATTCATCGTGTCTGACACTGTTGTTACCGATAAATCATTTGCAGTTAAAAACGGGAACTTTAATTTTAAAGTAATCAACCTCCCAAATTTCTTCAATGACTCTATAATATGAAATTGATGTAGAAATTGGGTTTTTGTCTTTAAAAATCGAAAAATGCATTACTTCTATAAACACCAATACTCCACTATTCTGAACTACACTTATGTTGTCCTGAGCTTTCGTATGAAATTTATAGCCATTAATATCATAACTGGACCATGTTATCACATTTAAACATGGACCACCCACTAACTGTCACGACCCATCCTCGGGGTCCGTGTCGTGACTACCCCAAGCCCGCCTTCCATAGGCCAGGGGCTAGCGACTATAACCAAAGGCGAAAATCCCGATAACTGGGAAGGCATTGCCTTTATAAAAGTAAACAAAACACCACAGAGTACAAGTGGAAAAAAAACACTAAGTACAAAAGAAAGTGCTGAAAAGTAAATGGGCCAGAATACAAACCCAACTGAAAGTGCAGCTACAACTGAACGAAAGTACAACAGAAAAAGACAAACAGCTGGAAGAATGAAGCAGCTCCTGGGTCGTCCTCCTCGGATCCTACCTGAAGGGTAGGTACAGATAGCACAGCTCCTAGATCGTCCGCCACGGATCCTACCAGAAGGGTAGGTACAGATAGCCCCCTCAATGCTCTCGCCCGTCAACCTCCTCTATGTGTCGTCTCACTGTGAATTCCTCCTCCAGATACTGACTCGTCGTGTAGTCCACCTCCGGGTACTGACTCGTCGTGTAGACCACCTCCGGGTACTGACTCGTCATGTAGTCCACCTCCGGGAACCGTCCAGTCCTCGAACACTCGGCCTCTGTCAGCACTGTCCGTCGTCTGCAACCAACACAATGAGGTGCGGGCATAGCCCATGCAGGGGTGAGTATAACGATACTCAGTAGGGACCCCGAGACCCTCAAGGTCTCACTAAAACCAACAAGGATAACCACAAAGAGGATCTCAACAGATAACCTCTACTAAGGTATATGCCCATACATATACCTAAGTTATCAAGTAACCCATCTCAATCATGAGGAAACAGAAGGATCATGAAATCAACGGATAACTACTACCCAGTTATATGCCCATACATATACCTAAGTTATCAAGTGACCCATCTCAATCATGAGGTAAACACAAAGGTCAAAAGTCTCAGCTCAAACCAGGATTTTCATTATCGAAACCGTAACTGCTGAAGAGTCTCGTCTCTGGAGTGTAAAGTGGTCCTGTCACGACTCTGAGGTACTTCTCACTAACTGAAGACTGCTGAGGTACTCCTCCTATCGAGTACTGCGGGTTTGCAGCAAACTACCGGGTGCTCCGTCCGCTGTGGGTCAGTCGCCAAATACCGGGCGCTCCCCCTAATAGCCTACAGAGGTACTCCTCCCGTCGAGTACCACGGGTCTGCAGCCAACTACCAGGCGCTTCGTCCGCCGTGGGTCTGTCGCCAAATACCGGGTGCTCCGTCCACTGGGCTAGTCGACTCACTCCAAGTCGAGTCGGTCAAGCAGTCGTCAGGTCTCAGCCGGCTACACGGTCTCCGTACTCCGTACGCTCGTCTCCGGGAGGGTCCGCTCCTCGAGCTACAGGTCGATACTCCAAGTATCACAAAGTCCCACAAAGAATTAACTTAAAGGACCGCCTCGTCATAGGGGTCTCAACGCAACAGACAGCGCGTCAATCGGACGCTCGGTCTGTGAGTTACTAGCCTTTTCATCCCCGGGGCCCGGTTGGTTTCGTGTACGAACCAAATCGGCCGTATCTCAACTATACCCCGAACTCTCATAGGGTATACTCCTAGGGACTGTTTCTCAATTAGATCACCAACGCCGCTGACGGTTCTTCAAACGGTCATCCGGTCTGAAAGATATCAGCTTTTCCGTTCCAGGGGCCCGGTTGGGTTTCAGGTGCAATCCAACCCGGCCACTATCCAACTGCATCCAAAACTTGGGAGAAGTATGCCAAAAGTTTCGTCTCATCAAGAGGAATTCAATGAGACAGACGGTGCGTCAATCGGACGCTCGGTCTGTGAGTTATTGGCTTTTTCGTTCCAGGGGCCCGGTTGGTTTCGTGAGCGAACCAACCCGACCGCACTCTGACAGCATCCAAACCTCGAGCAGAGTAAGCCAAAAGATCCGTCTCACTTAGAGGATTCCATCAAAGTCGACGGCACGTCATTCGGACGTCCGGAACTCAAGTTACGAGCGTTTCCGCTCCGAGGGCCCGGTTGGTTTCGTGTACGAACCAACCCGGCCGAACCCAAAGTTCTCCGAAAGCTTGAGTGTAATATACCGAAACGGACTTCTCGATCCAAGGATCGCGTTGCCGCTGACGGTGCGTCAATCGTAGGTCTACAGCTCAAGATATGGGCATTTTGACCGAAAGTGGTCCGAAAACGGGGGGTCTGGGCCCGGGCCGACCCGGCCCGACCCCCCCTGGGGCGACCCGAACCGGGTCGACCCGACCTGGGTCCGACCCGGCTGGGCCCGGCCCAGCCCGGCCGGCCGGCCGCGGCCGGGCGGTCACCGCGGAGCAACGGGGGTGCGCGCAGCCCCCCCCCCCCCTTCGCCGCTGATTGACGCCACCAGCAACCACCGCCGGCAACTTCCGGCGCCGCCGCGCCGGCGTGGCGCGCCGCCGCCGCCTTCCACGGACCACCGGACGCGCTCCGGTGGTCCGTTTCTCCTACTGTCTTCGCCTATGGTCCCCCCGGGACCCCACCTTCACTGCGAAGGGATTCAAACACCAAAACGGCCTGCTTCGTCGTCGCCCATCAATCCGCACGTCAAAACGATTATCATCGTCTTTGTAGTTTTCCAGCGCGACCCGATGGCGTCGCGCCCCTTCACCGCGGTCCGACTCCAACCGCGGTTCTTTGGTTTTCTTCAACGCGGCGCGACGACGTCGCGTTCTTAAACTTCTTTCCACGGCGTGGCGCGATGGCGCCGCGCATTTCCTTCTGCAAGAATCCGCGTGGTGTGACGGCACCACGCCTTCCCGTACCAACCACAAAGGAACCATCACGAAAAAAAGGAGGAGGGTCGGCCGTGTTTGTGCGGTCTGACCCCCTCGCGTTATTCGATAACAAATGGTTTAAATCCACGAAGATCGTCAAGTTGGTAATCACAATCAAATAAATAAATAAAACCCCTACATCGATCCACATGTACGAATGATCCGCGGATCAACCCGGAATTGGTTGGTCCGCGCTCGTCGTTCTTTTCTCAAAAGGTAAGAGAATACCAAAATAAAATCTCAACCCACAACATAATCTTCGCGGATCAAATTAATGTTTATTTGATCCGCGTTCTTTGATTTAGAAGGAAGTAGCATGGGGTTCATTAATATTTCAAAAACAATTCCCTACCTCGAGGTTGCTCGAACGGAGGTTTGACGAATGAGGATTCATTGCGGGTAGAGATGACGTTGCGGAAGAACCGTTGCAGAAAGAAACGTCGCGTCGTAGATCGGTGTCGCGGAGTCGGTCTTCGAGGACTCGGCGTTCTTCGACGGAGTTCGATGCGTTCTTCGCGTTCCTCGTGTTCTTCGTCGAAGAGGATGAAAAACTCTAGCTTTCCTTAGCTTTTCTCCCCAAAACCTCTTAAGCAACAAAGGTTCTAACCCATAAAATAAGTTCCCAACTTATTTTATTAACACAACAAAACCTTTGAATTTCAAGAGTTTAAAATTTGAAAAACCACAGTTAACTCACCCATTAATAACTTAAGTTATCTTAATTTATGGTGAGTTGAGAGGAGTTGAAGAGTTGAAGAATATGAAGGGGTGGGGTTCTTGTGGGCCCCACCTCATTCATAACCTACAAAGGGAAGTTGGGTAGTTTCCCAACTTCCTTCCAAAGGATAAAAACACTTGAGTAAAATAAAAATTGTTGTTAAATTTTTATTTTTAACTTCCACAATTTTTATCAACATCTCTCGTGTAAACGCAACTCCGGAACAGGAGTTCCTAAGCAATTACTGGCGCTACGGTTCCATCGGTGCCCTCAGAATTTGATTCCGAGTGCCGGTTCAAAAGTTAGAAATTCCCGCTCATTCGTTCACTGAACGTACCCGAGCCAAACTTCGGAAAATGATTCTGGGCACACCGGGCCTCAGAATCAGGCACCGTCAGAAACTGCGTTCTTGTAAAATTCCAAAGAAAATTAAGAAAAAAATTTCCTTGAAATTTCCGGGTCTTTAAATTACTCCCACCATAGTACTTTACGTCCCCGTAAAGCTTCAACACAAACTAGGGTCACAAAAGCGGTACAGAGCACACATCTGAGCCTTCTGCTCCCATGTGCTCACCCGGAGGTTCCCGTACTGCCAGAGAAAGTGCACCCGAGGAATCTATCGTCCTCGTAGGATCCGCTCCTGTCGATCCTTGATCCCCACTAGAACCTCTGTGGAAGTAACCCCATCACCATTGTCCTGCTCCTCATGGTCGATGATATGCAAAGGGTCGATCATGTATCTCCTCAGTTGAGATACCTGGAAAACGTCGTGCACCTAGTGCAACTGAGGTGGATGGGTCAAGTGGTAAACCACCACGCCTACCCAGCTGAGGACCTAGAAAGGTCCGTTGAACCTTGGAGATAACTTTCCTCTCTGACCTCATCTCCTGTAAACCTCGTCAAGGTGAGACTCGTATAAGGATGAGATCATCATCCTCGAACTCTAGAGGCCTCCAATTCCTGTCAGCATAAGGCTTCTGTCGGCCATGTGTTGTCTTCATCCGCTCTTGGATGACCTGGACCTTCTCTAGTCTCACAAGAGCTGCTATGATTTCTTCTTTGCCGATAAGAGAAATCCGGTCTCATCCCCTGGATGAACCACATTCATTGCCTAATATAGTCAATCCTGACATGAATGATGCATTCATGCCATGGATGACGTCGTAAGGCCTCGACGTAACTACCAAGAGATCCAACTGTCACTCTTGCCTCCAAGGGTCAAGTCACACTGTCGGTATCAGTGTGAGGTCACTAGGTCTCCTCCAGTAGAAATCTCGAAAGTGAGGGTCAAGTCAACAGTCTTAACCGGGACCACTCAGTATCAACCAAACAAAAAGGACAGGGAAGCAAACAAGATAAGTGTCTTTTTATTATTGCAGATCATAGTACAAAGACACTAATATAACAGCAACATGGAACTAGAAGTACAAGGGACGTATCCACTAGTTCTGCTCCTATCCACCTGCTCTCGGTGCTCTACTGCCTTGTCCACTGCTCAGTTGTGGCTCAAGCACTCGTCGCTGCTTCTACTTCAGTGGCTCCTCCAATGCCTGCAGATCAACTATACGAGGAGTCGGACAGTCACGTGCCAGGTGACCCTTTCTGCCACATTCATAACACTTCCTGCTCCTCGTACGGCTGGCTCTGACCCTCTTGGACCTCTGCATCATCTGTCTACTACCCATAGATGAATCAGCTACTGATCAAAAATCGTGCGGCAAAGGCAGAAGCTCCTGTACACGCTCGGGGTGTAGAGATACTGGCACAAACTCCACCCTGAAGAAGGTCTCGAAGTCTTCCCATACGAAGGTCATCCCGTCGCAAAACTGGAACAAGTGGCTCCACCACCTTCCTGCTGCTGCCTGAAGGAGGCTGGCAGCAAAGATCACCATGAAGTCTTCTGGCATCCCCACTAGCCTGAAGACTCTCACCACAGCCTCCATCCAATCCTCAGCCGCCTGCGGGTCCGTCTCCCCCCGGAACCTGGGTGGCCTCTGGCGCTGGAACTCGTGCAGCGCACTCAAGTGGCGTGCATCGCCTACTACTGGGGCTAGTGGCATCAGTGGCCCAACATATGGTAGTACCGCTGGTGCCTCCGCTGGTGCCTCGACTACAAGAGGGCCCTGTACCGAAGCCTCGTCGCTCGGCAGGCTGTCAGTACGCACATCCCTATGGGCTCTAGCTGGTCATCCGAGAAAAGGCATCCTCAAAGAAACAACGTGACACGGTCAAACAATTATACCTGGTGAGCTGACCTGGTTTGAGATGATATTTAAATAAAACTTCTGGAAACACACACGCAATCAGTGTTTTCGTGCACAAAGTCGGAAATCAGTTGTCAGAGTCCTGGTGTATGGATACGTTGGCCGCCCGCACCAACACTGGACTCCCTGAACTGAAAACCACACTCGGTACTCTTAACACTATTGCTTCACAGAAAGAAAATATCAGAGTTATAAGTTCTGCGGTAGAACCGACTCCTCTGATACCAATTTGTCACGACCCGTCCTCGGGGCCCGTGCTGTGACTACCCCAAGCCCGCCTTCCATAGGCCAGGGGATGACGACTAGAACCAAAGGAAAAAATCCCGATAACTGGGAAGGCATTGGCTTTATAAAAGTAAACAAAACACCACATAGTACAAGCGGAAGCAAAACACTAAGTACAAAAGAAAGTGATGAAAAGTAAATGGGCCAGAATACAAACCCAACTGAAAGTGCAGCTTCAACTGAACGAAAGTACAATAGAAAAAGACAAACAGCTGGAAGAAGGAAGCAGCTCCTGGGTCGTCCTCCTCGGATCCTACCTGAAGGGTAGGTACAGATAGCGCAGCTCCTGGATCATCCGCCACGGATCCTACCTGAAGGGTAGGTAAAGATAGCCTCCTCAATGCTCTAGCCCGTCAACCTCCTCTGTGTGTCGTCTCGCCGTGAAGTCCTCCTCCAGATACTGACTCATCGTGTAGTCCACCTCCGGGTACTGACTCGTCGTGTAGACCACCTCCGGGTACTGACTCGTCGTGAAGTCCACCACCGGAAACCATCCAGTCCTCGAACACTCAGCCTCTGTCAGCACTGCCCGTCGTCTGCAACCAACACAACGAGGTGCGGGCATAGCCCGTGCAGGGGTGAGTATAACGATACTCAGTAGGGACCCCGAGACCCTCAAGGTCTCACTAAAACCAACAAGGATAACCACAAAGAGGATCTCAACAGATAACCTCTACTTAGGTATATGCCCATACATATACCTAAGTTATCAAGTAACTCATCTCAATCATGAGGAAACACAAGGATCATGAAATTAACGGATAACCACTACCCAGGTATATGCCCATACATATACCGAAGTTATCAAGTGACCCATCTCAATCATGAGGTAAACACAAAGGTCAAAAGTCTCAGCTCAAACCAGGATTTTCATTATCGAAACCGTAACTGCTGAAGAGTCCCGTCTCTGGAGTGTACAGTGGTCCTGTCACGACTCCGAGGTACTGCTCACTAACCGAAGACTGCTGAGGTACTCCTCCTGTCGAGTACTGCGGGTTTGTGGCCAACTACCGGGCGCTCCGTCCGCTGTGGGTCAGTCACCAAATATCGGGCGCTCCCCCTAATAGCCTACAGAGGTACTCCTCCCGTCGAGTACCGTGGGTCTGCAGCCAACTACCGGGCGCTCCGTCCGTCGTGGGTCTGTCGCCAAATACCGGGCACTCCGTCCACTAGGCTAGTCGACTCACTCTAAGTCGAGTCGGTCAAGCAGTCGTCAGGTCTCAGCCGGCTACACGGTCTTCGTACACCGTACGCTCGTCTCTGGGAGGGTCCGCTCCTAGAGCTACAGGTCGATACTCCAAGTATCACAAAGTCCCACGAAGAAGTAACTCAAAGTACCGCCTCGTCATAGGGGTCTCAACGCAACAAACGGCGCGTCAATCAGACGCTCGGTCTGTGAGTTACTAGCCTTTTCGTCCCCGGGGCCCGGTTGGTTTCGTGTACGAACCAAACCGGCCGTATCTCAACTGTACCCCGAACTCTCATAGGGTATACTCATAGGGACCGTTTCTCAATTAGATCACCAACGCTGCTGACGGTTCGTCAAACGGTCGTCTGGTCTGAAAGATATCAGCTTTTCCGTTCCAGGGGCCCGGTTGAGTTTTGGGTGCAATCCAACCCGGCCACTATCCAACTGCATCCAAAACACGGGCGAAGTATGCCAAAAGTTCTGTCTCATCAAGAGGAATTCAACGAGATAGACGGTGCGTCAATCGGACGCTCGGTCTGTGAGTTATTGGCTTTTTTCGTTCCAGGGGCCCGGTTGGTTTCGTGAGCGAACCAACCCGACCGCAATCCAACGACATCCAAACCTCGAGCGGAGTAAGCCAAAATATCCGTCTCACTTAGAGGATTCCATCAAAGTCGACGGCACGTCATTCGGACATCCAGAACTCAAGTTACAAGCGTTTCCGCTCCGAGGGCCCGGTTGGTTTCGTGTACGAACCAACCCGGCAGAACCCAAAGTTCTCCGAAACCTTGAGTGTAATATACCTAAACGATCGTCTCGATCCAAGGATCGCGTTGCTGCTGACAGTGCATCAAGCGGAGGTCTACAGCTCAAGATATGGGTATTTGACCAAAAGTGGTCCGAAAACGGGGGGTTTGGGCCCGGGCCGACCCCCCCTGGGTCGGCCCGAACCGGGTCAACCCGGTCCGACCCGGCTGGGCCCGGCCCGACCCGACCGTCCGGCCGCGGCCGGGCGGTCACCGCGGAGCGGCGGAGGCGCCCCCCCCCCCCCCCCCTTCGCCGCTGATTGACGCCGCCGGCAACTTCCGGTGGCGCGCCGCCGCCACCTTCCGCGGACCACCGGATGCGCTCCGGTGGTCCTTTTCTCCTGCCGTCTTCACCTATGGTCCCCCCGGGACCCCACCTTCACTGCGAAGGGATTCAAACGCCAAAACGGTCTGCTTCGTCGTCGCCCATCAATCCGCACGTCAAAACGATTAGCGTCGTCTTTGTAGTTTTCCAGCGCGACCCGATGGCGTCGCGCCCCTTCGCCGCGGTCCGACTCCGACCGCGGTTCTTTGGTTTTCTTCGACGCGAAGCGACGGCGTCGCGTTCTTAAACTTATTTCCACGGCGCGGCGCGACGGCGCCACGCATTTCCTTCTGCAAGAATCCGCGTGGTGCGACGGCACCACGCCTTCCCGTACCAACCACAAAGGAACCATCACGAAAAAAAAGAGGAGGGTCGGCCGTGTTTTTGCGGTCCGACCCCCTCGCGTTATTCGATAACAAATGGTTTAAATCCACGAAGATCGTCAAGTTGGTAATCACGATCAAATAAATAAATAAAACCCCTACATCGATCCACATGTATGAACGATCCGCGGATCAACCCGAAATTGGTTGGTCCGCGCTCGTCGTTATTTTCTCAAAAGGTAAGAGAATACCAAAATGAAATCTCAACCCACAACATAATCTTTGCGGATCAAATTAATGTTTATTTGATCCGCGTTCTTTGATTTAGAAGGAAGTAGCATGGGGTTCATTAATATTTCAAAAACAATTCCCTAACTTGAGGTTGCTCGAACGGAGGTTCAAAAAATGAGGATTCGTCACGGGTAGAGATGACGTTGCGGAAGAACCGTTGCGGAAAGAAACGTCGCGTCGTAGATCGGTGTCGCGAAGTCGGTCTTCGAGGACTCGGCGTTCTTCGACGGAGTTCGATGCGTTCTTCGCGTTCATCGTGTTCTTCATCGAAGAGGATGAAAAACTCTAGCTTTCCTTATCTTTTCTCCCCAAAACCTCTCAAGCAACAAAGGTTCTAACCCATAAAATAAGTTCCCAACTTATTTTATTAACACACCAAAACCTTTGAATTTCAAGAGTTTAAAATTTGAAAAACCACACTTAACTCACCCATTAATAACTTAAGTTATCTTAATTTATGGTGAGTTGAGAGGAGTTGAAGAGTTGAAGAATATGAAGGGGTGGGGTTCGTGTGGGCCCCACCTCCTTCATAACCTACAAAGGGAAGTTGGGTAGTTACCCAACTTCCTTCCAAAGGATAAAAACACTTGAGTAAAATAAAAATTGTTGTTAAATTTTTATTTTTAACTTCCACAATTTTTATCAACATCTCTCGTGTAAACGCAACTCCGGAACAGGAGTTCCTAAGCAATTACTGGCGCTATGGTTTCATCGGTGCCCTCAAAATTTGATTCTGAGCACCGGTTCAAAAGTTAGAAATTTCCGCTCGTTCGTTCACTGAACGTACCCGAGCCAAACTTCGGAAAATGATTCCGGGCACACCGGGCCTCAGAATCAGGCGCCGTCAGAAAATGTGTTCTTGTAAAATTCCAAAGAAAATTAAGAAAAAAATTTCCTTGAAATTTCCGGGTCTTTACACTAACCATATTAATGTTTTTGATATATCTGATCTACCAAGCAAGGTCTTTTTAAACCATAACAAAAATGTTTTGTTGTGCTCATTCAAAATCCACATTTCTTTCTTCTTTGGATGAATTTGTTTCAACTCATTAATATGCAATGTGATATATGGTTGAGCATCAAATATGTTATTCAAGATGTATAATTCTAACTTATTCATTTTTTTAGCTAACAACAATTTGACTTTCAAGCCATGAATCCCCTTTCCCTCATTATTAACTCGTTCATGGTGAGATGGAGGCAAACCTATGTGTTCCACTGCAGCCAAGTAGCTCATACAAAACTACGCAACCTCCTCATAAATATACTTTTCAATAATGGAGGCTTCAATTGGATATGGATTCTTAACATACCCCTTCAATATTTTCATATACCTTTCAAAAGGATACATCCAACGAAGATATACAGGTCCACAAAGCTTTATTTCTCGAACCATATGAATCATTAAATGCACCATTATATCAAAAAAAATAGAGGAAAATACATTTCCAATTGAAAAAGTATAGAAATTTCATCCTTTTCCAAAATGTTCAAATCATTCACAACAGTCACCTTATTAAAAATTGAATTGAAAAAATAACATAACTTCATTATAGTCTTTCTAACATGGATGGGCAATATTCCCCGCAATGAAACTGGTTGAAGTTGTTGCATCATGACGTGACAATCATGATATTTCATACCTATCAACTTCAAATCCTTCAAAGAGACAATTTTTTTACATTTGAAGAATAACTTTGATGCACTTTGATATCATGAAGACACTGAAAAAAGCTAATTTTCTTCCTCTTAGATAATGTATGAAAAGCTCGGGGAAGAAATGTTTGTCTTCCATTAAGAGTGGGAGCTAACTCCAAACGTATTCCCATTGATAGTAAGTCTAATCTTACATTAAATACATTTTTTGTCTTTCCTTTAATATCTATCAATATTCCAATTAAACTGTCGCAGATATTCATCTCCACATGCATGACATCAATATTATGTTTTCACTTCATGATATCTCCAATATGGTAGCTCAAAAAATATTGACCTTTTCTTCCAAATATGTCTATCATTACCAGATTTCTATGTCTTTACCAATGTCACATCAAGGTTTTCCACCCTCTCAAAATACTCATTAGGGGATAAAGGTTTTGGATCAATATCAAAAAAATTTGAGTGAGCCATTGAATGCCTTTTTTAGTCTCTATAAGAGTGATCCATAGGCAAAAACTTTCGATGACCCATGTACACTATTTTCCTCCCATGATGCAATTGACAATATGAAGTCTGTTGTTCACAAATTGGACATGCTTTATGACCCTTAACACTATATCCAGACAAATTTTCATATGCTATAAAGTCATTTATAGTGAACATAAGCACTACATGCAGTTGAAAATATTCCATTTTATAAGAATCATACACCCTAATACTCTCCTCCCATAAAATTTTCAAATCATCAATCATTGGTGGTAAGAAAACATCAATATTATTTCCAAGTTGCTTCGGACCAGAGATCATTATACTCAACATGACATATTTGAGCTTCATACAAACTTCAGGAGATAGGTTGTAAATTACCAATAAAATAGGCCATGAACTATGTGTGCTACTGAGGGTTCGGTATGGATTCATTCCATCTGTGCACAACCCTAGTCTGAGATTTCTAATTTCATTTCCAAATGTAGGATAATGCTCATCAATTTTCTTTCATTGTGGACAATCAGTTGGATGACGTATTTTTCCATCACATATCTGCTCATCAGCATGCCATCTTAACCATTTTGCATCATGTGAATTAGAAAATAAACATTTCAAATGATGAATTATAGGAAGATACCAAAATACCTTGGAAGGGATCTTCGTAATCTCTACATCAGCCTGTGATTTTTATTTCAACTTATACCGTGATGTCCCACATTTAGGACACTCTGACAGAAATTCATATTTCTTCCTATATATCATACATTCATTTGAAAAGGTATGTATTTTCTTGTATCCCAATCCCATCGGCCATAATATTTTCTTGGCCTTATAATGTGAATCTAGAAGATTGTTGTCTTTTGGAAGAATTTCTTTCAACAATTATAGCAGCTCTGTAAAACTTTTTTCACTCCATCCATGTTTTTCCTTCAGGTTAATCAATCTTAACACTGCCGAAAAAACCGTAAAATTCATACAACCAGGATACAATGGTTTTTCAGCATCGCAATATAGATGTGAAACTATTAGTTCTATCTCAATTTGTTCTGCTGCAATATCACAGATCATTTCTTCAATTCCATCGGATTTATCATCTTGAAAATCATCATCATCAGTAGATCTAACATTTTGTCTAGTTTC
The DNA here is from genome assembly GCA_963277665.1 of Viscum album. Classification (NCBI taxonomy): domain Eukaryota; kingdom Viridiplantae; phylum Streptophyta; class Magnoliopsida; order Santalales; family Viscaceae; genus Viscum; species Viscum album. Next base: position 1,082,184,964 of record OY728137.1, on the reverse strand, counting down.
ACCATGCCAAATACAAGGTCTGTAACTCAGATTAAAACCATGACAAATCAAATGATCTTTGATCTATCTACTTTTCAACTTCTTCATATTTAAACATTTCAGGTATGGACAGAAAAAAATGTCACTGGTTGGAACATTTCGTTTAGCAAATTCCAAAAAGGCATCAACACCTTCCTCATATTCATTACTCATTTGATGTGCTATAATCCAACTTCGACTCATTATTACCTATAAAAAATATCAAAATTATACATCTTTTTTAGATAATACAAATATATATTTATATGAAAAATATCATAATTTTAATGTAAAACAATTTTAAAATATAAAACAAATCTATGCGTATTTGAAAAAAAATATGCATGAAAATGATTTTAAAAAGAAAATATAGTAAAATATAACAGTTTTAAATTCATCTTGGATCCTTTCTTCTTAAGGTACGCAAAGAATACATCCTGGTGCAACTGGATACCAAATTTACTCTTCCGTAAAAAAGAAATATGAAGTGTAAATATTAAAATATGTATACATTCACTACTAAAAATTACACATATCCCAACAATTTGAAACCATTGGGATAGCCCCTGAAACCATTGGGATAGAATACCCCAATGGTTTCACACACCGTTGGCATGATGGTCGTTACAATAGACCTATACCAACGATTCTACAGGAACCGTTGGTATAGACTACCTGAATTTAAAATATTCCAATGGTTTCAATGAAACTGTTGGGATATATATATACCAAGGGGGTGTCCAAGGGGGTAGGGGCTGTCCAAGGGGATGGTGGGGGTTGTCCAAGGGGGTAGGGGCTGTCCACGGGGTAGGGGCTGTCCAGGGTGTCCAAGGGGGTATGGGTGTCCAGGGGGTCGGGGTTGTCCCTATGCATTTCATTTAAATAAAAGATTCATTTGCTGGTAGTTTTAAATACATGAAAATAAACATATTTTTTATAAAAATAATCCTCATGAAAACATTTAAAACCAAGCATTCAATTTTACCAAAGAGACACACCACAATTAGGGAGCATAATCAATGATGACATAATGAGGGCAATGGGTAAGCAGTATTCAAGTAACCATACCAGATGAGGCACCTAGATTAATGGTCCCTAATATCATTTTAATTAGCATATGTCTATTACCTAGATTTTGCTTCAGATTGGAGATGGGTGGAGATTTTGATTGGGATTTTGATGAAGTGACCGTTTAATTGGTAGTTTGTGAGATCTTGATGACTTGGATTTTGCTGCAGGTGATTTAGTCCAGGATAATGGGACCTAATGTGTAGGGTCAATTAGCCAGAGTATAATCTTAAACTAGTGCAGCAAGCATTCTCGAATAATCCACTACCAATTCTAGGTTACCATGTTATGTCTAAAATGGGGGTGATCCGAGGAGTATCAAACAATCAACCATATATAAAGAATAAGCACAAGACACACATAAGCCACACAGCCACATAAATCACCCTAGAACACCACTCCAAGGAAGTCTCCTTGCCTTAGGGCCAACAACGCACAATGGAAGTCCCATACCAAGGACATTCCCATTCCTTTTAATAATCATAAGGCAAGAGACACATTCCAAGGAGAGTTTCCAAAGAAAACCCACTTTCTAAAAGTGCCAACCGGGCCACACCCATTCTTTTAAAAGAAAAACGTTTTCAAAATTATCCAAACACACCATTTAGGAATCCATGAAATATTTGAAACACGTTTGAAAAGGCACAACATCATTTGGAAATCATAAACTGCTTATAAGGGCCAACTAGGCTTTTAATCAAACACTTATTGTGCAGGGCTGTGTAAAATAATTCCACAAAAATTAATTCAATGGGAATGTAACTTGATTTAATTAAAGTAATATTTCAAAAAATTATATATTTTTAACAAGCATCAAATCAAGGTATAAACATCAAGAAATCAATGATTCTTAAATTTAAGGCTAACACATAAGGAAACCTACCTCAATCCAAGATGCCTTTAATGATGACCACTTAAAATGGCTTCAAGAAGGTCCAAATGAGCAAGGAATACCAAGAAGAACTGTAACAAGAAAAAACTCTAAATTTAGAAACAAAGAAACAAGAACCCTAGACCAAAGGAACCAATGAAGAAGAATGACCAAAAAGAAAAAGGAAGAAGGAAGAAGAGGGAGAAGGAGGGTATTATACAGAAAAAATCACCCCCAAACTTGTAGAAACCACTTGGAATCACCATTGGAAAGAGGTGAGAGGCATGGAGAAGAGGAGGAGGACACTTCTAGGGTTTCATGTTCCAAATGGGGTAGAAAGAGGCGTTTTGGTGTTAAAATTGGATAGGGGAAATGATAAAAAATACATTTTTAAAGAACTCGGGCACTGCGCACGGTTAGGTTGCACCCCCCACCCCCTCTGAAAACCCCCACCCCCCTGGACACCCACACCCCCTAGATACCCCTACCCCCTTGGACAACCCACTCACCCCCTGGACACCACCCTTACCCCTGGACACCCTCACCCCCCTGGACACCACCCCCCACCGCCTACCCACTTGGACACCCCCCTGAAAACCCCCCTCACCCCCCTGGACACCACCCCCACCCCTACCCCATTGGACACCCCCCTGGACACCCCCACACCCCCCTGAACACCCACAACCCTTGGACAACCCCATCACCCCCTAGACCCCCCACCCCCTGGACACCCACACCCCCTTGGAAAGCACCCTCACCCCCCTTGACACCACCCCCACCCCCTTGGACACCCCATGGACACCACCACCCCCTTGGACAGCCCCCACCCCCTTGACAGCCCCCAACCCCTATAGATATCTCCACCCCCTTGGAAAGCCCCCTCACCCCCCTGGACACCACCCCCACCCCCTTGGACACCTCCTGGACACCTCCACCCCCTTGGACACCCCCTAGACACCACCACCCCCTTGGACAGCCCCCCTGGACATCCCCCCAAACCCTCTGGACAGCCCCCCTGTCACATACATGACATATTTTGAAGTTAAATTTCATTTATTTTCCTTTCATTCCTTGTTTTGGATGGTTTCCAAAGGTTTTATGGAGAAATAGATGAGTTTTCATGAATTGGGTCAAACGTGAGCCCAATTCCAGATTTAAAAATAAATTTTGTTTCCTTTATAACCTTTTCATTTTTTAATATTTTTCCTTCATTCCAATTCCTAAATGGTCTCATCTGACCTATTAACACCAAAATATAAATTTTGAGCCTTTATAAATCCATAATCATGGTGGATATGGGTTTTTATTTAAGATATTGGGCCTGCCCGAAGGCCCATTTCCTGCATTAAAAATAAATTTTAAATATTTTATATCTCCTTCACTATTTGCGTTTTTTCGAGGATTCCACCTCCCACTCGACCCTAATAAACCCAGGAGTGCTCCCATTGCTGTCCCCCCCTCCTTGGAGCTCTTTGAAATCGCGAATCAGGGTTGATCTTCATAGGGTGTCTCAAATCGGCCAGAATTGAAGAGGTAATTTCATCCCTTTTTAACTCTCTAAATTATTACTCTTTTCCCTCCATTCCAATTTCCAAATTACCTACTATATCTTGTTCTAAGAATCCCTGAATTTTGGCTGTTTTAAATTTCAGCAACTATTGTTTTTGGAGTGATTAATTCAGGATACTTCAAGTAGGTGAGTCTATTTCTTTCCTCTTTCAAATTGCTTAGGGTTTCTTCCCTAATTCTTGAATTATAAAAAAATTCCAGAAGTTAGGGTTCATGCATATGTTCTAAAGTACTGTATTTTGGGTGAAACATTGAGGTTTTAGGTTTCTTTTAACTTCCTTGAGGTGCGGCGGTCATGCGGTTGATGTTTCACCCCAATATTTGAGGGTTTCGACACATTCGGTAGGTGATTCCGTGGATAACCATTTAATGATGAGTTAGTTTGCTTGATTAAATAATTTTAAATGTTCCTTATGTGCTGTTCATTATGAGAAAACCATTTTTGGTAGCAATAGTAAAGCATTTGTTTTTAAAGTTACATTTTTGCTTGAAGTGTGTATTTTTTTTAAATGTATTTCATGTGTTATCTTTTGTGGTAGTATTGTAAAATGTAGAAGTGGTTTATTAGTTGTTGAAAGGGGCTTCCAATTGTGGTTGGGAAATGATATAGTTCCATGTGGGCCTAAAAAGGGGGTGTATTTGAATGGTTTTATTTGTATAACCTTGTTATACTCCTTGAAAGTGTTTTATGGATTTGTGTGTTCTCATGGGTATCTTTTGTGATATTATTCAAGGTGATTATATAACATTTGAAAGTTGATTATTACATGTTTATTGGGCAACCAATTATGTTTTGGTAGGGTCTTGGTGTGATTTTGGCTTAAAAAGAGGTCTTTGAAATGGATTTTATGTGCAAAGTTTTGGTATACTCTTTATAATTGTTTTTTGAATGTTTTGAATGGTTTATTGGGTTGTGTAATAGGTGAAACTATATCAGCAAACTGTTTTGGTAGGAGTATATTTTTAAAAGGTCCATTTCATTTTTGAAAATGTTGTTATGTGATATTTATCATCCTGGAAATATTTTATTAAATTTTTTGAACGAGATATTGAGGAGTGAAAGTGATGTGAAAGTGATGTGGAGTGTTTTGTGTGAGTGTGATGTGAAAAATTGAATTTTTGATTATGAAAGAAGTGTTATATTCCATGTGTGTGGGCTGTTATATGAGTTTAAATATCTTATAATTTTTTTATAAAATTGTTTAATGTTTTTTTGGAAGTTTTGAAGAAATGTGAAACGTGTTGTGGGCTATTTTGGTGTGATTCGGGTTTCAAAATCATTTTGAATGAAAAATGGATTTTTGTGACTTGTGTGGTATAAATATGGGCTGTTTGGTGAATTTGTGATGTGGAAATGATATTTTCATGTTCAATGTATATTTCTTGACTTGTTGAACTTGTTTGAGCACAAGGGGAAAACCTGGGTATCTAGGTGGGTGGACGTGTACTAGTATGCTAGTGAAACCGTGGGGGTTGGCCTCAGTTTCACTTAGCAAGATTGAAACTTACAACTCTAACTAAACTATGATGATAATTATTGGGGACCACTAGGTTATGGGTATGTTCCCTACTAGTGGCTCGTGCACGAGAATGGATATTTGTGATGGTTACTCTCACCGAGATACGAGGTACCTGGGACCCACAGCTAGCTAGTGCCTAGGGGTTACTTCCTATTTCTTGTGCTCATTATTTACTTTGTACTAACCGTCGGCATACGGTATAGTTGGCTGGAAAATTCAGTAGTGTTGACATTATTTTTAAAAGTGTTGATTCTTAATGATAGCCCACTTGAAAACTATTTTTATTCAAAGTTGCATCTTTTAGAAATTGTAACTAGCTTTTCATGTTTTTGAAAACTTTCATGCTTTTCGTCTTTAAATGTTTATCACATGGAATCTCTTAGTGGTGTTATCCTACTGGGCATTGGCTCACACCCTACTTACACCCTTGGGTGTAAGTAGACATGGTTGTTTTTGTTGTCGCAGGTTGGGTACAGCTTTTTTTGTTCCAGTGGTTCGGGTGTCTAGCATGTCCTTGGTGGTGAAGTCTTGTGGAGGTGGCTTGAGGGCGGTTCCCCTTGCCATGAGGGTTCTTGGGATGTCCATATATGGATTTGTACATTTGGTACAGACCTTTTGAGTTGTTTTAAGCCATGTAATTCAGTTCTAAATTTTTTTAAAAGATTGTTTGGTTTGAAAAATCTAGATTTGTTTCATTGGATTCTTTTGTTGTTTTATGTTTATAAACTCGGGTAAATCGTTCCCAATTTTCATTTTATGATACCCGGGCACTTGTGCCAGCCCGTGGGGATCGGGAACGCCCTTCGGGCCTTGTCACGGGCTAGGTTTGGTGCCATTTTTGGTGGCGATCAATTCGGTTCGTGACAAAATGGTATCAGAGGATGTTCAGGTTAACTCTTTGGGTCATGTTATTTAGGGAAGAGTCAGGATAGTCTGGAGTTAGGATTTTTGGGACATGGAATTCTAGTTATGGGTAGTGTTCCTGATCACCACACCTCATAATGGGATTCAAGTTTCCAAGAGAATTCAGGATTTATCTAAGCCCTTCAGTTTTCTTGGTTCGATGATGATTAAGGGAAATGAAAAGAGAGTTGGGTTAATGGTCCTGGTGAGCTCGCAAGGCCTGGAAAGCCATGTGGAGCCAAGGATATTCCCTAGAACACTCTTTGTGACAGTGAAGTGATTGTAATATGGATGCCAACCATATTTCCAAGTCACCCATTGAAACTAGTTTCCTCTTTCACTGTTTTGTGCTTAGGTTTTGAAACCTTAGCACTTTGGTTTTAAGAAGTGTAAAGTTTTTGTGAAATGATTTTCAAATAAAGAGGGAATGGTTTGGTTTATGAAATGGCGGAACTTAATTTTTAGAATTGTTTTGAAATGTAAAATGGTGTGCTTACACCTCTTTGAAAGCAGGAACTATATTGAAGTTCATTTTGAAAAGTGTTTCCAATAGAGTTTTCTAAACAATCAGAGTGAGTTTTAATGGGATGAGATGATTTTAAATTGATGTGAATATCTTGAAAGTGAGTTATTTTCTAAATGTTTGTGACTTTCTGAAAATTTTTGTAAGCTGTGAGTTGGGATTTTGATCTCATCGTTAGCAGTTATGAGAAAAAAGGATGTGTTGGTTGACCATTTTGGTTTTGAAAAGTGGAAAGAATTTTTGTTTTAACCTTTGGTATTTCCATTAGCGACCACATGCATGGGGTTATATGGGATGATGGATGGTTGATGGCACAACTGGATGAGTTCCGAGATGGATATGAGGAGGGTGTCTGGTGTGGCACAAAAACATGCATGTGTGAGGCCCATGGGGTACCATTGGTGGATATGCTTACTGCTAAACTGTTTGTTCTCAAAGAATTACTTTTAAAGAAAAACACGATGTCTTGATGAATATTTTTGTATGGTTTGTATTATGGGTTTTTGAAAATGTTGATGTTGTGGGATGTTTTGATTCCAAAAACCCCTTCTATTTGAACTGTGTTTTGGGTTTGTGTTTGGTCGGTAAGCTGTGTTGTAGGGACAGTTAGTGGTCTCTTTTGAAAAATGTTTTGGGATGCCTTTACGATAGTTCCCTTCATATGTTTGGATCTGGTTTATGGCTTGTTTTGACCAATGGACCCGATTGGTTGGGTCCTTGGGTTCTCTCATTGGATAAGGTACGCCCCCATTAAAGGTTAATGCATAACTGAAGCGCAACCCAGATTGTTTCTCCATTGGAAAATCCTCCAGTTGATTAATATAAAGAATCTATTTCTTGAGCTTTTTAGATTGAGTATACACCCTTTCCTTTATTGGTTTTGTGTATCCTCTTGTAGTGGGAGATTGATTATGGATGGTTGAAAGTGACCTTAGCCTCTTAATTTTCCTAATTTTTCGAAGGTGGATGTGTTCTGGGGTTGTTAGCATGGATGAGTATTTGGATAGTGTCTAAGAGGAACTCTCGGTCCTTCATAGTCTCTTCGAAGAAGGATTTCATGTTAAACTACTAGTGTAGGAAATCTGGTCATGAGAGGATATTATGGCCACTTTCTAGAATTGTGTGTTGTTTTGGGATGTTGTACAAGTTCCCTCTCTATTCATTGTTTATATCAGTCTCAATGGTGATGTTCGGTGATTCCTCGTGATGTCATGTGCTCGATTGACTGTAAAGGTGAAAGTTGGGCAATCATCTGAGAGTCTCTATTATGTTGGGAGAATGTCTCCCTTGAAAAAATATATATATTCCATTTTAGAGGAAGGTGAGTATAAGTGTTCTTTACTTCTATTGTTTCTCACCCGAACAAACAAGGTGTGATGTGTGTACATCTTCTAATCCCTTATTTCTGTAAAATATCGATTTAGGGTAAAGTGAATTTGGAATGTGTTATGTCTTGGAAAAAACTTATCGGGGGGATTGTGGTGTAGTTATTGTTTGCAACGAAAGAAGAATTCTCATTCAGGTGGTTTCCAAAGCCTAACTGCGAGGCCGAAGATGCTTCAATATTTTGAGCTCCAGCCATAGGTCCCGGAGAGAAGCTGGCGCGTAGTCAGGGGAAACCCCAGTGTCATTTAAACCCTTGTGCAAAGTCCTATCCTCAATATGAAAGATAAGAAAAGTTTAAACCTATGGTGTCATCATATTTCTTCTGTTGTTCCCATTCGGTGGAAATAGGTGGAGGTCTTGTACCCATGTCATCACCCAATGTTATTCCCTCCTACTTTGGTTTCCATTGAGTCTTTAGATAAAGGTATGATGTTTGGCTAGACAGGTTGACCACACGGTTTGCACTTGGTTAGAAGTGACCATGCCCCAAAAAAACCATGTAGATAGAAGAATCTCTACTATTAGTTCATGGTTTCCCAAACCGTGTAGACTAACCATGTGGTCGTCCCAACACTTTATATTTTGGGGTATTTCTGTACCGGCCCATGTTGGTCGATTAAGATTGTTGGTTCTTATGGTGGGGAGCCTATTTTTTCCCCCGTACCAATAACTTAGACTTATCCATGGTCAAGGATTGGTGGTAGGTAGTCTAATTCAGATCTATCAAACTACCCAAATCTTCCTTGGGTAACCATTGAGATTGGAGTGTGCCCAATGGTTTAGTTATATCAAGGTATGTGTAACCTTGTTCGATGTTGTTGTTCGTTTGAGTGAATTTCTTGAGTCTTGTTCGGATAGTGTTTGAGGAGTTTTCCTTTGGGATAAAGCCTGAATGTGATTGATTGTTTCAGTAAAGTGGTGTATGATTTTTTTGTGAATTATTCCTTCCTTAATTGATCAATGGAGGTGTTTTGGCCTTTGGGGGTGAAACCTGGAAAGGGAGTACATCTTGGTTTATCAGTTCGGTTTGGCTTTCGTATCTGGCCTTTCTGTTGCTTTATGGGGACGAAAAGTTTTCATGGTGGGGAGAATTGTCACATACATAACATATTTTGAAGTTAAATTTCATTTATTTTCCTTTCATTCCTTGTTTTGGATGGTTTCCAAAGGTTTTATGGAGAAATAGATGAGTTTTCATGAATTGGGTCAAACGTGAGCCCAATTCCAGATTTAAAAATAAATTTTGTTTCCTTTATAACTTTTTCATTTTTTAATATTTTTCCTTCATTCCAATTCCTAAATGGTCTCCTCTGACCTATTAACACCAAAATATAAATGTGGAGCCTTTATAAATCCATAATCATGGTGGATATGGGTTTTTATTTAAGATATTGGGCCTGCCCGAAGGCCCATTTCCTGCATTAAAAATAAATTTTAAATATTTTATATCTCCTTCAATATTTGCATTTTTTCGAGGATTCCACCTCCCACTCGACCCTAAGAAACCCAGGAGAGCTCCCATTGTCGTCCCCCCTCCTTGGAGCTCTTTGAAATCGCGAATCAGGGTTGATCTTCATAGGGTGTCTCAAATCGGCCAGAATTGAAGAGGTAATTTCATCCCTTTTTAACTCTCTCAATTATTACTCTTTTCCCTCCATTCCAATTCCCAAATTACCTCCTATATCTTGTTCGAAGAATCCCTGAATTTTGGCTGTTTTCAATTTCAGAAACTATTGTTTTTGGAGTGATTAATTCAGGATACTTCAAGTAGGTGAGTCTATTTCTTTCCTTTTTCAAATTGCTTAGGGTTTCTTCCCTAATTCTTGAATTATAAAAAAAATTCCAGAAGTTAGGGTTCGTGCATATGTTCTAAAGTACTGTATTTTGGGTGAAACATTGAGTTTTTAGGTTTCTTTTAACTTCCTTGAGGTGCGGCGGTCATGCAGTTGATGTTTCACCCCAATATTTGAGGGTTTCGACACATTCGGTAGGTGATTCCGTGGATAACCATTTAATGATGAGTTAGTTTGCTTGATTAAATAATTTTACATGTTCCTTATGTGTTGTGCATTATGAGAAAACCATTTTTGGTAGCAATAGTAAAGCATTTGTTTTTAAAGTTACATTTTTTCTTGAAGTGTGTATTTTTTTTAAATGTATTTCATGTGTTATCTTTTGTGGTAGTTTTGTAAAATGTAGAAGTGGTTTATTAGTTGTTGTAAGGGGCTTCCAATTGTGGTTGGGAAATGATATAGTTCCATGTGGGCCAAAAAAGGGGGTGTATTTGAATGGTTTTATTTGTATAACCTTGTTATACTCCTTGAAAGTGTTTTATGGATTTGTGTGTTCTCATGGGTATCTTTTGTGATATTATTCAAGGTGATTATATAACATTTGAAAGTGGATTATTACATGTTGATTGGGCATCCAATTCTGTTTTGGTAGGGTCTTGGTGTGATTTTGGCTTAAAAAGAGGTTTTTGAAATGGATTTTATGTGCAAAGTTTTGGTATACTCTTTATAATTGTTTTTTGAATGTTTTGAATGGTTTATTGGGTTGTGTAATAGGTGAAACTATATCAGCAAACTGTTTTGGTAGGAGTATATTTTTAAAAGGTCCATTTCATTTGTGAAAATGTTGTTATGTGATATTTATCATCCTGGAAATATTTTATTAAATTTTTTGAACGAGATATTGAGGAGTGAAAGTGATATGAAAGTGATGTGGAGTGTTTTGTGTGAGTGTGATGTGAAAAATTGAATTTTTGATTATGAAAGAAGTGTTATATTCCATGTGCGTGGGCTGTTATATGAGTTTAAATATCTTATAATTGTTTTATAAAATTGTTTAATGTTTTTTTTGGAAGTTTTGAAGAAATGTGAAACGTGTTGTGGGCTATTTTGGTGTGATTTGGGTTTCAAAATCATTTTGAATGAAAAATGGATTTTTGTGACTTGTGTGGTATAAATATGGGCTGTTTGGTGAATTTGTGATGTGGAAATGATTTTTTCATGTTCAATGTATATTTCTTGACTTGTTGAACTTGTTTGAGCACAAGGGAAAAACCTGGGTATCTAGGTGGGTGGACGTGTACTAGTATGCTAGTGAAACCGTGGGGGTTGGCCTCAGTTTCACTTAGCAAGATTGACACTTACAACTCTAACTAAACTATGATGATAATTATTGGGGACCACTAGGTTATGGGTATGTTCCCTACTAGTGGCTCGTGCACGAGAATGGATATTTGTGATGGTTACTCTCACCGAGATACGAGGTACCTGGGACCCACATCTAGCTAGTGCCTAGGGGTTACTTCCTATTTCTTGTGCTCATTATTTACTTTGTACTAACCCTCGGCATACGGTATAGTTGGCTGGAAAATTCAGTAGTGTTGACATTATTTTTAAAAGTGTTGATTCTTAATGATAGCCCACTTGAAAACTATTTTTATTCAAAGTTGCATCTTTTAGAAATTGTAACTAGCTTTTCATGTTTTTGAAAACTTGCATGCTTTTCGTCTTTAAATGTTTATCACATGGAATCTCTTAGTGGTGTTATCCTACTGGGCATTGTCTCACACCCTACTTACACCCTTGGGTGTAAGTAGACATGGTTGTTTTTGTTGTCGCAGGTTGGGTACAACTTTTTTTGTTCCAGTGGTTCGGGTTTCTAGCATGTCCTTGGTGGTGAAGTCTTGTGGAGGTGGCTTGAGGGCGGTTCCCCTTGCCATGAGGGTTCTTGGGCTGTCCATATATGGATTTGTACATTTGGTACAGACCTTTTGAGTTGTTTTAAGCCATGTAATTCAGTTCTGAATTTTTGTAAAAGATTGTTTGGTTTGAAAAATCCAGATTTGTTTCATTGGATTCTTTTGTTGTTTTATGTTTATAAACTCGGGTAAATCGTTCCCAATTTTCATTTTATGATACCCGGGCACTTGTGCCAGCCCGTGGGGATCGGGAACGCCCTTCAGGCCTTGTCACGAGCTGGGTTTGGTGCCATTTTTGGTGGCGATCAATTCGGTTCGTGACACCCCCCCCCCTACTCCCCTGGACACCCCACCCCCCTCGACAGCCCCTCACCCCCCTAGACACCACCCCCACCCCCTGGACACCCCCACCCCCTTGGAAAGCCCCCTCACCCCCCAGGACACCACCCCCATCCTCTTGGACACCCCCTGGACACCACCACCCCCTTGGATACCCCCCACCCCTCGGACAACCCCCCAACCCCCCGGACAACCCCACCCCCTAGACACCCCATACCCCCTTGGACATCCCACTCACCCCCCTCGACACCACCCCCACCCCCTGGACACCACCCCTACCCCCTTGGACACCCCCTAGACACCCTCCTGGACCCCCCCCCCACCCCTCTAGACCCCCTTGGACAGCCACACCCCCTTGGAAAGCCCCCTCACCCCCCTGGACACCACCCCCTTGGAAAGCCCCCCCACCCCTTGGACAACCCCCAACCCCTCTGGACAGCCCCCACCCCCTGGACACCCCCACCCCCCTGGACACCACCCCCACCCCCTGGACACCCCAACCCCATTGGAAAGCCCCCCCCCCTGAACACCACCCCGCCCCCTTGGACACCCCCCTGGACACCACCACCCCCTGGACAACCCCCCACCCCCCTTGGACAGCCCCACCCCCCTGGACACCTCTTCCCCCTTGGACAGCCCACTCACCCCCCTGGACACCACCCCCCACACCCTTGGACCCCCCCTCCCCACTTGGAAAGTCCCCTCACCCCCTGAACACCACCCCCACCCCCTTGGATACCCCCAACCCCCTTGAACAGCCCCCACACTCCCCTGGACACCACCCCCACCCCCCTTTGACACCCTCTGGACACCCTCACCCCCTTGTACAGCCCCCCCCCCCCCCCCCCGGACACCCCACCCACTTGCACAACCCCCACCCCTTGGAAACCCCATGTACGCGCACACGCACATGATAGAACACACAAAAATCATAAACTTGCATGATATCACATCCATGAGTTTATTTTACCAGAAAAGAATTTAACATGGTATAAATGAACACTATGAAACTAACCATGATAGCAAGAACAAAGATAGAAAAATAACATCTCAAAAAATTAGTTTAGGACATCGCGAAAAAATAAAAACTGAAACCGAGCCATGTGAGACTTACTTGAGTGTTGCGAGTCGACCTGAGAGATCTGATGATAATAAAGATGATGAATGATGTTGGCAAAACGAGGCTGGAGGGTACGACTTCGAAGAATCCTTTCTAGGTTTTCTGTGCGAGAGAGACGAGTCGCAGGTCGCCCGATCGAAGAAAATAGAATGACTTAATACGGGGTGCGATAAATCATTTAAAAGCTTTATCACGTCGGTTATTCAATAACCGACGTGATAAACTATTTTTTTAATAACAGACGTATAAAATAATTTATCATGTCGGTTATTTTATAACCGATGTGATAAATTGCCGAGATTTGCTTTATCATGTCAGTTATTTTATAACCGACGTGATAAAGCGCTGAGGTTCGATATATCATGTCGATTATAAAATAACTGACATGATAAAGCTGATCTCAGTTTTTATTACGTCAGTTATAAAATTATTAACGTAAAAAATCGATTCTCATCGATTTATCACGTCGGTTATTGTATAACTAACGTGATAAATCGATTTTTACAGCTTTGCACGTCGGTTATATAGAACTGACGTGAAAAATACCGACGTGTTAAATGTTTTTTCCACTAGTGACTCTATCTTTTATTTTGTATTGTATAAAATGTTTATAGATTTTAAAGGTATTTACGTACAACACATGCAAGAAAGAAACGCGCCTAGTGACTTGACCCCACGATGCACAGCTCAAACCCCAACCCCTGCACCACCCAAGCCGCCCGCGGGGTCAATAAATTGTTTATAGATTGATTATAGATAAAATATATGATGATTATTTAAATAACTCACACATATGAATTTAATCATAGTATATGATTCGTTTAGCTAAAGGTTCTGAATTTGAATTTTCATAATAAACCGGTGTTTTGTCCGAACGGACGAGGAACTGTGAATGGGGACCCGTGTACACGTGTAGGGATGAAATAAAGTTAGGAGAGTTTGGTGTTTTGATCATAAGGTTCGTGTGAACACGTGTCGGTTGATCATATTCCGAATCCATTTCCCATTTTACATGGCATGTGTTTGTTCCGTGGCTCGAAGCCGGCCCCGCTCTAACACCAGGGATTCAGTCGCCTTCCTTTCTCCCCGTACCTCCTCCATCGCCCCCCTCGGAGACATGTCCGACGGTGTAGAACCCTCGACTTCAACGCCGTCGCTGTCATCGGCCTCGAATCGCGAACCGCTTTTCCTCCATCCGAGGCGAGAGCCCTTCGAGCATGGCCTCCTCCCCATCCCCAAGCTCATCTTCTCCGACCCCGCCAAAAGCCTCGCCGCCCTCAAGGACCGGCTCCTCGCCCTCTCCGATTCCCCCTGCGTCTCCTCTGCTGCCCTATCCGAAGCCCTCCAGATCCCCTCCGACCACGCCTCCCTAGTTCTTGACACCCTGGCCTCCGTCATTCACTCCGACTTCGACCCCCCAGACGTCAATTCCTTCAGCGCTAATGTCTATGATCTGATCCTGTTCCTCTACATTCAATCTTACAAGCGTCTGCTTCCCAGGGCGCATAAGGACTCCGCCGCGGTTGCAGACGTCTGGCCTTCCACGTCGGCTTTTGATGGGTACCTGTCGGCCCTATCTCCCCTACAGGTCTGTTTAATTACTTGTAAAATTTTATCCATTTATCAAGTATACTTTCTCTTTGATATCTTAATTCGTCAGCATTTTCTCCCTGCTCTTACAATCGCAAGTATTGACGTAGTATCCCTTTCAATCTCGAATAAGCGGCAATTTTGTATGCTTACAAGCCCGATGACCTCAAGAACACCGATCTGGAAAGTGGGTTGTTACAAATGGTGTTCCGGGAATGTTGCTGTATTGGTTTTGAAAGGCAATCGTTCTTGACGGCCCATCTTGATCACCCTATTCACCTCCTTACCGCCTGCCCGGGTGACTTGTGGTTGGGGGATGTCCTCCACAGGGAACTTCACAGGACTCAGAATCCCTTTCATATAATCTCATGGAGCCCTCAATAATCCTGTACTCTCGTTCGCAAAATTGCTTTTAGTTTGAATTTATCCCTCACAAGCAGCACATTCTCATTATAATTTCACTGGGGTTGTCTAGGCAGTGTCACCCTTCTGGTTTTATGTTTTATGGTCTGCTATGGATGCTTTATTGGTTGCGTGTGTCGCTGTCTTTGGCCTGCCAGCCTCCCTCGTTCTTCTACCTTCATAGCGCTGCACTTGTTAAAATGTACGATGAAACTTGAAATCTGGTCAAATAAATTAGTAGATAAATTCTGATGTGGCCTAATTCAAATCATCAGTGAGACTGTGTGGGCATTTTCTAGGATAAATATTTTTTTCTTCTTTTTTTTTCTTTTTTTTACATTTGTAAGTACAAACGTGCCCAGCTTTGCAACCACAAGGGTTGGAGGCTCTGTCCATGGCTAAAGGATTTAATACAGCTTAGTTGGGTGCTTCCTGTCTAGACAACTGGTGGCAATATTGGGTGAGCTTTTATGTTTTTTATTTCATCCAGTGTTGTCAGATTAGTTTTGAGTATTACTGAACTTGTTTGAGTTTTCAGATGACTAGGTTTTGAATAATTTGTATCAGCTAAATCAATCTAACTACACATGTTGTTCCTCAATACTCTTTTTTCTTCAGCTTGTGCGTTGCAATAGCCGTCGCCTTATGCCATCACAAGCTGATGAAGAAGCTCACCAACTATCATATCTACAGAAGCACTTGGGTAACATTCTTTCCCTTATGGCAGAGCCTGTGGAGGGCGAAGGAGAAGAATCCTCGGTTCGTATATCTGTTTCTTCTATTTTAATCTTTGGTCTCAGTTCCATGTTATTGCTACTCAAGTTTGAAAGTTTGTTTCTCCATGTTTGTATTATCTATCAATGAGTTGAAAATTTCAGTTTAAATTGCTGTTAGTAAAATCACTTTTCATATGAGCAGTGAAACATCTTTGGCACTGGTCCGGACTAAGTTAAAATCTAAGATGAACCCATACAAGGTTTCCAGGATTAAAACATATTTTTCTTATTCCTTTGGTTATTGCCTTATGATATGTCGCCTTCTTCGCATCATTTTGTTCTCTTGCTTGTGCACATTCTTCACAAGTTCTGCCTTCTTTTCTTCATTCAATCATTTTTTCACTACTAGGAAAGGGGTATCATGTCAAGAGGTGTTTTTGGATTGAAAACATATACAGTTTCGAAAGGAGAATGCTCTACATTGGACAAACATTCTTCCCAAAATTTGAAGTTCTTTTTAATCACAGTACGAAACAAGGATGGGAGAGTACAATTTACTACCTCACTTTGATCATCAATTTGCAAACAACAAACCTCTATTAGGAAACAACTTAGTATGAAGCCTCTTCCATGACTCAGTTAAAATCTAAGATGAACCCATACAAGGTTTCCAGGATTAAAACATATTTTTCTTATTCTTTTGGTTATTGCCTTATGATATGTCGCCTTCTTCTCATCATTTTGTTCTCTTGCTTGTGCACATTCTTCACAAGTTCTGCCTTCTTTTCTCCATTCAATCATTTTTTCACTACTAGGAAAGGGGTATCATGTCAAGAGTTGTTTTTGGATTGAAAACATATACAATTTCAAAAGGAGAATGCTCTACATTGGACAAACATTCTTCCCAAAATTTGAAGTTCTTTTTAATCGCAGTACGAAACAAGGATGGGAGAGTACAATTTACTTCCTCACTTTGATCATCAATTTGCAAACAACAAACCTCTATTAGGAAACAACTTAGTATGAAGCCTCTTCCATGACTCAGTTAAAATCTAAGATGAACCCATACAAGGTTTTCAGGATTAAAACATATTTTTCTTATTCCTTTGGTTATTGCCTTATGATATGTCGCCTTCTTCTCGTCATTTTGTTCTCTTGCTTGCGCACATTCTTCACAAGTTCTGCCTTCTTTTCTCCATTCAATCATTTTTTCACTACTAGGAAAGGGGTATCATGTCAAGAGGTGTTTTTGGATTGAAAACATATACAGTTTCGAAAGGAGAATGCTCTACATTGGACAAACATTCTTCCCAAAATTTGAAGTTCTTTCTAATCACAGTACAAAACAAGGATGGGAGAGTACAATTTACTACCTCACTTTGATCATCAATTTGCAAACAACAAACTTCTATTAGGAAACAACTTAGTATGAAGCCTCTTCCATGACTCAGTTAAAATCTAAGATGAACCCATACAAGGTTTCCAGGATTAAAACATATTTTTCTTATTCCTTTGGTTATTGCCTTATGATATGTCGCCTTCTTCTCATCATTTTGTTCTCTTGCTTGCGCACATTCTTCACAAGTTCTGCCTTCTTTTCTCCATTCAATCATTTTTTCACTACTAGGAAAGGGGTATCATGTCAAGAGGTGTTTTTGGATTGAAAACATATACAGTTTCGAAAGGAGAATGCTCTACATTGGACAAACATTCTTCCCAAAATTCGAAGTTCTTTTTAATCACAGTACGAAACAAGGATGGGAGAGTACAATTTACTACCTCACTTTGATCATCAATTTGCAAACAACAAACCTCTATTAGGAAACAACTTAGTATGAAGCCTCTTCCATGATGCCTTTGAGAAATAACGTAAAAACTTTGCATCATGGTCTTAAGCAATACTTTTTGACAAACCATGCAGCCGAATAGTCTTTAAAAAAAATAAGTGAGCGATATGAGAAGTGTCATCTATCACATGGCAAGGAATAAAATGTCTCATCTTTGATAATGGACCCACAACTACCATCACAAAATCCTTACCCAAATGCGTCTTTGGCATCCTTGGGGAAGTCCATGCTAATATCTTCCCTTGGATGATTTCGAACAAGTAGTGATAGATAGGTATAATCCTTGTGCCAACTTTTGGATATTTTCCATTTTGCATGAAATTCATCTCTCAACAATTTAATGAGTGCCACGGGTCATATTGGGCCAATAAAAGTGATTCTTCATTGCTTCAAGTGTCCTTTCCGTGAAGTGTTATAACAAGTTGATGTGTCAACAGATGAAAAGCGAGTAAATTGCAATATGCAATGTAGTTAAAGGTGAAAGGTGTTGTTGGAGTTGGCGACTTAAAACCAACTGACTTTGTACTTTCGATTACTAGAATATAAATATCTTATCACATAATGATTATTCTTTTACAACATTAATGTGATAATGTCCTTGGAGTATTTGTCGCATCCAAGGGTTATAACAGTTCGCCATTATAATATGAACTTAGAGATTTCATAACAATATATTCTAAAAATTAGTACGCCCTATGGTCTAGATACATCATATTTTAAAAATTAATATGCCCTATGGTCTAGATACTTCAATTTGACTGGACACAAATGATGTCTGACTATCAGGTGTTGGTGACTTATAAACATTGAGACTTCTCATGAAATTCACACTTCGTGATTTTCAAGAAGGGAGGTCATGAGAACAGACCCACCAATAGAAATTTCACATGTTTTATGTGTATATTCCCATATGTGAACGTGTATTGGTCTTTAAACTTGCAATCATTATTAATGTATATCATGAATTGCGTACTTTGATGCATGAGTGGAAACCATGACGATATATCCCCGCGATGAGGTTACATTTCAGGTGCATCATAAGTGATATGACACTAGTGTAATGGTCAAGAAAGAATTTATCTCTTTCGAGACAATGAAAGAAGATATCTTTGACCCTTTAATTGAAACAAACTGTCTGACAAAATCAGTGGTCATGGTATTTTACAGACAAGTTCATTTTAGAAAGTCAAATAAAGATAATTTGAGCATATAGGGTGATGACACAAGTATGCATCCTGCTTGATGAGATATCAGTTGATAAAGAGATTATATTACACAATAATGTTTGTAGGAAGGTTGTAGTTGCTAAACTAACTTCCTTCTCTATGGATGCTTTTACGTGTTACTAGACGCTAATCTTGAAAGTACGGAAGTTCCACTTATTGCCATTGAGAAATGAGTTTAGAGAGTCACACACTAAGTGTATCCTAAATCTCATTTAATTCCATTGAATTTAAGTTTTAAAATGAATTTATTCTCGGCTAGCGAAATATTATTTATTCAAGTAAAGTTGATCATAAAATTTAATCACAAGATATTTGAGTTTAGAATATGTGGGTTGAATTTTATATCTTTATTTGTTCTCATGATAATAAATATAATATTTATTTGTTCACAAGTTAAGTGAATATTTTAAAATAAATATTTATTCAAGTTATGCGAATATTAAAATAAATATTTATTCGCAAGTTGAGTGCATATAATATTTATTTTATCAAACGAATATATATTTTATTATTCAAGGTTCGATAAATTTTTTGGGAGAATATAAATCGAGTTTAATGAACCAATGAAAATAATTTATTCAATGTCATTTAAATAAATATTAATTAATTTATTTAAGAAATGATATTAGATTAAACACGCGTCATGGTATATAATAATAATACTAATAATAGTATTATTATTATATTTAACATGAGGTATCACTTAGATTAAATAAAATGATAGGTGCCTTTGTCCAATTATCTTTATTTAACTTCAATATATAATTAAAAATTTACTGCGATTTTCTTCGTTGCGTTGTGTTCCATGGTGACGGATGTAATCGACCTATTATATAATTAAAAATATATCATTTTCTAGGTGAGACGCGTCACACACACACAAGACATCGTCTGAAATTCTCTCAAATCCTAGAGAGAATTCTTCCGTTCTCCCCTCCCAGGGATCGAGAGAAAACAAGAGATCATCGTTGCGATCGACATTGAACGACATGAAGCATTTGATTGTTTCACGCTAGCACTTAGGACATCAAAAATGTCATTCAGAGATTTGTTGGACACATGTGGATATGTCTAGAGGGATCCTTGTTTGAATTATTCATTGCAACGGCAACATGACAAGGGCAAAAAAATGATCAAGTCGAATGCCACAATCGAGGTAATTCTATATTTAAATTAACTATAAATTAAATGCGCATCATCCTTTTTATGAAATTCTTGGGTGCATTCGGCTAGATCTTTAAGTTGATTTTGACGAAAAACCAAAATTGGGCTTCCACCCAACGCTTCTGCTGCGCCCTTGAACCTTCAAGCATGACGCCCCTAAAACACCTTAGGTGAGAGGCGCTATAAAGACACACACTCGAGTTAAGTAAATCACCACAATATGGTAAAATAAGTGCAAACATACAAAATGTGTATAATTAGATTCATAAAACTTCATACTAAAAGTAGTTTTTACAATAAGAAAAATCATATAATTCAATTCACTAACAAAAATATAAAAAATGATGAACTCTCGTGCTCTAAAAATTTGCAAAAAAACAAAAAAAATTCCAAAACCCATCATTTTAGTGATTTGATTTTGAACTATAAAATATAAATCTATAATTTTCATCACTTTTATCGTTTTTTTCACTAGATTCATGTCTTTCAACATCATCACAGGTCTCATCCCAATCAACTTATGCATCTTCCATATCAAGTAAAACTTCACTTTTTCTTTTTGCTGCCTTGACTCTTGATTTTGATGTGTTAGTCTTTTTTATTTGGCTTTTAATTTGTTTGTTTCTCTTGCACTTTCTACCATTGCTGCAGCTCCCTGATTTCATCCTCTCCTCTGAAAGATGCTATTAAATTCTAATTAATTGGCTTGGGTTTTTAATTTTTTATGTTTAGAAACAACTTCACCCAGGTGCTCGAAGGTGCCATTTTTGGCTACCAAAAAAGCGCAAATGGCGTGCCCCTAAGTGACCCAAGGCCTAAAGGTAAAGCATCAACAACAACAACAATGACCAAGTATGATAATGCGAAAGGACGAAAGTCTGGATGCATGCACTCTGTGACTTCCACATTCAGGAAGATGAAGTGACGCAGAAGGAAGGGTAGTTTCAGATGCGACACTAAAGTTTTGGAGGAAGTTGAGATGGCAGAAACAATTGTTTTCGGATGATGGGAGTGCAGAAGCAGACCTCGCGTGGGAATCACTCTGAGAACTTGCGTAAGGTTTCTGAGCAGTTTGCAAAGGTTACATAAGAATCATCAGAAGGGTGCATAAGGCGAGCTTGCACTGTTCACCGGAAGGATCAGTTGAGGCAGTGATGCTCAGTTACCTTGACTGAATGAAGGGATGACCACAAAGTTCGAAAGGCGGTTTAATCGGTGGAACTTGCTGGTAGTTGCTGAACACCTCTATAAATAAAGGGTGCACACTCATTTGTTTGGTGGTATCGAGAGACGATCCAGAAGGATGGGATAACATCCATCCCCGTGGGGGGGACTTCCCCATGGAAGTGCTTGCGGCGGGTGTTATCGGAGAGAGTGTTGCCAAGAGGTAGACTGTTTACGAGTAGGTTTCCGGAAGATAGGTCCCTTGTAACTCGGGCTGGGTAGGGTCTCTGGAAGGAGGGTTCCCTTATAACCTTGTTTCTCTCTTTATTGAGGACAAACCCCTTGTAACTTAGTTTCTCTCTTTAATGAAAGATGAAGTGTTTCCCCCTTTGGAGTAGGATTAAAGTTTGAACCACATTATTCATGTGTGTTGTGCTTCTTCCGTTTGTGCGTGTGTTTGTTCTTGCTTGCTTGCTGTTTATTGAAGATCTTGTCAAAGACCATGAAGTTATCGAAATCTGAGTAAAGGGAGGATTATCATGGTGGCTAGGGTTCCTGGTCTTCCTAGTTCCGGACGTTGAATTCGCAGGGGTGTGCCACGACACTTCGAACCCTTTTGAGTGCCTTGTTCCGCAGGTTGAGATCTAGAAGCAACTTTCGGTTCTGGAAATTGGGTCGTTCCGATTTGGGTGCCCTGATATCCCAACAGGTGATATTAGAGTTTGGTTGCAGAGCACTGATGAGCGTTCTATAGAGTTTCGAAAGAGCTACAGTCAAGCGGTGTTGAGCTCGGTTGGAAGACTGCTGGGTACTTCTGGTCGAGTGGTTTATTGAGTCCGGAAGAGTGTCACTGGTAAATAGCGACAATACCAGAGTTTCTGGGTATATCAAAAGTCCTGATGTTTGGTGTCTTGAGACATGCTCCGTTATTGAGGTGACACTCTGAACCTGGTTGGAAGACTATTGAAGACTTACAGTCCTGATCCCTTACTCTTTTCAGATTCGGTGTGGGCTCATTGTTTCCGAAGGATGGCGTTGCAAATGGGTGGTCCTGATTGACAGTTTCGATGAAAGCTTCAGACCTTGGAGGATGCTGGTTTTGCTATTGTTGGAGAGGCTGGATGTTCCGTTGATGGAGAGTTAGCCGAAAGCGTGGTGTTTAGCAGAAAAAGAAAACACGACAGGAAAGCACACAAGGAATAGTTCTGTAAGGTGTAGCCAGGAGAAGGGGCGCATGACTTGGAAGGAGGTTTCAACGGTAAAGTCGATGGCAACATTGTGATCTAATAAGGAGGTGGTAAAACGAGTCAATGACATTCGACTGGTGTCTTAGTTCTGCATCTGGCATTGCGGAGGAAAAGGGAGATTACAGTAGGATTGCTGGGACCGAAAGGTTTGTTCTAGAAGATTAATTTTCGGATGTTCCGCAAAACCTGTAGGTTTGAGGGAGTGGCTGTTTTGGTGTCGAGTGTTCGTTAACCCGTTTGAGTCATGATTGTTGGCTATGGGATTCTCATCACTCACCGTCTGAGAAGGGGAGTGGGTGTTTGTTTGCGGAGGCTTCAGTTTTAGTAGTGCTCGTGACTATTGGAAGGGTGGTGGTTTCATCCGGACGAGCAACGAAAGCAAGGAGTGCGTTACGATCCTAGTCAATCAAAAGATGACCCTGATGATCAGCTGGAGAAGCGGATGAAAATTTGTGGAAGGTGTGAGATTCATTCGGAGGGGCTCTATGGTCATGGCAAAGTGTGGAAAGACGGAAGTTTGCATCTTAATGGGTTTTTCTGAAGCAACATGCATGCCGGTGAACAGATTTTCGAAACCAAGGAGGCTGTGGCATGGGCCGTCTCGTGCACACGAATGTGAGAAGGCAAAGGTGTTTTTGTTCCTCACGGAAGGAGAGGCACTGTTGAATTAGACGCTTGACCAGTTTCAATTGATCTCACAGGGCCATTGTACTTTCTTTATCGACGATGCGACACGACAATGCAGGTGTTGTTTCCTTAAGCACAAATCCGAGGTGTTTCTGAACCTTTGTCGTAAAGAACCATGGTGGAATGAAGGATACCCAATGATGGTTTGGAGGTGGAGAGCTCAAAAATAGTGGGTGTTTCAGAAGATGTGTCGGTGGTTTGTCAGCAGTTTGAGGTGATTGAACTTGGAACATCGGAAATTGGTGTCGCGGAGCGGATGATGTTCCGTTTGAGGTAGGATCTTCCAGAGGCACTCCATGTCCAAAAGTTGGATGATTTGTTTGTTCTCTCAAATGCAAAGTCTTTGGGAAGTCGACCCGGTTCATGTCAATGCTGGAAGAGGGACAACCCCAAGTCCCAGGCGCGTTTCTTTGCAAAGGAGTGATGATGAAGACTTCGACATTTTTGACTTTGTGGCAACGTTTTTTGGAAGCTTGTCAGAGTTTTGAAATGCCCTCTGTGATGGGGGGATCCTTTGATGGTTCCGATCCAGGCTGGAATGTAGTGCGAGCAAAGGACTAGTGCATGCCTTAGTTGCACCGAGTAATGAACTTTTGTTTCAGAATTGTTTGGGTTGGAATTCGTCAGCACGATGATACCAGAATTTTCGGAATGAGTTTCGGATGGAGGTCGATTCCTGTGGCATCTCTGTAGCCATATGCATCGGACAACTCTCAGATTGCAGAAGGACCACACAATGCAGCTTGTTGATGTAGTTCAACAAATTCGGATGTTGCTTCACCCAATTTGCTTTGGAGAAATTTCATGGAGGCATTCAGAAGGTTTCATGGGAACAAAACGAGTGGTCAAAGTCCAAAATTTTGGAACGACTTTGTCTCGGTGAGGCTTGAATGCTCGTGACTATGGTGGGGAACCATGATAGCACTACGTAAGGAAAACAAAAGATGCTATTTGGATGTTGGCCGATTAGACTTTGGTGAAAGCCTTGAGAATGATATTCGACTTGGCAAGCCTCAGGAAAACGAACATGGATTGTGCACGTTGTTGTTGGCCGCTACGAATCCGTGTGTACCGCCTTTGAAACAGTGGAGTGTCAGAACGGTGCGCTGAGGAATCTGTGCATTGTCAAAGGCAGGGTCGAGAGCTGCAGATGAGTTGTCTGTTGTGAGGAGGCTTGGACGCACGCTGTGGAGGTGCGAGCAGATGGAAGGCGTTGTTGGAGCTGGAAAAGTTGCAGCGGTCGGTGTGTCATAAACGATTCGTCAGGTAGTGAAGAACCATCCAATAGTGTGCTTCCCTTCCATGCAAATTTCTAGTAGGGCGCGGGTTGTTCAATCAAGATGAAATCAACGAGTGCGCTCATCTTCTGCTTCTCGGATAAGGGTAGAAGTATGTCATAAATGAGAGATGATGATGGACAACGATGGATGGTAGGTTGGACCAATTGATAAAGCTCGCACCGACAGAGACACTAGGAAAGGCGACTTCGTATATATTGCCGTAAGAGAGCCAAAATTACAGTGGTGGAGACCAAGTAAAAGAAGAAGAATGAAGAAGACTCAAGGGGCACTGCTGCTCCCTCGCCCAAGCCACAGGTGGTTGATGTCCCAAGACTTAGGCCGACTCCCTTGAACTATTCTCCTTGCCTCCACTCCTCCTTCCCAATCCTCTTTATATAATGGCTTCCCCAACAGAACGTGGTCCCCGAACATATTCTTTTTATTCCCCAACATATTCCCCCTAACCACCCTAGCTGGTACCTAACAGGATGTGCCCCCTGTTGTAATAGTGGGTGCCCTAGACTCAACTTGATCAATACTTTTGATTAACATACCACGTGTATAGTGAGTCGTGCATGATGTACACTTACCATTATAGTGTAGACATTTCTATGTCCACTATTTAAATAGTAATATCTATATATTATTTGTCGTATTATGGTCTAGATACATCATACTGACTGAACACAATAGATGCCTGCCTAACTATCAGGTGCCGAGGGCTCATAAGCATTGAATTTTTTTTCATAAAGCTCACACTTATTGATCTTTAGTAGGTGATATCACGAGGACAAATCTGCTAATAGGAACACCACATGTTTCAGGTGTCATTGGTAGTTCCTATCTACGAACATGTGTATTGACCTCCTGACTTGAGATCATTATCAATGTGTCATTTGATTGCGTACTTTGATGCATGACAAAAACAATGACAATGAAGTCGTGGCGAGGTAACTTGTGTTGAGTGCGACATTGGTAGTATGACATTGGTTGGATGATCAAGATATAATTTGTCGTTTTCGATTTGAGGAAGTCATATCTCGGGTTTGATTGATCAGGATGGTAGTACCTTCATAAATCTATGGCAACGGTGATCGAAGGTAAGTCCATCCAGTTAGATCAACAAATAATAAAGCAAGAAAGGACGACGACACGAATGTGCGTCCCGCTTTATGAAACATCGTATGACAAAGAGATTATATTACATAGTGCGTGTTCGTAGGATGATTGTCGTTGCTATAACTATTCCTTATCTCTTTAGGGGTCTTTATGGGTTGCTAGACTCCGCTCTTGTTCCGTGAATATTATTCACTGCTATCGAAATAAGGGTCTAAAGAGCCACACTATAGTGCATTCAAGAATCTTCTCTATATACCTATTCACCAAAATAGGGCAGATTCTTGAATGCGTTCTAGTGTGTTTAAGTAAATATAATGATTAATATTAAACAAACGAATATTATTTAATATTCAAGTTTCGTTTAATATTAGCGGGAATTACGAGTCGAGTTAATAACTCGGGTTTATCACGTAATATATTTAATATATATTATAAATATGTGATAAAATATAAATAATATTTATAACTTAGTTTGTCATAATTATTTATTTATTGTTTATTTAGTGGACGTTAAATATACAGGGGCGGGAAACCCTTTTTGGGTATTTGAGCATCCACTATATATATATAGCAGAAGAGAAGCTCATTCTTTACACTATTCATCAGTTAGGAATTAAGAGCTTCTCTCTCCTGGTTCCTAGAGAGAAATGCTCCAATCGAGCGAACGATCCAAGAATGCCTTCGTGGATCGAAGACACAAGATCGCGGTGATAGTCGCGACATCGAATAAATCGTCGGAGCTTCGCGCTAGCATCCGGAATTCGACAAACGACGTGCGCGGTGATAAAAATATTTAAATTCTCGGCCCATCGTCTTCCGTTGCGCTTCCCGTATGAACAATTGGTATCAGAGTGATCACATGGATTTTTCAAGCCATGAAAAATTATTTTCCTTTAAATTTAAGTAGAAGGTTTGAAATCGGTCACAACGGATCCGATCGTACTTCGATCCGATCTCGGATGACCAAGTTACGACCATCCGAAAAAAATTTATGGATCAAAATTGGTATATTTCGGGTATTAAAATATAAAGAACGCATATTTAATCTGTGTTAAATTTTTCACGCATCCTGAGAAAAATTTGATTCTGACAACCCC
Organism: Viscum album; assembly: GCA_963277665.1. Classification (NCBI taxonomy): domain Eukaryota; kingdom Viridiplantae; phylum Streptophyta; class Magnoliopsida; order Santalales; family Viscaceae; genus Viscum; species Viscum album. The sequence continues at coordinate 1,082,158,399 of OY728137.1, read as the reverse complement.
GTTATATTCTGGCCAAGAATCGGTCGGAATCCGGCCACCGGAGCCCCTTCAGCCGGTGACTCGTTTTTCCGTCAGCATAAGAATAAAAATATTATATATTTTTTAAAAAATAAGCCTAATTTTTAGGCTGTGGAAAATAAAAAAGGGACGACGTGAATTAAAAAATAGGTGGGCGGTATGGATAGTTGAACTTTTTTTTTTCAAGCCTAATTTTAGGCGACTAGAATTTCAAAAGGGGTTTACTTTTTTTTAAAATAAAGTGCTTCCCTAAGAAGCCATCTCCACGCCGCCTCGTTACCGCGCGAGCCACCCCCTTGTTTGCTCCTCCCTCTGGCCGCATTGGCGAAACGACCTCCCTCTGTTGCCGTGTCAACCACCCTTGGAAGTTCGCACCGCTGTCTCCCTCGTTTAGATTGGCAGGAGGTCGCCGTCGCCTGGACACCGCGCGACTGCCGCCCATCGGTGCGTCGCCCTTCGCCTGCCGCGGGCGAACCACCATCCGCCGCTGCTGTTGTCTCCCGCGACCGCCTACCTTTGATGAGTGCTGCCCCCTCACTCGAGCCAGCCACTATGACACCGACGACACCCACACCCCGTCGGTGATCCGGCCGAACTCGCGGATCTAGCCGCCTTCCGGCCTGGCCAGTTAGTGGCCGACCCTTCCCCAAGCGGCTTTGTCCATCTCTGCTCGTGGTGACTTCCCCTGCCTGATCCAACCTCGCTACATCCTTGGCCGACCGCGTTCGCCCTCGCCGCCTGCAGCTGGTCCCATCGCCGTCGGGCTCTCCGACCACCGTCGCGCGTGAGCCCTTTCTGGTGTTGCCCTTTGCCCACACCAGTGATCGGCCCTGGCGGCGTGTGGAACCCCTGCCGGGTTCGGCCGACCAGTACCCTTTTCAGAGGTATTTTCTAATTCGACCCGCCCCGCAATGGGCCTTGGCGGATCTGCCCGACCTGGAATCGGTCATGGTGGGTCTGCATGGCACGGGGTCTATCCAGCCCGCAACGGCCCTGCGCGAGGTCAGCTTGACCTGCATTTGTCATTCGCGGGGTTTTGGGGCTCGAAAATATTTAATATAATAAAAAATTAGTCAAGTTAATTAATTTAATTTTAGTATTAAGTTAAATTAATTAAATATTTTTTTTGATTTAAAAAATATAATATTTATTACTGGGAAAATTAATTTAATTTAAGTATTAAATTAATTAATTAATTTAATTTTCGGAATTGAAGTTAAATTAATATTGGGACCAAATAAATTATTTGAATTTAAATAATTCATTTAATTTATTTAAAAGCCCTTGTACTTTAAATTTACTGCAATTTAATTTTATCTTGTCGACTAGTCTTTAGCACTGTCCGACATTGTGTATGTTTAGTTTATTTATTTAATTATTTATCACCCGCGTGCGATGTTTGTAATAAGTAGTTAATTTTTATGACGGTTTGCACATCGTTTTTTTTTGCATTTAAATATTTTTAAGGGTATGCACGTCCATTAGTTTTTCTGTATGTACATTGCGCTTCCTGAGACCCCCTCTCCCGCGTGCGAGTACATTTGTATTATGAAGAAGACAAAGTAAGACCACGCCAAGTCGAGACATTAATCTTGACGAGAAATGGACACACTGGATGGGGACAAACCGCATCAACACGACTCGTGTATTATTCCTTGTCATGGTTGATCGATTAAGTTTAAATAGATCAACCAATATTAGATGCTCAAGACCATTCAAGTATTTTTATTTTCTTTATACATTTGTTTATTATTTTATATATTTGCATGACAGTGGGAAACACATAAAATAATAAACAATAAAATACATAGACGCGAAAAATGTTTTTTCTATTAATGTTCAGTTGCGAGCGCGACAACATAAAATGAACATATTAATAAAAATGGATTACATTCGTCGAAAAATATATAAAAAGCCTCAAAGAAATATTAAGTCGCAATCGTCTTCCATCGTTTGAATTTGAACAAAACCAGGTGTTAGGGGTGCTCGTCAGCCATAGTTGAGGGTGCCTCCTACTACCAGAGAGTTCTTATGAGAGCGATGAGTTGACTTAACTAAAGTTGACATCAAATGAGTAGTCATAGCTAGCTTATTGCAACTTCAGAGGCAAGCGTTGAGTAAATCATATTTATGATTTTAGAAGCCGAGACTTCACTCAACAAATCAAGGAGCCGCGAGTTAATGCGGTTGGTTAGTCAAACGCCTACTTTGAACTCTTCGAATAGTGGCGTAAACACGACTTGTAGATTATGAGGGGAGGTTCAAGAATCATTGCCACTAGAATATTCAAATGTCAGAGTATTCCGATTCTAGTACAGAGGGTTGTTAGAGTTCGATAAAATAGTGAGAGACATTTAATGATTTAAATAATCAGTAATGTCTAATCGATAATCAAGATAAAAGTACTAATCTTCTGGATTTTATTTTTGTAGAAAATGACAAGTAATACCGCAAGACATACTACGATATCTAATGGACGAAGAAAATGTCCAAACTGGCATGAGTTTCCAAAGAGTAGTACAAGCGCTTGCGCAAAGTACCGCGACATCGGAAATTCAAGGTGCTGGTGTCCCAATGCCTGTTAAGCCACCTTAGGAAGCGATGCTGTTAAAAACTGCTTACGGGAGACTCATGTATTACGCATATGATGGGTATGTCATAATGCTATCATCAGCGTCCGATGTAAGTTGTGGATACCACATCAGGATATGTGTAAATTGAAAGATGAATCGCGATCTTTCAATGGATCCCTTTCTCATATCATTTTCACCCATTTAATCCAGTTTCGTTTAAGGTTACAAGTTGAAAGACAAAGCAAAAAAGCCAATGAGAAGCGTGATGTTAAAGGCGCCTTCGCAATGTCCTTCAAAGAATGAGGTATTAAACAAGAGGTTATTTGTTTTGCATATCATGAAATAAATCTATGGAAGTTTAAACGCAATAAACTGAATTGAAGAAACAAGTAATCGCTTCTTCTTCAGGTATATTCATCAATTGTAAGTAATGTTTATGTTATACTTCTTGGGTATTAAGTATAATATACCAATCACATGTGTTTTTGAATAAAGTAACCAAGTAAAAAATAAAATGTTACAAGAAGTAAGGTGTGTTTTTCAAATGGCTGAGAAAGGGTGGTTCCTAAGCCAGCGGTGAGAAGTACACAACTTCTACTTATGATTCTAGTTGAACTTTTGTTGAGTATTATCAAAACATTTATCTCACGTGTCCTTTAGACACAAGAAGATATTATTCCAGTTCAGGAATGAATGTTGTTTGTGGTGTTTAATACTCAACCAATAATTCAGTAATACTTGAATCATTGACAATACCTGATGAATATAAAATGTAAGACTTGTATACCCAGTTGTGGTAAGATAATACTTTTTCACGTATAACTAAATAGTTGTCAATGATATTCCCAGTATGGTTTTAGACTCTTTGGAGTTAAAGGCCTTAGACATTATCAACATACTTATTTACTTAGTTTTGAACAAAGAAACCTTTAGAAATAAAGGTAAGCCACAAAGCTTTCAAAACTAGTTCAGCAAGAGAGCGTAACTATTCTAAGGGTAAGCTAGCGTTGGGTAATTCCTAAACGCACATTACCTTATCCACATCAGGGTATGTTGCTAATAAGGAGGATCAACAAATGTAGCGTGGAGTAATTCCTAATCGCACATTTCCTCATATACATCAGAGTCATGATGTAAGTAAAAAGAGCATCAATGTTAAAACTCATTCATTGAAGATACTTCCATTTTTTGAGGCATGCTTTGCAAATAGTGACGTTATCCATAACCATATGGGCACACATCTCTACTTGAGATAGTGGGACCAAGATTGACTTGGGTTTACTAATACCAGAGATGCACAAATAGTTGACATTAGAACAAGTTCCTTGAGACCTTGTGGAAAAGAGAATGTTCCAGAGACATACTGCGTAGGAAGGATAAAACCATAATGATGATTTTATATTCATCACGGCCGATGATCCATTATTCATTGTAAATAATAATATCTACAAATAAGCAGTATATGAAAATTAACTAAGATTAACAAGATCAATTAAAATTCAATAATGGATTCCATGTATCAAAGTACAAAGGGGCTTATTATTTTCAATACTGTGGTGGGTATTTCAGTGAGACGTTACATGAGTGGTACAAGCGTGGTACCAATAAGGCTTGATTGGTAATACCAAGTCTGTAATGACCCGCCAATTCTCATTGGCTTGAGAGTATAACGAGTCATTACTAGACTTTAAGCGACATCCCCAAGACACCAAAGGCTGACAATAAATGCGAAGGGTTTCAAATACAAGTTGGGGGACGATTTACCCTTTATGAAATAACCCATAAACCAACCAAGCATAACCAAACATTCACTATATGATGCATGAACAAATGAATGCCAACTTAATAACTTTATTTATGTCAAACCACATCAAGTACACAACAGCGGAAAACTAAACCAAGCATCAAAGTACACAGCGGATGAACAACTCAAGACTCTCAAAAAACACCACGACTTCGTGCTCCACAAGCTCCAAACTCCACAACATCTCCCAAGCATCGCCACGAGCCACTAGCAATAAGATGCTTTACCTTCACCTGTATCCCGGAACACGACATCTGCAAAAGCACCAAAGTGCCAACGCAGGGGTGAGTATAAAACTCAGTAGGTTTCCCCAATTACTTCCCTACTCACGCCACTAGGATAGAAGAGTTAACAACATTTATATAAAAACAATTTATATAAAACATTTTCTCAAAAGCAGTTTATAACTAAATATAAACAAGTTTCCAAAACCATTCATAACCAAAGGCATTCCAAGAGCAATTTAAACCAATTTTCCAGCAAGTTATTTTCCAGAAAAATAACCAAACAAGCTTTAGAACCATTTCACAAACATTCCTTTTTGGCATACCCAACCATTCCACAAACCCATGCAACCAACCATGCATGTTACCTGGAAGAGGGGAGAAGCCCTAACTCTTATCCATCCCAACCATGATGGGGGAGACTTCTTACCCTTATCCATCCCAAATGCACATGAATGCTTGACGGGGGAGAGCCCTAACCCTTATCCATCCCAACACTGATGGGGGAGACCCCTAACCCTTATCC